>JAWNKW010000032.1:0-600000 GCA_035041775.1 Chymomyza caudatula | reverse complement strand
AAAGTGACCTTTAAATTTGTTTCACATGGAACCAACCTGTTCTGATTAGCGAGCATGTACTGTGAAGGTGTATGAAAAACGAATGCAAATGGACCCCAATTTTGATGTGCGCCAATTCCAACATCTGTTGAACTTGATTTGTGTTTATGTTTTAAACAGTTCACATACTTGCATATGTTAATATGTGTGTGAGTGTGTGTACATATGTATATGCCCATATGTATGTTGTAGCTGTGTTGTATGTATCACACCATACAATAAAAAAAACAACAACAACAATGTTGACGTCAACTGAATGATCTCGTGCAATTTCTTTTCGCTGCGTACTTTTCAACAAAAATCATTAAAAAGAGAGCACAACAAAGAGCATGAGAGAGAGAGAGGTGTGTTGGTGTGTTTTGGTGTGTGTGTGTGTATGTGTGTGTGAGTGTGTGTGTGTGTGTATGTGTGTGTGAGTGTGTGTGTGTGTATGTGTGTGTGAGTGTGTGTGTGTGTGTATGTGTGTGTGAGTGTGTGTGTGTGTGTGTTGTGCCAGTGAGCAATAATTGCAAAAGTTGATGTCATCGTTGTGTATGAGCTTTGTTAATTTTGGGCAACAGTCACAGAAAGACACACACATCAAACCTCCCACCAACAGGCAAAAGCATTCACCGCAGTCGACGTCGACGTCGACGCCTTGTTGAGCACATCAATGAATGTTTGTTGTGCTTCTTGTTGTTGCTGTTAGCTTGTTTAATTGCCAGCTATAGTTGTTTGTTGTTGTTGTTCCTATATAGTTTAGAGTGCCAAAATGATTTGTCAACATGCTAGAAGAAAAATTATAGCTGGCAATCATTTTAGCAAATATTTATTTGAAAAATATTTTTTCAAAAAATGTATTTGTTTAAAATGTATTTGCACAGCATTTTTGCAAGCATTTAAAAAAAGAAGCAAAAAAGTGGAAAGTTGAATATAAGAGACCTATATTTGTATACCCTTGTGGTTACAATAACAGCAATTACCCGATATATGACTTGGTTCTTTGCAATCGAATTTGGATTGTTTTAGCCGTTGTTTGCATTGAAACTCAAATTATTGACTGCTTCATCTACCGCACATCATTGACTTCTAGCTCGTTGCAACAAACTAAAGTAGTTGGGCGGGCGGGCGGAATATTTGATATAGCTTTAATCTTGTATTCACATAGTGAGGGCCTTCTCCATTTTTTCTATCTAATCGATTCTTCTTTAAAGTCATCATCTTTGCTCCAAATGTATGTCCATTTTGACCAACATTCTTAGTGTAGTGGTTGGAAAGTCTGTTACAATATCAAAAGCTTTTTCATCAATATCAAAAACGGTAAAAATTTCCATCGCATACACGATGAAATTCACGTTAGTTTTCATTTTCATATTTCACGAAAAAATGAAATCAAATGCTTATAAACTTAGGTGCGGATTTTCCGAAATTAACATATATAACGACAGGTGGCGATATGCGTTTGTTAAAGCAGTTGCAATCAGGGTACACCTGACGAAAATCAGTAAAGGGTTTCCTGATCCGATTGCTTTCCTTGCCGCGGTCGACATTTAGGAAACCGACGTGTCAGTCACGACGTCGGCAGAGTTATTTTGAGTTAGTTCTGGTTGCAATACAATGAGCGAATACTTACGCATTACAATTGTGCATTCAAATATATGTACATAATTGAAGCTATCTTTATATATTATAGAAGAACTGTTCCCCAATTTTAAGATTATGCGAGATATAGAAACAACAAGACAAAATGGACTTCAAACTCTTGATTAGCGACTCATAATACAAAGACAACTATTGATCTTATTTCTAGCTCAATATACTTTGGTTTTGTGCGGCCTTTCGTGATCATTATAATCATTATTTTTCAAGGTCGTTTATTCATGGACGAATAAAAACCCAATAATAGGGACCGACACCTATTTTTGCAAATAATTCGAGATACTTTTATGATAAGCATAGAAAAGCATTTTTTTATGTAAACATGTGATAGCTTCCACCAAGGCGTTTGCTCATTTTGAAGGTACTATTTTTCGTTCTGTTGCACAATCTACGTCGACCCTACTCATATCTAGTACCTTAGCCGGCACACGTCTCTTACCTTGTAATTAATACGCCTTGGCTTTCACCTGGAGATACAGCATTAATATCTGGTTAGATAAAACGACAGAGTCCTAGCTAATGATATTTTCAAGATGTGTTGCTTCAGGAGACTGTTGCCATTTACTACGCTTTACTCGAGGGTACTGTACTATTAAGATCCTTTCGCCTCAAATATAAAAATTTCTTGCTTATCTCCTTGTTATCTTGTGCAAATTGAATCTACGAACTTTTTTCCCCTTGATTTTTATAAATTTTCAGAAATTAACCGGAACATTTAAAAGGCATTGCAAATAACACACCCAAGCAAAAATATGCCGCTCCTACGATACATACTAGAAAACTTACCGGCCGGCAAAATGCTGATAAAAATACAAAAATAAATTATCGTGGCGATTAGTGAATGAACAATAAGTATAAATAGACTCATACAAACAAGACTCGATATATATGTATTTAAAATGCCATACGCACTAATTAATGATTACATAATTTGTGCAATGAGTCAGCAGCGAAACTAGACGCAGCCGCAGAGACAGCAGCTGACTAAGCCGCATTTTGAAACTCTACAATTTTTGACAGACTTTTTCGGCTTCAGCTTACTTTTAACCCCATTACGCTTGAGCAATGGCGCAAGCAGCGAAAGAAAGCCAAAAAAACAGCCAGCAATTGCGCGAGTGGGCTAAAACGAAAAGTGGGGGAAAATTTTGATGCAGACAGTCGGGACGGTGCCCGACAGTGGAATACCCTGTACCCTTTTTCTTTATAAACACTAAATACGGTAAAATGGTAACGGAAGTATCCACTTTTATATCTTTTTTCATAAGATGCCTGTAAAAATTTGTGGTGTGTGGGGGGGGGGGGGGGGGTGAAATTAGCATATTTTTGACTATAAGTTTTGATGTATTTATCCGATTTCGATAATTTTTGCAACATAGATGCACATAAACACGACGCACACCTCTGTCGAGTTTCGAAATGATAGATTGAACGGAGCGATTGTAAACCGCGCAAATTTGTCGCGGGGGAAGGGGTTGAGATATCGACATAATGCGACAAACCTTCACTGAATAGGTATAATGCGCATCTTTTGGGGGAATTTTTTTTCTCTAGCTCATAGTCTCCGAGAACAGTGCGACAACACGGACAGACAGACGGACATGTCTATATCGGCTCGACTATTGCTCCTGACCATTTTTGCCCATGGAACATATGGTCTGCCACGCCTCCTTCTGCCTGTTACATACATTGCACAAGCCTATAATACCCTTTTTCACTTTGTGTACAGGGTATAATAAAAAGTGGGCAACAAACATCAGAGTTGCAGAACAACCAACAACAACAACGAACCATTAGAGTCAGCCGGACAGACCGTCAGCCGGCCGGCTAGCTGGCATTTACTGGTCAATGACATTTGAAAGCAACTATCCCGCTCTTACGCGCTGCTTTTCTTTACCATTTCACACGTAAGGTCTTTGCGGTCTTTGCGTGCTAGGAGGAAAAGTGCCGGAAAAAATGTTAACAGCTACATTTTCCACCAAAACTAACGCCAAGTCACTAACTAACAGTCACTGACACGTTTCCTGTCATCTGACTTTTTGCTTTACTTTTGTGCACTCTTTAGGGTACAGTGTCTTTATTATACTATATCTGTACATATGCTATGTCATCGCCGTGTTAAGTTGTTGTTCTTATAGTTTGTTGTGTCAGTGCCCAAGTCCAATGGTGTTTAAACACCAAAAAAAAAAAAAACAACAACAAACTGTCATGACATTCATTGCTCTCGCTGTTATTTCTCTCTCTCTACTTTCTCACTTTCACAAGTTTTAGCAAGTCGAGCGACAAAAGTTGACGCTGCTGATGTCATTATAATAATTTGTATGCATTAGTAATGAGTGTGTTGTGTGCATGTGTGTGTGTGTGTGTGTGTGTGTGTGTGTGTGTGTGTCCGACTGATTGTCTGTATGGGTGTGCGTAAGTTCAACCCTGCCAGACACTCCCCTTTTTGAACTGAAACTCTAGTTTACAAAAAGGGATGCTTAGAAAACAGTTTTAAGCCCCCATCTTTGACATTGCGCCGACTAGAGATGGACTACGGATATACTATCAAGTCGATTCAAACGTAACGTGAGTCACGCCAAAAGACAGAAATTTTCTTTGAAATTGTTTATAACAAAGCAAACATAATTTGCAATGATTGGATTTTTGTAATAGTTTATAGATTACATAAAGGAAACACTAATGAAAACTGTCATATTGAAAATGTCACACGGAAATAGCTAAAAAAAACATTGGCTAAGAAAAAAAAACAGGTTGACATTTTTACCAAGCACTTCAAGGAAACGTGAATTCAATTTAAAAATCGTGAGCAATTAACAAGATCACGAAAAATTAAGTAATTTTTTCTTCTTGATTTTTCTTGCACCAAAAGAAACTAAGACACAAGAACAAAGATATTCAGGGGTGTGCCAGAAATCTTTTTCAACCCTATAGCAAATTGTCGTCATGCCAGCTATCTTTATTCCTAAACCGATTTTCAGCCAAAAAGCAATTCGTCAATATTCTCATATTTATAGCTGAGAGCTTTCGAAATCCATCAAGAAAGCTTTTTATCGACGGATCAAAAAACTTTAGAAGAAACCTTCACGAGATTTCTTGTACACGACTGACTTTATCGAAAACTAGTTTCAAAATATTCGCCAAGAAAACAGTTACAATCTTCGAATCTCTTGCGTAAGACCTTGTGCGAAAGCTCGCACTCGAAGGATAATCAACTTTTGTTGGACGGTTTTGCTTAATTCTCCTACAACTTCTGTCAAACAAATGTTTGTATACAGAATTCATTCGGAATTGTCTGTCCTACGTTTCTCTAATGCTATGACAGCTACATGTACGGTTTTCAGCTTTAGCTGAATTTGACTCATCTTGGAATGATACCCATACAGCCAATTTCTGTTTATTTTCAGAAGATCCAAGATTCGTTGGCTGTTACTGTTTTATAAACGTTTTTAAAGGCACCGCGCGGGATCATTTGTTTGTATTCTATGTTAATGATTTCAAAAGGAATAACGAATACCTTGGAACTATGTTTTCACAAAGGTTGCGAATTTTAGGAATTTCCTGTAAGATTCAAATCACGGATGTCAACCTTTAGTGATGCTTTATTGATTATTCGATTCCCAAAAACATGCTGGTGTATTCGTTCTAGCCGATTAGCGAATGGATATCTCTATAAGAACCCTTTACCGGGTTAGGGCCTGATGTAAGGCTCTCATCCAGGCGTCTCTGCTTTGAACGCGCCTTCTCTAATTGGAGAATTAGAATCTCTCTATTGGAGAAGCTACAATTTCTCGCCAAATCATTGTAGTATTCACATTCCCGTCAATAACTGCGCTTTTCACGACAATTGCTCATCTCTCGACCATCGTTTCTTTCAATTTGCAATATACTATTGTCTGCTTCTAGGCGTTGTCGCGCTTGTAGCTTGTGTCTCTATTTACCATCAACTACACACATACACATGTATATAGGGCATACAATTTCCTCTTATTTATTTAGCTGAAAATTTGTCTGTTGCGTGATTTATGTATCTGTCTACTATTGGAGGCTGCCATCAACTTGGAACTACATGTGAACATACTTTGTTGCCGGCAGGCTGTCACTTTTCCCGTCAAGCCGATTGTTGCACAAGTCTATTTTTACAGCTTGCTCAGAGGGAACCGGCTATAAGACCATAAGTAACATATTCTTAACGCACAATTGCAAGACAGCACGAAATATTTTCCATATTTTCCACGAACTTTTGCGCCCCCAAAAAGAAATGTACAGCCGAAGATAACTCTGGCGACGACTCATTGCATTTATCGATTTAACATGTTACAGAGCAGTATGAGTTGTGGCTAGGCTGAAGGTGTAGGAGGGGTCCAAATGTTGTGGAGTTTTGCTTTTTTTTAGTGTCTTGGCTCATTGACTTGAATGTTTTGTTAGTCATCATCATGATCACACAGCGGGTTTTGGTGTGATTTGTTTTTCGTTTTTTGGGGTAGCGAAGTCAACAGATTAAAATTTCAGAACGGCGTGAATGATGTTAAGTGCTGCTTAACACAAAGATTGCCAGCCAACATGCCCAATTGGTGTTTATTTATAGAGTCATCTTGGTATTTAATTCTTTACTTTTTTATATGAGCTCAGCTCTGCTTGGCTCGTATGACTTATGTCTACACTTAGAAAAAAAGCAGGGCGTAATCAAAGCAATTATGATTGTGTTTGATTTAAGCAAGCAGCTAAAGCACTTATTTTTAATATTTTACAAGCGAGTTCTGCTGCTCGCTCTATGATCGATCGGATCCATTTTCCATCCTCTCTTGTCGCTATAGATTTTCATTAAATTGTATCGTACTACTCGTACTCCTTAAAATTATACATTTTCGAAACTCTATCTTTACAAAATGCAACAATTACAAACATATGTAGTAGTACTATTTTTCAATTTTTTTCTTAGAGTGTAGTAAATGACGAATAGTAAAAAATACTCACTTATGATTTATGATTTTTTCTTTGTTACAGGTGGAGCATGCTGACTTCAATGCAGCTGCCGGTTACGATGTCTACAACACTCAAGTCATGGCCAGCAACCCATTTGCCGATGGTGATGATCTGCCCCTACAATTTGAGGTTAAGAAGAGCGAAGATAAACTAGAAACAACCGAGGAGGAGCAGCCACAACAGATAACACAATTAAACGAAGACAACGAAGTTAAAGCAGAAGTTATTCAACCAGATTTGTTTGCTACCGAACACAGCGAAGATAAAACAGAGCAGCTGCAACAGGATTTAGTGACTCCCACAGTTGAAGAAGTGATTAGCAATGGCTTTGCAAGCGCAGCAGCAGCAACAGAGCAAGTGGAGCAGCTTGTGGAAGCTGCTACCGAAGCTGTAGCTGAACCGATTGCTGCAGAAACAGAACCAGTTGCTGCTGATGCAGTACCGATTGCTGCTGTAGATGAGCCAATTGCTGCTGTAGATGAGCCGATTGCTGCTGCCGCTGCTACGACTGTAGCTGCTGTGACTGCCACTGCAGCTGTGGCCGCCGCTGCTGCGATTGCCTCTGCCAAGCCGAAGGCCATCCCCACTCAGGCGCCCAAGAAACCAGCGGGCCGAAGCAGCCTTGGATCCTCAACCACTGCAGCAACTAAGCCCAAGCCGGCTGCCAGCAGTGCTGCTACAAAGAAGCCCGTTGTGGAAGCAACCGCCACCAAGAAAACTACATCTACCAGCAGCACAGCTGCAGCACGCCCACGTACGGCACCAGCCAAGACTATTGGCGCCGCTACTACTACCGGCGCTGCCAAGCCAACGGCCGCTGCACCACGAAAACCTTTGGTCAGCGCGGCCAAACCAGAAGCAGCAAAACCAAGCGCTTCCCGCAGCAGCAGCGCTCGCCCGGCCACAGCTCCGATTAGCAAGCCTGCAACCAGCAGCCTCAGCAAACCCAGAACTCTGACAGCCACGCGCACGGCAACTACTACTACCACAGCACGGAAATTGCCAGCAACTGCAGGCACCAACAGCAGCAGCACTACAACAGTCCCAGCCAAGCCGCGTACAGCAACAGCCGCTTCGACGGCCAGCAAGCCCAACACTCTAAATGTAGGCCTTGGTACAGTCAAGCCGAAGGTATCCCCACGCAGCACTTTATCTTCGCAGCTGCGTAAGACTGCGCCTGCCACAGCTGGGACAACCAGCACCACTACAACTACTGCCGCTCGCAGTCCCACAAAGCCGCTGGCCAATGGCGTAGCCAAGACCAGCACCACACGCATTAAGTCGGCCACGGCTAATGGCAACAGCAGCAGCGGCTCCACCACAACCACAACAACTACTACAACGATTACAAAGACTTTTACGGCACGCCCGGCACCAAAATTCACACACTCCGCCAACAGCAGCAGCACCACAGCTGCTCGTCGCTCATTGGTGTCCACCAGCAGCACCAATCCCAATCCCAATGCGAAACCGCTGCGTAAATCCATGTCACCCTTGAAGCCAGCGTTGAAATCCAACGTCAGCGGCGTGCCACCTAAATCGAAAGCCAAAGAACCCGCTAAAGCACCGCCGGCTGGCTTGAAAGGCAAGAAACCCATCAGCGGCACCACACCCAACAAGACTACAACGGCTGAAGCTGAACCTATAACTGCGCCAGCTGCTGCTGCCACCAACGGCGAGATTACTCAAAATGGCAATGGCGTGCATGAGGCGCTGCCTGAGGCGGCGGAAGAAGCAATGCACGTGGTAACTGAACCTACTGCAGCTGCTGCCGAGGTTGCTTTGCTGGACTTCTAAGCGATTTCTCTGCATGAACAATTATATAAACTACTTTACTAATATTATAAACATATTAAACAAAAGTAATGGTATTTTGTCGCACAGTGGACAAAAACCATAAATTACGAAAATGCGAAAAAAGTTTTGTGGCTCTGTGTAGCGTCGATTTTATATGCCCTATTTTTCTATATAATGCGCGAAACGATTTTCTATAAAAAAAAACCGCACAGTTGGCAACTATTTAATTTAATTGTGATTGGTTTTTTTTTTCGAGTAAAATACATTTTATGTAATATTTCTTTTTTGTTTTTGTACTTTGCTATTATAAAAATCCAATTCCAGCCCAAAAACAAAAAAAAAAAGAAACTTCAGCCTTGCTCCATTTGCTTTGCTCAATTTTATATGAATTTTTATAATAAAAATATAAAAAATTTATGTTAAGCATGCGCAAAAAAAAATATAAATGAAACTAAATTTAACACAAAAAATATCAAAACTTAAAAAAAACACAGCAAAAAAAAAAGTTAAAATATATGCAAAAAAGATTTCGTGTAGCAAAACAAAAAAAAAGCGTAGCTAGTAGTCGACGTTCTAACACCTAACATTTAAAAATCAAAACTTATTAACACAAAAACGAAGTTAAGATATTTATGAAAAAATATGTTGTGCTGAGCTCGCCAAAATTGGCCACAAGAATTTAAGAATGAAAAACCTTAAGGGCAATTTTTGTTTGCACAAAAAAAGTTTTCTATAAACAGCATACGTTCCTCCAATTTACTTAAAGTTATACGAAAACCAAGTTTTATATGCATATTGGCTCCAAAACTTTACCCAGTGTATTATTAATTGAAAAAAAAAAACAAAAAGCTGAAACATTTAAAAAGGGTTTTTTCTTCATTTTGATGTTTTACAAATATGATTTCATTGTACTGTATTATTATGTTTTAATTTATTAATTTTTAAACAATTTTCACAGCGAGAACAACAAAAAAAGAAGTTGAAAAAAATGAAAAAACAAAAAAAAAAACATTTAATGTAACACACACATATATACTATGTTTTAAACGATATTAAAAATTAAAAAAAAAAATCTCAAAAAACCATTAAAAATATATAATTTTGTTCTTTTTATTTACAAAAATTTGTGCTTTTCGGTTAAAGATTTTTGTTTGAATATTCGCATTTCATGATGTTTTCTGTAGTGTTTTTAAAATTTAACAAATATTTTATTTCCTAAACTTTCAAAATGAACACACAATTTGTAGATAGATTTCTGATTTATGTTTAATCTGAACGAACTTATTGTTCGTTGGTTACAACAACTTTTGGAGATGGGATGATAGTGCTAGGTGCGTATAGTAAAACCCACAAAAGTATTCTTCCCTTTTATATAACCCTGGGTATACGAGTATACACGTCTATAAGCTCAGTTACTCATTCTATATTGATGATCCTGAAACTTTCTTGGGAAGGTTAGTTATATGTCCAACGATACCGGTACGATTCATTTATATCGAATGAGTGTAGCAGAAGATATAGACAAGCATATAAGACTAACTAAGGCAATTGTCTAAAGGGTCAACTATATAGGAACGTGGAACTGAAAATGACATCCTTTGTGCGTTTTACTATAATCAGCCTGAACTTTAATCAAAACGCCCCTAATTTGGCTACTTGCATGCGTCTCGAGTATTCAGCGAGCAATAAATCGTTTCCCGAACTCGAACTCGGCGTTCTCAAATGCCAATTTTGTTGCTTAGTGTAATCAAATTTGAACCAAAAAGCAACAAGAAGGTGAATGACGCCTTGATTTTGATTTACAGCTGAGCAGAGATTCGCTCTTAAAAAAGCTGTACTCTCAAGCTGATTTAGTCTCTTAGCTGACAATTGAATGCATTGAGAGAGTGACATCCTAAACGGCGCTAGCTTGCAAGAACATTACTGCGAATGGTATAAAATTTACCAAAAGGATGAAAATTGGTCTAATCATTAGAGTCTAACGCCAAGAGTGTAAAGGAATAAAATACACTTTTATTTGGAACACTCAGTGTTATTTCTGCCATATCGACGGATTGACACATCGAAGAATAGCTGCTGGGTTTCTAGAGAATTCTGGCACTGAACATATAGCTAAACTTTAGCTTCTTCTTCCAGGCTCAAGCTCCAACAAAGAAGTTAAAACTACAGAGTTTCCAATGTTTGATGTTATTTATTACTTTCCAATATTTCTGACCCACTGCGGAGTCCGTCTTCAGGGATTTTTACACAACTATTAGCTGTGGAGCTTAAATTTTAAACTGAAACTTTACTTTCTATGCGATAAATTGGAATTGGAAATTAAATTCTGACAAATTTTCTGAAAGTTTATGATCAGTTAACATTAACTTTTGTTTTAATTGCTCGATATTAATATTTCTGATTTCTTAAGCTTTACAACCAGTGCTTTAAAAACCTATAATCACTTTGTTTGGCCTTCATTTAGGGCGACGGTAACAAATATATCGGAAACCAAAGCTTCAACGACTCGAATTTATTGTACTGAAACCAATTTTGCCTGCTTTTGTAAGAGTATAAAAAATTTCACAACCAAACCTTAAAAAATATACCTTATTTAGTTATTAAGTTGCTAGAGTTGAAAGTATAAGCCTATAAATCAAATATACAAAATGCGTCTATATATGTATATGACTAGTTATATATAAATATACCTACGTAGCTGCCCATTTGCGTTATGGTTTGCATAATCCCGCCCCAGTGCCCTTCACTTTCATTTGCCTTATTATTAGTAATTTGCTAACTAAAAAATTAAAAAAGAAAATTTAAAGAAATACGACAGAGTTATCGTTAAACATAAGCTAAATTATAATTATTACTATGTATTGCAGAAGAAAAATAAAAATAAAGCCAAAAGGAAAATTGAAAAACTTAAACCATAGAAGTAGAGCAAAACCTTCATGGTCGCAATTAGTTTTGCTCGACTTGGTACACAGACAGACGACCCAACAACAAACACCATTATTATCATAGTCGTCGTGGTCGTCGTCATTATATTATTGATTGTCATTGTGTGGCCAAGTTCGATGAGAGACTGAAAAAGTTGTTTCCAGTGATTCATCATGCCCAAAATGGCCAAAGACCAGGCATAAAACAACGCGCGTCACTAGCTTAGGTTCAAGTATTTTGCTTAGTCGACTAAATAAGATTATTTGTGTAAATTTTTTTACTTGCAAATTAGTGTCTAACATTGCTTCTTTAATCTTTTTCATCTGGTGTAATTTTATACAATAAACAACTCACACCAATAAACTGATTTTTCAGATTAGAACAACAATTTTTTGCTAAACAACTCAACTTTTCTGCACTTATGAAAATTCTTGAACCTATTCAAGTGACGAGAAGTGTATGCATATCTGGCATAAATTCACTGGCTAGAGCATTTTTTGTATTGCATTTTGTATTTGCATTTAGGCCTTAAACTTAGTGCACACAGCGAAACTGATGAAAACAAATAAACTTTTTTATACAATTTATATTTATACAACTAAACAAAATAAGAAAAAAAAGAAGGAAAAAATAAAAAACGAACACATGCATGTATAATTATTATTACTTAAACAAATATTTAATGTGTACTTCTATCAAAAATTATTGCAAATCTAAAAGACAAACAAATTAACAACAATTTACATACATATACCAAATATATAGATACAAATGAAGAACACAACTACATACATATATTACGGTAAACATTCATCTACTTATATATCAGTCAACAAGTAAATAATGTGAATGTGTAGTAAAAAAAAATATTTGAAAAACAGAAATTGCAAGAAATTTACGAATAATAAATGTTAAATATACAAAAAAAAAAAAAAAATACTGCATTTGGTATTATTTGACACGATTGTTGCTTATTTGAATGATTCATATTGCTATTTTATACTCGTTCGTTTGCATTAGTCGCTTTTTGCTTATTCTTCTTTAGCCGCTCTTTGTTTCACAAACACATTCATCACATGCACCAGCAGAAAGAGAAAATGCCAACGTAGATGATATACACAATGCGGAAACGTGACGTCACATTCGAAATGGTAATAAAAACTGCAAAAATGTTGAATTTCTGCAACCCTAAAATAAACATTTTTTAAAAAAATATGATAACCTTGACAAAGATCTTGCATCAAACAAAAAAGAAATTTCGTAATTTCTCTCTTCTCTTCAAAATATGTTACTTTCTCTTTTAGCAGTGTACAGTCTGAGCCAATGTATACTTATTAGGGTAAAGTCATCGCGGGGACGTCAGCAGCGCAGCTTCTTAACTTTTCATTCTCTTGCAAATTTCAATGAGGGAGTTTGTGTTATGTTATAAGTACGAGAGTAAATTGCGCATCTCTCTTTCGCTATTTCAGGCTCTCACAAAATTTTTAGAAGGTTCGCTCAACGACGGAGTTACCTAAAGGTAACTTATAAAGTTATAAGTATACATTGGTCTGCGCATCCTATATACAATGATTCAGTAGATAGATTGCAAGTTTCTATGTTGCGCGATTTGCGACCTTACATAAGGGTTCGGGGCAAAATGTGACAAGAGGGGGAGGGGTATAAAAATTTGTTGACATTTATTAGCAGCCATTTATTCGGTTTTCATTCTTCAACAATATCCATTTTGACTTTCAATCAGGAACCATTTCGCCAATTTGTTAGAAATAACTTTGAGAGCATGGAAAATCGTTTTTAAGAAAGTTCAGATGAAACTTGACGCAAAACCGTCTAGAGATTTCTGGCACACCCCTGATTATACCGGTATTTATACATTCATACCAACAGTGTAATTTTTTTTGTTAAATGTGTTTTTCAAATTTGTGTATTTCTATTTATAGAAAGTTAATGAACTTATGATTAGATCTCACTAGCGATAGAGTCTTGTTGTCCAATCGATTCCTAAGGTGATTCGTTATCAAATTAACCACAGAAAACCATCTTTTCACACTCAATTGCATATTAGTCTTGTTATGACTTGCCAGTTTGTGTATAAGGAGGTTTTCGAAGAGATATCCTGATATTTTGTAAGTATTATGCTCTAGTTCTTCACTTGGATTCGGTTTCTTTGCATCTCTCGTGGAATTTTTGTGTTTAGGCACACGTTTCTATACCCTGTGGACATAGTGTAAGAGGGTATTATAGATTTCTGCAATGTATGTCATAGGTAACGGTAAGGAGGCGTGTCGGCCCATAAAATATAATGCTTAACATTGAGGTTAGCGATGAGAAATAAAATTTATTTGCCTCTAATCCATAATCAAGATAAGATAGGCCAAAACTGTCCGAGGAACATTAAACTAATTTTCGTCATTTTCGATATTCCCTAATAGCTTCGCGATTTCGATTGGTGTTGAAATGTTCTCAAAGGATCAATTTATTTTTTTTATCTCATTACTAACGAATTTTGAAAAAAAATTTTGAGTTTGTTGTCCTATAACAAGCAATCGAATTGAGGTAGAACGAAACTGTTTGAGAGACATTGAACTGGTATTTAATTACCTTAAATTCGATTACAAGTTCTTCTTCTTTTTCTTAACTGGCCATACAAGTTAGTATAACAAAATGAGCCACTGAGAGACTTCAGGACAAAACGTAGAAACGAATGGTCCTGGATGAATTTCAAATATAATTATAATAAATAGCTTCAACGTAATTTTAGACAGAATTTTATCTGAGATACAAAAACGATCAAAAGCATACCAAGTACTTTATCAAGAATATTCAGTTATTACAGACATTGTTTAAATGCGGCACTCCCCAAAATGAACTTTGCGGACGAGCTAGCAAGAGACGGCGCTGCAAACGCCATGATAGGGCCAGATCCCTTTTGCGGCATAGGAAAGCATACCATTAGGCAACTACTAAGAGAAGAGGAAAGCGCTAGATGGACCACGAATTGGATGCACACTCCGGGCCTCAGACAGGCCAACCACTGCTCGGCTCCTATAACTTACATAGGTTCAAGAAAATAATACAACTTGGTAAGAATTCTGTCAGGATTCTGACAGGTCTGCTTATTTAGGATAAAAAGACACTGGCACAAGCTGGGCATTACCAGCTCCAGTAACTGCAGACTCTGAGAACTTGAAGACCTGAATGTGATGCCCTGGCGAGGAAAATGATGTCCCTTTTAGGGGAATGTAGAATCTCAATGACCGATATAGCCCGACTAAAACCATGCCAGATAATTAATTTATTGCGGAGATGAGATTAGCAGCCGAGATGTAAGCCAAGTGGGGGGCACAATATATCTCTAGGCCTCGCTGCAATACTCCCCAATAACATTATTATTATTATTGCGTAAAAAAGAACATAGAAAAAAGTTCCCTTAAGGATTAGCTCAAACTTGTGAGAAGTGACGAGCTCTACACAGTTTTTCCTAACGTTGATATAGAGTTCCAAATGCTCGTCTGCCCGTATCAAATTGAAGTGCAGACCGATCATAATCCATTTTACGGAGAGTGAAAAACTAGTTGACATCAAATTTGGCTGCAGAACGATTGAACGCACTTGCTTTGTTAGCTATAAAGTTCAATTTACTTATGTTTTTAGATTATAATGACAATATCAATAACTTTGCGATCCAAAAATCAATTTTTGAAGCTGACTAAATGATGCCAAATTTCTAAATCCTGGCCTGGGTATACCAACCACAAAAACAATTTCGTATGAATGTCAAGATATCGGACACCATAGGAGATACACTAACATTTTACCAAAAGATGCGCATTTTCGTGAAGCACATCTCACCTTCTGCCACAGATTTTCGCTGTTTACACCCACACCATAAAAGTTATTCGATTGAATCTTGGCACAGTTATGTGTGCTGTGTGTGTAAAAATTAGTCAAATCGAATCGAAACATTTTGTGATATACATAGGTAATAATGTGTCAATTTTAAGCCCCTCCTTCTATAAACGTCAACAAAAATGTACTTTTTATAGATATATTTAACATTTATCCTAAAGCCACCAGATTTGGTACGAAGAATCATGTTAAGTTTATATACCAAATGATGTTGACATTTTGACGAATCAACGGTCATAACCTTCAACATTTCGATAAATTCAAAGAAGATTCGATTCATGGGTATCAGGGTATCTCGACTCTCTGCATCAAAATTTTGAAAAGTGTGATCACAATTATGAAACAAATTTATTTTAGTCACATCTTCTAATTGATTTGTGTTGTGCCAAAGTGTTAAGTGTTCTAATGGTGCTCTCTCTTTAAAATCGAAAAGAACGCCGTCGCTCTCTTTATGCTCTGCTGCTTCAGTCAACTGCCGCTGCGCTGCCAATAAGTGCACTACCATATTGCACTGGTGTGTAAAAGTACCGTTAAATGGGTTTTGCCAAAGTCATTACTGCGCTGCTAACTGCGACGTCGCTGCAGACTAAACAATGAATGCCCAATGAAGACGTAAGAAATATTTTTTATGATATCTTCTGTTAATTAAATGGAATTGGAAGAACATTCATATAGCTTCCAGCTGGAAACTTAAAGCGTAAAGCAATGATAAGTATGTTAACTGCTTAATAGATAGGAGTGACCACGGCTTAAATCGGTGGTGATTTGGTTAGAGAATACCACCTCAGCAGGTCAAAGCTTTTCATATGAGGCGACTAACAATGACACTGGGTTCTTTTCGAGACCAGTAGAGCTCAACACGTAAAACCGCAATTCCAATGAAAGAATGTATGTGTGTGTTTCTCAGCATTTTATCGCGACTAACCCACGAGTTTCGTAAATGTCGTCCAATAACAGTTATTTTGACAGATAAGAAGCCATCGATGCTATGAGTGAGCAAGATCATCATTTGTCATACCGTAGACTATTTGTTCGTCAAGAAGATTTGTTCGCGCTGGAAAACAGCATAATTTGAAAATCGATCAGAAGAAAGCTCGAGGCGATTGGTGAAAAAAAGGTTCAAATAATACAGCGTCGGTGCTTGAAAAGACGCTTATATAGATTCTAACAAGCGACGAATCTTGGATCTAAGCATATAAGCCTAAAACTAAACTGTAATAACATTATACATAAGTGTGCCTATTTTCAATTGGATAACTTTTACGACTTGGGAGTAAACCACGAGATCAACATTTATATGGATGCTACAAGTTCTGCTCATAATAACATATGTAAATAAGCTAAAAATGCATGTTACTCTATGCATCAGCATAAAGAAGATAAACTGAAAATAGTTTGCTTAGCATTTTATATGATAAAGTTTAGGTTTTACTCTTTTTAAAGCGGCTAGTAAAGCTGGCAGTCCGCTTGCGTCTCTCTGGAGATGAATGTTCCCTTTGCTTACTTAGTATATCAACTATAACATTACAACCATAATTATACAAATATACGCCCATATCCTTGCCCTACCTTATCATTGCGCTGCAAGGTGCAACCCGTGGCACATTAACCCCCCAGCGCTCTGAATAGAGCTCATTAAGTTTATTGTTTGCCGACCTGCTTCAACTCCCGAGATGTCTATGCCAATGCCCAACGCTGTCGATTAACATTATTGTGGCGCTGTCCAAGACAGAAACTGTGCACCACAACAACAATGACGACCAAAATAACGAGCTACGTCAACAGCAACAGCGCCACAAAATGGACAAAAGACGAAGAGGCCATGCCATGCGATGAGTGCAACTAGCGCAATGGGAGCGCCCGTTGCCTGGTTGGGCGGCCGTTGAACACATTGGAGAAATTAAATGTTTGCGTGCTAAAGCCAAGGCAGCGCCGGGTACCGGGCCCGGGCCCATAGAGTGATCCGCTGCTGCTGCTGTTGCTGTTTTTTGTTCGTATTGCATGATTCACTTGAGCGGCGACTGCCAAGTGTAATGAATCATGTGAAGGGAGGAGTGTGGAGTTAGGCAGCGGGTGCTCCATACACTAACACATAAAACTTGCATGTAGTACGTGCTGGAAATTTGCAATTTGTTCTCGCCGCCAACTTTTACATTTTGAAATTTCGACGCTCTGGCCAAAATGGGCCGGCATTCACATACTAGCTACATATATAGAGTCGAGACTATAGCCATAAGACTAAGACGATGCGTCGGTGGTCGTGTTGGGTGTGCAGTGGCCATAAAGTTATAAAAACAGCGAAATTTATAAGCAAGCATTGAGAAAAACTTACTTTGGAAAGGCAAACTTTGGATGCACTTGCTTGGCAATTCAACCGATTAAATATTATCCCATTAAGCGCTCTATGCAAAATCAAAACTCTGTTCTAATCGTATTTCTTATAAATAACAATTTTAAAAAATAAATGTCACATTTCATTTCTTCTATTAATCAGTCATCGCTTTAAATCTAATATTCCATTAGAAATCTGTACTATTATCATATAGCTATAACTCATTCGAGTTACAGCCGCATTTCAAATCAAAAGTGCACCAGATATCTTTTTCAACTTAATTTTGAGATTGGTTAGATTATTTTTGTAACTCATAGGCAAAAGCGGCTTACATTTTTGCGTTTCCGTAAACAACTCCCACAGTTAACAACAAAACGTAGAGTAAAGAACAAAATTCTAATAAGGTGAAAAGGGTGGTATGAACTAGAATTGGGCACAGTATTTTTGGTCTTTGAGTAATAAGCGTTCAGGCAGACGGAAATTGTTAAAAAAGGTGGGAAAGCCGAATCAAAGTCGTACCGCTTGGTTGTAAAACCGAAACTCTTCAACTGAGGCTTGGGAAAAGTATCGACAAACTTGAGGTAGACGTATCTTTTGATACATCAAAAACCCCTTATTGTGGGAGGTCGTCAGTTAGCAGTACCTCGCTTTATACATAACAGATTATTGCTACAGTTGTGGGGAATAAGATCGTATCCTCCAGTTAGGTTTCCCACTTTCCGATACGATGGTTAAGAAACACATCAACTCAATGTATTAATTAGATAAACATCTTTTCTCTTAAATAGAACTTGATCTTGGCTAAGTCAGCATTAGACTACACTATTAATTTATAAGATATATCCTAATTGCTTAAGCACAAGCTATATTAAAAGCGTTGACTCGAAAGGGCAGCGCCTTGTGCTGCATACATCCCAAAAAATATATCTTACATTCAATATTTTTTTTATGTGCTTACATATGCATGTATTTGTATATTGTATCTTCATGTCTCTTCATTTATAGACATATGCGAAGCAAGTTTTTACTTAAACATTTAAGTGTATAATTCAATGCATTTATTTGCATTTGTAATAACCAAATTGAAATTGTGATTAAAATCTTATAAATAGGTCCTGAAAAGATAAGCTTAGACCCTGGAGCGCTTAAAAAAATGTGGAGTGGAGTCATTGTCCGCGGCTGGGCGCTTATTGAAGGGTTGCTTATTGTAGTTGCCGAACTTTTGGAAGCCGTGCTTGTTCTCCGCACCAAATTTATTATTGCCAAAATTAGGCTTGCCAAAATTAGGCTTGCCAAAACCAGGCTTGCCAAATTTAGGCCTTCTCATTTGCAAGGTTTTATGCTTAAGCATAGAATTGGGTTCCAGGAAAATCGGACGATTGTGCAATAGAGTCTCGTTCAAAAGGAAGGATTTGCAGAACGCATCACTGTTCTTGAATTTAACGACGGCTTTGTTCTTTAAAATCAGACAGCTAATGATTTCACCAGTTTTAGCAAACAGTTCCGAGAGTTCCTCCTCAGTGACTTCTGAAAGATTTATAGATGTGCGTAAAGTATATTTTGTGTGTGTATCTGCTGTTATGCTACTTACCATCGTGCAAATTGGTAACAAGCACAGAATTGGCTGATGAGTTTTTTTCGTATGCTTGCAAACTCAGCTTCAATTCGCCCACAGTTGTGCCATCAAGTTTTATGGCCTTCTCTGCTGACTCTGGTGATTTGAATATGATGAATCCCAAGATAGCGCGTGAGCAGATAATTTCAATGTCGGCAATTTCGCCACACTTTTTGAAAATCTTTCGCAGAGTCTCTGCTTGGTAGGACTCATAACTTTCGTTGTTTAGCACGGTAACAGTGCAGTCTGGTATCTTTTCTACCTTAAAGGGTGCGCTGCGCACACTGATATGGCGGTTATTTATCTGACTGCCACATAGCTTCACTGCCTTAGCCACAGCTTCAACCGTTGTAAAGCGAATAAAGCTTGTGGGAAAGGTTTTATTTTGAGTGAATGTTATATTTTCAATGGTGCCACATTTTTCAAAATGTGTTTCCAGTTGCTCCTTTTTGACTAACGGTCCAATGAGCCCCACCATAACAGTGCGCGCATCCACATATTCCTTGGAACGTTTGGGGCTCACGGTCAGTTGAGTTTCACCCAGAATAAGTGCCTTGGGTTTTGCAGCTAATGCAGCAGCAGCTGCTTCGGAGGTCTCAAAAGCAATGCGAGCATTATTGCCTGACATGCGGTGCAACGCCAAAATCGGTCCAAACTTGGTAAACACCCCAATTAGGTCAAGTTGTTCGTATTCTGTAAAATAATCAATTAATGTTCAGAGTTTAAGAATAAATAATAAAGTATATCAATCGCGTTAACACCAAAAAATTTGATACGGTTTACACCTTAAATGGCTAGATAACATTTGTGGTGGATAAGATGCACCCATTGCTATCACTTGGGTAGCGTTGTCCAGTAGAATATATCCAATAGAAGTGACAGGAAAGGCAAGAAAATTGAGTACAGTGAGAGAGCAATCTTCCCGATTCCCGTTAAAAATCGTGCAAGCCCGACATGTATTGTTGTTCAGTTACTTGAAAAAGGGTTAAGCGGCCCATCCACTAAGCATCATGATTGAATACATTACTGTACGTGAGTTTCCATTTCGTTCCGCACATTATTAATACTATACATAAATTAAGCTTGATACGTTTTTTTTTTTTTACGTATAAGGACGCAATTCATTTTATCATATAGCTGCCATATAAAATATCCAAAAATATGAATTATGTGCGTTCTTAATAGCTGGATCATAAATGAGGTGGCTTAGATCTTGATTTTAGTTATTCTACATATATTTTCCCGAACAGGTGGTAAAAACTGGCTGATGCAAATTGATTTTTTTTTTTTGGAAATTGTAGTACTTACTTTTGGGTAGATTGTGAACAATCACAAGCTGATCATCTGGGGTTTCTTTTGTAAGTTTCCCCCCAGAGATATTCGGAATTCCACCAGCCTTCTCTGTTTTTACACCCTTTTTCTTGACAACAGGAGCCTCTTCGGGCGCCTCATCATCATCAGAGCCGTCTTCCTCTGCTTCCTCGGCATCCTCGTCATCATCGCTAAATTCCTCGTCGGCGTCAGGAGCACCAGCAAGGGTTACCTCACCCGGCTCTACTTCGTCATCAGAGTCGGCCTCCTCATCGTCGTCAGAATCTGCACCTTCATCCTATATTGGGGTAGACATTTTGATTACCCTGGCCGCAATAAAAAAAAAA
Organism: Chymomyza caudatula; assembly: GCA_035041775.1. Taxonomy (NCBI): domain Eukaryota; kingdom Metazoa; phylum Arthropoda; class Insecta; order Diptera; family Drosophilidae; genus Chymomyza; species Chymomyza caudatula. The sequence goes on along the minus strand of JAWNKW010000032.1, from coordinate 579,104 downwards.
AAAAATTGTTACCACGCTTACCTCGGGGTCGACGCTCTCGTCATTGAAGTCAATTTCGGTCTCGCTGTTGTCGGATTCATTATCGCTCTCCTCAATTACTTGCTTTACAGGCTGTTTTTTGGCCTTTTTTGCCGGGGTCTGTGCCACTGGAACTTCCTCCTCCTCAACCAGCTTGTTTTTTAAATTGCGTTTTTTGTTGGCCGCTGGCGCAGTTACACCATTGGTTTGTTTTTTGCCCTTGGCAGCAGCGGTTTTCTTTTGTGCCATTATAATTGTATTTTTTTTTATTTAACTGCCGCGTTTGTCAAAAAAGTAATATTTTTATTAAGTTGCGTTACAAAGCGTGCTTAGCTACGATAGAATGCACGTGGGAAAAGAAACGCCGTGACATGTGGTGCTAGCGATCTGGCAACATTATTGAGTGCTGCTAAATGCATACAGGAATGCAGGAACTAGTTCTTTTAAATATTGTGCAGCACTAAAAACGCTAGATGGCGCTAGTCAAAATTTTGTGCTGTTGCTCGCGGTCTTCTTCTTTCTGCCCATTAAGTATACATAAAAAAAATTAAATTGCTTGCAGCACACGTATTTATTATTAAAAGTGCTCAAAACTAAAACAGTGCGAGTAAATAACAAGTCGCGCAACGAACACAACAGCAGTGGCGGCATTTAACAAGCAGCCCATACGAACGCAACAACAACAACAACGACGACGGCTACGGTGACGGTGACGGATACGGAGCATAGCTAATATGAACACATTGAGCGCAAACACAAATGGTGCTGCTGCAAGTGGTAGTGGCAGTGGCAGCAGCGGCGCCCTCAACAATATTGCGGCCACCGGCAATGGCGGTGGCAGTGGCGGCAGCGTTGGCCTTGATGAGACGGGTGGTGATGCCAGCTCGCGGCGTCAAGCAACGCGCGTCTTTAAGAAGAGCTCCTCAAATGGCAAAATAACCGTCTATCTGGGGAAACGCGATTTCGTGGACCATGTCACACATGTGGATCCCATCGACGGTGTTGTGTTTATAGATCCCGAGTATGTTAAGGAACGTAAAGTATTTGGCCAAGTTTTGGCTGCCTTTCGCTACGGGCGTGAGGACTTGGATGTTTTGGGCTTAACATTTCGCAAGGATTTATATTTGGCGCATGAGCAAATCTATCCGCCCATGCAAATGGAGCGCCCACTTACACGTTTACAGGAACGTCTAATTAAAAAGTTGGGCCCTAATGCACATCCATTTTATTTCGAAGTACCACCATATTGCCCGGCCTCGGTGTCGCTGCAACCGGCGCCGGGCGATGTGGGCAAATCCTGTGGCGTGGATTACGAGCTAAAGGCGTTTGTGGGTGAGTCTTTCAAAACAGTGTTCTTCTCATTGAGTGGGTGTGTTTAGTTGAGTGTGTCAATCGGTCAACCTGGGCAAAGTCAAAATCATTGATGGAGCGCTTTAGTCTTCTCATACATAAATATGCATATTATATATCTAAGTATGTGTGTGTGTGTGTCTGCTTATATGCCGTCTCATGTGTCACGCGGGGTTAATTAATCCAGCTACGTCGCTGCGCAAAAAATGAATAAGAAAAAAAATGTCATTGTGTTGATGACGCAGCGGCCACCTAATTGGAATTCGACTCTTCTAATTGGAATTCAACTATGTGCGCAGCTTTTATTGCTGTTGTTATTGTTGTAGATTGTAGACTACAACAACTTGTATTTGTTGGCGCTTCAATTAGGCGCCGCATTCGACTTAGCTAAGCACTGCTGTCAATTTTCTACTAGATTAGCGCTTATTATGCAGTTCATCGGATAACTTAGGAAGATATAAAATTCATGCCGGGAAAATGCGTTATATGTATCTGGGGAGCATTTACTAATGCTCGTATTCAGTTTAATAAAAAGTTCTGAAAATGAGCTACGTTTCAACTGGGTCGCACCTGAACAGCTGTTTATGTTCTATACATTTCCACTTATTTACTAGAAGACGGTTGAATTCTGCTTGTGTACAAAATTCATGTTAGTATCTTGTATACTCTTTTCTTTGGGAAGGGAATATGTCATTCTTTTTTGTACAAATTAAAAACTTTGAACACATTTTCTGGGTATTATATATTTGTGCAATGTATGTAACAGGTAGAAGGAGGCGTGGGCCAAAATGGTCAGGAGCAATAGTCGAGACGATATAGACATATCGGTATGTCTGTCTGTCGGTGTTATAAAAGTTAGAGCAACAATTTTTTCACCAAACGATGCGTATTTTCCCTATGCAGTGGAATTTTGTCGAATTCGATATCTTCCCCCGTGACAGATTTTCGAGGTTTTAACCTACAGCTCCCTTTCCTATGAACTCCAACAGAATTTCACTTTTTACAGAAATGTTAAAGTTAACATTTATGTATTAATTATGTATTACTTACATAACAATTGTCAAAATCGATTTGAAATTCAAAGCAAACATCAAAAGTCAATTTTATATACCAAATATGTACATATACTGTTTCTCCTATTATCATTATTATTAAATTTTTCACAAATAAAATAATCGTAACAAATAGATGAAACTCTCATTTGTCATATCGTTTGTAAACAAACGACAGTGTAAACACACGTTCATAAAAGATTTATGGCAACACTGACATTATCGCTTCAATGAAATCAAAATCTCAATTGCATCACAGTTGTATGATAATAGGTGATTTTTGTTATTGATATTACTCGATTACAATCTGAATAATAAGATAAATCCGTTCGGATATTGATTTATTTTTCGAAAAGGAAGAAGGCGCGCTCCTTTTAACAGGACTTCATTTGCTCTTCTATAGTCAGGGCAATTGGCTTTGATAGTAACCCTTTAAATTGAAACATTAACATTCGGCAGAAAAGTTTAGCTTTCTCTTCTTCCTCCTACCAAAAGCGTCAATCACAAGCATCGCAAATACGATCGCGTCCTCGCTCAAGTCGACACAACGAAAGTTTGTTCAAGTTGTTGTATGGCTGATTATTGCGTGTGTGGTCAACGACCAATAAAGCCTTCGGCTAGCACTTCGGTCGTGTTTGTAAGAGCATCTGCTTTGGCTTAAACTAAGGTATACCTCAGGAAATTATTACTAATTCTAGTTACTTTTGGCAATGCATTTAGCATCTGTGGTTCAAAAAGTTAGCAGTTATTTATTTTGGTTGAAAAATAAGCACAATTTAGAACACGACATGCAAGGATAAGACATTTGCAGTATATAATATCGAACTTTACTACTGTTTTATTATTGTTTATGCATTTTAAATTTTCAAAATATCTTTACGTCCTCAAAAGTTATGATTTTCGCCGAAAAAGAAGTCAGTTGGATCCACTGTGCGCCGTCGGTAGCAAAGCCTCTATTCGATTGTATGCAGTATGTAGTTTCAGTGCAAAATTAAACAAAAAAACTACTAGAAATTCTATGACAATGAACAGTTCTTGGAAACAAGTTCTCTCGCCTGTAATGTGTGCTTAAGTAAATTCAAAAACTATAAAACTACAAAAGCAACGCGTTGATTTAGCCCATTTGCTGCTGCTATTATCATTTCTCCCATTTTCAATTTGCTTGCTTTTCTCATTTCGCAATACACAATGAAGTAAATAAAAAAAAAAAATTGCTTATATGTACAGTATATTTTGTTGTATTTCTTGAAAAACGAATTTTGTTGCGATTTATGGAAGTAACTCGCGCATGTTTACTCTTCGCACGCGCACACTCACTGCGTCAAAGTGTGTTGCCGGCTCTCTCACACCCATTCGATACTTGATAATGCGGCCTTAGCCTTTGGTAGTTGTTTTTGTTGTATTTGTTGTATTTGTTGCTATTGCGTACAAATCGCTATCTATTTGTTTGTCCGTTAATTTTTGGTGGTTTTATTGCTTTGTCTTCTTATCTGTCGCCGCAGCAATTGTTCTCTTCCCACTCTCTTGCTCTACAGTACCGGCCAAAAGTTTAAACTCACCTTAAAAGTTCAAAATTTTTGAATTTTTAAGGCATTTTAAATGTTTTAATTCAATTTATTTTTGCATATTTGATAAATTCAACATTATTCCAACTATTCTACATGTTTTGAGTGCATATACACTAAATTACGAAAAAAAATTTGATTTTTAAAAGCAATTAAATTAAATTGCTTTCATCTATGTCACCACCTTTTGCTTTTAAGACTGCTGCGCAAAATTCTTGGCAATCTTTCAACAAGTTTTTGAAGCTTTATAAATTCAAGGTTATTCCAGGCATCCAGACATCCACTTGGTTTTACTTGCCGATCGATCTCGTCCCAAAGAAGTTCAATCGGATTGATGTCTGGTGATTGTGGCGGCCGATCCATGAATTCGAGCACACAAATCATGGCACAGGTTTTGGGCCATTGTCTTGTTGAAATGTGAAGCCAAAACCAATTGAACCAGTGCCAAATGGGATGGCGCTTCTTTGTAGGATTGCTGGTAGTTCCATCTATTTGGACCAGCTCACCGACGCCATTATAGCTAAAGCAGCCCCAAACCATCACATAGCCTCCACCATGCTTGAATGATGGTGCTATGCATTGAGATTTATGGCGTTCACTAACTTGTCTACGGACATTTTGTCGCCGTGTGTTGCCAAACAGGTCAAATTTTGATTTGTCGGTCCAGAGCACGGATTTCCATCGATCGATGTGAAGTTGTAGTTGTTGAAATCGGTTTTATCAAATGTTCATCGACTTCAGTTGTGATTTTTGGCCGACCAGAACGTTTTCGATCAAGATTTGAGTTCGTTTCTTCAAAGCGATTCAACGCCATATGAACTCCATACTGTGATACACCAACAAGATCTGCAATTTTTCGTGCTTTATTCAAAATTTTTTTTATTTTATTGTTTTTTTTTTAAATGAAATAAATACAATTTCATTAAAAAACTAAAAATAAGATATATGTTTTCCAAAATTCTCATAATATTTACGAAAATATATGCTCAAAACATGTGTAATAATTGAAATAACGTTGAATTTAACAAATATGCAAGAATAAATTGGATCAAATCGTTCAAAATGCCTTAGAAAGTCAGAAATTTTAAAGGTGAGTTCAAACTTTTGGCCGGTAGTGTACCCGAAATTTTGCAGTCATAAAAAGATTAATGAAAATCCATTTCAATTTGTGGAATTTTGCGCGTTTTCGTTGTTCTTTTTTTATGCACTCCCAACTGCCAGCTGTGCTTGGGTGGTCCGCAGCGTTTTGGGAATTTTTACTGTTAATTGGCAATATCTGGAAGTTTGAGCTATTTTATCTCACAGATAGAAAATCCCAATATATTGCACAAAAATAAAACTTATAGTATTTTGTGTACATTTTGCAGCGGTTCAATGTTTTAACGCCCTATGGGCGTGTCTGACAACACATTCCGTATTTTTAGACGCGTCGATGCTTCCGTTTATTCATTAGTTTCATATGTTCCAATGCGTACTAGTCTCTCTCTCTGTCAGTTATAGAGCTATGTACGTATCTCAATAATATTTTAACACATTGAGTTCTCATTGGCAGTCACACATATGTCAAAGCCATCGAGTTCAGAGCTATTATTCATAGCTGACATAGGAATCATCGGCTGTTAGATTAGTTTTTGTTTAAAGTTTTTACGACAATATTCGGAGGAAATCTGTTATGCATTTGTTTAAATATGAGCATCACGACAAATTTGCGTGCAAAATTTCTCGTAGTCTAGACAGTCTCGACCAAGGCATGTCTATTACTAGGTATGAGTACGCTTATTTGTAAGCTGCTTTTTATACCCTGTACACAAATTGTAAAAGGAGCAATAGTCGATTCGATATAGACATTTTGGGCCAGATTTCTCCGACACTGTAAGTGTTAGAGCAAAACAATTTTACCAAAGGATGCGCATTGCTGAGGGAATTTGTCGAATCAAGTTGATATCTTACCCCCTTCTTCCGTGGCAGATTTTCGTGGTCTACAGCCGCTCCGTTGAATCTATCAAAACTTGAAACTGCGATGTGCGTCTTGTTTATGTGCACCTATGTATGCTTTAAAAATGATCGAAATCGGATAAATACATCAAAAGTTATAGTAAAAAATATGCTAATTTCACCCCCCCCCCCCTCTCGCCTATAAACTGCTTTAAAATTCCACCACATGTAGATATGGATGCATGTGAGTGTCACTCGCGTGACCCTAATCGTTAAAACTGTATCCACCTTTACAGATTGATTCATATATGTGGATAGTTTTTGCTGTTTGTCGAGCAAGTCGGTCTAACAGACGCACTAACACAACCAGCATCACACGTACACTGTCTAGAAAATGGTCGCTTATGAGCAAAAATGTTTAATTTTTTACCATCCAGGATTTCATTCTATTACTTTCATGCTCCTTGGTTTTTGTTGAGAAACCGGTATAACCAGTGAACCGAAACAAATATCCGCGAATCGATACTGATATCATTGAACAGAAAGACGTAATAAACACGTTTAACGGATCAGGAGTACCGGTACTACCGTCATCGTAAACGTATCCGAAATAAGCTCCGGTTTAAATCCCTGGTTCAAAGTGTTATAAAGTGCGATTCAGTAATTAAGTATTGTCTTGAGCTGTCAAAAATCTTACTCTCTTCGTTTAGTACCAATTTTAAGATTACCTGTAACTTTTTTCACTTTCTCGCTTCGTGTAAGAAGCACCTTAGGGAAACGCCAAAAGTTCGTCAAAGTTTCTGTTCGTTTCTTCTTAGGCATTGCCTTCTCTTTGAGTTGATTGTGTTTGCTGATTGTGTTTTTTCCTCTTCCTGTTTTCTTTTTTCATGCGGCTGGAAATCCAGCGGATTTGACGATACTCCGAGTAGCTAAAGCCGTTCTTGACTTTTGAAACAAATTCAGCACGCCTGCAAAAATCTGCTATCTGCGGAAATATTGAACCGTTTGTGACGTGCATATTTGCATTACTTCCGCTGCGTTCCATATCGCGAATAAATCCGACGATCAAAAATAGGCTGCAATGGTTCTGCTGTTAAAAGCAGTACCTCTTATTCCAAAATTGAACTTGACAGATTACATTAGTTTACGATCTTATTTAATATATTTTATGATTTTTGTAGATTTCTTGTGAGCGCTTAGTAGTTTCTCGAAACTTATATTTATAAAATTCTCGCAAAATTATGCATTTGCAAAAAAATATAAATTTATTTTGTTCTCTGGTTTGACTTGACGCCCCTAAAACAACATTTCATGGAGAATATATAGTATCTCGCCGGCTGTCTGCTATAACTTTTTATTTACTTGCCGCAGACGCTGCCATTTGGATTTGTTGATTTGTTTAGTTTATGTGCTGCGTTGAAGCCCAAAACTGCGGCTATTTTCCATGCCATGTTTTTGGCATAAACAATTAACTCTGGCCGATTCGTGTGCAGACCCAAAATGAATTCATTGAAATTGGAATCACTCAAAAAAAAAAAAAAAAACAAACAAAATGAAAATGAAATAATTTTCTTAAATGCAGTAGCATGAGCATTAAGTGCCGGAACGCTTTATTGAGTCAGATAAAAAATGAAGAGAAATAATGCCCATAGTTATTTTCGGACTTGAGTTATCTGCTGCTGCGCATAAACATGCCAATGCCCTTGCCTTTGCCGCAGTCGCTGCCTCTGTTTCATAAGCACTTTCAATTGCTATTCAACATACTCTTTCCGAAGTGTTTATGATATGATATGATATGATATGATATGCTATGTACTATTTGCCAAGAAGTTTGTTAGACTGAGTAGAGCTGGAAACCCATCAATGTTCGCGATCATCAGTATTTTCGATGTTTTTAGATACAATCAATGTTTTAGTTAGAATTTCATTACCTTACGTATCATTTTCAGTATTTTTTCCGTCAATTTAGTATTATTGTTATTAAGAACTTCTTCTGCTTTCTTCCTTTTGGTCTTATAAGTTCAGACTTGAGTTATCTGCCGCTGCGCATAAACATGCCAATGCCCTTGCCTTTGCCGCTGCCTCTGTTTCATAAGCACTTTCAATTGCCATTCAATGTACTCTTTCCAAAGTGTATATGATATGATATGATATGGTATGATATGAAATGATATGATATGTACTACTCTTCATGAAGTTTGTTAGACTGAGTAGATCTGGAAACCCATCGATGTTCACGACCATCGGTATTTTCGATGTTTTTAGAGCAAAACATCGATACAATCGATGTTTTAGTTAGAATTTCATTACCTTACGTACCATTTTCAGTATTTTTTCCGTCAATTTAGTATTATTGTTATTAAGAACTTCTTCTGCTTTCTTCCTTTTGGTCTTAAAATATATACAGCCAAAACTTCAAAGTTGGCCACCCTCATAAGAAACCAAATTATATTAGTACAAAAACTTAAAGTTGTACGTGCATATCTTGTAAGTGAGCCACATTTTGATCGATTTTTTAATATTGTCAATGCAATTAAACCTGGAAAAAGTTGGACAACTTAAAAATTTTCATTGTGTTATGCATGAAAATGCGAATTATAAAAGTAATCCAAATCAATGGCTAAATTTATAACTGCACGAAATTGGTTGCAGTAATCTCGTTGATTATAGAAATTTGAACGAAATCCTTCCAGATGCAACAATTCTTTTGGTAAAAATCAAAAGCAAAAAAGGTCAAAAGCTTATAAATAAGCAAATTCAAAAGATTCTCTTAACTTCCATTCGATTTAAAAGAATGTACTTTGCCTGCATTGCAACTAAGAATTTAAACTTTAATTATGTATATACATATGTATGTATATGTCTACACTGTAATATTATAAATTCGAAAGTAACTCTGTCTGTGTGTGTCTGTTTGTTCCCTTTGTGGCTAGAAACTATACATATACATTTTTTTGTGGCAATATCTTAACACTTCCCCCACATAAAAAGCTTAAAACTACATAAAATGACAAAAAACTCAAAGACTACTTTTATTTTTCCCAAAACTGTGCACAGAGTCTGGCCACACCTACTAAAACGGGAAGAAGAACGTAAGAAGAATTTAATTTACCTCGCATGAGGTACAGGGATTGAAGAGCAGATCAAGCAAAAGGCAGTGCCCACTACTTTCGATAAAAAATTAAAATGATGAAGATGAAGAGGGAGAGCAATATGATGAAGGTAAAGACAAAAACAAAGAGAAAGTGTAGAAGGAACAGGAAGAGGAAGAAAAAGTGGAAAAGAAACGGGAAGAGGAAGAAGAAAAAGACGAAGAAGAGATAGACAAAGAAGAAGAAAAAAGATGAAGAAGAAGAAAAAGATGAAGAAGAAAAAGATGAAGAATAAGAAAAAGATGAAGAAGAAAAAGACGAAGAAGAAGAAAAAGACGAAGAATAAAAAGGCGAAGAAGAAAAAGACAAAGAAGAAGAAGAAGGAAAGAAAAAGTTAAAGAAGAAGGAAGGAAAAAGATGAGGAAGAAGAAGTAGAACTAGAAATAGAAGTAGAAGAAGTAGAAGGTTTATTTTTGATTGATCTTATGGTAAATATTTGTACATTTTACATATATTACAATTTTAATGCCAGGGAATGGGTTTAATAATGTGGACACTGTAATGTTTTGGGAAAAACACTGGACTCTTTTTTTAAGGTAATTCGGGGCAAGTGCTGACTAGGTGATCAACGTTCATGAAACTCGCATAAGGAACATGTAGTGAGAAGAGTTTTGTCCATATAGTGGACTTTGGCTATTTTGGTGTGCCCCAAGCGGAGAAGCACGAATTTGACTTCGTTTATGCAAGATATCGGAGGATTATGTCTAATTCTAAGATAGTTTTTATTAACTCTAAACTTACTTTGTTGATGGCTATAAAAAAGTTTTTTTCTTTGGCTCTTATATCTGCGAGTTCATTCTCTGTTATGTTAATGCGTCTAAGGATCCAAGCAGAAACAATTGTATTAGAAGGTTTCGTACCTCAGAGACAAAGTAAGAGCAATTTGCTGACATTTTTTATGGTATTCAGAGATGAAAGTGAGTCTGAACATATAATAAAAAATTTACTTTAGCTTTTAGGCATAAAATCGTTCCGTGTATTGGTATTATTTCAGCGGAAAGTACAATTGAGTATGAGACGTTGTATAAGAGACGTTGTATTCTGCAGGCTAAGGTACTAAATTTGCGTGGACACAACCGCCCTCATTGACATTTGCAACAGAATGAAAAGTAGTATCTTCAAGAGAAGCGAACAACGGCAGATGTCTTATAACTTGTATTCTTGTACTATTGCCCGTCGAACCGTTCATTTAAGCGCCATCGGGTATATTTTGCCTCGTTTTATTTTGTTCAGATTGAAGTTCGCACAATACTTTTCTATAGACTTCTGAAAGCCTATTATTATACTTATGGAACCTGCTAAGTGAAGTGTTAAAGGCGAGGCTTCGTGCTTTAGTTTTATTTGTGTTTTAGTAGCTTAAAACTTTGTCTAGAGCAGATTGCTATTATACTACTTTTGGCGGTTTATACTTTTCCATTATGAGAGAGATTGGCTGTAAGGTGTTCTAATGTGATATCTAGAGGTGCAATATTGTTTTCAAATAGTAAGCTGAGCGTTGTGGTCACTCTAAATGCTTCTAAGGCTATTCTAATTCCAGTGTTTATAATCGTGTTTACTTTCTTCATGGAACTTTACGCAGCTGTACCGTACAATCGTAGGGCATCATCAGTCCTTGAAATTAGTAGCGCTTATGATATCAAGGCCTTTAGTTAGGGATGCAGAAAGATCATCAATTCCATTTATGTTTCTTGTTGAAAGTTTAAGAGAGTTTTAGCGAGTCAGCATTGGGTAATCTGAAGTTGCCGGTAGAGGCATTGCGTCTACAGTACTGTTAGTTGCAGAATTGCATGTGCTTACATTTCGCAGGGGCCAGGCAACCACCGGATCAAAGACATCACTCGGAAATATCTAAGATCTTGAGCAGTATCTATCAAATGATTGCCAAGAAGTTAATAAAGACTCGATTCTAATGGTATAAGGGAAATCCAGCCTGTATACGTCTGCGTATTCGCTGAGAATGTGGATAGGATATATACTCTAGTTGGGATTTAGAGTTTGCACTCAGTGTCGGTTGAGAAACCCATTTTTTTTGGTTATCTATGGCAAACTTAGCCTTTCAGATACCTCAGATGTCATCTGCTTAGGTTTATCCTTTCGACTGTGATAAGCAGCGGGTGATTGTAAGCAAATAATTTTACTTAGGCTCCTGAATCAAGCTTGAGTTCAAAATATAAAATGCAATATATACTGTTTTCGGCCGATAGAAGGTTTTAGCGGAATAGTGTTCTTCACAAACTTGTGATTTACCGCAGTTTCAATCCTATCATTATCTGTTTCGTGCATTATTGATCTTTAATATTCCTTAACTATTTGTAGAAAACTTACACTTTTAGCAATTATATTTAGCAGTTTCGAACTAAACTGTCAAATTTGGATATCCGTATATGTTGACGATTGGAAATGGACATCGAATCGAATATCATCTTGTTTTTACATATCTAGCCGGACGTTCGGCATTCAAATTCTTGTAATACTTAGAAAAAACACAAAATATTGTAAGAACCAAAAGCTGAATTCAGTAGGCCGTTTGGAACGTTCCTTGAACATGAGCGCAAATAGGACATAGGTTTAGATATTTCTGTGTCTTACAATACAGATTTCGAATTTAAGACTGTGTTGTATAAATTGCTTTACAAAAATGCTTATAAGAAGACCAGGTCCAAAATTCCATACTTTAAAGTGCTTTACTTTTTGAGACATCGTTTTCTAATTATCTCTGCTCTTATTTTTATACAGTTTAGCTAAAAGATTTATGAAGGAATCATATAGTAGCACTGTAGGAACTCTTTAAGGATATCATCTTTCATGTACGTTAATTTTTCTAGAAATAAACTTATTTATATGGTTTCGCCAAAAAGGTTCTCTTGGAATAGCGACTTTATATTTGAGAAGAGTTGAGTAGAAGAGAGAAGAGTATATAAACTTCAACAGCTTGAAAAAAGCTACTTGCTATCTCATATATGTACATACTTGAATGTATACATACACTTGACCCCACATTCATACACATTCCTCAAATGCCAGACCCATTCATTGTGTAGCAGCGTATCTCTGAGTCATGCAGTTGCCAAGCGTGCCTGAAATCATATGACGCACTCAAAAAAACACACCCACTAAAGCAATGGCACGCGAAATACGCCCACATGTAATTTACACACTTTATTAATGAAAACTTATAACTAATAAATTTCTTTTTTTTGCAAAAATAGGAGAGCACATCGAAGACAAGCCACATAAGCGAAACTCGGTGCGCCTGACCATACGTAAGGTCATGTATGCACCGTCCAAGGTTGGCGAACAACCCTCTATAGAAGTGAGCAAGGAGTTTATGATGAAACCAAATAAAATACATTTGGAAGCCAGTCTGGATAAGGAGCTATATCATCATGGTGAAAAGATATCGGTCAATGTACATGTGGCCAATAATTCCAATCGTAATGTCAAAAAGATCAAAGTCTGCGTACGCCAATTCGCCGACATTTGCCTTTTCTCAACGGCCCAATATAAATCGGTTGTGGCTGAGATTGAATCCGAGGATGGCTGCCAAGTGGCGCCGGGCTTTACGCTATCCAAAGTATTCGAGCTGTGTCCACTGCTGGCCAACAACAAGGATAAATGGGGACTGGCGCTTGATGGCCAGCTAAAGCATGAGGATACAAATTTGGCCAGCAGCACGCTCATTACCAATCCTGCACAGCGCGAAAGTTTGGGCATTATGGTGCACTATAAAGTTAAGGTTAAGCTATTGATTGGCTCACCGCTGCTAGGCGGAGATTTGGTAGCCGAGCTGCCATTTACGCTGATGCATCCCAAGCCCGAGGAGGAGGAGCCTGCTTTGTTAGGAGACCGTTCGCCGCGTGCCAGTCTAGCAGCGCCGCTGCTTAGCCTAGGCGAAACCAATGAGGCTGGCGGAGCTGCAGCGCTGGCGTCCACGGATGTGCCCACCACAACAAACCTCATACAGCTGGATGATGATGAGGCGCAGGATGATGATATTATATTTGAAGATTTTGCGCGCTTGCGTTTAAAAGGCGCCGAAACGGAGGCCTAAAGCGCTTAACAACTACTTTGCTATCATTCAAATAAAGCGCACATGCAGTAATATCTATTACGGTATAAATACATTTATATGGACTGCATGCATTTCGTAACTATATATATATATATGTATAGTACTTGAACTTAATTCAAAATGATGGCATTTGTAACATATGATTTGTAATTGTAAAATTTTTTATACATAGCCATGGTACATAGCTATTTATGTGTAGGTCATAAATTCTTAGTATCTTTTTTGCTAGTTTGTAAGCTGAGTGTACGAATTTTTCAAAATGTGAAATTGTTTAACAAATACACAAGTTAACCGAGAAATAAAACAACAACAACAAAAACTTGACACACAATGTAAATCAATACAAAGATCATGCCACAAAACAAAACTTAAGCATTGTAAGCGAAATTGTTGCACAAAATTCTAATTATAAATTAAAAGTTCTCTAATTGCAACTATGGCACTAACTATAAATTTAAAATTAAAAGCTAGTTTGTTAACAGCATTTTGTTTATTCGCATATTTTCATGTTTATGTATAATTAATAATTTAAGCTCAAAAACAATTTTCGTTATAAAATTTTGCTTATTATAAAGTATAAACATTTCGTTTTTCAAATATTTGTATTGCATATGTATCTGAAAAAGGACGTTTTTGTAAACTGGCTATCTAGAAACTGTAATTCTTAGTTATGTTTAATATAAAGTTCGTTGAACCTTGTACTATGTGTCCGTTTTTGAAGCAATTAAGCAAAGTTTTGCAAAAAAAACAATATACAAAAACTATGCAAATTCATTGTTTATACGAAGATTGCAGTTTCAAGCTGTCATTCTATGACATTAATTTCTATTCAGTTTATATGCTACTTCTATACACAATTGTTTGTTGCTTCCCTTATGGTAACAACGTTTTATAAGCTTTAAATTCATTTATCAAACAATTAACTAGCTTCTTATGTTTAGACTAAGTTATATTGAAAACATTTTGGCAATTTGTCTCTGAGAATTATGTAATTAAGCGCAAACAATAAGTATGAAATTCTAGTTTACTTAATATACAATGAAAATATAAAGCAAATAACTATTTTTTGTTCTATTAAAGCAAATTATACATTTGAGATTCCAAGTATTTGAAATGTGCCAGAAAGAAATAGCCAATTTTTATGTGTACTCAGAACAATGCAGGTTAAATGCTCCAATTTGATAAACTTTCCAAATATTTCGAATATTGTTGTATTTATTACTATATATATAAAGTGTATAATCCATTTCTTTTGTAAATACTTAATGCAATTACAAGTGAAAGGTCCAAACATACAACTAAAGTTATCATTTAACCCTGCAAGTGCTTTGTCAATTAAAAGTATGAATGCGAGATTGAAAAAAGCGATGCACTTGCAATGGTTAAAGATCTATGCGTAGGGTTTTTAAGCGAAAGATCTATTCATATCTATGACAGATATAAGCTATACTGTACTGTAAATAACTAGCAGTTAGACTTTTCTAAAAACTTTCGAAGTATTGCAAAGTTAAATTTAGCTAAGTGTTATGCTCGAATGCTAAAACTAAGTAACAAAGTATTTTAAAAAATTTTTCCTACTTGTAAAAATAATTCAACAGGTTGATGTCAGAAAATGCTTTGCAATTGTAGCTCGAAAATAAGCTTCACTTGGTTGTTGTGAATTTAGCATTTTCATATATCTAAATTCTCCTATTTAAAGTGAAATTTAGCTTTTTTAGAAAAATTGGCTCTTTGAAAACCAGAAGTATGCAAAATAATAATTTATAAGATTTTCGATACTATTCTTGTTTATATTAAAAAGCAAGGCGACAAAATTAAGTTGGTACAGCATAATACAGAAATTCCTTCGTAGATAACACCTCCACACTATAAGGGCGGGAGTATCTAACTGGCTTCATACTGAAAAGGCTATATATATAGCGAGTTAGGAAAGAAAATCGTAGCCTTCAGTTGTGTTGACAAAATGTTGGCGAGGGCTAAAGATGGGCTGCCTCCTATTATGAAACTCTTGCCACTAGGCATTGAAACACGTTATCGTAACAGGACAAAACTGAATTAGGGGTTTTGTAATAAACAACACACAAGAAATTCAACATGTTTGGAAATTAAGAGAAGACAAAATAGTGGAACCGGCAATATATGAATGTAACAATTCTGAACTCTTAGATTTGTAGTTTTATGTTGTGTGTGATGGAGTTTACCAATTCCTAGCACTCAGACAGAATTGCTCATTGTACCAAAAGCTCTGAACTCAAAATTACAAAGAAAACTTTACGCAACACCCAAGAGGCAAGATGGCGTTTAGACAGAAAAAGAGTAAAGAGTGCTGTATAGATTGTTACTACTAAGTATAGGTGACATTTTTGATCATGTTGCTTCACTAAAAATCTTCTTAAGCCTGACCTTTACGGAGGTGTGCCTGAAATCGCTTTCAACTGAATTTTAACAAAAATCAGTTTTTCGGTAGATATCTTTTTATGCCGAATTTCAATCAAAAACCAATTCGTCAATGTGCCAAAACTAACTTTGGGAGTATGGAAAATCTAACAAGTAAGCATTTGAAAATTCAAATGAAACTTTAGGCAAATTTTGGCATCAATTGTAATAAAACGAATTAAGGAAATTATGAATTGTAAAAAATTTCTTCTTGGAATTAATTTTATGCATTCTTATAAATTGTCGTGCATCCGTAAAAAAAATAGGTTTTCTGTTTATAAAAAATATATATGCTTTATTAAATATAATAATTACTTCAAGTATTTGGAAAGTTTAAATCCTTACGCTTTATTTACTTTTTATGGGGCATTCCAGGCAAAATTAAAATAAGTTACCAAAAAGTGCCCTTAACGATTTTTAAAAACTAATGAAAACTTTGTAAGTGAAAAAACAAAACATTCTACAAAAAATTTCAGATCGAAAACAATCAATGGTACCCAATTAATTTAAAAAAAAAACGTGTTTTTCACTTTTTGCATTATTGCGACTAAACTACTAAATATTTTTGAACAAAATTTTCACGATTGATAAGCCCCAATAAGAGACTTTTTTTGTTTTACAAAACTCCTTTTATAATCTTCTTTGTACATTAAAAATTTGAACTTGATCGATTAGTTGAAACAATGTTAAAAAAAATCCACGATATCAATAAAGGCCATGAAAGGAGTTTTTTTTTAGTATTTTTTTTCTGTTACAATATAAAAGTTTTCACGGTAACTCAATAATAAATGAAAAGATTTTTATTTTTTTTAAATTAATTTTAAAAATCTTTTTATACTCTTCTTTGCACAGTAAAAATTTTAATTTTATCGGTTTGGTGGAACGGCATTTTTTTCCCACAACACTTGAATAATATTGTTATAGTTTTCTAAAATTATTAGGACATCGTATTTAATAATCACATAATGAAAACAATACTCATTTTTATTAGCTTCTTTAGATTATTAACATGAGAAAAAAATATAAAAACTATACATTTTGATATAGAATGATTCTATTAAAATATACCGAAAGTGCTTAAACATAAGGAACCGAAATTAACCACTATTAACATTAAAAAATTGCTATTTTCCATTTAGTAACAATACCTGCTAAATCTTTAAGAAAATCATAGACTGTAATCTTAGTCAAGTTTTTTTTTCAACATTGTTCTACCAAACCGATCAAGTTTAAATTTTTACTGTACAACAAAGACAGTAAAAGTACAAAAGATAGTAGTATTTATTCTTTAAGATAAAAGTAAAAAATGCTTTTAATGTTCCTTGTTCCTCGCTATAATTTAAAAACTGAAAAACACGTTGTTTTATATTAATCGGTAACGCGTTTTCGATCTGAAATTTATTGTGAAATCTGCAGCGATCTGCAGTTTATTTATATATTTAGTTTATAAAAATCGTTCGGGGCCGCTTTTTTACTTAACCGGCTATAGTTAATTTATTTTTTTTTTAATTTAAAAAAAAAATTTTGTTTATACCTTTTTTAAACTTTTACACTAGTAAAGCTAAAAAAACTGATCTAAAACAAGAAATTTACGCATTTTGTTCCATTTTTTTAAAATAAAAACGTACACAGAAATATACAATCATGAAATACAGAAATAGATTTTATTTATGATTTTTTGCATTTTCAATAGAAGTTACTCTATGAGGGTTATAATGGTTACTATAAGCGAACTTTACACCATGTCTGTTGCATTTCTGTTCATATACACTATAGACACTTATCCTAGAACTTTTCTGAACATTGGAAACTAACTTATCGACGATTTTGGCTTGGAGAAAGTATATCGAAATTATTGAAACGAAAACAAACTTGAATACGAAAAAGCAATTTTATATAGAAATTGTATATATAAAATAAAAACTGTGTACATTTTGTTGTTACTATTTTCATATAAACAAAAAATATTTAAAAAAAAAAACACGCTTGAAAGCAATATGCATATAGGAAAAGTACATATTTGCAAAAGTTTTGTTCCTTTCATTTTGGCGCCTTGAAAACGAAAACAAAGCTTGAGTATGATTTTAAAGCTAAATATTAGAAAGTAGAGCTAAGAGTAGAGCCACTAAAACTGCATAATTAAGTTTAAGGCTTTTTAATGTAAAATTAGCACGAATTTGAATTTAAAGCCCCCAAAAAAAACGCAACA
Source organism: Chymomyza caudatula (assembly GCA_035041775.1). Taxonomy (NCBI): domain Eukaryota; kingdom Metazoa; phylum Arthropoda; class Insecta; order Diptera; family Drosophilidae; genus Chymomyza; species Chymomyza caudatula. The sequence continues at coordinate 561,315 of JAWNKW010000032.1, read as the reverse complement.
GCAATTTTCCAATTACAAATAAGAAAATAAACTTAAAACTGTTTTAAAAGGCATTGTTAGACAAGTTTTAAATTAAATAATTTAACACATAAATATTAAAAGAAAACTGCATACAGAACTAGAACAAATAAATATACATATAAAATACTTAAATGTAATTTAAACTTATGTGAATGTGAGCCGATATTAAATGATTGCTGTATGTATTTATATATATATATATAGTTTTTAGCAAATATACATGCATAAAGTATATAAATAAAATATACTTACTAGCGCAAATATATAAGCATTTATGTATGTACGTCTATTTATATGTGCGCAAAAAAAAACTTTAAAAAATTCACATATTTATATGTAATAAATGTGTATTTGTAAAATCGGAAAAAGTTAAAAAGTACAGCTTATAAATTATGATATGACATTAATTAAAATATTTTTTCACAAATTTTTAACAAATTTTATATAATAAACGATACAATTTTGTATAAGCGAAAAACAGAAAACACAAAACAAATTAATTTTATTTTTTAAGTCAAGTTTTTTCTAGTACCAAATGGCATTCAATTTTATAAATGTTTATAAATATTAGTTAAAAAATATAGAAATCTAGAGTTTAAATGGTATTATAAGCAGTCGCTGCCCCAATAAAGCCCACAAAACTTAACCCACGACTGTCATAATATGCTACAAAAAAAAAATATATATTTCAAAAATGCATAAAATGTACACATATGGCATATATGCAGCATATGTATATGTATACAAGTACCTAGCTAATCCAATTTATGTGTAAAAAATAAATCATGATGTTAACAAATGAATCATTACAAAAAAAAAAACAAAAACAAATATAGCAAAACTAACCCACACGTATTTACGAGTAAAAATCTATGACGAAAATCAAATTCAAAGAAATTTCAACCTACCTAAAGAACTATGACTAGAAAAACACAAACACAAAAACAACCCATAACAAAATGTATTTACGTTTACTAAACAGAATACAACAAATTGTTTAATTCCATGTTAAAAACATACAATTTTAATCATAAATAAATGTTAGCAGCAATATATTGCGAGCAAGAAAATATTGACAGGTGAAAAAAGGCGTAGAAGACATTGCAACAAATTGCCATGCCCACAGCTTTAGCAAAGAAACAAAACTGAACGTTGTTGTAAACCATATTAATAATAATAATTATAAATATAAGTATAAAATAAAACCAATAAATGTATTCAGAAATACATGCATCACGTTTTTAATTAGCACAAACCATTTTACATAGTTTTTGGATCGATTTTTTAACACTAACACACTTTTTATTAACAGCTGATTTTTCCAAAGCTATCTTTAAAACAGCGTTCGGCAGCGGCGTCAGAGATGATGATGATGTCATGTCATCTTAATACACAACGGACCATCTCCCAACTATCGTAGAAAGATTGATGCGGTGGCAGTCCGTTTCTTGTCGTTTCTTTGCAGTTGTCAGCATGCATGCACAACAGACTGTACCAAACTATCGCTAAGAGACCGATAACCGTATTCAGAAAACAAGGAACACACATCCAACTGTTTGTTAGTTTGGTCTGAGTAGGCAAATTAGTAGTAGAGACCACTCCCGCCAGACGCAGGCAGGTCATCTGCGCCAACCAACATGACTTCGTCATAGCTAGGCGGTAAAATATCGACGCGGTCCTCTATAATTGGGGACGTCGGGAAGTTAATAGCGGAATTATCCTCATTACCGCTCTATAGCAAGCCAGAGAAGTGTTCCTTTCACAACCTCAAACACATTTCCCTCTGCATCTACAGGCAGACGCTTTCGTTCGCGCTTTTTCTGCTATCGTTTTTTAGGTCTGAAAAGGCGCCTCTTCATCCTCCTCATCACCCGATAGTGGTCTCGCACAGATAGGGTAGCAGCCGACAGCAGGGTCCCTCTATGGGCGGCATTCTTTACTGCAGTGGCCTTACGACACTCTTGATCGTAAGATTGGTTCCTCGGCGGTAGGCGTTGGTAACCAAAGAGGTTCTCCGCGGCGGTACGCAAGGAGCGGGATATATCTTTCCAAAGTCCCTCGGCGCTATTAGGCTCTGAAGGAAGTTGAGGGAGCTGCTCAGAGAGTTGAGCGGTAAAGGCTTCGGCAGTCGGCTGTGATTGCAGCTTTGTGATGTTCAGCTTTCGCTATGCGCTGGATCGCACGTTCTTCTCTATGTTTAGCCGCATGGCTGCAACAAGGTTATGGTCAGAGTTGATGTTGACCCCTCTGATCGCCCGAACATCAAATACACTGGATGCATGCCTTCCATCAATTACACCATGAGAGGACAGCCATGTAGCCTTGTGGATGTCGGGATGCTGGAGTCTGGTGGCCTGAGACCGTTGTTCGAGGTGGTCTCGTGAAGGGTTGGGCAGAGGCACCATCCCAATTAACGTTTGCGGGGGGTCCACTACCCAGTGCAATGTCATGTTAGCTGAGTACATATATAAGTCGACCTCGTCGATTCTCTCTGCGAAAGAGATTGTGCAACTGGAGAAGATGATACTGGGGAACAAGAAAGTGACTCTAAATTTTGAATGGCCGATTTTAGATTACTGTTTATTTAATACCTCAACGAATGTTTGAATTGGATAGATGCCATTATCGATTGTTTAATCGATATTTCAACAAGAGATTCCAAGCTGTTCCCTAGCTCAAACGACTCTATGTTGATAACCAGTATTTGCCAGGTAGGCATATACAAAAGGGAACAATATTTTTTAAACTGCGTGATTCGGCCGGCTTTTCATATGAATTTGACACTTATTCGGGCGCTGGCGATAACGTCGTACTCGAAAAACCCTTAACCCAGTGGTTCCAGACAACATTAATCTCATAATCCTTTTAGCTTAGGCATTTAGAGATTGGGTTCCGTGCGAGTAAATCATGTGCCAAGCAGGAGATTTTCATCCGATGCCACGCAAGGTGAAAAAAGTTGTTGTTGGCAATTCCAAGGAGTTTGTTGACCCTGCTTTTGGTGTGAAATTTCATAGTTCTTGTCGGGATCGAAAAAGTAGAAAATATAATGATTAAATATTCAATCATCAGAAATCTCAATTTTATTATCTCTTATACTATATATGTACTTCGATATACATTGTTAACTATCTGACTTCCGTGTTGAAGTGGCTGAATAGCTTTTGTCCAGCCACGTGGACGAGATCGACCGTTATCCTATTCTTCTCACCTTGTCCATCACGTCCATCACTTGCTCTCCATTGTCCAGTTTTCCGTTGGTGGTTGGTTTCCGTCAAAAAAATATGACAATTGATCATCTGCAAGTCCGAAACTCAGGGAAACAGACTTCGGAATTGTTTTGGCGTAAAACTAAAAAAATTTGCTATAGACAGTCGGGACGGTGCCCGATGGTGGAATAAACTGTACCCGTTTTTCCCCATAAATAGTGAATCCAGCATACGGTGAAATGGGAACGGAAGTACCTGCTTCTATGTCTCTTTTCACAAGTTCGATTTGAATGTAAGCATTTTGCTATTGGGAAGTTCGATTACAGTGCGCAGATACCTGGGACCGTCCCGACTGTCTGGCGTTTCTCTAGAACCGACCAGGTGATGGGTCGCAAAGGACTAGGAAAGTTCTCGTGCCAAACCAAGGTAGAAGTTTGTTTGCCAAAGTCAACTTCCTCATTTGGTACTTATGGAAGTTATTGGTAGGTGTTCGATTTTTCCATAGGATCTTCGAGTTACATTAATCCGTGCGCTATATGCGATTTGGCATATTTGGAATTTGGAAACCGAAGAGTAAGAGTTACATTCGAAGAAGTGATTTAACTTCTGAGGCAGTTGAGATCCACGGTATCGAAAAGCTTATTTAAAAGAGATGTAAGAGATTTATTATATGTTAAATATTATTAAAAGCAGTACTTTTGGGTTCTTTAAAATGTTCTACTGTTAGTGCTGGTATTCTAGTGTGTGCCAAAAGTATATGTTTTTTCATCGAAATCGTAATTGAAGCGACTATTGAAAACCAAAAGTAGAATTAATATAAAATAATTGACTTTAGTTCGGGAATATTTTGCTCAAGCAAACATGACATTTTCAATTTCAATAAACCGCAAATCGTTTTATTTCATTGGCATTTTTTAGAGTCAGTTTAAACTAATTTAATTAAGCATACGCCACGTATCACAAACTTAACGCTTTATCAAGCATATGAAAATTTAAATTTGTAATTCCATTTTTATGATTCGAGTGTTTTCATAATACAAATTGTTTACATTTATTCAATTCAATTTATTTTAGTTTATTTTTAAATTTTTTCATTGTTTTATTGCATATTGCTTTTTCCCCATATTTATTACATACATAAAATTATCTATGCGAAAGAAATGCATATGTTTATTTAAGAATTTTTTATTTTAATCTCTTATAGACTATCGGCATCATCATTATTCATTATTATTATTACTTTTGAATGCATTTAATGTATATTTAATATGGTAAATATGAAATGCAGCATAAAATTATAAATTGTATTAGTAATTGTGCGAAACAATTATTAAAAAACTTTAATATTGTATACGAACTTTCAGTTTAAATTCCCAGAAGAAATAGATTGTATTTGATTCGAGAAACAACACAACGCTGTGTTACATTATAAAAACTGCACCCTCTAGTTTCAGTCTTAAGTAAATGGAGTCTAGAAGAGTATTTCACGAAAAGCAAGCATCGTACGAATACTGTACGCAAAAATTCCAAGGATATGCTCAAAAAATAAAGTTTAAGAAAACCGACATGATTTGAAAGCTAAAGCAAATCTATCTCTTTGTCCCATCCTAAAAAGCATCAAAACGTTTGTTTTGTTTATTCGCATCTTTTGATTATAGTGAATTTTGACCAAACTTCATTTAGAGGTTTACGATCGGGCATCAAATACCAATGTTACATGCAATAGCATGAATGCAGCTTAGTTTTTGCATCTAAGCAATAACATAGGTCAAGATGGTTTAGTTGTTGAAAAGTTAATGGTTATTTCCGAATTAATTTGCTCCGTAGAATCTGAATCCGGGGTCAGAATTGGCCCATCATGTCAGCATTTTGAGATATTTGAGGGTATTTAACCGAAAAACGTGTTAAAGGTTTATTTACCCTTTAATTTAAGTTCAAGAGATCAATTACGATTTACAAAGTTATGGCTATTCGGAGTTACGAAATATATCTCTTTGACGTCAATATATTATTATTATCTAATAGGAACGGGAAGGGGAACCGGAAGGGGAACGGGAAGAGGAATACGATCTACCTAGAGAAGGCCAAGGAAGTATGAGCGAAATGAGAAGGGGCCAAATGAAACGTAAATCGAGCTGTTTCATTTTATAGCTCTTGCAATGAGGTGGAGAAGGTAGAGTTAGAGGAAGGGGAGAAGAGGAAAAAGAGGAAAGGGAACGGGAAGTTGAATATGCACCACAGCGTAGGTTATTTGAACTTCAAGCTAAATTAGGAACTAATTCTTTGGGACTGTTGTTTCATACAGCTGTTCACAAAATCTGCAAGCGTAGCTTTTCTCAGCCAAACTTGAACCTAAATAAATTGCCCAAAAAATAAAGCAGATTAAAATGTAACCACTAAAGAACATCCACACACACTACCTTAAACCAACCCACACACACCTACACACACACACACACATACACAGTTAGTAGGAAAACAAACATGTACGAAAATGATAATTTATGCATTTTACACTACATAAATAATTTATTAATGGACACACAATGGACTTTGTAGGAGACACCGCTCAACAACACAATACAAATAAACAACAACAACGTCAAGCTCAGAAATCTTGCGGTTTAGACTCCGCAGCGGAAGTAGACTGACGAACAATGGATACCATAGGGAAAGGGACAGATGAGGAGCTCGCTAAAGCGGAAAACCACAATGCAAAAGAGCGATTTTCCATTTGCTGTTTACCATTTTGTTTTTGGGCACATTACGAGCACTTAAAACCGACGACAAGAACAACAACGATAACATTGAAAACAACAAAACAACGCTAACCAAAAAAAGTTTTTTCGATGATTCATGGCAAACTCCTAGGTTTTGGGCCAGATCAAGCACACGCCGAGTGACCAGCATTGAAAATGTCGCTCCACTGCTGCCGCTTGACGTTTGAAGAACTCGAGCAACAATTCTTCATTTCCGGTGCAGCTTAAGAGCCGTGCTTCCTTTTACCCTATCTCTTACTCACTCCAACGCTTTGTTGCATTTTTTTGCTGTTGCCTTTTTGCAAAAAGTGAACAGCGGCAACTACACAAAACGGAAGTTGCTTGGCTGCCTGGCTTTCCCGTGTGGACGCACAGACCAACAGACGTTTGGACGCACAGTTGTTTCTCGTCTTGTGTCTCGTGTGCGCCATTTTACACACTGTATGGTTTTCATTTCCGGTTTCCGTTGCTGTTGAGTTGCTTAAGCGGATTTGAGCAACAGCAAAAACAGCAGGAATAACAAGTACAACAAGAACAACAACAACAAATCTGATATAAACTGATTGAAGTTGTAAGAAAATAAGGTAAAGGTGCTACTCGAATAGCCTTGAATTGCACTTTTGTTGAATTTGAATTGAGATTTATGAACATTGTGGAGTTAATTGATTTGCCCCGGCTTCCGACTTGCCAACAACAACTAGTCTTATTAACGAAATTAAGCTACAGCTGGTGTAGAGAGCAAACTGGCCAGCACTTTCGAAGTTAGAACACCCTAGATAATAATGTTAACAAAAATTAAAAGAAATCTCATCCTATATCATACAAATCAGAAATTTTAATCATAAGTAATGGGTGATCAATCTACAAGTTTTTTTCATGACATTTGTATTCAGTATTCTTTAGCAAAGCATGATCTACCTGGATCCCGTGTGGTGAGCGGGTTAGAGAATACCAACTCAGCAGGTCAAAGCTTGTCGTATGAGGCGACTAACAATGACACTGGGTTCTTTCGGGACTAGTAGGCCTTAAAAGGGTTGCGTGTAGGGTTTGGGACCCACCACGTAAAACCACAATTCCAATGAAAGAATGTATTTACATCAGGCCGTAACCCGATAACGGGTTGTTATGGTCATTTAAGAAGAAGAAGATCTACCTAGAGAGGGGCAAGGAGGTTGTGAGAGAAACTATATCTTGTAGGACTTACACTGATTAAAGATTTGCGTTCTGTTTAAAATGTTAGCGCTACTTATGCTGCGCATCATCGGCTTACCGAACTCACTATTGCCAATACCTATATGATGATATACGACCTAATATGTTGCATCCAGCACGTAGTGAAGAGTATATAGCAGCGGTAGCTGAAAGTATACGGAACGACCGTGTTTAATCGAATCGGTGCCGTTTCCAATAACTTGGCTTGTGGTACAGAAAAACTGGGTCCTTTATACGGAAGGATCTTGGTTTGAAAGCTTATAAAATGCAGCATATACAAGAATTTAATACAGCAGTGCGTCAATGAATTTAATTTGATTTTTGGCGATGATGCACCATCGAACAATACAATATGAGAGCCTTAACCGCGAAAATGAATATGGCTTGGTGAAACGTCGCCGCTTAGAAACCGTCGGTGAGTCTTTAGCACACATTTGTACATTCATCATCATCCCTCATCACGTCAATTCGATCTTTCATAAATCTGCTCACACATCAGGCTGTTTGAGAGCCAAAACCGACGAATTATGACGAACTTTCATTTTTCTCATACTTTTTTGTGCACCTAACAAACTATTCCGGTTCAGGGACTGTTTGAGCAGCAAAACAGCGAGTGGATTCGGTTCGTTATACGGCTTAATGTTCAATAATGTGGGGACTATAAAATTTCCATAATTTCTCCTTTGCGTGGATTGGCGCAAATTTAAGTGAGTAACATTCAGTTGAAATAAAAGCAATGTTAAGATTTTAAGATCTAATTTTAGGAAAAGTGCGCGTAAGTGAAAGTATTTTTGTCAAATTGGAGTTAATAATTTGAAATGGATTGAGTTTGCGAGTGAGTGGCTCATCAAACTTGTATCCATTTTCTATAACTAAAAAACTACTCAACCCCATGTGTATATTTGTAGTACTTAAGTGGACATTTTGTGAATAACAACAGTTTTTGAGTACATAAGTGTTAAGGTTGTCTTGTAAAAGTATCGAAGAATCAATATTATTAATAAATGTTCCTACAGCGACCGTTTAAAAGCTTTTGTAGAACACAAGCTCCTAAGTGCTGAGAATGAGTAAAGCACAAAATTTACAACAACATTTACTCAAGCTTCTGCCTACTTAGCTGGTGTTCAGATCTGAACATGAGATGCGTCCTAACGTAACATGAAAACATACGATAAGGATATCTTCTTGCAATTTGAATAAACTAATCCAAACGTTTGCTGATAGCTGCATTTGAAAAAATACTATCTTTAGTATAAGTTGATAACATATGGTCAGATCAGCATATGGTCAGGTTGCCTTATAACACAGCGGATAGAAATAAAGAACCTATGTAGCAGTAGTGTACAAAAATTAGAATAAATGGAGAGTTCACTTTACAGAGGAACTAGTATTAATTCAGAACTTAACTAAAGTGCCATATTCTGGCGTCTGCCAATTGGTAATAAGTAAAACAGACAGACGAGACAAAGCTCAATGTGCAGGAATGGAGCTTGTCTGGTATGTGCTTTCATTTTTGAATCAGGTTCACATTTTTGTAAACAAAACACTCGCTTTAAAAGTTGTACTTCAATAACATTTCTTTAAGCGGTATTTAATTTATCTAAACTATTCTCTATCTCTCTCTTATAATAACGTCATAGTTAATTGTGTGGGGTAAGGAAAATCTACTTTGTTCTAACTGTAGCATCCTTCCGCTTGCCCCTAACATCGCTGCAGGGTATTACCAATGTTTGTATGCATGTCTGTGAGCATGGGGCTGTTGTTGCCCTCAGTTCTGTACAACGAGGCGTATGTTTACTGCTGCATAATTAAACCGAAAAGTACACATAACGCTTGGCGCGGTTACTACCTTGTTTGCTTGTCAAACTAATGTAATATTTATTAATTTGTTCTCTCGTTCACATTGGTGTGTTAATGGCTAAATAACCTGCTGCTTAGGCCCAGACACTGCAGTTGGCATTGTTCCAGATCTGCGACTGGTTGACAAAGAAGTCAATCAGCTGACTCATGTTGACCTCAGCCAACAAATTGCTATAAAATGGTAGCACCGTAACATCATAGAGGTTGGCGACATCAGGCTGGATCTGCTGGGCCAGCATTAGAATGAATTCACGCGCCCAACGATTGGCAAAGTTGTTGGTCGAAATATTCCACAAGTCATTCCAGTTGGACAGCTCAATATTGCCCAAGTAAAAGTTCAGTTTTAAGTCGGTGAGTTGCAAGCCATTGCCGTTGGGAGCAAGTGTATAACCACCTACAAAGCGCAGATCCACAAACTTCTCATTGATCAGACCACGTTGGTGTGTACGCCATGGATAGCCACCCAGCGAGACATAGGAGTCTAGCTCATATTCACCCAGGATTTGAATGCCGGAGAAAATCAAGTCAAAGCTGGCACGCTGAGTAGTGTCATCGAAGTTGCCGCCAATGACGCGGAAATGGTTTAGGCCGGTTATCATCAAGTTGCTGACATTACCCACAAAGCTGTACTCCTCGCCGATATAGGAGAAGTCGTGTTGTTGTACGTAGAAAGGAGCCAGAACGGGAATACCTTCCGAGGCATAACCACAGGGCATTATGCTCTTGAAGGCATTCATAAACATTAATATAGCCTGGCCATAGCCAATATTGTTCGTTGAGGCGTCCAGTGTTTGGTAAGTAGGTGTTGCTGTGGCGGCGATGGCCAGCAGGGCTAGTACAAAAACCTTTCCAAACATTTTGAAATGTTGACTGTAAACTGTGCGAAAATTGTATGAGCTATGGGCCAACGGTAGGCAATTTATATACCTGCTACTACATTAGCCTAGAAATCTTATCAGAATCTAATGCCTTTATCGTTTGTGCAAGCTTTTGATGGATTGCACTTATGTACATATCATAGGCACACGCGACACGCTTGAGGTCTTCAAATCATGACTCATAAGATGGTCTGGTTAACTTCTGGGGGTTTTCTAGGCACCTTTTTATTGATGATCAATCGTTTTTTTTTTTATGTTTGCGTAAAAGCATTTACTTATCTAGTCTTTCGTTAATAGCTAGTTAGCTTGAAGTGTGTAATTTCCAATTCCGATAAGACTAAATCGATTACAGCGTACTTTTTATGTGCGCTTCAAGCTGCTTAGCATACAGGCGTGCATTAGATATAAGTGAATGACTGAGGCATGTGTCCAGCTCCTCCTTGTCATATGTGGCATGAGCCGACATTGCTTCGGTGGCAACTATAATACTCCAATGGCAAATCGAAAACAAAAGGCACACAAATGAAACGAAAAATGCCTACCTTACGAAAATTTTGTATTCAATTTATTCCCAAATGACCGGCGGACATTTTGTGAAATGCATGTAGAATGGGCAAAAGAATTGAGTTGGCGTAATTTTTTGCGAGGAGGGTTCCACTGGCAGCTAACTGGAAGGGGGACGGAGATTAATGCTGCTAACCTTCAAGAGCAGCTCTTTTGCTTTCCCTAAAAGCTGCTGAGTTGGCTGCTAGAGATGGGAGCATGCTCTATTAGTGATGAATATCAAAACGTAATACAGTCGCAGCTCAAATTAATTAAAGCTAGCTTTGGAGTAGCTGCTCCAAAAAGTTTAAATAAACTTTTAAATTAGGACTCTGATCGATACGATTGTGACCATAACAACTCGTTGCCGGATTAAGGCCTGATATAGAGCACTGCTCTAGGTGCGTCTTCTTCAATTGATGATATCAAAGGTAGTTAGCACGCCCTTTACCTGGTGCTTTCAACGGAGACAAGGCTTGCCCCATCGTCAGAAAGTTATGTAAGAGAACTTCCTTAAGTCATTTTTGCTCCTGCACTTCTTCATCTCCTCGCCTCTCGACAATCCTCATCACCCGATAGTCAATGCGCAGATAGCGCGGCAGTCGACTGCTGAGCGGCGTTCTTCACTGTAGTGGCTTCGCTACACTCCTGATAATAGGATTGGTTACTTGGCAGTGCGAATTGTACCATTGTATTGTGGATATCGGGATGCTGAGTACCAGATACTCCAGAATACCATAAACCCTTGTTTGAGACCAAATGCGGCAGGATTTAAACGCAACACTGTTAAAGCCCTGGAAAAGTCTTTCCATTGACAAACTTGTTGTTTGCAATTAAATTTCATAAGCAATCAAACATTTATTAAAGCTATAAAGGAGTAAATTAGGCATATTTTCATATAAATTCCAAAATCATTGCCCAAGCACAAACTAATTTGCCCTAAAACATGCAGATTTGTTAAGACAAACTTTCGTGAATATAACTTAAATTTATTAGAATTTCGATTTCTGTGAATTGTTTACAAAACGTTGCTATCAACATGATAAATGAGCTGATGAGTTACAGTTAATTAGCGCACGCAAATAAGTGAATGCAACTACATCAAACCAAAATGGCAGCAGACAGCTGAATATGTCGAGCACACACAGGCACACACACATAGACAGACACTGACATACAGACATATGCTACATAACAGCAACAATAAGGATGTGTTTGCCATGCCCACAATTAAATGCAAATAACCATTTTGCGTATAATTTATGGGCAATGACGGTTACGACGACATGGACGCTGCTGCCAGCAGAGTAATGCAAAGCGGAAACGGAAATATGTTTGGCTCATGCCCGAATGCCATAATATATATAAGTGTGTGTGAGTATATGTGAGTGCGTATCTACGTGTGTTAATTGATGTGCACATGAAAGCAACAACTCTATTAGACGAATTTTTGCTGACCCAAACAAAAATTTTACTTGCAAATTTCCGACACTAATTTCCACAATGCAAATGCGCAAATAAATTTGCACATCTGAAATGTACATTATGTTATATAAGTATGTTCAAAGAAGTGAAGATAAACTAGTTGAAGTTTCCATACCCTTTATTGTGGCTGAATTTGAAAATTAAGGTTACTACTATTGAAAATATCAAAACTTCTAATCGCTAATCTTTCCAAATCAGTCTGCAGCTTTGCACAACACTTTTGATAGGTAACAACTAAGAGGCGCGTGGTGTGTGAAACATACTCGCATATGCCGTGATTGTAGCACATCAATGAGCTTGAGGTGACGCTAGCATAGACATATGCTAGATGGCGCTACATGGCTGCAACACTAATTCTTTATGCACCAAACTACTTACTCGGTAGTTTTTGGTAATGCAATAATAAGTATGAAAGGTGGCGCTGCGGAAAATTTCAGTATACACCAACCTACATACCTAGTAAATAGGTCCTAAAGTAGTGCACTGGTTATACTACATTGAGTATGAAAGTTTCAAGTGCACACGAACTCAGTATACATCAACCTACATACCCGGAAGTAGGTAGGTGGGTAGTACATTGGTAATGCTGCGTTAAGTATGAAAGTTTGAAGTGCGCACGAACTCAGTATACACCAACGTACATTCCCGGTAAATAGGTCTGTAGGTAGTGCATTGTACATTGTTAGGTAGACGAATATTTCACTATGCAACAAATTTGGCCTCAATTAAAGGCCTATGGCTAAGACATACCTTTTACGGTAAATTTAGGGTCGCTGTTTCGAATCTAGAAAACATTTTGGATTTTCTAGCAACGTTTTTGAATTATCGCTATTTCAAAAAATTCAAGATTTAGTGAGTGCGAAGTCAGCAAATCTTCAATTACTCGGGAACCTTACTACCGGTCGAAATGAATTGTAATTCGAGTTGAAGGCAATTTAATATTAAATCAACGTCTTCCAGACGGTTTTGGCAAGTAACAGGGCAATGAACTATATTGATTCTGACATTTTAACACCAATTTGAGCAAAATCGGTAGCAAAATGGCGTTATAGCTTTCTTTCTTTGGGCAATCGTTAAAGCCTTTTGAATCTTTCTAGTCACCAAAGAAGAAAAAACTTGTTAATGTTGAGCACAGTTTCCGTACTTCAGTTTGAATATCTAACATTTGAAACCTCAATGTATACAACCTTCAAAACAATCGAAATGATTACTGCATAAAGAGTATTGCAAGCCAACTGCTTGCGTTCCATGCAAAAAAACTTTGATAAAAACTTTCCAAAATTTGCATTTAAGCCAAGCGAACCGTTCTTCATATTATACAATTTAACAAATACAATGCAAAATATATTTAATTATTATTGTTATTTATTGGTTTTTGTTGTAAATTTTGTAAGATAAACAAATTAAGTGCATTTCATGGTTAATTAGCTGCGCGTGTATTTGGTACATTTCCATTGGCGCTGGCTGCATTTCCGCTTCCGCTTCCATTGCCAGCTTTAACTTTGGCAAATTGCAAATTTTACGCTAGGCTGACTAGCCCATTGGATTCCACCATTTTGGACTTGCAAAATGATTAGGCAGTTGGGGGCCAAAGCCCGCATGGTTGGTTGGCTATTGACTGCATATAAGCTACAATAAACCCACACACACACACACACACACACACACGCATACACCTGACAGCATGGGCAATACAAATTGCTTTTAGAAGAGAGCGCGCCCGCGCCTGTTGGTATGCAAAGGTATTTTGTCTAATTTAAATTAATATTATGCCAAGCAGCAGACCCTGGCCACAGGCATGTCACATTGTGCTTTGTCCCTTGCTTTTGGCCATATTCCATAAGCATCATTGTGTGTATGTGTGTGTGTGTGTGTTTGTGTGTGTGTATGTGATTGTGGCTGGGACAGCAAATTGAAATTGAAACTGCAACCGGATGTAATTGGGCTGCATGCATATGTCCAACTAGCCAACTGGACAACGACATTGCCTGCCAATACTTGTCCATGCATTCCATTGATAATATCATTGATAGCTTTTGCCACAATTTCTAACCACAATAGGTTGTTGCTGTGGACATTTGAAAATGGCAAAAAAAGGGTTAGCGAAAGGCTAACTACGACAAGCCGATTTAAGCATACTCTTATGAACTTAAAATGAAGATAAATGAGGTCAACACCCTGGGTGAAGGGGGACTTCATCAAATTGTGACGGTTTTTTACTATATATAAAAGACGTCACAATTAGATAGTGAAAAACTGCAATTGAATATATGTTTTAGTGTTTGCTTTAGAGATTTGTGACGTCACAGTATGTAGAGGGGAGATCATCAGCTTGTGACGATTTGTAACTAGGGGTGAGGATAGATTTCAAAATCATGGTGACGTCATTTCTGAACAGCCCCTAAACATCTCCCTCTAAGCAGTGTTCGGCATGTGTACTATTGCTGTCTCGCTTCAGCGCATTCGTTGCCTATAGCAACTTTGGCCGCTGCTTACAATAAGTAGCACCGTGCCGACCACTGTTCTACTGCTAGAGTAAGGAATTTGATATAAAATTCGATCTTTTCTGGGAACCAAAAATGCCAGGTCATCATACTCAGCTAAAATGTGCTGCTGGTAATCCTCAAGTTCACAGAACCTGCAGGTACCGGAGCTGGTGATGCCCAGCTTGCTCAAGCCCTCTAAGTCTGCAGTGTCTAGTAAGCAGACCTATCAGAATTCTATTATAATTCTTTCCTAAATGTGATAGTTTCTTGAAACTGCTCAGGTTGCGAGAGCCGAGGAACTGTCTGGCCTGTCTAAGACCTGGAATGCTTATCCAGTTTATGGCTCGTCTTTCCTTTACCCTTCGAAGTTCCTTGATGGTGTGTCTGCCAATGCCACAGAAAGGCTCTGGCCCTATCAGTGGGTTCGCAGCACCATCTCTTGCCAGCTCGTCCGCAAGGTAACTTTGGGGAGTATTAGTGTGGCGAGGGACCCATCGACATAAGTGAGAGTGAGTTACGTTGTGCCAGAAGGTCCAGCTTCAATCGGGCATCCCGAACCAGCTTTGAGTTTATTCTGATTCTTGCAACCTGTCCGATAGTATCGCTATTATCCTATTCAGATAATTTCTGTTTAGGTTTATATCTGCGCAGCGGCCTATGGCGCAGACCTCAGCTTGAAGAGCGCTAGTATGGACGCTCATAGATTCTGATAGGTGAGTTCTCAGTCCCGCGACCCATAGCCCTCTGTCTTCCTTTGTCAATGACCCGTCCGTGTACGAAACTATGGTGTGACTTTCGATAGGAGGCATATATTTAAGAGTTGTCCACTTCCGTTTCTTACTTATATAAATAATAATAATTTCGCTGAAATTGTATTAAAAGGCCATTTCGGCTCTGTCTTCCCCAGGTAGTCGGCGTCACGGGCGCTAATTAGATTGCCCCTTCTAGTTGCTTCCACTGACATTCGTAATATGTTTGCTTAAATGAAGTAAAAACAAAAAAAATAAAAAACAGCTATCTGAGCTGTCTATAACTACAAGGTAAGATTAATCTGCAGTATGATATACACACAAATAGTGTAAGAGTAGACGACTCTGACCTTTTAAATTTTTTACCATTCTTCTCAACAGAAACCAAGCTCTATCTTCGCTGAGCAGAGGCTTTTTAAGTCAGGCATTGTTTGTTTTGTTGAAAAGCAAAACAACAATCTATATTCGCACAAGGATTTTAATTAAGTCGATAAGCAAAAATTTTAATTTTTAACTAGGAAATAAGGGGGCTTTGGCAAAGCACAGAAAGACATTTAAAAAATACGTTTCTTGGGTTTGGTAGAAACATTATGACAATAACAACCAATTCCTTTTCAATAACTTCAGAGCTTTGAAAGCAGTCGAAAGCGGTATTTGGGGCCTAATCAACTTGTATTTTGTTAGGGTCTTAAGTATTTTTGTTAGGGTCTACGATGATTATCAAATTGTCTAGCAAACTTTTTGACAAGCTTATCAAAATATTTCCAAAGTGAAGAGTAAAAATGGGCATGGTTATGCACATTGGCTTTGTGTGCATTGGTATACGTGTCTTTCTCTGTGCGTGTGTGTGTGTGTGTGTGTGTGTGTGTCTGTGCGCCATTTTGACTAAGCTTTGTTGAGCTTTGCATTCAGAGTCGATTATTACTACAGTTGGATTTTAAGCCGAAAGCATATTACTGTACTTACTATATAGTTGCATTAATGAACATACTACGTGACTTGTTCATTCAGCTTTATATGTCATAAAATTTGTAATTTAAATAGATTGGTATTGGGTTTTTAGTTGATTATATAGTTGTCATTGTGGTAACTCTGTATAGAAAAATGTTTACAGTTGTGGCTTAGCCATTAAATATCAGGTGTTAAGGTTAAAAAATGAATTAAGGATAGTTTTTGCTAAGTGTTTTATGGTTTTAAACAAATGCAGTATGGAAATACTCTGAAGTATTAAATTGAACTGTTTTTTGTCAAATTGGCTTCAAGATTCTCATCATTTCTTCTCATCAACTATCTGATCTATCTACTCTGGTGGCATCGTCTTAAGCGTAGCTATCACCCTGCTGACAGGTCTCGTTTTAGAGAGGCGTCAAAAATTTCAAGCAAAGAAAAACTCTTTGCTACATAATGCAGATTATTATTTCCTTCCCTTCTTCAACTTTAAATTCGTATCCACATCTCTATCTCCTTCTTTTGCTTTTTCGACTTCTTCTTCGTCATTCTCTTTTTTGCCCTGCTCCTGGCCTTGACCTGCGTTTTCGTCATTACATTCCGCTTCCATTTCTTCTTCGTCTTCGTTTTCGACGCGTCTTTATCTTCGCGGCTCCTTTACTATTCGTTTTTGAACAAACAACTGACAATTCTCTAATCCTTACTGATCTTTCCATACTGTAATCCATTTTCGATTCGTAGGGAAATGCTGCTCGTGCCAGTTTGATAGAATCATCGCGTTGGCGCAATCGATCGTGTACATGGTGTCAAGTTCGCTAACGCTGTAGGTACGAATTCGTTGTTTTTTGAATCTATTCGCTTGTGGTAGTCAAATTACGACTATTTTCATTATACCTCACTCGCTAAATTTTTAACGACTTAGGCTTTAAACAGAATTCGATTTCTAGTAACCTTGACATACATTTTTATGTTGCCTTAAACTTTTGTACAAATTTTGAAATTGTAAATCATTGTGGGTTTTCACTATTTTAACAATGTTTCGCGATTTCTTGAAGTACATGAATGGGAGGGGCAAGAAGATCACAACAAAGAAATCCCCAAGCAAATCGTACGCTCCGTTTTCGTTTTATGTCATTACAAACATACGACTTTGTTTAATTGAAATAAACGCGACGCTCCCATCGCATATACGAATGGATCATCCAGTATGACATATGTTTCCAGGAGATATTAATGGGCGAAAAAAGCTCTACCAATGGCAGCCATCCGATGTTGTGTCTTGCAGGAATTGAAACTCGTATGCATAGAAAACCCTGCCAGGCGGCGATATCTACTGTGCCATATCGAGAATTCAGCCTGCTGCCATTAAGGATGGCTGAAATTTTTTTTTGCTAAGATATTAGCTGTGATCTCTTTCAAGTTATTTATAGGGCATCCGTCTGAGCTATGACTCTCTGTAACAAGGAATAGCGTTACTGCGTTGTACAATATTTGGACGTAAAACAGGCATTTGAAAGAGTCTGGTAGAAATCTGGATTTCTACAAAATCGTAAAGGGCACCTCCTGCCCCGCAATACGTAGGCCTAAAGTCATATCGTGCAAATCTAACCTTCAATTGCTAAACTACGGTTGGTTACCAAAAGGCAGAAGTGCTCTCTACTCGCTAAGGCGGGATCCGTGTTCAATAAACCCCTCACACCTAATTCTTGGCGAAAACATGTCTATAGGGCAGGCGCAACAAGTAGTCTAATGGCAACAAAATTACGCTCTACACAAGTATGCCAATGGCAGGTAACTGTACAGCTGATGAGCTTGCCAGACAGGGGACTACTGCTTCCCTTCTTATAGGCACAAGTATGCCTATGACAATATGTAACATAAGCTCCGTATTAAACAACAAAATGAACTCGAAGCTAGTCAAAAAGGTTAAGGGCGACTTTATCGCTAAACAAACTTGGCCAAAAAACGACCATAAACGCACAGCGGAGCTCTGTTCCCCTAATCGGGAGAGATACTGCGGGGTTGTGCGTGCCGTTACGGGACATTGGT
Source organism: Chymomyza caudatula (assembly GCA_035041775.1). Classification (NCBI taxonomy): domain Eukaryota; kingdom Metazoa; phylum Arthropoda; class Insecta; order Diptera; family Drosophilidae; genus Chymomyza; species Chymomyza caudatula. The sequence continues at coordinate 543,119 of JAWNKW010000032.1, read as the reverse complement.
TAGTTGGTGTCCATGCAGCTACCTGACAACTCCGAAACGAAACGAACTAACGATATCCTGTCCCCTTTGTTGCGGACGTTTTAGAATACAGACAAACGAGTTCCAGAAGTTACAAGTTCTACTTATCTGTTAGTTATCGTAGCAGGCTATTGGCAAATACTTCAAATATTTGACAGAAATTTAGTTTAGCTCATATTGCTTACAGTTTTTCTCAATTAACCTAAAAAAAGGTCACTACATCATGAAATATCCAGAACTAGCCGGTTTTATAAAAGCCCAAAATTTCACGGCTGATAATAAGCCCTCCCTGGAGTGCATTAAGAAGTGGATAGCAAATATAGGTGTCAAGAAAAATAGACAGGTGGCCATTGGTGAGTTATGCGCTTGTCGGGAATCCGTGCCAGAATTGGGTCCAATGATTTGGCACACCTGTGGCGCCGTAGCCGCCTTACTACAGGAACTCCTATCGGTCCATTCGATTTTGCACGCTGGCCTAAGTTCAGCTCGATCTCAACGCATTTGCGCAGCCATTGAACTATTGTATTCTATGGCCTCGCATCCGGAGACTGTACTATTGGTGGTGGAAGCAGATATCATGGCCTATTTGATGCCCTTGCTTAAGATCACGCATCAGACAAGCGCCTCGGAGAATGTACGTTTGTCTGTGCTCGGCATTATGGCTAGCATGCTCAAGCTGGACTCGACGAAGGTGGTGCGGTATTTTCTGGGCATTGGAATCACACCCCAAGTGCTGCGTCAACTAGAAATTGGCTCCACCACGAGCAAGGTTCTTTCAGCCTTAGTGATGCATGGCATCGTGGGCAGTGATATAGGCCTGGAATATGTATGTAGTCATCCGGAACGTCTGACGCATTTTATCTATGTGCTAGCACGTGTGGTGCATCAATTGACTATGGAGCCGGAAGCACGTGTACTCAAGCATGTGGTGCGTTGTTTCGTGCGTCTAGCTGATAATGTGACCGCACACGAGTTACTACAAGAGCACTTGCCTGACCAGCTGCGCAATGGTTACTTTTGTATGCAGGAACTAGAGGGGTTCGAAAATGTGCCGCTGGCACTGGAAGAGCTTAATCGCAAAATAGGGATTGCAGATAATATAACTAAGGATCAAACAAAAGAAATGGCTAATTATAGCTCGGAGACCGAAGCAGGTAAGTTAAGGTTATAATAACTTTTTAAGACAGCTCTTTCCTCAAGAAAGAGTATTTTCATCGGGTAACACTCTTAGTTTTGCTAATGGCAAATATCTTGCGTTTTTAAGTTTGGACACAGGAAGTTTCTGTACTGGAAAGTAATTTGCAGTAATTCTTTAAATTTGACGAAAGTCGATTTTTTCCACAAGGACCATCGTAACTATCAAGATAGTCGAGTCGATATAGCAATGCCCGTCTGTCCGTCCTTTCGTATGAAAGTCGAGATCTCAGATGTCATAAGTAGTAGATGAACAAAAATTTTACCAAAAGATGTGAATTTCGTCGAAGCAGATGAAGTTTGTCTGCATCAAATTAATTTCTTCGTGTCCGAAGTATCCGTTTAATTCAGATTGAAATTCATTAAAAAAGGCTCACTGCTCTTTACTCAAGCAACTTGCAACCCAAACACTCCCACTGTAGTTCTTAATGACTTTTCAAAGCTAATAAAACGACACAGGTCGTCAGAGATAATATTAATAAGTCTATCGATAATTACGAAAAATCGATTTTTAACTGTTAACTGTTGAGTTTATGGCGAACTATGGCGAAAACTGCTTAGGATAGAAAAAAAAAACATTTCTTAGCCATGTGACTTTTAGTCGTCTGAAGAGTGAGGTGAAGACCTATTGAAATACTTACATGTATTAATACACTATTACATTAAATTTATTTCCTCAGCAGGTAGCGCATTATCTTTTCAACCCGGATATTAGCATTGGAACAAAATGATTGTTTATTAAGCACAATTCAAGTTTACCGTAAGAGAAGAAGAAATTCGTACTTGGAAGTTGAACACTTTAACTTGCACTACCCCATCGATTACAGAGTAATGCAAAATTTCAGCAAGTTCATCATATTCAGTTACAAATTTTACAAATTTAATAAATGAAATGAACGTCATATTGATTTTCAGTTACACTGTTTTACGCCTTTAATTTGGTTCTTTTTCTAGACTGGACATAACAACCCGTTAGGGCACTGCTATAGGCGTCGCTGCTACGCGCATGCCTTTTCCACACCGTGATACACCATGTAGTTAGCGATCCATCTGTCTCTTTCAAGATGTTAATTCGCTCAACGTCATTTTAGAGCTCGGTGGCCGTTGCCAACACGTTAAGGTCCGAAAGTCTTACGGAGTACTTTGCACTCAAACAATCCAAGATCATCAACAAGAGAAGGCATCATCACCCATGCTTCAGTGCCATAAAGCAAAAAGCGAAGTGTCAAGTTACCCGGCGAGAGTGGTCGTTACAGACAAACAAGTTCTACTTATCTGTTAGTTATCGTAGCAGGCTATTGGCAAATACTTCAAATATTTGACAGACATTTAGTTTAGCTTATATTGCTTACAGTTTTTCTTAATAAACCTAAAAAAAGGTATCTACATCATGAAATATCCAGGAAAAGCCGGTTTTATAAAAGCCCAAAATTTCACGGCTGACGATAAGCCCTTCCAAGAGGGCATTAAGAAGTGGATAGCAAATATTGGTGTCAAGAAAAATAGAGAGGTGGCCATTGGCGAGTTATGCGCTTCCCGGGAATCCGTGCCAGAATTGGGTCCAATGATTTGGCACACCTGTGGCGCCGTAGCCGCCTTACTACAGGAACTCCTATCGGTCCATTCGATTTTGCACGCTGGCCTAAGTTCAGCTCGATCTCAACGCATTTGCGCAGCCATTGAACTATTGTATTCTATGGCCTCGCATCCGGAGACTGTACTATTGGTGGTGGAAGCAGATATCATGGCCTATTTGATGCCCTTGCTTAAGATCACGCATCAGACAAGCGCCTCGGAGAATGTACGTTTGTCTGTGCTCGGCATTATGGCTAGCATGCTCAAGCTGGACTCGACGAAGGTGGTGCGGTATTTTCTGGGCATTGGAATTACACCTCAAGTGCTGCGTCAACTAGAAATTGGCTCCACCACGAGCAAGGTTCTTTCAGCCTTAGTGATGCATGGCATCGTGGGCAGTGATATAGGCCTGGAATATGTATGTAGTCATCCGGAACGTCTGACGCATTTTATCTATGTGCTAGCACGTGTGGTGCATCAATTTACTCTGGAGCCAGAACCACGTGTACTCAAGCATGTGGTGCGTTGTTTTGTGCGTCTAGCTGATAATGTGACCGCACACGAGTTACTAAAAGAGCACTTGCCTGACCAGCTGCGCAATGGTTACTTTTATATGCAGGAACTAGATGGGATCGAAAATGTGCCCCTGGCACTGAAAGAGCTTAATCGCAAAATAGGGATTGCAGATAATATAACTAAGGAGCAAACAAAAGAAATGGCTAATTATAGCTCGGAGACCGAAGCAGGTAAGTTAAGGTTATATTAACTTTTTAAGACAGCTCTTTCATCGGGTAACACTCTTAACTTTGCTGATGGCAAATATCTTGCGTTTTTAAGTTTGGACACAGGAAGTTGCTGTACTGGAAAATAATTTGCAGTAATTCTTCAAATTTGAGGAAAATCGATTTTTTCCACAAGGACCATCGTAACTATCAAGATAGTCGAGTCGATATAGCAATGCCCGTCTGTCCGTCCTTCCGTGTCGAGATCTCAGACGCCATAAGTAGTAGATGCACAGAAATTTTACCAAGAGAAGCGCATTTCATCCAAGCAGATGAAGTTTGTCAGTTGAGTTTATACTAGGGCGAAAACTGCTTAGGATAGAAAAAAATATACATTTTTTAGCCATGTGAATTTTAGTCGTCTGAAGAGTGAGGTTAAGACCTATTGAAATACTTACATGTTTTAATACACTATTACATTAAATTTATTTCCTCAGCAGGTAGCGCATTATCTTTTCAACCCGGATATTAAGCACAATTCAAGTTTACCGTAAGAGAAGAAGAAATTCGTACTTGGAAGTTGAACACTTAAACTTGCATTACCCCATCGATTACAGAGTAATGCAAAATTTCAGCAAGTTCATCATATTCAGTTACAAATTTTACAAATTTAATAAATGAAATGGCCGTCATATTGATTTTCAGTTACACTGTTTTACGCCTTTCATTTGGTTCTTTTTCTAGACTGGACATAACAACTCGTTAGGGCACTCCTATAGGCGTCGCTGCTACGCGTATGCTTTATCCACACCGTGATACATCATGTAGTTAGTGCGTCATCTATGTGTCTCTTCTTAGATGTCGCTCAACGTCATTTTAGAGCTCGGTGGCCGTTGCCAACACGTAAAGGGCCAAAGGTCACCCATGCTTCAGTGCCATAAAGAAAAAAAACGAAGAATGAACGTCTTAAAGAGTGTGAGTTTTGTCTGGCGAGAGTGGTCTCTACTACTCATTTGCCTAGGTAGACAAAATCCGCTGTGTCTCTGCTCGAAGAAAACATATTCTTTGCCTTGCTCTCATTTACGACTCTCCCTGGCAGATTCTCTTTCAATAGCCGAAAATGCTCCTGTAACTGCTCGCTTAGTGCTACCGACGATTTCGTTAAAATTAAAGTTACCGAAGTTCTGTGTCAATCGTCCTCGATATCTCTAGGAATTTGTGTTTTACACCCGTTTATAGCCCTTTTGCAGGAATTGCTTGAAAAATCAACATCGATTAATTGCTGGACGTAAGTTTAAATTGCAATATTTCCGCTCAGTCAAATACGTAAAAAGTGATTGCCATAATTTGTTCTGTCATATATTCTGTTGTACTGTGCATACCGTATTGGTGTGCATGTTATCGCTTGAATCAACATTAGCATGTAAATTGCATTACCTGATACCGCGCATGCCCCCCTTCTGTCATAATCTTACGTAATGCAATAAACAGCTCGTAAATATTTTGATACCAATTTTCCAGCGTAATTGACTCAACGGTACTTTAAGTGTCAAACAATAAATTCAATTACCAATACACACACATACACAGTGTGAGTGTATATATATGTGTGGCGTTTAACCCTTTCAATACACGTGCAAGCGAACGCCAAAAAGCAGGCCATGGCTTTAGCATAGTCTACCGGACGGAAAGAGCAGCAACGCTAACTGTAAAACCAAAGCAAGCGGAAAATCAACGCACAATTCGATAAACATTTGTATGAACAGCAAATTGTAGAAAAGAGTAAGAAAGGCAGCCAGCATACTAAAAATATATAAAAAAAGCAAAAAAAAAAACAAATACAAAAAAAAGGAAAAGGGTTAAGAAGGTAGTCCGGAAAAAAGGGTACCCACATTTAGCTGCCGTTGCTGCTGGTAAAGAAGAAACAATTTCAAATAAAATCAAATAATTTTTGGCACGCATATAAACAAAACATAAAAGGGTGGCAGCATTGGCAGCAGAAGGAGTAGAGGTAACTGACAGATCATTTATAAGACGCTGTTGGGCCAAAAGAAGCCCTTTAGCTATGGTTTAGTTTTGAAGTGCATGAGAAAGGGCGAACATGGGTTAAGCAGCGCAAATCGTGCGACCCGTCAAGGCAATAATGGTAAAACAAACGAACTTAGATATAATGGAATGCCATATCGATAAAAATATAATGCTGAAGGGAGACATGGATGTAAGAATTCTAATTGCTGCAACGAAACAAATGAAGTCGAAGTTATGCAAAAGACTCGTTTTACGTTTCACTCCGACGTCTTCTCGATACGCTCACAACCTCTTGCTTCTGTCTAGGTAGATCATACTCCTCTTTCCATTACTCTTAATCTTCCTCTTACCGTTCCCCTTTCGGTTCCCCTTATCTTTTCTAGGCTAGTAGGTGTTGCCAGACTTTGTGCACAGTTTTGGGTGAAAAAAATAGTAGGCTTTGAGATTTTGTGTAATTTTTTGTACTTCTACGCTTTTTTGTTCACCAAAATAACACCTTTATTTTTATAATTTTTACACCGCACATGCACAGTAATAGTTCCAAGACTCAATTCGATAGCTTTTATGTTGTGGGTGTACGAACTGGGTGAGATATTGACATGAATCGACAAATCTGCACTTCTTATGGATATTCCCTAGACAATGATATAAGTTTCACTCTTATTTATTCTCATATAGTTGGCGAAAACGGGTGCACAATTTTTTCCGTAGCCTATTTATATGTTACTGAATTTATTCATTAAATGCAAGGGTAAGATGTTCACTTCATTTCATTTAAGAAACTTGCCTCGAGCACCTGAGCCATACGTACTACCCCAAACACTGCGCTTGATGGCAAACTCAAACTTCCCCCCTCGAATCTTACAGGAGAGAAACAGGTCCTTTTATCGGCCAAACGACTGAGGGATTCAAATCCAAGTCTGACAGAATCCGAATTTGGTCACTCCTCTATTGCGGCAAAACATGCTTTTGTTTCCCCCAAAACAGATTACTGTATACCAGTAGAGTACCCAAGCTCTCCTTTCAACACCATCATCCCTGACAGAAATAAATGGTACCAAAATAAAAAATGGCCTTTTGTTTCCCGGAGCACTGTAGTGTGTTTCAGGAGGAAGTCTTACTATCAAGCCTCAGAAGCTCACATAGCGTTTCCGGCAACGTAAACATCTAGAATGAGCAGCAATCAAATAATTAACCTCAATATCATCAAACTCGATATTGATAACCAGCTGTCGCAGATCTCTACACGAAATGGCTCAGCAGATCGTTCTCAGCCTGATATGGGTCCCGGGACACCGGGATATAGAGGGCAACAACATAGCAGACGAGATCGCACAATGATATCTGCAGAAGTTGAGGAGACGAAGAGGAGGAGGAAACCGTGTTACTATTCTTCTGCTTATGTCCCGCCCTCTGCAAACGACATTAAAAGTACTTGGGTAGGCACTTTCTCGACAGCCTATCGGAGCTGTCCAAAGTCAGCCCCAAACGAAAAGCGGACTTTATATTAGCATCCGAATAGTGCTCCCTATAAGCATGTACGACTACGGGCGAAAAGGAGAAAGAAAAATAGATTCTACGGTATCAGAACGGGCCGACTCTCGGCCTAAGTGTGCTAGGTAGAAATGCAGCATCCGTTTTAAACTAACCTAACGGTAAGACGTTTGGAGCTTTCAGTTTTCATAGCATATGTCTTGCAGTGTCATTTGAAGTATAATGAATTTATTGTTACTTGCATTCATTTTGAAAATATTCAAAAGTTATGGTTTTTCCCGATAACGAAGGCATTATGCCTGACGATTCGATGGAATATTAACAGTGCTAATAAAAATTAAAGAAGTCCATAGGATTCTTGAACCTAAATTATTAGATTCTTGTAGCCGTGACTTTAAATATTTTGCCAATATCAAAAATACTTAGTATTAAAAATGCTCGGTATTCACCTTTTAAATGTATGTTGTGTATATCGTTGGTTACCCCTTGAGTACATTGCAAAATCTGCACTGCCATCAAAATGTCAACTACAATAAGAGTCTAAAATAATATAACATATCTGAATTGGAATCAGCAGCTTAGAGTACACAACATCCTATTGGTTCTACCACATGCCATAGCTGTGGAGTTGATATTGAGGTCGATGCAACCAATATATTTTCTTTTTCGGGTTGTCGTTGAAGATCCACTTCACGTCTCCAGTCACAATCCGGTGCAATAAACCCTTCCTATGTTGTTTTTAAATCAGCGGGTCCAGTTTTCATGCTTTACTCCATGCGTACTGGATTTAATAAAGTACAAGCTATTTTTTTTAGTAAGAAAAGCTGTGATACACTGTTTCTTAATGGGAGTCGATTGCTAAAGAAACTTTAATTCCATCGATCCTTTTGAAGAAACATCTGCAACTATTACACGACAAAAGATTATACCGCACAAGATATCATAAATTCAGTATACCAAGGTTATACACATGGCTTATTTTCCAAACGATTTCTTTGACAATTAACCTGTCAGCAAACAATCAAATAACAATATGCAAAGGATAATTAAAAATGACCCCTCTATAAAAGAACTTGTAAACGCGATTTCTTAGTCAGTTATTGAAATCAAAGCCAAGATGGAACTTTTTAAGCTACAAGAAACTTTGCTGCGGATCATGGGTCACACGATTGTGCCCAAGGGCGAGGCAGATAAGCCGTTATCCAGACTAAGATTCATCTTTCTGTTCATGACCATATTTATGCACTATCCACTGCTTGCATTTGCTGCTGATAATGCCGACAACGTTGAGGCACTGACCGCCTGTTTAAGCATATTTTTTACCAGCATATTGACTCTTCTGAAGGTGTCTACATTTTTGTATTACCGTACAGAATTTTCACACTTGGTAAAAACCTTTCGGGAAATGTACCAGAAAAGTAAAATTTTCGAATGCTTTTGCATGCATTTGTTGTAAGTTTGCAAGTTTTCACAGAACTAGAAAGCCGTCCGGAGAATGCCTTGATAGGAGCAAATAGCTTGGCCAGTTGGCTGTCTCGTGCCTACTTTTACTCCTGCTGTGGAACAGCTTTCTACTTTTCAATTTCACCGATTATCAATTACATAACATCGAAAATTACGGGCACGGATTATAAACGTGAATTGCCCATGCCTGTGCAGTAAGTAGTCGGTATAATCATATAGAACCATACTAAAAGTGCTTCATTTCTCTCTAGATATGACTTTTTTGATGACGTTTCCAGTCCAGGTTACCAAATTGGATATGCTATGGTTGCTTTTTGGGCCTTTACAGTGGCTACATACGCTTCTTGCACCGACGGACTCTTTATTCTATTTACTTTTAACTTATGTGCTCATTTTCAGGAGCTTCAATATGAAATACGCACGCTCGAATTCGACAAATCAGAGCAAGAAGCAGAGCATCAGCTTAAAGCTGCTATAAAGTATCACAAATTTTTATTGGAACTTTCCAATCAACTGCGTATAGTGTATGCGCCAATTATATTTACTCAGTTTTTGGTAACCTCTTTGGACATGGCAGTTATTATCTATCAAATTATAATGGTTCGTATTGCTACAGACACTGTAGAAAACCACTAAAACCAGCTTGATTTTGCAGAACTCAGATTCGTTTATGTTGCGTGTTGTTTATTGTTCTTTTTTGGGTTCGATTGTGGGTCAATTGTTTATATTTTGCTATGGTGGAGAAAGGATTAAACTCGAGGCAGGGTTCCACTGATTTACTGGTTTTATTTTATAGCTATATACATACTAAAATGATGTTACTTTGACAGGGCCTAAATGTTGATAAAGCCGTGCAATTATCGGACTGGTATTCCGCTTCTCCCAAGCATCGTCGCATGCTACGCTTTACGATGATGAGGGCCCAACAAGACATAGTATTTAAGGCTGGCTTCTACGAGGCTTCTTTGGCTAATTTTCTGACGGTAATTGTTCAAAATGGTCTGAAATTATACTACATTTTGTTGTTTTTTTTCCAGATCTGTAAAGCCGCTTTGTCAATCATAGCAATCATTCAATCTGTAGAATGAACAGTAAATTTAAATCATATAATAAATCTTTTTCGTAATTTGTTTTAGTGTAGCATTAGTATGGCATCAGTGTAGATATTTTTGAGATAAATATAAACTCAGAATAAGTGTGTACCTTTTTATTAAGAGATTAAGTAGAAACTGATTATCCCTACCATCTTGTTAAGCTATCTCAATTTATCTCAAGCTTCCTGATTCATCCAAGCATGTAGAGCATGATCCTTAAACCATCACTTTGGTATTGGCTCGTAAGAGAACGTTTCCAGTTGTCAGTTCGTAACAAACCCACTTTTCAACTAGTTGCGTCACGCCCACAAATTCTGAATGTTCCACTTGCATTAACCTTAATTTTTACGGAAAAATATCTTCAGTTCTTTGATTTCGAATTTTTAATATCATGCAGCTTTTTGCTTTGCGGGAAAGTGTGTCGGTATGATTCGATTTTTATGAGTACTCATGCTTCATAAAGCAAAACGGGTAGGATTAACGTCTAATAGATTGTTAGTTTCGTCTGGCGTGGGTGGTTTTTACTTCTTATTACTTATAGTCAAAGAGATGGAGGGTGTCGATTTGGCATTCGTGTGTCTTTTCCAGGTTTTGGCGTGATGTGAATATTTGTTCATTGATGACTTAGCAGGCCTTAAGCCACACTGATAATATCCGATAATTTCTTTTGCAAGTGGTTGCAGTTTTCACACAATATGCTCGTTAGGACCTTATATGCAATATAAAGTACACTGATATCACGGTAGCTAGTGCATACAGTCGGGTCACCTTTTTAGCAGAGGACACTAAGGTCCCCTTCATCGTGTATGCTCTCATCTACTCATATGCAAAATAGCTGCTGCATGCAAAGTGTTCCCTCTACACCCTCAGTGCACACTGTGCAACTACTACCAGATTTCCTTCATCATCTCTACAGGAACAAGTACTGGTACTAAATCCTTCAGCCCGACGCTTGACTTTTTGGAATAACTGCCTTTCGTCATTCCTGCTGATGCACTTCTCGATATCCTCTTGCTCGAGCTTTTCCTGCTCACGTTTTATACATTTTAAAAGGCGTCTCTACTTCCTCTTCATCTCCCGATAGTGGTTTTGCACAGATCACCTAACAGCCAACAGTAGGGACCTTCTCCCCTAGCCCATAGCCGCAAGCAAACCATGGCTGCAACTAGATAGTGGTCGGAGTTGTCGTTGACCCCTCTGAAAGTACGAACATCAACCACACTGGATACACAAAAAATTTGCAATATATAATATCAAACTTTTCTACCACTTTTTGAACCACCCTCTTCACAGCTTATTTTTCGCAATGTATCGCAGAAGCTTAAGAAATTCTCTGTTACATGCATTTTAAACTTTGAAAATATGTTTACTCCTTCAAAAATTATGATTTTTTGCCGAAAAATAAGTCTTTTGGCGCCACGGTGCATCGTCGCATGGTATGTCGTATGATGGCTGGCTTCTATGAGGCTTCGATGGCTGCTTTTATTTTACTTTTTAATGTCCAAAAGGTGCTACAATATTCTACTTATTATTTTTCCTTTACAGATATCTAAAGCCGTTTCGTCAATCATAGAAATCATTCGATCTGTAGACTGAAGTGTGCAACTCAATTTACATATATTTTTCACAATTTGTTCTAACGTAGTATCAGAAATTTAAATAAATAAATCAATCAATTTTACAAATTATAAACTTAATATTTTCAAATTAAATATTTTGTCATTTTAAGCCAGTGGCAAGTACTCAGCAGAATTTAAACCAAGGGAGCACACACATCGCGGAATTATCATGTATATGTGACATGTAGGCAACTCAGCAAGCTATAAGCTTAGAATATTTAGTTACTTGTGAAGGAAGTAAGTAGAATCTTATCTTGTGTAGTCAAGTAATGGAGTCCGGTATCGGACACAGCTCAGTGTACAGTGAGCTCAGTGAGTCCAAAGCTGATTATCTTCATGATGTGTAAGCCCTACCAGATTACTCTTTATCTTAGGTGCCCAGACTGAAATAACTATTTAGGTCTTTTTTTGGCACAAAGACTTGCCGAAAGACTTAAAAATCCGATAAGTGTAGCCCCTTGGTTGTCACTTCTCAAACATTTCTTATGCGGCTCGGCTCACGAACTCGAACATATGGGTTGCTTGGATTGAGGACATCGCCTTCTTGGAAAGTCTGCATATACATATGTATAGTGCACCAGTCACGCAAATGATCAATCTCTTTTTCCTTTCCATCTTTCTTAGTCCCTTTTTAAAGGCAGCAAATTTTTAGAGTGTAGTTAACACTCTTAAAAAGAAAATCAAGCAAACTTAGTTTACTGTTTTATTTTTTACATTTTCAGAGCTTAGAATCTTTTTTGGTAGCGTATTTATCATGCACAAATTGAAATTTATAATAATATTTCGTGTGTGTGTCTGTGTGTGTGTGTGTGTGTGTGTGTGTGTGTGTGTGTGTGTGTGTGTGTGTGCCGGGCAGAGTTTATAGAGCCACGAAAGGCAACAATAGCAGGAACAACAACAACAATGGCAGTCAAACAATGCAAAATCAATTTAAATTTTCATCTCACGCGCACACACACACACACACACACACACACACAAACACACACACACACAAACACACACACTTACACAGCGCCACCCTCTCGCAAAGGAAAATAAAAAAGGAAAATGGGTGGGAAAATCAGTAAAGTAACCGCAATCTTTTACCAAATTGTTGTGCTGCCTGCTTCTGTGTGTAGGTGTTTGTGTGTGTGTGTGCGATTGTTGTGCTGTGTGTGTGTTTGTGTCTCTGCAACTCAATCATAAGTAAATATCACACTCACACGCACTTATGCATAAGGAGGGTAAAAAAAAATATAACGAAAGGGTAACTTTTAGATGCCGAATTTTATACACACTAGCAACTAATCTTAGCACATCGGACGATAATTGTGGGTGAAAAGAGGTCAGTGAACCGTAAAGCTGGAAAACAATCCATGTTCGCGATCATCGTAGTTTCGATGTTTTTAAAGCAAATTATCGATACAATCGATGCTTTAATTCAAATGCTAAACCAACTTAACAATTTATTTATAATTATTTGGGAACATCATTAGATTTAAGTAACACAACGGCATTCCCCCTTTTCATTGGAGTTTTCCTTTCGAGAAATGTAAATTGTTAGCTGTTCTCGAGGACTTTTGGACACAATACCCACGATTTCCTGTTGCTTTAGCAGGCTGATCCGCTTTAGTGTTATTAAGAAAACCATTCCTTTTTAACCCAGGGCCCAGCAATGTCACTATTTACATAGCGAGAAAATCTTTCTGGTAAGCTTTTTTTTAATAATGCATAGACTTCAATAGCTTCTGCTGACTTAATTTTGGTTCTAAAATATATCATCTTTTGTTGCAGCTCACAATCGTGTGAATAGTTTAGTAGTATAGGGAAATATTTATAGATGCTTAGCTAACTTTTTCGAAATGGTGATATATTCTGATCAAAAAGGCTGAGTAACCCTAGCCGAAATAAATTCGTTTGTCAGTTAAATGTGCTTTATCACCAGTAAAGTGTGTGCCTGCTCTTACTTTTCAATAGCGATGTTAATATTTTTAGAGAATGTAACTATTGCCTTGCAATTGGTTTGAATTGATGATAAACTTGATAATCTAAGCTTGCTAATCCTTTAACTCTCAAACTATAGAGGAAAATATAGTTTGTGGGTTGTACTACGAATTCCAAGATAATGTGAAAATGTGGTCGTGAAAAGGGTATATAAAAAAGGCAGGCTGACTAGCTAACTGGCTGTCTGGCAGACTGGCTGGCAATGGCAAGCTTATTATGCCCTCGGGTAAAATATAAGACGAGGCAAAACACGTTCTAATAGATTTCCAGACTCTCGCCTTTTGGGTTAGATGACGTTGATGTAGCCGTCGACGTCGACAACATTGGCGGCAGGCCGTACAAGTTACACATGTTGCTTTTGTTTGGCTTCCTGTCACACACACACACACACACGCACACACATAGACTTGACATGACATTTGCTTTTTGGTGTTGCGTCAATTTAAGGCCGTAAATCCTTTATTCAATTTTTAGTCATGATAAATTTTTTACACGTCTTTGGGCTGTGCGCCTAAATGTATGCTTTGCCTTTTGCCCTGCTTTTGCACTTTCCTTTCCCTTTCCCTTTCTTTTTTCCTTTTTTTTCAGCTCTCGCAGCGATAAGCACGTCACACGCAGTGCAATCAAACGGGAAAAACCTCATGGATTCCCAACCTTGGCATAAATAAGCATTGATTAAGCTCGGCTAAGTTTGGCCCAAAGCTACATGTTTGTATCAGTTATACAATGTTATGGTCGACCGATGTACGGTATACATATATCATCGTGCTTAACTCTATGCAAATCGCTGGCAATTGGCGTGCCACGAAATATGAAAATTATGCCAGCAGCAATCGATGGGCGAGCAACAACAAAGGGTCAGCGACGTTTTGAAAAGCGGTAGCAATCCGTATAATGAATAGAAATCGTATAGCTGCAATTGACAGGCAAACGTTCATAATGATGACGATGAGCAGGACATGCCGCTGCGTCGCCGGAAGCTGGCACACAACTAATTGGACTTCCGTTTTCCGTGCGATTATCGCTTTAACAGTGCTTACTTACCATACTCGCCACCCTCACCATCCTCACAACCATTGCTGTGACCATTTTTCCGTGCTGCAAGCTGAAAATTTGCTACGTTATTAACGCTACTTTGAGAGCACGTTGGCACGACGAGCTGTGGCGCTGAAATAGGCGCCAGGAAGCGCTGCTAAAAGGGCAGCTTAAGCTTTTTGCTAGCACTTCCGTGCCGTGGCGCTTCCAAATAAAAAAAAAGACTTCTTCTTTTCAAAGACTTCTTCACCTGCAATTGCTGGTGTCGCCGCCCTTTATCTAATTGAAGTCAATTACACAGTTGGAACACTGCCGCCAGCTGAGCAGCCTCATTAGATCGATGCCACACAGGCTGCGCAATATTGGCACAATGAAAGACCCTGGCCCTGAAAAAGGCTTTCCTCTGGTGTTCGCTTAATAAAGTGAAACACCCGCGGTGACAGCAACTGACAGACTGACTATCCGGCATTCTGTCCAATCTTAAGACTTTTCAAATCGCATGTGTTCAACTTTTAAGTGGCTGCATTTCTCTGGCTGCAACTTGGCTTGGAATTGGTATTGGTTGTTTTAGTTGTTGTTGTGGTTGCCTGTAAGCCGCTTAAACAGTTTAAAAAGTTTTTTATAGCACACTGCCGTCATAAAGACATAACTGAATAAGTTTAGTTGCATTTGTGCAAAGGTTTGCAACAAGCGCCAGGGTGTTCCAAAGTTAGAGAATATCAAAATGAAAAGAAAAGTTACATCTTGCAATATGCCACGAAGACCTTAAGATGCTATTTGGACAGCAACATTCAAACGCCAACAAACTCAGCACTCATAGTTCTACCCGCGATTAAAGTGTCTATTTCAGCCACAACGATACTGCAAATTACGGGCTCTGTTGGCTCTTTTAGTACCAACAGGCTCAAATTACAAAAATTACTGAGTCTGGTTAACCTTGTGGCCCTAAAATCATTCTGGTCGCCATCACTCAAGAAAGTCCATCCAGAAATCGCACATCTGCATACAGAGGGAACTCACTCGTGCAGCGAATCTTGAAACTTAGCGCGATAAAGGAATGCAGGCGAGTTGTTAGTGTCAAAAGTACAATGTTAGTCAGGCTTAAGCTTGAATATAACCGCCAAGCCCCTGGTCAAACAGGGGCTTTCGACATACAAGCAAGCAGCTACGCAGAATGAGCCGCTGTCAGGATAAAAGTAGTCTCCTGGCGCTTGAATGTCTCATCACTGGGCACTAAACAGCGCCCAAGGCAACATGAGTCAGGCATGTATGGTCCGCTTGTGCGAGGACTGAATCCCCGAGCCCCCGTACCGTAAATGCAAATGTACGCTTTCCGATTGATTTCTGTTCAACCGATTTTCGACATGGCATTTATACTTCTTCTTCTTCTTATACTATAGCTCCTCGTAAATCCGTAACTTTCGAACGGATTTAGGGAAAATACGGCTGAAATTGAAAAATTTCACATTGTCCTGTCACTCGTAATGTACTTAAATTACGTACGAAAACCGTATAGAAAAAGGTTACAAAATTAAGCCAATAAATATAATTTTACAAGCAAAGTGCATCTCCTAGTCAGCTACCTGCGAAGGAAAAATTGTTACTTGATTCTTTTTTTGCGCCGGTAGCACACCTAATTGTTAAGCATTACAAAGACATGAAGATCAATGGGCTTTAAAGCCACCAAAGTGAGGTGAAAAGTTATGCCAACCTTTGAAGTGGTTGGCTGCTTCTTAAGTGCTGTCCCAGGTCGCACCCATTCCAGCTGCCAGACACAATATTACATATTCATTCAAAGATTTATTCATTAGCAGCACCCGCTGCACGCCCGCATGCCATCATCATCGTCGTCATCGTCAAGGGCTGGGAACGGATGACAAGGATAACTGGCTGGCTCGGTTTGCTTGGCGCCTTTTATGCGCAAACTTAAGCTAAATTAAGTTTTGATAATTCCTAATAATCTATTCAAGTAAGTTTTCAAAAATGTTTGTTCACTTCACTGTCAAATCAGGTAAATTAAACTGGGTATGAGGGCGCTTCGAGTGGTTTTTACTCTTCCTGGTTTGGGGGTTGCTTTTCTGGTATTGGCTTTTGTTGTTTTCCCATTGCAAATTGAATTTTGAAATTTTCTTAGATTTCAAATATTAGATAGCCAGGCGATTCATTCATTAACAAGGTGAGAAGGAGCGGGCGGGAGACAGATAAATAGAATGGCAGCCATACAGAGATATATAGACACAATGCTCAAAAGTTTTGCGGTTTGTCCAAAAGCACTGTAAGAAATAAGTTTTTCTATAATTAGTTTTCAATAACAGATTTTCGATCTAACCGAACAGAGCAAATTTGTGAGAAGAAACTTTCAAAAAAGTGATTAGTTCCAAATCTTAATTCTTATTATTATTATCGTTCGAAGTAATAGTACTAGCTCAAGTTCAAATAGTTCCAAGATCATTTAGTATCATTGGTGAATTTTTCGACTTACCTTAAAAGTCTGCACATAATCAGTTTTTACGGGTGTGTCCCACAGCAGTTTTTCCGATCATATAAAAATTTATAGCTCACATGATTATCATTAGTATTTAAGTTCATTTATCACTATAATTATTATCAATACGACATTACTTGGAAAAATCACGATATGTTTGATAAGACGTTATTAAATAAAAGCAATAATCGAAGGTGTTCTGAATTCTTATCTTTTACGACTTATAGACTTAACTTACTTTTCGATACTTGATACTTCAATGGAAATAAACAGTAAATGGGACTTCCATATAAAAAAAAAACCAATAACCACTAGTAAAGCCATATTAAATACTCATTAATCATGCTAGAGAACACAGCCTATACAAAAACTCACTTACTTTTAACCACTGGCTAACCCTACTCAAAGAAACTTTTGACTATTTGGTATTCGCAACATCTTTATACGATTTTCCCTCAAACTACTTTTTATGCTCAACAGCTGTAAAAACGTAAGCATACTAACTCAAGCATTTCGCACAGTGTAATGGCTTTGAAAAAGTTTCAGCAGCAACTATTGTTTGAAAAGTTTTCAATTGAGAATATTAATTTAGTCAATACATGTGGGTGAAGTGCGGCCGGCAAAAGTAGCAGCCAAGTTGTTTCCGAGTCCATAGAGTAGTAGTAGCAGCCTCTAAAAGTTTTGTGGTAACGCGAAGCAACTCAGGTAAGGCGGGGAACTACACAGATGGCTAAAGAGACGGGGGTTCCTATGCTGCCCAGCAGCTTTAAGGATAACGCGCCAACATAATGTGGTTTTTGTGGCACATTGTGTTTTCGGCAAATTTAAGAATCCCTCGGATACATCAAACCCTCAACACACAACGACACACTTTGGCCCAATTAGCATTGTGTGTAACAAAATTGGCTGTGGGCCATTTGACAGTGTGTGTGCGTGTGCGTGTGTGTGTGTGTGTGTGTGTGTGAGTGAGTGAGTGTGTGTGTGATAGAGTCTTTGTTGTGGTCAGCCGCATGCAGATGTGAGCTATCAGAACACAAGTGGCTTCAAGTGCCTCACAAATTTAATGCCAAAGGTGGCCACGTAATTACCGTTAGCTCTACATTTACGTATACGGCATTTATATATGTATGTATATATATGTATTTTTGTGTGTATGCCATGTGAATTTGGGTACTATATAAAAATAATGCGGTCAGTTGTCACTTTGAAGTATACAACGCTTGTTTAGCCTCAAGCATACAGCGTCGGCACACAATTAGTTGGACAGGGAATGCGGGGATGGTAGCTCCCACGGCGGCCAACTACGCACACATACCTTCAGGGAATTAGCATGCACATACACACACACTTACGCAAGCAAATATACACTGAAAGAAAAGGAAATATGCATAGAATGTCAACTGGCAAACTAGCCGACCGATTCCACTTTGCCTAAATGTGACTATTTGAAAAATCTTCAAAATTTTAGTGACGTCATTTATGAACAGCACCTTATGTATAAAAAGTATTTATAACTCTACAACAGAACATAAAGTGGCACCATCTAGCGAGCGCATATGCTAACACAGCCACAAGAACAAACGTGCAACCCTCTCGTTCTCCTATGAGAGAGGAGAAGTCGCTGGTAACACAGCCCACACAAGCGTAACACGGTCCGGAGTACAAACACTCTCCTGATTTCAATGCAACTAGCATACTGCAACGAGAGCAGCATTACACCTCTAATAAACATACCAAAAAAACACGACTTATCTACAAAATAGTCCCTGCGAACTGATCGGGAGCAATAGTCGAGTCGATATAGCCATGTCCGTCTGTTCGTCCGTCCGGATGTCCGTCTGTCTGTCCGTGTTGTCGCACCGTTCTCGGAGACTATAAGAGTTAGAGCAAACCCCGCGACAGATTTTCGCTGTTTACCAATCCAATGCTATCCAATTGAAACTTTGCATAGTTATGCACACTGTTTCTGTGATGTGAAAATCATTAAGATAGAACAGTATATTTAAGAGATATAGCTAATCATGTGCTAATTTTAGGAACCCTCCTCCTATAAACTACAACAGAATTTAACTTTTATATAAATTTTAGATTAACAATAATTTTAACCAAATGTAATACGTAGATTCATGTTAGGCTTATAAACCAAACAATGTTTACCTTTTTCTGAATCATCCCTTCTACCCCCGTAGCATAGTTACCGTTATTACTCCCATACCCTCAACGCATCAATACAATAATTTGCACAGAAATTTGATTTTCAGAAAAAATGGGTACGGGGTAAGATTTAAAAAATAAAACCCTTTTGGACCTTGAGCCGGCAAAAACATCTTTATAAAAAGAAGATCAGGTATGAGTCTGTCTAACGCCGAAACCGCGCCAATATATGTATGTGAATGCTACTTTAGTATTTGGTATAACCACCTTATTCTTATTATACTTATTAACAGAAGCAAATGTTCTTCCTGGGTATGAGCAGAGAGGGCGTCTGAAAACCCTACACCTACCAGGAGTACGACGCAGAAGAACAAAGGATAACCGTACTCGTCACGAATCAATGATTTACGAATTGAATAATCGAGTAGCAATTTGAATAAGTAGTGTAGCTCGCCGGGATGTATATTATAATGTCGGTCGATGCCTTTTGGATGACCTCTATATTTTCCTTTTAGGAGCAAATGCAGTTTAAGAAAATAGTCACACGGAGCCGTAGCAAGTAAATATGGGGAGTAGTTGATGCTTAAAATTGAATTTTTTAAGAATCCAGAGTCCCTGTGAGTCCTCACTCAAAATGCGATTAATCGATATGCCAGCGAAATTGATCCACAGTTCCAATGACTTGTGTACTAATCATTGATTTTGTCTTCCAGCAAATCCCGACCTTGCATCGCTCAAGAACTCTAATATTTTTCACCATCACCTTGCTTCGAAAATTGAAGTGTTTCGGCAAACAGAATTTTACAGAGCTTAAAATAATACTTCATATTTTTCTTTTTTTAATTTTGATCAACTTTCGACCAACGCTGAAAAGGTACTCTCACTTTAAACGCGATATATTGATATCCAAACTTCATGAAATTTCAACAGGTTGTCAGTGAAGGCCGTAGTCTTCGAGCGTATATGTTCACCAATTGGTGGCTCTACCAGTTGCTCTTGCAGAAATACACATTGTCGGCTTTCCTGTAAATTATCGGCTCCAAAATCTAGTGGATCTATCTCGATTGGCGAACGTAGCTATAGAGTAGACCTGTCGAAGCTATCTTGCGTATACTCAGTGCTCAGTGTAGCTTCAAGCCCTGTTCTGACTCTATGTCCATTTTATAAACACGCGTCGCTGGGCATTCCGCTCATCATGAAGTGCCCCAAGGCGCTGATGTAGGTAGCAAGAGCACTAAAGTATCTTGTGTAACGGGAGTAACCAGCAGCTGCTATATCGCCCCGTATAGATTCAGCTGGAGTTGTGTACGAAAAAGTGCTTCTACCTAAATTTGCATAGCCAACTTGCCTTGATGATGGCAATGTAGCGTGGACTATGGACCATAGACTGTTGCTGGCATCGGCAAACTCGTCATTGATGCTGTATGTTATAGTATGTCCAACATTCAAAGTCCATTCAATGCGCACACATGGAATACATCACATGCACATGCCGTGCACTCCAACTCCTGGATCTGGCTGATCCGCTGGCATTCGAAGTCTATGTCTTTGCACAGCAGCAACAACTGTTCAATGCAGTGCCAGTTACCGTTACCGTTGCCGTTGCCGTTACCATTACCTTTGCCGTTAGCATTATACTTCGGCTCGGTTTTGTTGTCCACTCCGTGCGTGTGTGCACGGTTGTGTGAAAGTGTGTGCGAAGCGACGCAGCTTGTTTCCGGCACACAAAACAACACAGCAGCAGCAAGAACAAACAAAAAAAACCTTGAGCAAAAAAAATCAAAAAAACAGCAGAAGGAAAAAAGGAGAAAGCAAAATGGCGCCTGCAGTAAATTGAACTTTTGCATTTCAAGTGAAATGTTCAAACAAAGCAGCAACAAGCACTAACAACAGCACAGCATCAAGCCTTAACCCTCCAGGTGCAGCAGCTGAACCTCCCTCTCTGCCCTATTCATTCACATACTGAAGCAACGAAAATGTTGAAACAAAAGCACCCAAAATAATGCGAGCAGAAAAAAAAAATTGGAAAGAAATGCAGCTTCAAAAACGCCAGCATACAGAAACAATAGGAGCAACAACAAAAATTTGCACTTTCCTGTGCTGCTTTTTGCCAACTAACAAGAGCTATTATCCTGGCACACACACTCACATACGGCCAACACTCTAAACCGACTTTGAATCACTACAACAACAATTGGAATAAAAAGTGATCGAACATTTTGTAGAAGCCCGAAATATGAAAGAGCAAAATGTATTTGGTATCAGTTGGTCCAGCAGCTTTGATGAGCTGCAGCTTTCGGAAATTCCCGTAATCCTAAATATTCTTAGTACAGTAGAGCCAAAATGGAAACAGTTGACTTAATATTAGAGATGTGCAAGGATTCGCATTATAGACTGAAGCAAGGCATGCATACGAATATAGAGCACAAGCGATCCAAATGTGTAAGTAGTAGTCCAAACAAAGAGGATATATGCCTACAGCGGCATTTGACAAGAAAATCTTGGAAGGCTACATCGTTGTGTGAGAGACTAAAGTTATTCGCGAAATTACTTATCAGATATCAGTGTAGTTTTCGTCGTTTGAAAAAGACCCACGAATACCAAAACGACATCCACCATCTCTTTGTCGATTATAAAGCAGTACTTAATAGCCTGTTAAGGGATTGCGTATATGCCGCATTGTTTAAGTTCCGTATCCCTGCAAAGCTGATGCGACTAAGCTGAATAATGTTAAGAAACAAACGCAGGTCTGTCAAGGTAGGAAATAACCAATTCGATCTTCTTGATACCGGGTGAAGCTTCAAACTGGGCGATGCCCTCTCGTGCTACCTTTTTAACTTTGCTATTGAGAGTGTGTTATGAAAAGCCCAAGTAAGCGGAGAATTTGGTCTCAGTTGGCAATTGAGTAGTGGAGACCAATCTCGCCGAACGAAACTAACACTCTCTTTATGGCGCAAACCCATGCCTCATCACACAGTCTGCTGCAGATGCCCTCGAACTATTTGTAAGGAAAGTAGTCCGTGATATTTTAGGCCATTATGCGTTGGCAACGACTACCGCATTCAATGAAGCTACTAACTCTATGAGCTTTACTACGACACTACGATCCGCTGTCTGGATCATGTTGTGCGTATGGATGTAGAACCTCATGCGAGGAAATCAAAGATGGCATTGTCTTCGTTGAAGGAGCGAGATTGAGAGCGCTCTAACTACCTTTTGTATCATCGATTGGAGAAGGCAAAATAAGAAATAAATGGTCTGTCATCGGATACGTTGCATTTGCTATTTTCAAATTTTTGTCATCGCTACTATTTTCATGTCTTTAATGACGAATCATCGTCACTAGCGTATAATTCAGCGTCCTCATTTAAGAGTTTCTTAAAACTTTGTAGAATAATTAATTTTAATTTAATATTTAATTTCCTTTAAATTTAGCTACCACTGCCTTGAACTTTGATATTGACATATCAATAATTGAACATGACAATTTAGATTTCAATAAAAACACGACACGCGCTCATCTCTATTAGCTGCTTTAAGGGCTAAGCACGTTAGCTGAGAGACTAAAGTAGAAGATCTGTTCTTAAAATCAAGCAAGCTTCATTTTAACAGCTTTAATCTCTGTCCTCTTCCAGTTAGCAGCCTGTTGCACCCTCCCCGCAAAAAATTCAGCCAACTCAATTCATATGCCCATTCCACATGCATTTCACAAAATGTCCGGCGGTCATTTGGGAATAAATTGAATACAAAATTTTCGTAAGGTAGGCATTTTTCGTTTCATTTGTGTGCCTTTTGTTTTCGCTTTGCCATTGGAGTATTATAGTTGCCACCGAAGCAATGTCGGCTCATGCCACATATGACAAGGAGGAGCTGGACACATGCCTCACTCATTCACTCATATCTAATGCACGCCTGTATGCTAAGCAGCTTGAAGCGCACATAAAAAGTACGCTGTAATCGATTTAGTCTTATCGGAATTGGAAATTACACACTTCAAGCTAACTAGCTATTAACGAAAGACTAGATAAGTAAACCGATGGATCATCAATAAAAAGGTACTTAGAAAACCCCCAGCAGTGAACCAGACCACCTTATGAGTCAGCGACTCAAGCGTGTCGCGTGTGCCTATGATATGTACATTAATGCAATCCATCAAAAGCTTGCATAAATGATAAGAGCATTAGATTCTGATAAGATTTCTAGGCTACTGTAGTAGCAGGTATATAAATTGCCTGCCGTTGGCCCATAACTCATACAGTTTCGCACAGTCCACAGTAAACAACTCAAAATGTTTGGAAAGGTTTTTGTAATGGCTCTGCTGGCAATCGCCGCCACAGCCACGCCTACTTACCAAACACTGGACGCCTCAACGAACAATATTGGCTATGGCCAGGCTATATTAATGTTTATGAATGCCTTCAAGAGCATAATGCCCTGTGGCTATGCCTCGGAAGGTATTCCCGTTCTGGCTCCTTTCTACGTACAACAACACGACTTCTCCTATATCGGTGAGGAGTACAGCTTTGTGGGTAATGTCAGCAACTTGATGATAACCGGCCTAAACCATTTCCGCGTCATTGGCGGCAACTTCGATGACACTACTCAGCGTGCCAGCTTTGACTTGATTTTCTCCGGCATTCAAATCCTGGGTGAATATGAGCTAGACTCCTATGTCTCGCTGGGTGGCTATCCATGGCGTACACACCAACGTGGTCTGATCAATGAGAAGTTTGTGGATCTGCGCTTTGTAGGTGGTTATACACTTGCTCCCAACGGCAATGGCTTGCAACTCACCGACTTGAAGCTAAACTTTTACTTGGGCAATATTGAGCTGTCCAACTGGAACGACTTGTGGAACATTTCGACCAACAACTTTGCCAATCGTTGGGCGCGTGAATTCATTCTAATGCTGGCCCAGCAGATCCAGCCTGATGTCGCCAACCTCTATGATGTTACGGTGCTACCATTTTATAGCAATTTGTTGGCTGAGGTCAACATGAGTCAGCTGATTGACTTCTTTGTCAACCAGTCGCAGATCTGGAACAATGCCAACTGCAGTGTCTGGGCCTAAGCAGCAGGTTATTTAGCCATTAACACACCAATGTGAACGAGAGAACAAATTAATAAATATTACATTAGTTTGACAAGCAAACAAGGTAGTAACCGCGCCAAGCGTTATGTGTACTTTTTGGTTTAATTATGCAGCATTAAACATACGCCACGTTGTACAGAACTGAGGGCAACAACAGCCACATGCTAACAGACATGCATACAAACATTGGTAATACACTGCAGCGATGTTAGTGGTAATCGGAAGTATTCTAGTTTTGTACAATTGGGTATGACATAGCAGAGAGAAGTTTAGATGAACTACTATCTAAGTCACTACTTTTAAGAACCGCTTAAGCAAATGTTATTGAAATAAAACTATCATAATGAGGATTTTCTTTACAAAAATGTGAACCTAGTTCAAAATGAAAGCTCCGCCAAACATTTAAATTCGCTATTTATCGCAGGCCAGTAAAAAGCTTACAGGCATGTTCTTTTTAGCTTCCAGACGTCTCCAACCATAGATTACGGCGTCGACATACTGGCGGCTGGACATGGCGAAATTAGGGTCGCAATCAAGCGGCTCACGATCAACAACATGAGCTGCTGGCACAAATTACCCGCCTGTAGAGTTGTTTAAGTCTGGCGGCAATGAGTTGGTAGGGTGCATACACAATCTCTCTTGCCGTTGAATTAAACCTCGGTGTCCTCTGCTCTGTCCTCAAGAAGGGTGACCCCAGTATCTATTTAAGGCCCTTTCGAGTGCATTGGAATGAAGGAATGAAGGAACCTTATCGTTTTGTTTACACTGTGTATATCGATATACCAAACTAAATTAAAAAGTGAATGAAATTAACATTATCTAGCCATAATCATCATTTCTATCGCCCTTAAGTAAAATCTAATTAATTCAATTGCATCTTGCGATACTCTTATATTAATCTTGCAACTCAATTGTCCTTGGCTCTTCCTTCACATTTATTTATTTCAATTGCTGCTGCGTGCTTAAGCACCCTAGTGACCTTTACTTAACTCTTTCGACTCACTGACTTATAAAAACAGTTATTGCAGCACGCTGCCCTACTCCCAAGACTTGCCACCTCGTCAAATATGCAACAAAAAACAACAACAACGTAGAATACTAAGAACACCAAAATCCACTGCCACTGTCATTGGTGCAATGCCAACAGAAGACACAACAAAAACAAAAGAGAATTGCCGCACAAAGTGTCTGTATTTATATTTTATAAATGCGAAAACTACAAAAAGTCGAGCAGGTAACCGAGCAAAACTAAAAAGTGTCGCCATTGCTGCAACTTGTAACTGCTAACAATTGTTTAACTTTGGTCAATAATATCACCTGCGTCAGACAAACCCAGCCAACCAAGCGCAGCACACCGTCCACAGTCCAGTCAGGCCAATCCTAGCCGAGTCAAGACAAGCGACGCCAACTTGGACAAGGGCCTCAGCAAGGCAGTAAACTCAACTTCATTTAGCCGAAGCTTCGCCAGACATTGCAGGCTACAATATAGTGGAACAAAGAGGAGCCAAGCAAGAGAACAGCGCCAGGAGTAAGCGGTGGCGAGCGGCGTGCTACTCCGAAACCAGCAACAAGTACTGGCATTGCACGTATTTGCTATTTACGAAGTATTTCTATGACTTTGTGGCATTGTTTTAGCTTATTGTTGGTGTTGTTTTTTAAGAAGGTTTACTCGAGCATTAAACAAGTCAAAACACGCACACAGTTACACGGAGCAACTGTGTCTGGGTAAGGCTCAGGAGGCACAGAACGTGGCCAGCTGTTGTTGCAAAAGGACCTTTTAGCCATTTTTGCAATAACAATTGTCAACAGTGCGGATTGTTTACAATGTGAAACTTTTGCGCTTAACTTTGGCTTTGCAAGTCGCATTAAAAATAATTTCTTACAATGTAAATGCCCCAACGCTATTGTTGTTATTTATTTGGTTTTTTTTTTGTTGTTTTCTGTTTCATGTTGTGAAACTTGTTGCACGACCTGGTTTTTGTTATACTTCAGCTTTGGATATATTACGTTTTTTTATATGAAGTTTTCCCAAAGTATTTTAATCGAAAAAAGTAACTTTAACTGTAACAAACAGCTCCTATTCAATGAATCAGGTATGAACAGGTTTTTCAGAGTTGGCGGTTGCACAAAATATGGCATAATTCTAGAGAATCTTAGAAGGAAAGCGAGACAAAGACTGCTACCATAAGCAAAACCTGTAAAGTCAGTGCTAGGTGCAGGGACCCTTGTTTCTGCTGGAGCGGAGTGAAGGCTCGCTATAATCGATATCAGCATAGAGATCAAGCGGAGAATCACTCTTGCCAATAGATGTTACTTGGTCTCAGTAGGCCAATGAGTAGTAAAGACCATGCCCGCCAGGCGAAAGTAACACTCTATGAGACGCTCACCCTTCTCGTTGTGCTTTATGACGCTGAAGCATGGATGATGACGCGGTCTTATGAAAATGCCCTTGGAGTGTTTGAGCGGAGAGTACTCCGTAAGGTTTTTAGCCCTTTAGGCATTAGCGTATGACTCGTCGACGACATTGATATAGTCAAGCGAATTAAGATCCACCGGCTTCGTTAACTAGGTCATGTTGTGCGTATGGATGATGAAGCTCCTGCGCGAATGGTTTTTAATGTGAGTGTCGAAGGGAGGCGACGAAAGGGCAGACCATGCCTTCGCTGGAAGGACCAGGTAGTGAGCACACTAGCTACCTTTGGTATCACCAATTGAAGAAGGCGGGTGAAAAACAGAGGCACCTGGAGGAGAGATTTACATCAGGCCGTAACCCGTTAACGGGTTGTTATGGCCAGTTAAAAAGAAGAAGAATACCAAATAACTTTCGAACTGATGACGAGAAAGAGTTTTGCATCAAAGAATTTAACAGCTTGATGAAACAATATTAAATTAATCATTATTCATTATTTAGTGTGTCAAAGGCGTCAATTGTTGAACGTTTTAACGGAAAATATAAATGGACTAAAAATTATACAAATCTTATTGATGATTATGATAATAAAGTACATAGTTGGTGGAAAAGCTGCCGATATTTCGGAATATGATTAGACCGATTATCATAATCCACCAAAATTGTACAAAGGCAGCATAATTGCCGTTGAAAAAGTTAGTGCAAACTTAATGGAGGTGACCATCATTACCTTTCGATTTCAAGCGAATACCTTTTGCAATAACAATCAACAAATCCCAAAAACAAACGCTTTGGATAGCTGGATGAAAGAAACTTAAAGAAAACTCGGATCGGTATTAGGCTACTGAAGTAGTGGACCAATTTGATCGTACACGAGACCTTGATCTTTGAATATATTTGTAATGCTAGACTCTCTAACAACTTTTGCTGCTGGAAGTTGTACTTCCAAATGTTTTTGAGAAATTGTATTAAAGTGCTCCCAACTCCAGACACGTACGTAAAGAGTGTCACCATTCGAGCAACAAATTCCTTGTGTCTCTTCGAAATTGTATTCTCCATTTGCCCAATCACTGCATCTGGGTGCGCGCTGTAGTCGGAGTATTTGTAATACAGCTCTCGAAGTGAAAGCTCTGACACGAAGATGCCGCAAACGCGATTCGCGCTTTTCGGATGATTCGGCAGCTCTTAAAATGGAAGTTCTGGCACGATTTTGTTGAAACACAAATCGCGCTGTTCATTTGATTCTTTAGCTTTCGATGGAAGGCTTCTTGAGCGGTTACCTTAAAAAGAACTTGTAGTATTTCAGATGTCTCATTCGCTCTGTTTGTTTGCGACTATTATTCTTTTCGTATAGTCCTCCCAATTGGCATTTTTCACACTTTTCAATAATTCTAATTTGGAAACATTCAAACACACAATATTTGCACTTTCGTTATAAATGCCAAAAATTGTATATGTCAAATATTGGTTACTATGGTGATATAAAATCTTTAAACTCCAAATAGAGGCTTTGAGGATTTTGCCATTTTTTTTTAGTTTTACGCTTTTTCATAATGGTTAATTATGCATATTTCATTCTATAACATGCCTTGATCTTCAACGAAGATGTTAATAAAAATTTCACGCCAATCGATGGAGCCGTTTTCGAGTAAAATGGATTCGGACGTACATATATAAATTCATTTTTTTATTACTTATATATTGTTAAAGCCGAAATCGTCCAAACTTCACAAAAGGCATCTAAAGACCATCCCCAACCTACCTTAAAAGTTTTGGTTGACATCGGTCGACACGCGTTCGCAGTAGAGGTAACAAGAGAAGGAAGCGGAACGATTTATTGACGGCTTAATCAATGTGCAGCGGTTCAGCTAGTTGTTAGTATACAATTTACAATTTGGCCCATAGTACTTAGCACGAACTGAAAAGTTTGTAAGTCTCAGTTGGCCATTTTTGTTACAAATTTTACGTACCGAGAAAAGTGGAAATTTTTTTCATAATATATTTAGGCTTCGTACAAACAACACAGAAAATATGAGCAATTAAAAATAATATTTTATTTTCACATTAAACATGCAAAAAACTCGAAATATAGACTCGGCCGAAGCGGAAACAGGATGGAACCCAAATTATGAACCCAATTGTGAGCCAGGAAATGCCGGTAAATTGCAAATCAAATAGAAAATATAATTGGACTTAAAAGTTTTGATCCCGAATATAGGACACTTAAAATCGAATTGGAACCATGGGAACCAAAAAGGGCGTTGGATCTGTCGGAAAGAGCAAGTCTAAAGCTGTGATACCAAAGGCCAATGCAGCAGAGGTACTAGCTCCTCGTAGAAGCGTAAGACTTGCTTTCAAAGCAAAGAAAAGAGTTAAGGCAGTGGAGTAGCTAGCGCTTCGCAGAAGGCTTAGTCTTGCTCTCAAAGCGAAGAAAAAAGGTAAGGCAGCAGAGGATCTAGCGCTTTGTAGTAGCTTAAGAATTGCTTTGAGAGCAAGTCTTAAAATGGGACGAGGCGCAAGAACCTTTGCTGCCTTGGCTCTTTTCATTGCTTTGAGAGCAAGCCTTGGGCTTCTGCGAGGCGTTAGCTACTCTGCTGCCTTGGCTCTTTCCTTCACTGTGAAGGCAAGTCTTAAGCTGCTGCGAGGCGCTAGCTCCTCTGCTGCATTGGCTTTTGGTAGCACAGCTTTAGTCTTGGTATTTTTGACAGGTCCAACGCTAAAGCTAAAGACAGTGGCATTGGTGGATGCATATGGTCATCGCATTGTTTATTATATCCACCGCGTAAAACTACAATTCCAATGAAAGAATGTAGGCCGAAACCCGATAACGGGTTGTTATGTCCAATTAAGAAGAAGAAGATATGAAGCAGCAGGAGGAGTCTTGATCGTTTGCACAATCTCACTACTCCAAGGACACCACTACTTAATGGGTTTCCCATGTGTTGATGTACACATTCTAATGCGTTCAACATTAGAAATTAGAGTTAAATTATTATTAACAATTGAATTATGTTATTCCATAAAAACATCATTATATTTAAATAGAAAAATGTATTTTTTTGACAACATTCTACTTAAGCTTACCGGTTGTGAATGAATCTTATTCTTTCTAAAAATTCAATGCAACAATCAGCAATCTGGCTGGTATACGTTTGCTTCCTAACGTATAAAATATGCATATTCTACAACCGTTTGTATTGAGTGAAATTCACATCAATAACTAATCTGATCCATATCCTTGACATTGAATTGTGTACACAAGTACAGCAATCGACTCGGACAAGAAATGCGTCGCACTCATTAACAAACGATCTTCACTTAAACATGTCCACACAAACAACACGGCAAATAGCACCATGATTTAGCTACATGTATTTCGGCATGAGCTCCATGTATTTGCTCCGTGTGGATCATCAGTTAACTCCATGCTTTAGCTCCATGTGGATCGGCACTTAGTTCCGTGCGTTAGCTGCACGCGTTTGCTACATGTGGAGCAACACTTAACTACAGTTTTCAAAACCGTCAATACACACTACTTTTCTGCAATCTGAATATACATATGACCAAATTGTAAGAATTAATAAGGAAATTATAGATTTCTGTAAAATATGTTTTATGCACTAAAAGGATAAAACTCTTGCCATGCCAAAGTTCACTGTGGAGGGATTCCCAATGTTTTCAATAAATTCCACGTAGCAATCAAAACTAATGCAAAAACAAATCAAAACTTTAATTAAGTTCATAATGGAAACCGAAAGTGGAAAGAACATCGACCACTCTGCTTAAGAAAATAAGTTAAACGTAGCGTGAAGTCATTGGCGAAAAAAACACATGACAATATTTTCAAAGCGATAACTGACAAGCAGGAAAAGGGGAGCTCTGGAAAAGCTGAACCACTGGAAGAGTAAAGGGTGCGCTCGGTTATGCCATTAAAATGTTTCCGCTGCCGACGAATCCATTGTTAGACACGCGCTAATCAGTGACTTTGCTAAATTTGTATTCATATGCAAAAGAGTCGCCGGAGTCGACGTGAAAGTGGAGCAGACGCACGGAACTGAGCGAGAGCGATTGAGAGACAGAGAGAGAGAAGCAAATGAAGGCTTTGTTGACATTATTCATTGCAAATGGCAAACGGAAGGGCTCTATGGCATTGTGTGCACATATGTCTGAGTCTGTGTGTGTGTGTGTGTGTGATGCCGAAACTCTAGTTGGCTGCTTGGCGCTTAAGGTAAAATATAATCAAAAGCCGTGAAAACATTTTTACACGTCATTAAACTCAAATTCAACAAACCATGCCGGCGTATGTTACACACACACACACACACACACACACACACACACACACACAAACAGACGCACACACACAAACACACGCATGCATGAGCAGTTTGCTCGCGGCACACACACACACACACACACACACACACACACACACAAGGAGCGGAGCCGGAGAGCCACGTGGAGTTACTTTTGTATGTACACAAGCGGATGGCAAATCTTAGAAGATGCATAAGATTGATGTGCTGCGCCTTGTAAATAAATTAAAACGCGTTTCATAATAATAATAAGCTGAAAAGGCCGGAGTAAAATCGCATGCTTAGCTTAAGGTATATTTTTGGGCGTACACGAGAGAACGTAAGAGTTATGGGGTTTATGCGTGAATTTCGTTAATGAATGAATCTTATTATTTGTTGTTAAAATGATACCATGGTTATTTTTTAATACTTTTATTTAACAAAGTCAAGGGTAAGAGTTAGATGAAGCTCAAATCTGGATTGGTGACCCAGGCCTCAGACAGACCAAGCTATTCCTCGGCTCCTATAACTTAATTGTGTTCAAGATTGCAATGAGGAAAGAATTCTTTAAGGATCCTGACAGGTCTAATTGCTGGACACAGTAGGATGAAGTTACACTTGAACAAACTGGTCATGACCAGCTCAAGTACCTGCAGGTTCTGTATACTTCAGGAGAAATACTCGCCATACATACTAGCTGAGTGTGATGCCCTAGCGATATTAATGTGGATTAGTTCATTTCATTCACAACACTTAGGTGCTCCCTATCTAACTTAAAGCTCTCCCAATAATCCTATCTCTGATATATTCAATTATCTGGGGTGGTTCTAACTGAGCTACATCAGGCATCAAAAGCCTATACCCGCCTAAAAGGTTCATTCTGCTTCTTGCCAGTGTGTAGCACTCAGCGAGTGATGACTTCTCCTCCTGTTCACAAACCTTACAGGTGTTTAAGCTGGCGATGCCCACTTGCTCAAGCGTCCCCTCACTCGGTAATGTCCTGCAAGTATGACAGTCAGGATTATAATGTTTTTCTTTTTTAACTGTATAATTTTCTTAAACTCATTAGAGTTGTAGGAGGTAAGCAGCTTTTCCTGTCCCTCCTCTCTTAGTGGTTGCATCAGGGATCTTGCGGCACTATTTCTTGCTAATTCGTCCGCAAGTTAATTTCCAAAAATAACCCGTTTAGCTCGCGTTTCCAAAACAAGCTTGGAGTTTATTCTGCTTCCAGCGACCGCTTTTTTTCGCGGCCGGACTTTCTGATACTATGGCTATTTCTCTATATATTTGTGGTACCTTCTTTTTAACTGGCATTAACAACCCGTTACCGGGTTACGGACTGATGTATTTTTTTCATTGGAATTGGAGTTTTACATGGTGGGTCCCAAACCCTACGCACAACCCTTTTAAGGGCTTGCTTTTAATCTACTGGTGTCGAAACAATCCAGTGTCATTATACTTATAGTAAGTAAGTACATATACTAATAGTAAGTCGCTTCATACGACAAGCTTCGACTCGCTGCGGTGGTATTCTCTTACCTGCTCACCACATGGGGAAATTTGGTGGTTCCTATCTGGGTTTATGTCCGCACATCTGCTTATGACGCATGCATTTAGCTTGGAAGACGTTTGTATGAATGTCCATAGATTTGTAGAGGTAACCGGGGTCCTGCGACACCAAGTCCGGTAACCTCATTTGTCAGGGACCCGTCCGTATACCAAACTATGGTGTGCCTTTTATAGGATGCATCTTCTCTAAGCTTTTCAATGCCCGTTTGTTGCTTATAATGGTACTGAAGTTCCGCATGAAATGGTATTCAGCGGTCATTTCATCTCTGGGTTGTTGAAGCGGTAGAATTGCATTTCCCAGTCTGTCAGCGTCCCGAGCGCGGACTCCACTGTCATTCTTAGCAGTGTTGCTTTCATGTGGAGATCGCTATCCTAGTTGGATAGAGAATCTCGATGACTATTGTGGCCCGGTTGGAACCATTCCAGATAGGACTGACAGGGGAGCTGCAATAGATCTTTAAGGTCGCAGTGAAATACTCACCAATAACATTATTATTAACTTTGACAGTTGACAGTTAAATTTTGCAATCCTTTTATAAATTTGAGCGTTTTTCGAATCTTTATTTGAATACTTTCATTCTCATTTCAAAGTTTTGATGTTCAAATAAATTTAGAGGAATTTACAAACGTTGGCGTAGCTATTATAAAAAACATTAGCTGTCTGGTTAGGATTCATAAATTCCTAACATATAGTCCATCACCTGATGGACATACAGCAATCAATGTGATGCATAGGAAACATATGAGTGCTGGTTCCGCAGTTTAAAAAGTGGCGATCGAACAGTAAAGTTTGAAAACGCTGAGTCAGAGGCGGTATTGTATCAAGATTCATACCAAATTCAGCTCCCTGAAACTTAGCGAGTGACTTTTGCACATATAAAATTATATCTATCACGTATAGACCATTTGGGGCGGATGGGTTTTGGTGGAACCGGCGAAAGCTACTGACGCGCTGCCCTAGTTGCCACCCCGTGTTAGGGCAGTGAGCTAAGGTGCGCAGCGTAGCCATCTACCTGTACCTACTAGGCGGTCTAACTCTGTGTTGATGGAAAATATTTGTTCCAATTACACTAGTCTACAAAATTCAAACTTTTTTAACATTTTTGATAGGTGATTATGCTTAAACTATCTTCTCTCAATATCGCTTTATGATCAGTTTTACCGGATGCCCTCAGGTTTTGAGAAATGTGCAAATATCGGTATTTTTTGAGGAGTTCCCATTAAAATAGCTATATATCTGTTGTCAAATGAAGCATCATCTTAATTCTTTATTCTCTTTAAAGCTAATGAATGCCAATTTAATATTTAAATTTTTTCGCGACAGTGTTAAGTAATGTTATCATTACTAAAGACATCATCCATCATAAAAAATTAATGTTTATATCTCGGGCTTTCTTCAATTCCAAACCTTCGTTTATTTGGATTTTGTCAGAATTTTTGTATCGATGATTCGTCTTTCGTGTTTGAAAGAACGTCGTTCTCCGACTCTTATGGACTTTGATGATGCTATGGAGTCATAAAGGGAAAGTGCCTTTGTAGTTTTTTAACTACAAAAACTATATATGTACCAATAAAACAAAAAATGGATGAAAACCGGTTTGACCACCATTCCAAGTATTGTTAGTCAGATAAAGTTCTACGGCCGATTGCGTAATAATGCTTAGTTACTTAAAGACATCTTAAACACTTATAAGTGCAGAAATACTAAAATAGCAAAAGTAACGTATGATTTTGAAAATAAAATACTAGAAATACTAAGTGTTTGAAATTGTTTTTTAGTTTTGTTTTTATCACCTAAGTAACTCACCTTTTGCTCAATTGCAAACAAAGCGAAATCACGATTACATCAAATTGCAATTTAAGTGCGCATGATTCATTTTAGTGCTTTGCGGCTCTGCGGCTGATTGTCGAAAACTTCTAATTACCGTGTAATGTTTGCAATTTACATGATTCAATCTTGTCACCCCTTTCCACCTTTTAGCTCTTCACTTACTTATGAATAATGACTTTGTATCAACTTTTGCCAAACGTCAAAGTTGTCGTTAACCGTTATTGTTGTTCTTGTTGTAGTTGGTTTTGCTGCTGTTAGTTTTGTCTGCTGTCTGACATATGCAAATTGCGTATACGTATGTGTCACACTGTAGCGAGTATGCGTGTGTTTGAGTGTAAATTGAATATAATTAAACTTTATTTGCCAGAAACAAACTAATATAATTAGTTATGATTAAATCAAAAGCAATTGAAAATCAATTGCAAAGTTTATATCGACATTTAAAGCCAAACTTAAAACAAAAGCATTTTTGGCACAGCTCTTGAACAACTTGAACTTTTGAATTATTAATATATAAGCTATTTGGGTTCAGGGATTGAACATCAAAAACGCCACAAAAATGCTTAGCTTTGATTCCATTTTAAATGGAAGTCTCCAGTGAAGCACAAGGCATAAAAGTCCAATAGTTGCTCAGATGGGCGTTCTCATGTGGGGTGGGCTTTTTGTGGGGTGGGGGCGTGGTCAACTGTCGCATCTGTGTATTCCACATGAACGCACGTTATTAAATTTAAGTAGCTGCCTCCAGGGATCTCTCAAAGTAGATAAACAATCTAAGGCTTTCATTTTTCTGCCTAGTTTTGTTTTGTAATATAAAATTCGCATTGATTTTATTTTGAAAAACTGTAAAAATAAATTTAAGAGGCACATACATAATGCATTAACTCATGACAGCTGGCGGAAATGCTTCATATGCAAGGTACTCGAACTTTTTACTCAGAGTTTACTTTATGCTTCTCGAAGTTAGAATTGTCATGAAATTTGCAATGGCACCTTTGGCCTCCAAATGTCAGCTTGAGTCATTTTGCTTATGAATAACAATAAAGTAAGTGTTACGAACTCTATGAGCTCTACGACGACATTGATGTAGGCAAGC
This sequence comes from Chymomyza caudatula, assembly GCA_035041775.1. Taxonomy (NCBI): domain Eukaryota; kingdom Metazoa; phylum Arthropoda; class Insecta; order Diptera; family Drosophilidae; genus Chymomyza; species Chymomyza caudatula. The sequence goes on along the minus strand of JAWNKW010000032.1, from coordinate 507,961 downwards.
AAATTAACATCCAGCGGTTCTGCCAGCTAATTCATGTTGTGCCTATGGATGAAGAAGCTCCTGCAGGAAAGGTCTTCAATGCGGATGTCGTAGGGAGGCGACGAAAGGGCTAAAAGCTTAAAAAATTAGGACTAAACTCTCATCGACTCGAATTTTATTTGTCAGATGCCCAGCTATGCCCATGCTCACAGCCATTTTATAGTCGGAGATAGTTTAGAAGCAGACAAACTTTATATATGTATATAGAATATTAAGCCATATTTTTCGGATGGCAAGCCCCGGTTCGAAGGTCGAACTTAGTCAGAGGCCCTCATTAATTTTAAGATATTCTGGGATAGTAAGCTTTTGGCATAGAACGAAAAGGAAATAGAAGAGATCATGGAATAATAATAGTAAGGCGACTGTTTCACGAAGCAAGATATGAAAGTGTCGAAAATGGACAAAACGTGATGACATAATATATGGACGGCCCGTTAATCATCTCCATATTAGGGATAACTTTGAACTTGGGACTTCCCAGGTAGTATTCCGGCCATCGGATGTATGTAAATATACATTCAGCCTCATGAAAAATACCCTTTAAAAAGGATCTTAAAGTGTATTTAAAATGCAGCGCAATTTTGGAAATCACATATTTTTTCTTTAGTTTTTCCTAAGTTAGACAAGCAATTTGTGTAACTGCCAGCAACAGAGATGATGACTCATTGCATTATACCATCGCAAATGCAAAAAGTTATAAAAACAACAACAAGAACAGGAACATGTATATAACCAATCAAAACTGACGCCTCAAGGCCTCACAAAATAAGATAAAGCGCACAACTTTTAGGAGCAGACAGCTCAAAACGAATTGTAAAAAAAACTTCGACAACTGTCAAAATGGATTCTTTTTTATATAGAGATCTTCTTCAGCTGTTTCTCTAACATTAATTTGGCAGCAGGTTTAAAGTTAGTTGTAAAAAAATCATTCAAATTGAATTAGGAAGAGCTCCCGTTGGGCAGAATTGCTAGATTCGGAGGGGAAACATTACAGGTACACCGAGTTCCGCATAATTGACTAAAATGCTTTTCAAATTAGTCGCTCACAAAATTAATTTACATGCAAAGTGTTTGGTCTTGTCGTCCTTGTAGTCCTGGTTGTTATTCTGCCGTATTTCATTAGCTAATTAAAATTGACTTTATCATTTATTTTGAATTGCCCTTGCTCAAATTTTCTTTGTGCCATGTTCTCTGTGTGTGTGTGAGCGTGGTTGACTTTATTCCTTGTTTTTCCTTTCAAAAATATCAACAGTTTTTGAAAACAACGAAAACAACAACATCATTGACATATTTTCGGTCGCAATTTTCATTATTTTGATGTGCTCTTCACTTTGTGGTACAAAAGTTGGTATTGGGAAACACAGTTTTTATTTTTAAATCAATCAGTTGCTGCGATTAAAGGCAATGCTATCCTTAGATGCAGTATGCACATAAAAAAACATATATTCTATAGATTATCGCTAGAAAGGTTTTTGAATGCAAATTTAATTTATCTATCTTTAATTTATCTTATGAATGGAAAAAGCACGCATTCTTGCCAACGTTAAAACAAATGTATTAACAAATTCGCTAAAAATTTAAGAAAAACATCTAAATTAAAAGCCATTCATTTAAAACTCTTAAATCTCTTATTAGAGAATATTCATTAAGATATGATATTTCAATATATTTATCGAAGCATCGAATTTTGCATTGTGTCTCACTCTCAATGTTATAAGGTAAGCTTATTCTGCCGACGTCGTATCTTAAATTTTTTGAGATCCTAAGAAAACGAGAGAGATACACAATTCTCTGCGTTTTTTTTTTTTTTGTTGTCAATTTTGCCTACGAATGGGTCGGTCTGACAGAGACAGCAACACAAGCAGCCTTCAACAAAAAATTTGAATTTTGTAAAGGTTCAGTATTTCACTCTTTTACTTTCAGGCTCTTTGATATATTGTCATCTGATTACATATTAATCATTTCATTTAAATTGTAATAACTTTGTGAATAACTCGGGTCAAAAAGTTTGTTCATAGAAGATTTTATACTTTGAAAAAGTTTGCTTTTGTGGCCACGATACAGAATTTCGGATTTTTGATTAAATTGATTTGAAAAAGGTCCATTTTGACGCAATGAGCTTTGGCGCTAGGAGATGATCCATCACAAATGTAATCGAATTTGGCCGTTGAAGATGATAAATATTCCACTACCTTCTGCATTCGTAGTTTCTTGATCAAAACTACACCTATTCGTACACAATCTTTAGTTGTTTTTATATATTTTCAAGTTATAATAACCTTTTTCTTAGAAGCCACCTATATTTAAAGCTGTTAATGTTAATACCAAAATCGGTCAACTCCAAAGAACTTAAAAATAATACTTCTTTACTTTTTGGTGATACCATCACCGTCTATGTTACAATATCGTCTAAAACTTATGGAAATTATCTGGCAAGTTTTTCTTCGCTTGCAACAATTTCTCTTAATCAATTTAATGTTGGGAGCAAAGCAATCAGGGTCAAACTAGATCTAGCGGGATAAGAGCTTCAGGTATGCTGTAATTTCCCTTTCACTTGGCATAATGTGGCGCCATCTAGCGTGCGCTTTATGCCAAAAACAGCAACAACAATCTAAGTGTAATAACTTTAGCCTGCATGTTCTTAACCTCGCTCTCAAAGCTACTGCAGCAGACAAAAAAGATCAACCTCCTTCATCTTCTGTGGACGCTATTAACAAAGCACACATAAGCCTAACACCAAAATTGGTTTTCTTGCTTTTGATAACAAGCATTTCCTTGTACTCCACAATCACAATAAGACGGACCAAAACTGCTCGAAGAACATTAAACCCAAACTTAAATACCTTCAATTCAAGTTGCAGTTCATCATGATCGGCAGTAACGTTCCTGAGTAATATGACATTCGCAACTCACTTAAGCTCGAATGTTTTGAAATACATAGCTCTGACTCAAAAACCGTATTAAAAAATTCAAAACGGTTTCCGGATTTGAAATGAGGGACTCCAAATTTCCCGGAGAAGGAATGTTTTTGGCATTGGCCTTTCATTGAGGCCGAATTTGTTGTATAGTGTAATTAGCCATGGAAATATTACATTTCATCAAATTTTATTAAAATGTAGTACAGTTTTTTCCTTAGTGATAGACTGGCCGTGAAAAGCGGCAATAAAGTTGCTAATGCCTTGTGAATTGGTAGCTGACGTGGACAAGGTGCTTACAACAAGTGGCTTAGGAACCGTTTCTTCCCACAGTGTGCTGCCAATGCAGACTTTCACCTCAATTATTAGCAATTTTACACTAATTGCTGAGAGTTCCATTGTATGCAGCTTAAACATGCATATAGTCTAGTTTCGAGCTCAAAATAAATGCACTTCAACAATTTATATAAAATTGAATTACTTACAATACATCTAAATGTAAACCAATGCACACATACGCACGTACCATGCCAACAAGTTGGCCAATTAAACTAATAGCTGCAATCAGAGAGCTCCACATTTGTACTATATAGCCAATTTATAGGCGGCTAGTTATATAATGGGTTTTAAAAAATAATGCAAGCGAAAGAAATGTGTCGGCCATAAACGAGTTGAAATGAAAATGGTGGAAAACGTGAAAAATTGGTGCGTTTAAAATGCAGCCAACGGTGACAATTGTGGGCGCAAAATGGACGCCAATTGCAGTGGCACACACACACACACACACATGAACGTATGCCGCCACACACAGATGTTGCGCAAATGGCGGACATTAAAACTTAGAAAATCCCTACGCCGTAACTGTAAATGGGCGACAGCAGCTAACGTAACAGGTTAAACGCAGTGCTGCGATAATTGCGGCGCTTAATTGCGCGGCCATTGCAACTGTTGCGCCTGTAAATGTGTGTGAATGCGAGGGAGATAGAGAGAGAGAGGGAGAGAGAGGGAGAGAGAGCGAGATCGTGTGTGGGTGTGTGAGTCCTGAGCGCCATTTTTATGCAATAACAATAACGTTGCATAACCATGAGGCGCCCAAAAGGGCGGCAAAGCTTTTGAGATTTTGAAAAATTACTCGCCTGGCTTTCGCCCTACAACTGCAACAAAAGCAACTACTGAAAGGATGCCACAAAATGCTGCCAAATGAACTGCAGCAACACCAAAATACACACACACACACACCAACACATGGATACTCGGCAGTGCAATCCTAATAGTTTGCCTGACTTGCAGCCACAGCTCCAACACCAAATGGACAACAATGGACACTCTAATTGCCATACATTTTCGGTCTTTCAATGGGTCAGACCGTGTGCCACAGTCAAGTTCCAGGCACTCGTTGTATTCTGTGGCTTTACGTACAAGCCTTGTGGGTTTTGCTACCTCGACCCTTGTCTTTTTTTGTTGCACACTTTTGGGTATATGTAAAGTGTATTGTAGTGCTTCGGGTGTGTGTGTGTGTGTGTGTGTGTGTCTGCGTGTGTTTGTGTAATAGTGTATGACAAGTGATAAAAAATGCGAACATTTAAGTTAATTTTCGGTTACACAAATTGCACAATTTTGTCAAGTGATTAATTTTATAGACAATTTTGTGGCCAGCTTTTGCAATAACAATGAACATTGCTAAAGAGTTTATTACAGCCAAGTTAGTTATGGTTTAAAGGGATAATTGTTGTCGTACATAACAATACTGTTATGTATGGGATTTGGATAGAGATTTATAGCATCGCACTGTGAAATTTATCTTTTGCAACTTGTAGCTCTACGGATTAGCATATGAATGAGTGTTCTTTTATGTACACAATTCCCTAGCCCCGCTCGAGGTAGCTCATATTCCTATTCCCCTTATACTACATATAGATAATTTGATTGATGTGGGCATTATCAAGGTAAGTGTATTACGGTGGGTGGTTGACAAAAGGTCAACATTCATAAAACTTGCCTGAACTTTAACGAAGATTTAAAAAAAAAGTTCAAGCCAGTTCATTTTTATATATACTAGGATGCTCCATTCCCTGCTCGCTCCGCTCGCCAACCCGCCCTCTCGAGGTAGCGCATATTCCTATTCCCGTTTTACTTCATCTTTATTTTCTTCTTCATATTCTTCCTTTTTCTCCTCCTCATCCTCATTTCAAGAGCAATATGATGAAACAACCCGATTTATGTTTCACTCCGCCCCTTCTCGCTTTTCTAAGTCGCGAGTTTTCGCCACGGGGGAACGAGGTGAGATATCAACATGAATCGACAAATCTGCACTCCTTATGAGAATTCCCTAGACAATGATATAATTTTCACTCATATTTCTTCTCATATAGGTGGCGATAAAGGGTGCACAAATTTTTCGTTAGCTTGCTTATATAATAGATATAGATTTGTAGGCTCTTCGCAAGCACATTCAATTTCCATTTTTATAATTCAATCTTCTGATATATTTTTTCTACGGCTGTTTTATGCCAAGAGAAATTCACACCAATACTAATTCTGTGAAATACCCTCGAATACCAAATCGGCACCTATTGTTTGGTATCACTGCAAAGTCAGTACGTTTATTAAGACATATAGCTCTGTCAGGCTTCAGACAAGCCGAAGCCCTATCCTGCGACTTCTTAAACTATGTGATACAGAGTGTGCCATACAGAACCATTTTCTATAAAAGTGTATAGTTGCTCGTCTACGCAGATAGTATGGACGTCTTACTAAGTGAGCAGTTACCAGAGCTTTTGCGGCTATTGAAAGAGAATCTGCAGCGTCATGCAGCATGGAGACTAAGCGAAGAATCACTCTTGCTAATCGATACAATTTTTATCCCATACCAACTCAGATACCATTTTCGACAGACGAAATTGACTCTCTACAAGACATTCTTCCTTTCCGTTTTAGTTTATGGCGTGGATAATGTTTGGGTGATGACGCAGACTGATGTAGATGCCCTTGGAGTGTTTGAGCGAAAAGTAAGTTCTTGGGTCTTTAAAGCTATGGGTACGATTACCGCATTCGATGAAGCGATGAACTCTACAAGCTGTACAGTTACATTGACATAGTCAAATGAAATCTCATCCAGCGTTTTCGCTATTTCTCTCATGTATAGATGAAAAAGCTCCTTGGAGAAGGTCTTAAATATGGCTGTTGAAGGAAGCCGAAGAGAGCGTAAGCCGTTTCTTTGTTGGAAGCAACAGCTAGAGGGCACTCTTAGCGCCACTTAGTACCTCGGAGTACACAAATTATTCGCCAACATTTCAAAGCCATTATTACGTTTAATTAGTTCCTCACATATCTATTGTGTTTTCATTGTTTTCATTTCAAAATTGGTCACATATATAATGTGGAACAGCCGAGGTGGACAGTGGAATACCCTGTCGCTCTTTTCTCCATGAACAATACATTCATATATACGGCAAGCTGGCACCTTAATAGCCGACAATACCACAGAAGAGCAAGCACGTTTGCTCTTGTGCGCTTTGTTAGCAGTGAGAGTGAAAAGAAGAGCATATATGCGTATGCTATGTTGTTGTTGCTCACGCTAGACGGTGCTACTGGGCATAAGTTGTAGAGAACTAAAATCTGAAAGTTTCGCATCTGCCTGGCGTTGCGTTATGGCTCAAGTTGTATTTGATGTGGTTCGAAACATAGATCGAAAAGTCGTTCACAAATATCAGTATCGTTTTTCGAGTCCATTAGTTCCGAGTTTGTAGTACTAGTTTGGTTTATTCGCTATTGGCAAAAATAACTGTGCCGGCGGCAGCCAGTTACCAACATTGTACAAATCAATATAGCGTATTATTGCCCATCGGGTAAAGGGTTTAAACAGCGTACATCGTTTTACAACGAGCCCAACATATTTAACTGAAAACTTGCAGCTAACAACATTGCTGCGTAACTAATTAATGGAAAACAATGCCAGCAACCAAATATTTGGGAAAATTTGTAGGAAAATATGCCTACGGCATTAACAAAAAAAACGCCTAAAAATAGAGAAATTAGACCCATACTTGTAGGGCGAAGCATGCAACATTGTGGCATGATGTTGTGCTAATGCAAATGAAGCTAATTGGTGGCAGAGTATATGTTGCATGTTGCATGTTTTTGTGCGCGGCATAATTAATAACAACACACTAGTTGCAACAGACAGCAGTTTTTTGGTTGACCAAAGTACAGTTGTATATACATATAGTATATATATATGAAGGAGAGGGAATGCTGATCTGGTTAAGCTTTGTGTTGTGCATGATTTAATTATGTAGGTGTTCTGGGACTAGATATACGAGAGGTTAAAGGGGTTCGCCAAATGCTTGTTTGTCGTGGGTTTAATATGCGAATAATTTGAATGTTACGGCTGTTGCTGTTGCAGCGTCATTGAGGTCGCATTTCCAAAGCAACCGCAGCTGTACCATCAACACTCACATACAGAGTACAAATTTCATAGCATACTTCTGTGCGCTCGTGCATTTTGCGCTTGATATAAACATTTTAAATGGAACATTTATATATATGTGTGTGTGTGTGTATACATATTAATTATGTACTAATTACAACAAATAGTTTTAATATTAAAATATAATACGGCAAGTCAAAATACTGACTGCATAAAATCATGTTTGTGGGCTTTTTGTTCGTTTATTTTGCTCTAATTTTATGCAATTTGCCTCATAAAGTATTCTATTATTTTGTGTTGGCTCATAAAAATTCATAAGCCACAAAAATTCACAAGCGCACAATCACACACACACACATACACACATTCAGACAGATACACATGCACACATCCATTTCAATTATCAACAAAACAAAATCAAACGGTCTAAAATTGACCAATGTTGAACCAAAACCTCATCAATTGCGATAAAAATCAAAATCAAAATCAAATCGAGCGAATTCGTGCGTAAGAATTAATAATTTCCGTTATGTTTTATTTAGTGTGCGTTGTGGGGAAATACACACACACACACACACACACTATCTGAAATGCACACTCATACAACCACTAATTCACATGGGCCTTTAGTTTGCTGGTCACTAGTCCGACAAGTGTATACGCATATTGCTACATACCGGATATTACTGATTTTGTGTCCCGAAAGTAGATATTTTCTGCTTTTTTGTCTAGGCCTCGGCAACCTTAGACTATCAGCTCCTGATAACAGCATCCCCAAGTTTCTGCGCTTAACTATCTTTTGGACACATTTCAGGCAAGACAACTTGTTGGGCGCCCTGTGATCAAGTGCAAAGTTTCTGCAGATAGTGCACAAACACTGTTTACCTGATGCTTAACTGAGAAAGGAGCCAGCTTAGTTTCTTGGCTACCTTTGCAGCAAATATGTTGCGAAAGACTAATGGACACAAAACGCTGCCCTGCAAAAAATTTTGGATATTCTTTACGAATTGTTTTCAGTTACGGTTGCATGCTTAGACTTTGCCGATTTGAATTTCGATACGCGGAAAAAACGATAATAATGATGTACTTCTTTCCAAAAGTCTCTTCAGGTGTTTTCTTTCCTTATAACTGACGACACAATTAACCTGATAACAGCTGTCAAATAATTATTCTTATGTAATGGGCCAAGGCTGACCCCGAATTTGGAGTCGAAAATGACTCTTAGACAGAACTCAAAAGTAGGAAAAAACGCCGTTTTCGGGTACAAAACCTCAAGTATCACAAAATCCTGACATGATGGGATAAATCTGATCCTGAATTCGTATTCTGCGCAGCAAATTAGTTCGGAAATGTCCGTTTGCTTTCCAACAACTTAATCTGTGTAATCGCTTATATGTATGGTTTATTTATGAGAATAAAACACGTTTAATGCTAGTTACTCTGAAAACTGTGGGAATTAGAAGTTGTTTAAGTGCATTGTAAAGGAAAATCTTGAAAGACTGATGGAGACGACCTCCGAATAACGAAAAATGGAAATTTTTTGCAAGAGCTCCGAAAGTCTGAAGTCAGAAATAAAGACTATTTCGAGATAGTAATTGCGCAATGTAAAAAGTTTCCTTTGAATAGAAAATCTTTTTGGCTTCACGTTTAAAGAAGTATAAGTCAAAGTCGAAACTTTATTAAACTCGTTCCAACTGGTATTGCAAACTATCGATTTACTAGCTCTTCGAACTTTCATATTTTCTAAGTGTGCTCGCCAAAATTTGTATGGAGAAAATCAAAATGATTGACTGATGAACGCATGAAAGACAAACCAAACGAATTTCACAATTCACATATTTATAAAAAAAAGTTTGTTTTATTTTAAGTATATTATAAGCCATTTTGTCTTGTGGCTCTCTACAATTTCTCATCGTAAGAATAATGGCATATGACGCTGGCTGCTCGCTCTGCTTCTTCAACTTTGATGCATGCTCGGAAGCCATGACAGGCACAAGCATAAAGTATATAAGTACCTCGTGGCCTCCTTAACTCTAAGGTGGGAGTATATAGTATAACATCTGCCAGCTGCCTTGTGCTTGCTACCAGCTCCGGGCTAAGGATGCAAAATTTGTTGCCCTTTGCGCATGCATGTTGCATGTGCTGCCTCATGTGGCGTTGCAGCTTTGGGGTTAAGCAACAATAGCTAACAGCATGGGCAAATTGATGAGCATGCTCGGGGATGTCAAGGTAACTACGAGGTAACTGTGTGCTGCCTGAAAACTTTTGCTGTTCATTTGTTTGGCAAATTTGTTGGTACTTTTTGATATTTTATTTGATGTTTGTAGTTTTATTGTCAGTTAGAGAGAGTTAGAGGTCGGAAGTGAGAATTATTTTCTATGAATAAAGTTTTTGTACACTCGACGTGCATCAATTTATAATTCAATGTTATTATCACTTTTGGTATAAGCTAGTTTTCGAAGTTAGCAGGCACAAGACTTTAACATACGCTCATGAAACTACTTGCAATTGTATAAGAGACAATTTGCAGGAGTCCACTAACCAAGTGCCATGGTTTACACGTACATATGTAAATATAACAAGTGATAAATTTTGCTTATAACCAATAAATATAAATGTTTTACATATATACGACTATCGCTTATATGATATTATCGCTTATATGCAACAACTGTTGCAGTTGAAGAGAATGCAGAAGCGGGCAACGCGATCCCTCAACGGGCTGCTTTATAATCGACACAGTGTCGATTTGGTATTCGTGTGTCTCTCCCCGGGTTTGGCATAGTTTGAATACCTGTTCGCTGGTGGACTTACCTGTCCTAAACCCTAAAGATAACTCAATTAGCACAACTTTTAAATCTATGCATTAAATACCAATGAAAACTTATTAACTGTTACAACTTAATATTACCTTATTGCAAGTGCTGACTTAGCCATTACCTTCTCTTCTGACAATCCGCACATTTAAACTTGATTGCTCTATCATAGTTCATAGTTCATCGCATTTGCAACTTGGCGCGTTCACAACATTTATACGCATGACTTACCCTATAACCCACTCTCACTCCTTGTGTCTACACTCATTTCGTTCAACCCCTTCTGATCTACACCTTTGCAGTTTGCAAAGTCATGCACACCCACACTTAACCCCACTGTGCCCCTCTCTGTGGCACGAACCCAACATATTATGTTTGCCCTTTATCCCAGTATCACTTTTTTGTATGAGTTTTTTAGGTTATTGGTTATTGACTTTTTGCGGCGTTTGTTGTTTTTAAAATTGCTCATTTTATGCACATGACTGAGTGCACGTACCCCATTTTTTCAGCCACACCCACACATTCACACAAAGGGACTTGCTCATGTGATGTGTGTGTGTGCATGTGTGTGTGCGTGTATGTGTGTGTGTGAGAGCATCAACAATGGCGTTGTTGCCGTTGTTTTAAGCAGTCCTTGGCGCTTGGATCATGTATTGCATTTGACTTTTGAAGTGCTTTTTATGAAATGGACAGCTGGCTGATTACAAAATTGTGGCCACATCATGGATACTGAGCAGCTACTTGACTCTGCAAGCGCAAAATTGAAGCGTACTCTCCGAGGCGCAACAATTGTCACGTTTTTAAGGCACTTGTCGCAATATGGCTCTTCATGGAATGATCCCATGATCCAAGTAATGATATGAGATGACATTTGCGTATAATAGTTTTCTTCTCTTATGTAGTGACAACGCGTGTACTACGCTACTTTGGGCAAAATTTCATAAATGTGTAAGATTGGCAGATTTTTAAAGTACTTTAAGCTAAGTATCATCTCTTGACCCCATCTTGCCACAAAGCAGCGATACATCATATTTTATCAAAGACTTTTCATCTCAATAAAGATTATATTCTTAGTGGCCACTTTTTTATATATTTCGATAAAAAATTGTTATTAACTACATCTATGGATTACTTATTAGAATAATGTTTTTATATATTCTAATGCCACTTTATCCTTTATCCTACCAATATATAATTAAATGTCGAGAACTGATATTTACTTTAATTTTCTTTACCGAGAAGGCATTGAGTGCCTCAATATTTGCATGCATCAGCTTTTCGCCAAAGTGTTAAGTGAAGAGATTCACTTTCTTAATCGTGAATCGTATCATATTTTGTGATATGATTCTGCGGCAAAACCATACCTATTTACTAAATGCAGTAATTCCATCATAGCAACAATATGTTTTAACTGTTTTAACACTAAACGCCAAAAAAAAACTAAGTCTTAAAAAAATTGTTCTTAGGTTTTGCCCCAAAAACTATTAGTGTTTTAAGTTTTTCTCAAACCTATTGCTAGTTTTCACTGCATCATAGAATGGAACTGGCACAGTTCAGTGTGAACAGCCAACTCATTGCAGGAATGATTGCTATTTGAGTGTACATTGAGTGACTACCTAATGTGCCAGTAGCTGACACTACTTTGAACAAGAATTTTGACGCCGCAGTGTAAATAGCTATTTCTGATGGTTGGAATCGGGGATCGGAAGCAGTAGCTAAGAATTTGCCAATGGCAACTGAGAGAAATTTTTGTTCGGCATGGGTGCAGAAGCAAGTCCTTTACTTGAGTGTGCTCAAGACATTGACAACCTTTCTCTGCTGATACAGAGATACTATAGCTGCGACTTAAATGCTGCCAATGATATAGCTACTCTACCTATACCCAGTTTAAATGAATAGTTTTCCTGTCACAAGCATATCGAACATATTCAAACCCACTTGTATGCCGTGACGTTATCACAGCAACGAGTAGAGGGACGGCGTTACCATACGCATTATAATTTTCGCAATCGAATGCGCTAGATAGATCGCGCCATATTATTAGGTCTCTGAAAGCATTACAAAATGCGGAGGTCCACGACACGAATGTACTTTTTATACAGATAGGTATAGATTTTACGGTAATTTGTGTGGACGTCATACGATATATATAAATTTTTCCAAAACACATAAATTTTGATGTTTCAAATCTGCCTGGCAGCCGTGATTTTTTATGCTTTTGCGTGTGAAAATATAGCAAATGGACAAAATTTTGTTGATATAAAAAAAGGGTAATCGTATGAGACAATAAGAGCAAGACAAAGTATAGAGACGCTGCGTTCGAATTCTCAGATTGATGTTGAAATCTATACTTTTGATATTGTCAAGAATTTCGTCTACCTTGGCAACACTGTCAGAATGACGAACGCAGCATCACTCTGGTCAATAGATGCTACTTTGGTCTCAATAGGTAAGTGAGTAGTAGAGACCCCTCTAATCAAGCGAAATAAACACTCTATAAGACGCTCATCCTTCCGTTTTGCTGTAGGGCGCTAAAGCATAGGTGATGACACAGTCAGATGCAGATGCCCTTTGAGTACTTGAGAGGAAAGTACTCAGTAAGATCAATGGCACCTTACGCGTAAGGCATTCGACGGAACGACGAATTCTATGAGCTCTACGATGACATTGATGTAGTCAAGCGAATTAACATCCAGCGGCTAAGCCAGCTAGGTCATCTTGTGCGTATGGATGAAGAAGCTCCAGCGGAAAAGGTCTTCAATGCGGCTGTTGACGGAAGGCGACGAAGTGGCAGGCCATGTCACCGTTGGAATTGTTATATTGTTATGGCCAGTTAAGAAGATAAATCGTGTGCTGCGATTCAGTAAAGTGCTGTATATATTTAAAAGCTAATGGGAGCCATAGAGGAGTTACTCATCCTTCGAGCAAAGATGCCCAACTGGGGTAAGGTTATTTCTTGTAATAGGAATTATACTAAAAAGGAAAAATATTGATTTAGATCTTGTTCACGAACTTTTTATTGTTCTTTGTGGTTTGTGAACTTCTCAGCACAACATCTAAAATGATAATTGTCGGTTTTGCACTCGTGTCGATAAGAGCCGCAAGCAAAAAATTAAGTAGGTTCAACACAGCGAGTGCCGCAGGTGCTTCGACATATAAAAATCTTAGTAACAAAAGCGGTAAAACTGTGGTTATCGGTGCTCACAGGCCTTCCAATCGGGAATTGTTGTTCTTGGGCAAAACATATAAATATTTGGGATGAAGTTTCATACTGAAAGCCATTTAGATTTCGCCAATCATTGTTTGCTACGAAAATTTTTGTCAAAACAAAAACAGCTGTGCCGCTGCGGCTGTTTGCTAGTGGAAACGAACCTGCCGCAGCGCAGGTGTGTTAGTGCGATATAAGAAACAATAAACATGTTCAATTTTAGTTGTAGACTTAAATTCGGATAATTTCTTATTATCAGCCCAAGTTTTCAGCTACAGTAATCACAGAATAGTTGTGTGAGAAGATATTATTTAAAATTTGTTTTTTTATTTTGATTTTCCTTTGTAATATAGCACTGCATAAACGAGGTAAATGATAGGCCCTTCAATTGGTTACGTGTTGGAGCAGGTGCATGAAATTGCACATCAATTTGAGTTATGACACATGTCTTCATTGTCTTCCGCGGCAGCCCCAACAGGCGTTGAAGTGTTAAGTGCGCCGCTGTTGAAGCGTTGATTGCTTTGTGGTTCAACGGATCACAGCTGTTCTTAGTTGTTGATTTTGTTGTTATTGTACTCACCTGTGCAGACTTAATAAACTTGCCAAAGTCAAGGACTCAAATCAAGACCCACGCACTTTGATTAACGGCCAAAATGCCAGCTCCAAAAATGAAAGCTAAAACTTCTGCAGTAGTTCTGTAAAATTTCGCCAGATTTAATTAATGTGCGCAATTTATTTTCTAATTAGTGCAGTTTACGCTGCATTCGTTTTACCTTTTGCTATATTTGTGATTGATATGGCAACATTCAAGTGTAAAGTGAGCACAAAAGTTCATTAAGCGTTGAGCTAAGAGAGTTTGAGAGAAATCTCTAGCTCGAAAAGTAGATGAATTACGCGGCTGTTTTACTTTTCAGCCCAAGTCTTCCGTGCGGGCAACTCTTTTTCCTGTGGCTGACACTGTGTATGTGTGTGTGTGCGTCTGTGTAAGTTGCGGTCTGGTTGTGTGCGTGTGTGTGTGTGTTGGCGCTGGAAAATTAATTCAAGTGCGTAAATTACTTGAAACTACCTCAGGTGATTGCCACTTTATGTGTTCTGCGGCTGCCTTAATTGAAAATTGGCCGGTACAGGCAGACTTTTCTCTCTCCCTCCCTCTCTCTCTATGTGTTTTGGGTGTTTTTGTGTGTGTGAGTGGATTTCATTTCAATCGAATGTTTGACGTTTATTTTTTGGGTGCAGCTGCGGCGCTTGTGTTATGCGTTCGCTTCAATTTCAACCAATTTATGCCTTTGGGTCATCAGGTTTTTTTTTTCCTTTTCGTTGAATACGTCAGTCATTGGCTTTTCTTGAATTTTCATGAAACTTAGTACGTTCTACTATTTAAATCCGTTTTGGTCATCTAACTTTATGTTAGTTTTTCTCAACACGATTGCTATTATTTAGCACCCTTTGTGTGGCCTTATGCTATGCTTCAACTTAATTGAATTAATTCTTATTTCATTCAATCACAGTCATAATATTTTCAAAGCATTCTTCAACTTCAAAGCACTTTTAACCCTTTGAACTTGCTTTTCATTGTTCATTGTTGTTGATTCATAGAATTAATAAACCTTGCATAAGAAGAAATTTGTTTTGCTTGCCAGGGTAAAAATGCAATGAATCCGAAAACAATATTGTTCAAAAAATAGTGCACTCTCCTTCTTCAATCCTCCACACTTTCGCCAGCCCATGGGTGCAGTCAGGAACGGAAGAGGATTCAAAAGAATACTGGCTATATTATGCCACTTGAATATGACGATTTTGCCGAAAATAGTTTTTATTGGATTAGACAAGAAGGGTTTGAGGTGGCTACTCGAAAGAAGTCCATCCCTACCGCTTGGGATTACCTGCCCTGTGTGTCATATAGAGTAAGTTGGGCGGTAGAAAACAGTTGACATATGAATAGAGAGTGGACTGAAAGGAGGGTGCACCATCAACAGAACTTTCTCAACTCCCGTAAAACGTCATAAAGACTGTTTAAAGGCAGAGTATGCAACTAACTTATGTGGAGTATATAATTTCCTTAAATTTACCTTATGCCCTTGCCAAGGCTGTAAAGTGGAATAGAGAGTGCTTCATCGTTACACGGACGGCTCAAAGCTGAACTAACTAGTTGGAGGGAGAATCTTTTCAGAACAGCTCAATATAAAATCTTTAGTAACCCGTAGCACAGCAGCGGGGTCCAGGTGGGAGCTGTAGCTATAAAAGAGACACAATCTTACCTCAGAGAATTTCACGCAACGTAAACAATTATATACCGAGAGAAAAACCATATATTCAAAATGAGTTCTTCTCTTCTTCTTCTTAACCCATCTGAAATATGTTTGTCTATTTGGAAGTGCATTGTGGTATTCCATTAGTTACTGTGTCTAAGTTGGCTAGCGAGGCTCAGTGGTTAAGTGTTTAAACCCAAACAATCGAGGTCGTGAATTCGATATCCACTATGACCGCATGTATTTTTGATTTAATGCTGGTGTAGAAATGTTTCTTTCACTAATTTTCTCAATAGTCCCCGATTTTATTTACAGAAAAATATAATAAATAGAATATACAGATAATGTAGTGATTGCCAAGCAGCTATCGAATCCTTAACCTAAAGTCATCAAAATCGATATCGGCGCCAGACCCCTTTGCATATAGCTAAACTCCAAATCTAAAATCTCTATAAAAACATGAATTTTCTTCAAAAATATCTTTATATCTTCTTTGAGATGATGAAAAATAACAGTACCATCTTAAAAAACACGGAGTTAGAAATTAAAAACTACAAATGTGAATAGTTTTTGTTATTGTTAATTTTTACCGTTCCAGAAACATTGAAGCAATATTTATTCTTCTTCTTGACTGGCTATAACAACCCGTTACCGGGTTACGTTTTGATGTAAAGCTCTCCTCCATGCCTCTCTGCTTTGAGCGTAACTTCTCCAATTGGTGTAACTAAGGTACATAGTGTACTCTCTACTTCGTCCTTTCCACGTAGACTTGGTCTGCCCCTTCGTCGCCTCAGTACCACAACCGCATTGAAGACCTTTCTCGCAGGAGCTTCTTTATCCATACGCAAAACATGACCTAGCCAGCGTAGCCGCTGTGGGAGAACACAATAGTGCCTTGCGCTTATATTGAATGATTATATGAATTCATGTTTCCAACTTATTAAAACTAAACTCATCAACTATTAATATATTTTGATGTCATACCTAAGTCTATTGTTCATTGATCCTTATCCGGCGTTTTTGCGCCAGCCCAAAAAATGGCTCAGCGACCATCAATGTTCTCTTTTCTCTAAGGTTTGTTAGTCCGTTAAGAACAAACTTCTTATACGGCTTCAAGCACACTTTTCTTGTTAGTTGTTAGTATATTTGCTTGTGACTTAAGCCTAACCCCTGAGAACAAATCCCAGCTACGCCCATGTCACTTCAACACCTATTCATCGCTGCACCCACACTGCAATTTCTGCATTTTTGGCATCACAAAAGCAGCTTTTGTTATTGAGACCACCTGCCGTGCTTTTGAATTGTACTGCCAATAATTTTTATATGACAAGCAAGTAAAGGTTGCCAAGCAGGACTTTTTCCATACTCGCCTGATTACAGAATGTTGGGAGTATCGGGGGTCAGTGAGAGTCTAAATTTAATAGACATTAACCGCAACCAGTGCCTGGTGTTGGCTAAGCTGGCTTTTGGCCTGTCAGCAGGACAACTGCGGCCATGCTACTGGCCATTGCACACAATTACGATTGAGTTTCACATGCAGCGTGTCCTACACTTTGTGCCAGTCTTTTAGATTTTTCAGCTCTTCCTGTGCCGTCACACTGTGATGGATTAAAGGAAAGCTTACAAAAAACGAAGACAGCTAACATGTGTAGGAGCTGCAGAGATTGGGAGCCATTGGAGGGAGACTGCTGCCGGTTAAAGGTTATTTTATTTATAGTCAACTGCTGCACTCCGTCTCTCTCTCCAGGCGGCACAACTCTTCATAATGACGTTGACATGCTTAATGTTTGCCGGTCCTTGTTGCCCTTTGTGCCGAGCTGGCTTTGAATGAACTGCGTTGCTCTGAGCAAAGCTCAAAAGCTCAGTGGGCGGTAGAGATGGGGCGCGGTCAAGTGAACCAGAGCTGCCACATGTGGTTAAAGCAAAAAATATTGTGCTTCTCACATGGACAACTCTATTGAAGCATTCTGACAACAAATGCAGCAACAGCATGCGCTTTACAGGCTACTCAATTTAATTAATGTGCGCTGCCTGAAGGTATGCTATGTTTTTTTTAAAGCATTTAGTTGCAAAGCGCTTAAACACAGTATGAATAATTAATTATTTAAATTATTGTAAAATGTTTTTGTAATTAACTAAATTTCAAACATGTAAACAATTTCAATAGAATAGAAAATTGTTTTGTGTATCTTGTTTAAATATTCAATACATTTTGTGCATTTAGTGCTGCATTTTTTGTTGTTGCAACTTTTGTACTCTTTCGATTGTGAGTAGTGTACTGCTAAGGGAAGGTGCGAATAGTAGGTTGGAAAATACTTGCTTTTCGTGACCTAACTTATGCAGTTGTTCGAACCGACTTGGAATGCAACGAAGGTTCGAACTACCAGGAGTTCCCTTGCCATTTTATAGAGTAACCTGTGTTTAATTTATATTTTTGTTGAAAAAATTGCATAGTGCAACAAAGTTATTTTACATATAGAAGCTGTTTCAGAACTTAACTTGAAACAAAACCGCTAAATAACGGGCTGTTTTGTTTTTCAGCCTGACTTTTTTGACGGCTCACGGGTGATTCGTGACACGTGTCAAATAAAAAATTGTCTTTCATGGATAGAACAACGTTTGTAAATTATAGAGTTTTATTTCCAAAAATCGTACTCAGTAAAAAATGTGTTTAGAGCACCTAATCCATTTTATGGTTGTCATAATCGGTCTACTGAGCAGGCTATTCAAGCCATTGTGACGAAATTTCGCACCAATTTCACTTTATTAGACATTAAATCGACTCGTTTGCGTAGAGTGCGTATAGAGGAGAATATTGCTATCGTAACAACCAGTGTTAATGGAGACCGTGAAACGACCGTTCGCAGCAATTAACTATGTGTTATTCGACCACGTGGAATCTATTTACGCTAGGATCTTGGTCTAAAACCATACAAACAAAAGCTGGTACAGGAACTGAAGCCAGGCGAACTACCACAGCGTCGTTTATTTGGTGAATATTCCTTAGAAATGCTCGAAGTAGATCAGCTTTTTTCACATATCTGCTTGAACGGCTACGTCAATAACCAAGACCTGCCAAAAAGTATCGTTTATCGTGGTTTAGGGGCATTGAGTCGTATTTTTTATTAAATTATGATGGCAACAAAGTTGCGGTTAATGGTGCACGTAATCGCTCGATAATTTCGTACCTTTTTCCCAAATATGGAAGAGCCGGATTTGGTCGACATGTCGTTTCCACAGGACGGCGTTACATGCTACACAGCACGCGAAACTATATTGTACGGCGAATTCGGTGAGCAATTCATCTCATGTTTTTGGAGATTTGTGCGGCTTGACTCCGCTGGACTGCTTTTTGTGGGGATACATAAAGACTCTCGTCTTTACGGATAATTCAGCAACGAGTCGGTATGATAGAAAAAGAATGCCAAAACTGGACATTTCAGATGGACCACTTGAAGCGTAGTCGCGGTCAACATTTACGCAAAATAATCTTCAAAAGTAGTAAATGTAAGTAAGTAAGTAATTGACAAGAATTGATTTATCGACCCCATTAAAAATATCACTCAATTTTGCAAATTTTCGCTTAGAAAATCACCTTTTGGTGCCTGTTTATTTACCAGCGAATTTAGTGAAAATCGCCCAAAAACAGTTGTATTACCCGAAACTATTGGCACTTTGCGCGAACTGCTTATGCAGGATCAGGTCATGTGACATACCGTGAGATTGAGGCATGAGTTCCAAGAACTTACACACAATATTTCATAAACAGTGGGCCGTCAAGACGATTTTTTAACGCATAATTTGAGGCTCGATTGGTGCATAGAAATCTTTGAAGAAATGCTTCAAAATACATTTCTAAGATTGCAACTGGCGACGAATCTTGGATAAGCCCGAAACTACACAGCAATCAACTGTATGGGTTTTCCATGACGAGCTATAACCAAAAAGCACTTCAAAGCTTTTTTTGGGGAATTCAGAAAAACCTACCTCCAAAAATAGACAATGCGAGCTTTCACACATCGGTTCACGCAAAATGGTTTTTGAGAAAAAAAAGTTAAGAATTCAAGGTTTATCGACATCAGAAAAAGCGGTGGAAGGGTTCAAAATATATGTTTCGCAAAAGTTTTAGGTGAATTTGTTCAAGCGCATGTAAAAGTATATTTTCGTAGAGGATAATTTGAAATATTATTGCTCTGGTCCTCTACTTACGACACTTAGTTAAAAGACAATCCTTGTTAAAATCAATATAAATGTATGTATATATAAACTATATATTCTTTCCTATTCCCGTTCCCTTTCCTCTTTTTCTTGTTAATTCTTTTTCCACTTCTTCTCTTTCTCATTCTCCTTTTCCTTCTTCCTATTCCTTTTCATCTTTCTTCTTTTCTTTGACTTTTGCTTTTGCTCCTCTCCCCTTTGCCCATCTTGAGGCAAGTCATATTCCCCTTCCTCCTTGTTTCTTCATCTTCCTTATCCTCCTTCCAAAAGCTATAAAATGAAACAACCCGATCACAACCTCACCTCTTGTCACTCCTTTATCTTAATCATGCTCTTCCCGATCCCTTTCCTGTTACCCTTGCCACTTGTCTGCTATTTACACAGACACGGTCGAAGTGCAATCTCAAGCCATCGCTTACTCTCTTTTGCGAGTGTAATGCCAATAGCAACTGAAAAAACGTTCGTGAACACATGCATGTGTCAACACAATGACAACTTTTCTCTGTCGTCACACGAATACTATTACAGATGCTAGTAGCTAACAGAGTAAACGGTCATGAACAGTTACCAATAAATGTAAAGACATTTCAACAAAAATGTTTTTTTATTTATTTTACCTATGATTTGGCAAAATATATGATTAAAACTAATATTCTGCAGTTCTTATGAAAATTCCCTAAATAATGATATAAGTTTCATCCATATTTGTTTCGAAATAGTTGGTGAAAAAAGGTTCCACATATTTTTCCTCAGCCTATTTATTTTCTAAATATATAAAAATTAAGCCTAAAAAAGTTATGTGCTCGCTAAACTCAAAACGCGTGGACCGATTTCAACCAAATTTTCACACAGTATTAGGGAGAACGTTTTTGTGCTCGGGTTCAGCTAGTGTAATATAAATATAATAGATATAGAATATACTAGGGAATACTAGATATATTCATACTTCAGAATCCTATAAAAGGCTTAGAATTAGAGAGAAAGAGATTGAAGCCATTTATCTGAATTTTATTTATTTGGGGATATTTGTAGCATATAAGTAGCTGCAGGGTATCCCAGCTTCTTTGATCCTAACGAAGATCTTGGGTATTTTAGCTATAATTGTTGTTGCTTACGAATTTGCTGCATTGTTGTAAAGTTGTCAGTATGTGCTTAAAAATTCTGTTTGCGTGTTAAACGCAGCAATTAAAAATACAAGCACGAATTAAAATGGCTTATAAAAGCACAAACACACACACACTCTACCCTGCACATAGATGTATATACTATATGTATTTACAGCATACTAAAAACATATACAAATAAAGCCTGGCGAAATTGGCCAAACCAAAACCCTACTCACACAGACATGCAAAGCGCTTTTTTGGTGATGTTGCAAGTGGCAGCGAAGTGGTGGGGCAACACCCGGCGCAGCATCGCTTGACAAACGCAAATACAAACTGATTAAATATGCACTTTGCAGCGTGGAAAACGCGGAATAAATTAAAGTGTTAATTTAACATGACACATTAGTGCAGCACACACACACACACACACACACACACACACACACACATACACTCACACACACACATGCATAGACAGAGAGCAACACTCGAAAAACGTAGTCACATACACTGCCAGAAGAAACGCAAAATACTTTAAAGAGTTTTCTCAGGCTTAAAGTGTGCTTTTAAATTGCTTAGGCCTCAATCTGAGTTTCAAGTCGATCCCACAAGTTTTTTGTTACGTTATGACTGAAGCAGTGGTCGGCAGCGAATTCAGAAAAATGTTCTTCTTTTTATTGAAGATAGTCATTTTAGTGCACAAGTTATACAAGTTGTTTTGACACAGAGCGCTTATCACATTTGGTTGGTTTCAAATGAACACTTTTGAATGAATATTAAATTTTTAGCGTTTAGCACTTTTATATGCAAATTAACTTGTTCTTAATGCAACTCGCCTCTATTATTTGTCTCATTTACGAAAACAGCCGTTTTTATTGATATATTCATAAAACATAAAAGCATATTTTTGCAGTGAAAAATGTAGTTGATGCAGTTCATCTCTTTCAACTGTTAAAACTCTTGCATGAGGGTTTTTTTTTGTTGTTTTATAGGCGAATAACAGTTTTTATTAATATAGGACAATAGAATACGAAAATTAAGCTGTAGAAAAATTATGCAAATTACCGTTTTTAATTGTAAAAATTTATGCAAATAGCCTTTTTTATTGTGACTGTTGAAACGAGTAACAGTTTTTATTATTATAGAAATATATAATACAAGAAATTTAGCAGTGGAAAAAACATAGTTTATGCACATAATCCGCTTTATTTTTTAAAATTTATGCAAATAGCCTTTTTTATTGGAACTATTTTAACGAATAACCGTGGTTTCTAATATAATAATAAATAATAACAATAAATTTATCAGTGCTAAAAACGTAGTTTATGCAAATCACCTCTTTTGAGCAAAAAATTTATGTAAATAACCTTTTTTATTAGGATTATTTAATAATAAGTAATACCAAATAATATTGCAGGGGAATAAACATAGTTTATCCAAATCGCCTCTATTAACTGTCAAAATTTACAAATAGCCTTTTTCTATTTTTTCTATACAATGAACAAAATTTTGTAGTACAAAAATCATAGTTTATGCAAATAGCCTTTTTTATATTGTGATTGGTCGGGGAGATAAATACACAAAATAATTTTAAAACAAAACTATGTCAAAGACACAAAAATTATAATAAACTGTAAGATTTTGTTAAGCAGTGTAGTTCAGTGGAAGGGCACTTTGCTCTCTCTCTCTGCTGAATTGCACTCAACATGAATTTTAAGCTGCACCACAGCCTAAATGGATCATTTTTTGATGGCATGAAGCCAGTTGAAATATAACTATCAAACGAGGCAGAGGTAGTTTTATTAGCTCCTTAATTGGAGTACACACAGTGATTATTTCAGCGAATAAACGTTTTTATTCATATAATAATAATAAAACTATTGTTTGGCTGTGAATAATAAATCAAAATCAATGGAATATTTATGCAAATAGCCCTTTTTAAATTGTAAAAGGTTTTCATAATTATAATCCTGTTTTGTACTAAAGCAAAGATTACAATAGACAAAAATAACTGAAAATTCACAAAATCTTCGTGAAACCACTCTAATCGACCTTTACTGAAGAATTTGAAACTCAAGAACTATGTTCTCGGTTCATTGATTATGTGAACACGGCATTTTCATACTTGGAGCACTTAAAACTTGAACTTTCTCTCAGTGTATACACACACACAAACACTCACGCATACTTAGACGCAATTTAGCTTTTGGCTTGGTTTGGCATTGGTCTGCCAGAGGCTATGACTCTGTACTCAACTCCATTTTGGTTTTTGGGCTCCGGCTCTGGATTTTTGTAATTCGGGGCCCTGCTAATGAGCGTCGAGCCAAACTCGGGAATTAAGCTTGTTTCTCTACATGTTTTACTAACGGTTTCATGTGTGCATGTGTGTAAGTGTGTGTATGTGTGTGTGTGTGGCAAGGTGTTTGAAGTAATTACGCGCACGCTGATGTATTAGCATTTTAAAGCTTAATTATTATTGCTGCAGCATTTCAAGTGCATTTTGAGTGCCCGTCAGGGTCCAAGGCCATAAGCGTAACTCTGGAATTGTCAGTACAGTGTTGCCATGGTTAGAGCAACAAAAAAAACAAAATGGTGTATATTTTTGCTGCTGGCTGTGGTTGCTATTTACAACTTTGAAGTGGCTTTAATTGAATTAGCGGTTTTTCTAGCTGGCACTTACTTTACCTGTAGTTGTAGGTATATGTATATGTGTTGGTTGCTGATTGTATAATACGTTTAGTTGAGTGTTAAGAAGTGTTTGGTTAATGCAGCTATGTGCGTGTGTGTGTGCGCTTAGGTGTTCCTCTGTGTGTGTATCTAAATTGTGTTGATTAAACGTTAATGAAGAGCACTGAGTGAACTCAATAAAGCTGAATTCATTGGAATTTTAGGTTTGATTTATTTAGCTAATGTGTGTTTTATGTAGAGATTACTGGTAAACTTATGGAGTAAGTAGTATTTCCTTTTCAGACTCAAAAAAACGCGAGCAGGAAAAGCCTGAGCGAGTGGAGTTCGAGGTGTACCGAGTGACGTTAGGAAGTTCTTCCAAAAAGCCAAGCGTCTGGCTGAAGGATGTAGTACCGGCACGTCTTCTTGTAGAGATGCGGAGGGAAATCTTGTAGTGGATGCACAGGGTGCACTAAGGTTGTGGAGGGAACACTCCTCTGGCTTGCTATCGGGCGATGATGACCTTATCAGTGTGGCTTTAGGCCTGGTAAGTCAACCATAGACCAGATATTCACACTACGCCAAATCCTGGCAAAGACCCACGAAAAACAAGTCGACACCCACCATCTCTTTGTTGATTATAAAGCAACATTTGATAGCCCGTTCAGGGATCGCGTATAAGCCGCACTGACTGAGTTTGGTATCCCTGTAAAGTTGGTACGACTATGAAGAATGACGTTGAGCAACACGCGCAGCTCCGTCAAGGTTGGAAAGAGCTTCTCCGAGCCATTAGATACCAAGCGAGGCTTCACACAAGGCGATGCCCTCTCCTGCAAGTTCTTCAACTTTGTGATGGAGAGTGTGTTGCGAAAGGCCGAAGTAAATAGGCACGGGACTATGTTCTATAAGAGTGTCCAGTTGCTTGCATACGCAGATTATATCGATATCATTGGTCGTACAACGCAAGCAATTACTTTTCCAGATAACCATTCATATGCTTCATGACAAAGGAAATCCAAAATCAGTATATTTGAGACACCCTGGATACCATAAAATCAATGATAAAGAGAGAGTTAAATAGTATAATTAGAGCTCTGAGCTATTCTCACAGAACTTTTAATTTACCTTTACAACATTTTATCTGAATAAAACATATCCGCTTAATGGAAAGCTAGTCTTGCTGTCGCATATCCGCCCTGTATTGATTCCTCATTTTTCAGGGTTGGAACTCTGCCTCTGAAAGGAAGTAAATACTAATTTATAGTCAAGTTATCTACTGGTAGAAGATGTTTTTGTTTTGACGTTCCACAAGTCGCGTATAGGAACAAATGTATATTGCATCCGATGATAACTTCTAGTGGCTTTGTAGTCAATTCATGCCATGTATGCACTAAATAAGAAACTTCAGTACAGTGGATCCTGTAATACTCTATAATATGGAACTTCGATTGGAGCGAGTTGACTTCCATATTATAAAACAACAAGAAAAGACGCATCAGAAACAGTTTCAATGTGTTTTCCTGGTCGAAACACTGATAACAATATGCAACAAAAAAAAGCCTATGCGAAAAAATACATTTTCCGGTCAATTTTGTTGATTTGAAAACCGGAAATTATTTTGAGTTCCCTAGAAAGGTTTCCGAATTATCGATATTTTTAAAAATTCGATATCTCGAAAGTTGCAAAGTCAGCCCATCGCACATATTTCGGGAACCTTACTAGCGATTGGGATGATCTATAATTTTAATTGAAGGTAAATAATTTTTTGATTCGAAATCAGCGACCCAAAATTTAGCGCATAAGGTTTGTTTGAGGCAAAATTTGTGGTCTGTGCAAGGATTCCATTTTTTTAAGTTAAATACACTTATTTAAGATGAATGTCCATGTCTCCCTTGGAAGGACTAGGTAGAGAGTACGCTAGTTAACTTTGGTGTCACCAATTGGAAAGGCGCGCAAAGCAGAGACGCCTGTATTAGAGCTTTACAAGAAGAAGAATTTAAGATGAAAATTGGCGTATATGAAAATGTGTTGACATGTTACCCAAAAAGCGGACAGGTCGTAACCCTAGGTATATGACAGTTGATTAGGCGTTCCCGACGCCAAATGTTAAAATCTCATTGTTAAGGCGCTTGTTACACGATGCGAGATTTCCTATCAAGTCCGTGCGATTTGTTGCAAAGTTGTCTTGCCTCCAAAACTGTTGCGATTTGCTGTATAGCAGATTCATAGACCCATCGTAAATACGCCACAAGGCAGGCTCTGCTTTTAGTGTCCACATTTTGAACATAGATGTAAGTCGAAAACTTTCTAACAGAAAAATAAAAATATAAAAATCAGTGCGTTAATCAGAGAACGCAATATCAAATTGTGGAGACAAAAATAAACAAGAAAATTCTTCGATTGGCCAATATTAAGCAAGTGGTGCCAACTACTGAGCTGGGAGATGGGGAAAATGGAGCGTCGTGTTTTTAAGAATCCGTATCAAGACTTTGTCGGCGCAATGAATACGCCGTTTGCTAGCGATGATGAGCACATAAAAAACTTGATTTGCACATATGTCGATGCTATATTGGAGCATAGTCATCCCATTACCAACCAAGAAGATCAGCGTGGCGATGTGTATATTGGCGATGCAGGTATAGCGTACATGTTCTGGAAACTGCATAAATGTGAGCATACACGGCATTTTTATCCAGCGCTGGATCATGCCGTTGCCTTTATACAAAGTGCCAAGAAAAAGGGCCATCACTTTCGAAAACTCCCTGCAGAACAATACGCATTTCTTTCCGGTAATGCTGGCATATATGCCGTATCCGCAGTCATCTCACAGTCCACTAAGAACACTGCGGAACTGTCAAATGACTTGGCCAACTTTAAGTCTGGCATTGCCTCGAGCAAGGAGTATATGCA
Source organism: Chymomyza caudatula (assembly GCA_035041775.1). NCBI lineage: Eukaryota > Metazoa > Arthropoda > Insecta > Diptera > Drosophilidae > Chymomyza > Chymomyza caudatula. The sequence continues at coordinate 481,404 of JAWNKW010000032.1, read as the reverse complement.
CACTAAATACGGCTGTGATGAGCTGCTGGTAGGACGAGCTGGCTATTTATCCGGCTGCTATTGGCTCAACGATGTATTGCGGCAGAAAAAGATAAGCGATGATGAGATCATCTCAATATGCAACCTTATAATTGCCAGTGGGCGAGAATACAGCAAGCTGAACAAATCAGCGTTGCCACTAATGTATCACTACCATGGTACCTCATATCTAGGCGCTGCTCATGGACTTTGCTCCATTCTGCATATGTTGCTCAAGAGTCCCTGGTTTCGCACAGTACCTATAACGGCACCTGATACTGTTATACGCGATATTAAGCTATCTATCGACTATCTTCTAAATCTACAAGAGGATGAAGGCAACTTTCCGGTTGCTTTGGAGGATTTGCGCACTGGACGCGCAAAACGTTTGGTACATTGGTGCCATGGTGCACCGGGCGCTGTCTATTTGCTGGCCAAGGCTTTATTGATATTTAAAGAGGAAAAGTATTTGAAAGCACTGTGTCGTGCGGCGGATTTTGTCTGGCAATATGGTTTCCTACGCAAAGGACCTGGCATTTGTCATGGTGTGGCTGGCAATGGTTATGTCTTTTTGCTGATGTTTCGCTTAACCAGGGAAATGAGGTACCTCTATCGTGCACACAAGTTTATGGAATTTTTGACCAATACGGATTTCAAGGAAAACGCACGCGTGCCTGATCATCCACATAGCTTGTATGAGGGAGTGGCAGGAACTGTATGCTTTTTGATTGATTTACTTTCGCCTGAAAAGGCGCACTTTCCCTTTCTGGAAGTATTTCACTAAGCGGAAGAGAACTTTCTACAAATCAAACCACAACACTATCTAATCAGGTAAACCCATTATATAATCTCTTTTGTTTTCGTTTAAGCGATTTTCCTCAACATAGAACAATCAATACTAAGTGAACTTGTCGAGTTACGACTTATTACATTGGAGGCACTTATCGTCAAGGCTCAAGCATCGTAGTCGGCTTTTTTTATATCCAAATTTTATGTTTTTCAAGCTAAGTGATTAAATTTGCTACACATATACATTCCATATACAAGCAGCAATGATTAATGCCAATAATTTACATAATATCAATAATTTAAAAAAATTAGAACTATAAAAAAGTAATGAGAAAAATTCCTGACATAGGGATTTTATGTAGCGGGTTGTAAACGCTGCTACCAGGAGCAATTAGAGAAACTATCACATCGAAGGCAAAATAGCGCAAAAGTAACCACAATGCAGACAATCATTCTGCTCCGCGCAAAACTCGGAAATTTCTGCTCAATACGTCTCTGTAGAAGACTACCAAAGGATTTGAAAATAAACTTAAGAAGGTACCGGTATGCTACCGACTACACTTCTTACTTTTTTTGTGAGATTTGCTTGCAAATCATTGAAATTCACAACATAATCGTAAGTAAAGAAGGCAGCAGAGTGGCATCACCAGGATACCCATATTTTATTAAACGTACATTGGGATAGCATATTAGCATGCGTCATATGTCTATCAATACGCTTAAATGCCGAGTCCGCGTTGACTCGGTTTAGGCCATTGTTTAAAGCGCTTCTCCTGACATACCAATATTGAAGCGTTACATTTTATTTTGCTGGACCTGAAACTAGCTTCAGCTGCTTTTGCAAGTAATTTCCGAAATAGACTTCTAATATGTACATATGTACCTCGAAACCGGCTCTAAGTCTGTAAGTAGCAGAATAGTTTGAACCTGTTACTTAACCGATATCTGCAGGAAGATAGCCAACTCAGCTTCTTCACCATTGCCTGCACAGTGGAAACTTTTCCAGCAAACTACTGCGGAAAGGCATGCATCTTATACCAGTACCAAACCTAGATATCTAGCCGTAACATTCACTGCAATTAGAGAACTGTCAAAGCAAAAACAAACTTTTTTTTTATAATTTTTCCCTAGAACTTGTTCGTTCATGCGCTCGATATGAGCGAGTTAGCGAAGCCGCTGGATGTTAGTTCGCTTGACTATGACAATGTCGTTCCATCAAATGCAGCACACGTCGCAAATGCGGAAAGGGTTAAAGATCGACCAAATCATTCCTTTATCGTATTAGTTTCATTTGGCAAGTGTGGTCTCTAAGTAGATTACGGTACGGTTGATTTTAGAAGATATTGTCGTTTTCCAAATTTGTAGAGAATTTCACGCACTACAACTCTTTCGAAGAAACAAACTGATTTGAAAGCACTGGAAAGACTGTATATACAAAAAACCGATTTTAGCGAACTTTGACCTTGAATATCTTGAGGCCCAATTCCACGGATTTAAGCTTATTTGACAACATTGCTAGGTAGGCATCAGTGGGAGGTGTCACCAGAAAAACATTCATTACTTCCATAGCTTTGAGATCAAACTCTTTTTTTTTTCTTTGATTTTCTTTGTGAACATGCTTACGTAAAATGAGTATAGCTTTATTTTTTTTTCGGCATCCAGAACATGTTTTTTTTTTTAAATTAAAAAATAAAAATACTTAAAAAATAAAAAATAATAAATTTTTAAAGGTCACTTTTTTATGACATTTAAAAAAAAATATTCATTTATCTTTATTCGTTTACGAGATATGAATTAATTAAAAAGGACTACCCAAATATTCATTTATCGATAACTCGATAAATAATCGGAGTTTGGGAAAACAAAGTATGAGGAAAATTTTCATTTTCAATCCACTACACATTTCATATAACTTTGAGTATGATTTCGACATGACGAATTTTAAGGGCCCACTTGAGAAATTCTTACCCTACTGATAATTTGCCTGCTGAGACCAAAATACCACTCTGGCAGTACCACTTGGTTCCACCTGTGGTGGCAGTATAACCTATTTATGCCAGCAACTGCAAGCTTTTGTATTGAAAGGACCTATAAAAATACACATCCAAAGACATAGACAAAGGTGTCGACTTGTCGGAACTTTGGCACGCTATCAAAATATTCGGATTGGTTGCTTCGTTTCCTACCTCGTCTAACTTCATTCTCGAGTTCAAACAATACGCTATATACGCGACTTCTTAACGTTCTTTCAAATGCTTCCTAGGTAGCTGATGACTTGCCATTTGCGAGCTCTCCCTACAATTTGGAGAAGTGTAAATATCTATACAGCCAAAACACAATATCACACTGTCTCTTTGCCAATTATAAAGCAGCACTTGATAGCCCGCTGAGAGATTGTCCGATATCCATGCAAAGTTCGTGCAACTAAGCAGAATGAAGTTGAGCTCTTCTCCGAGCCTTTTGAAACCAAGCGAAGTTTCAAACAAGGCGATGCCCTCCCTCCAACCTCTTCAACTTTGTGATGGAAAACGTATTATGAAAGACCGATGTACATCGGAGCGGGAAAATATTGGACGATAAACGTGCCGAGTTGCTTGCTTATGCATATGATATCGATATCATTGGTCGTACTAAGCGAGCAATTATCGGAGCCATTGCGGATATTGAAAAAGAATCTGCCAGGGTGGGTCTGGTTAAAAATGAGAGCAAAACAGAGTATATATTTTTGAAAAGTATACTTTTGATGTTGTCAAGGATTTCGTCTACTTTGATGAAGAACTGAGAATCACTCTTGTTAAAAGTTGCTACTTTGGTCTCAGTAGGCTAATGAGTAGCAGAGACCACTCTCGCCAGACGAAACTAACATTCTATAAGAAGCTCACTCTTCCCATTTTGCTTTATGGCGCTGGGTGATGGGTGATGACGCGGCCTGATGAAAATGTCCTTGAAGTGTTTGATTGGAAAGTACTCTCCGTAAAATCTTTGGCCCTTCACGCGTTGACAACGACTACCGCATTGGATGGAACAACGGACTCTATGAGCTCTACGATGACATTGACACATTGAAGAAATTTAACATTCAGCGGTTCCGCTGTCTAGGCCATGTCGTACGTATGCATGAGGAAGCTACTGCAAGAAAGGTCTTCGATGAGGCTGTCAAATGAAGATGACGAAGGAGCAGGCCATGCCTCCGTTAGATGGGCCAGATAGAGGGCACATTAGCTACCTTTGGTATCACCGATTGGATAAAGCGCGTGCCATGAAGAGGCAGAGTGCTCTACATCAGGTAACATGTTGTTATGGCCATCTAAGAAGAAGAAGAAATTTGTACGTATATCAATTAAATAAATTTCAGAAACTATGCTTGTGCCTGGCCTCTGCACTCAATAATTGCAAATGAACAACTGAGTATTAAAAAGTATTTATAGTTTCAACAAATATATATCTTCTAGATTGACACAAAGGATTATGATATATATGTATGTAGACACAAAAGCAAGCACAGCATTGGTAACAACTGCAAAAGCACAAAGCTTGAAAGTCTTGCAACTACTGTGGAAAATCTCAAGTCTCTAAAGGATTAAAGCTGTGTACACTAAACAAATGGCCAAAGATTTGAGTAAAACTTAAGAGCAGTACACCAGTGCACTCACGTATCCGGCTGCAATAGCAATTGAAATGGCCAGGAATGACTTGCAATTTATGCAGCTGTCGTCATGGTAAAACGAAGCGTCGAGATTGTGTTTATAAGCATAGTGACTGGGGCTCAAGCCGGACTATACGAAGAGTGATACCCGGCACTTACGTGAGCTTGTTTTAGCGGGTACGTGATTAAATGTTAGCGCTTACGTTTTATGTTAGGTGCATTGGGAGAGTGGGCACTAGATAGCTGGCCATAAACAAGGCAAGTGGCATGTAGCTGTAGCAATTGGTCACGCTTAAGCGGACGCTGAACAAAATCAAGCATACGCCCTGATGTACACATAATTCGAGTCATTGTCAGTAAGCAACAACTAGACATAAAACCAAAAAAAAAACAAATTGCATAGTAGAGTTACAGGGATTGCACGCATACACCTACTCTTTACACATATGAATACTCACACACGCATGCAAGTAGTCAATAGGTGTATAGGCGACTGTGCGACAGTGCAATGAAAATAATGAAAAGCAAAATCACCCTGGGAGTTTTATTACAATTGATCACCTGTTACGTTCATTGGTAATTGCACCCAGAGCCATACTAAATACACACACTCGCACACACCGATGTTTCTTTACCAACGATGCTGCGAACGTCGAGTGAGTCAACCAAGCGCATGATGTTCCATCCCTGCCGTTCCCCAACACTTTTCCCCTTTTGTTGTTGGCTTTGGATTTTGTCCATGAGGTCAGCTTTTGTAGCTGGTCGACCACCTGGTGGGATGCTGTCGTAGTAGCTCAATGCATACAACGAACGATTGAACCGACTGCTCCTCACACAACTGTACGCCGGAATATATATGTGTCTGTTTGTGTGTGTGTGTGTGCGTTGAGTTCTCCATATGGCCCTGGGACATTTGTTACAGTTGAAATGCGCTCGTAAAATGTTTTTGAATCGCTCTGGCAGCAGAGGAGTAGTCGTAGATGTACAGTTAGGTTGCAGTGGGTACAAAGTTGGTTTCGTTTTGGTCCAGCCAACAAGTAAAACAAATTGTTGCATTTTAATGTTCTAGCCCCATTGCATATTCCCATATTCCGAGGGGTAACTGATGTATTGTTTTTTATGTTTCTTGTGGCTGGATTTATTGAATTTTAAATTTTAATTTGCAATTGTTGAGTTGTGACAAGAAAAACCGTATATTTTCTTTTTGTGCAAAATAATGTTATTTATTTGGCAGCCAGAAAAGAAAAATACAGGCACAACTGTACTATATAGCTATGTAACTATTAAAGGGAATTCAAAATTAGGGTTCACACGCTGACATCTTTGGTTTGAATCAGCCACCAATTGTAAAATCAAATTTAGTTGTTCACATATAACATGTTTCGAAATCTATCTGCACAAATACAAAATTGAACTTGGCAAAAACGCTGAAAAATACGGAAAAGACTTAGTATCCTTCGATAAGGACACCAATTCGTCGTTCAAGGTCTCAAAAGCACGCTGGATAAGCAGTAGGAACTGCTGATAGAACATGCAGCGGCATGTGGATTCCAAGTAATGTTCATCCTACCAGCTCGCTGGACTATGTCAGGCAGCCTTAAAATCGCCTAAACACCTGCTGACGAGGGCCGTAGGAGGCTCCCTAGAAGTGGAGGCGGTGGCACTTCAACGACTGACGAAGTTTTAAATAAACAAAAGACGTTTTGATTGTGTTTGGCCGTTCCGATACCACAGGTCTGCCTACGAGCTCATGGCATTCATTCAATAATTAGGTACTTCAGGCTAAATAAAATAATAGTGCACTTATCGATAAATTAGAGCTTGTTTTGTAGCCGCCACCTGTAAATTGATGTCTAACAATGGGGTACTACATGTCAAGCAATTTAAATGACAGACGCTAATAAAAGGTGTAGCATTTCAGTAGAATTAATCAACAACGCCTACGTTAAACGCCTCTGTAAAACGCCCACTGCCACGCCCACATGTCAAGCCAATCAAGCAGTACTACAGGCTTAAGGTTTTTGCTGCATTTACAGTTGCAAGGGCGACTGCAGCTGTCACTTCTCAACTATGTTTGTGTGCGTGTCGTGCGTGAGTTGTCAAAGGCAAAGGATTAGGCAGGATGTAGAAGGGTTATTGGCGGCAGCCATCACAGGTCAAAACAAGGAAATAGGCTTCAGTTTAGCTGCCATTTTGCTCTCTCTGTGTGTTGCCGCCAGCCAGAGAATGCAAGTCTCTGTCGCATTTGCTTTTATTTGTCAGCTTGTGTATTAACTGTCGCCTAAAAGCATGCTACACACAATAGTCATAAAACAAAAGTTTAGATTATAGAACTCTATAAAAGGAGCAAATCATAAGCCATATTCTTTGTTTAATGCCTTGCAGGGGCAAAATAATAACATGCCAAAAAACATAACTTTTAATTAAATTTAACGCATTTGCCTGTTAATAATGCAATACAAAAGCGAAGGAAAGGCAAATTATGTTTATTATTATTTTATATTACTCTGCTGGAATTTCTCTTATTACTCCTGAGATCCTGGGGATTGCTGCCGCCGCTTTGTTAAAACCGAAGCCCGGCGGGCATGTGAATGTCGCTTGTCAACATTTGTGCGTCGTGCCGCCTGTTTTTTTGGCTTAACCCTCAGCACCCTAATTTTTTTTTCTTCTGCTCTTATTTTTTTTACTCAAGATACAGGCAAATTGAAGTGTGTCGTACAGTTCTCTTTATGCGTTTCTAATTTCATTTAGCGACATCCCGTACAGGTAGCCAGAGACCCCACTCCAGCAGCAGGAGATGTAGAAAAGATTTCAAGTGATTTGCTTTGGCTACACGAAGCGTAAATACGCTTTATTCATGTTTCAGCCTGCGAAGATAAGAAACTTGTCGAAATTTCGAACTCACATATGTATTTGGGCGTTTGCGCCCACCTTTTAACAAAGGTTTTTGCTTAAATAAAACAAAATCTTTCGGTTAAGTCCCACATAAAAGCTTAAGCAAAAGAGTGATTCTCAATTTCCTTAAAAACAAAATGGTTTTGCTCAAAGGGTTTTATCTAAAATTTATACAAGACACATTATTAACACTTCTAAGAGAAGGTAGAGGTAGATGTAGATTTAGAGGTAGAAGTAGAGGAAGGGAATGAGGAATAGGAAAGGAAGTGTTGTGCATTTGTGATTACAATGTTCCTGATACATACAATGAACGGTATGAAAGGGTGACTGTGCATCTTAGCTCGCAGATTCAGTTAGTTTTGTTATAAAACTAACTATATAGTCAGTTTTCTACATAAGGGGCTTGTGAGTAGCTTTTGGAGACTGGAACTTTATTTGTACCGCGATTGAATCTAGATAGAGTTTGAAAAAGATATATCCTAAAATTTTCTTCTTTTCGTGAAATGACTAAAAAGTAATAACAATTTTACACTTTAAGTTCTGGGATAGCTTATTTATTGTACCAATTTTATGTTAATCATGTGCATGTTTTACATATAGGAATTTGAGTTTCACCCCTTGTAGAGTTCTGTGGAGACGACTTCCATTTTCGGTCACGTATCAATGTCTTAATCTTAAGACTATACCTTCGATGGCTCATATCGTTTACACCTAATATAATGCCATTTAGAAAAAATGTTGTTTCTTTTCTTATTGCAGACGTACTACTGTCACGTGCGTAACTATGGAAATGGTCATATGAGGGGAAATTGTAAATCTGAATTCGTTCGGAATCCGATTTAATTCAGCATAACACGAAATTTAAAGTAACTTACATTCAAACGACTATTGTGAATGTGGAAACTGTGGAAGGTTCGATTTTCATATGCTATATGATTCTTGTGAAAATGCCAGCGAAAAAGTGAACACTTTCCCACTGTTCCCTAAGCGCTTAAAAGTTGAGCAAAGCAAATTTAAGCTGCTTTGGTAGTTACCGTTTGAGTAACAGCTTATTTGCGAAAACCACTTCAAAGTGTTACAAAGCTGTTGACAATCTTGTAATACTCTTTGCCGCTTAAAGAGTATAACTAAGGTGGCAACTTTGATAAACATTTCTTTGCACTGCATTGTTGTGTTCTTTTTTCTCTCTTTACGTTCTTCACTCTGTGCATTCATTCCGCATACTCAGTATTTTCTTTTAATTTTCCCTTTGCTGCTGCCCTCTCCCTGGACCATCCTGAAATTAGATTAGAAATATTGCTACCAGCACTTTTCTTTACTGCTTTCTCTTTTGCCTTCCATTCTTTCCTTTCGTTTTGTATGCTTTATTAATACGCATGTTGTACTTTTTCTGCTTTGCATGCGCTTCTGTAGTGGTAGCTAAAGAAGAACACGAAAAAACACGCAATATAAAAACAACAAAAAATTTGTTTTATGTTTGTTTAATATTTGAGATTTCTTATGGCGCTGGGGGGGCTGGAAATTGGTAGGGGGTGGGCGAAAATATGCTTGTTTGTGTGTGTGAGTGAGTGTGGGTGTTTTTTTATACACCTGAGGAAAGCCTGCATAGCCGAAAAGTGATTTTAGTTATCTCAAAAACTAGCAACAGCGGTGCTATTCTCTCTCTTACGGTAAAGCGAAGTATAACTTCATATACCCTGTTTATGAACTTTCAATTCCTGAGCTTAGTTCTTTTCGTTCAGCAGTGAATCATGGACAGACGTACAAGGGACATACCTATTTTCCGTTGTACAGTCTGTTAAATGCGGATACATTTCAAGTATAAGCTTAACTTACTTTTGGTAACTAGTCAAATAGAAGGCGACTTGTTAATGCCAGCGGCCTTCTTTAGAAGCTGCACCTCTCCTCTCATTTCGACATAGTGCAACTCAATAGGTTCAAAAAAGCAACAACGGCTTCTCGAGATACACACTTCATACTTCTTCTTCTGGACTGTTAAAGCCTGTCTTCTACAATTCGTGACATCAAAGGTAGCTGGTGCGCTCTCTACCTATTCCTTCGTATGGAGACATGGCTCGCCATAGCGTCACCTTTTTTCCAAGAGCTTCTGCATCCATAAAATTACCAAGACAGCGGTGTCGCTAGATGTTAATCAGCGTGACTATATTAATGTCGTCCAAGAGCTCGTAGAGTAAGTTGTTGCCAATGCCCAAAGGACCAGAGGTCTTACGAAGTACTTTCCGCTAAATAAAAAGTGCATTTTTATGTTAAACTTCCGGAATTGATACAATTTTTTCTGCAAGTTGGTAGTTAGTGACATTTGTTCCACATTTTACCAAGTGCTTGAGATACGCTCGTTTTATGAGGTACTAAAAGTGAATTTTACTATGTTTATTGAATTAATTAATTTTTTTTAGCGGAATGAAATTTCGGCTGCTGAAATGTAGAGGATGCTGGAAAAAGCGTTTGAGGATCAGACTCTTTCTTAAAAGAATGTTTACAAGTGGTACAACGAGTACAAATCTGGCCGCGAGAATGTTGAGAAGAATGTGGTGTCAAATCGGTCAAAAACATCGACTGATGAACATCACGTCAAGCAAGACAACGAATTAGTGCTTTTTAATCGTCTATTGACTATAAGAAACGTCGCTGATAGTTTGGGCTTATCACTTGGATCGGTGCAAGCGATTTTGAAGAACGAATTGGCCTTCTTCTTCTTAACTGGCCATAACAAGCCGTTACCGAGTTACTGCATGATTTAAAGCTGTCCTCCAGGCGTTCAAAGGTATAGAACTTGAGAAGAGTCAAATCTCGATTGGTAACAAAAAAACTAAATTTTTTCGAAAAAGAGCGTCTTGTTAGCATCTCTGTAGAAATCAGGATGCAATAACGCTTTATAGCTGGAGATGAGACTTGGAAACAGCCGATCAATCAAGCGCCAAAACCGAAAAAATCACGTCAAAGCCTGTCAAAAATCAAGGTCATATTCACAGTTTTCTACAACGATAATTATCGTAGTTTGGTGAATTTTGAACTTCTTCTGCCGGATCAACGGGCAAACAACTCATGGTTTTTGCATCATGATAATTCACCAACTCACAAGGCACTGGTATTACGGGATAATTTTAAAAAAAGTTCAACCAATATCGTGTGACTTCTAATTATTCAGCAAACTCAAGAGACCGCTCGGGATAACCACTTCTCTATGCCCTGAACTACACTTTAAATGGCGTTTATTTGTTGTCAGTTGGTTTCCTTGTTGTGAACAGCCACAGCGCGTTAAGTACAAATATGTTCGGAATATGTAACAATGGTTTGCTGTCCGCGCCTCATCAATATCCATGCCAATGATGATATGTATAATGATGATTTCAGTCATGTCTAAGGCATTGCTTAGCATCGAATGACAGCGTTTGTGGCTCTGTAATGAATGTATTTTGCGGCGTTTCCTGCCATACATATGTATGCCCTATTTCATGTCTGCATGTATCATGGCATTAGGTTCCTTTAGTGGTGATTTTGTGGTCGACCCTTCAGCCGTATGCTTCTTGCTCCTGCTTCTTCATTAAGGCGCCCATCCAACTGGCATTCAATGTAATGATTGTTATATTCTAATTAATCTCTGAGTAAGTATTTTGTTTCTGTTCCACATTTGATTACATCTGCAATTGCTGCTGATTTATGTGTATAATTTTTCAGTTGCTCCAAAATATTTCGAGTCAATTATGGCACATGCACATGTTTGAATGTGTGTGTGTGAATGTTATTTTGTGTACTATATTTGGGAATGTTCAAATTAGTTACGCCTTTGGTTATGCAACGTTTCATTGATGCTGGTTGGCCATAAGTAATTAAGTTTGAGGGGTATTAAAAGCACATGAACAGTGAATGACAGTATTAAAGCATACGATACTTTGGTTTAAGCGTAAATTTGCTATTTTTATGTTATGTTTTTAGTAGAGAACTTGGAAATGGAATTTTTACTAGAGAGAAGTTTACATTAGCATACACAAAATATAAATTTAATCGGTCCTATTAATAAAATATTATGGATATTAATTATAAGGATAATATAATAGTAATGTAGCTTAATTAAAAGCTTTGAGTAGAGAACATTTAATATCACTAAAATGTGAATATGAATTTTTAAGTAGAAGAAAATGAACGCTGCTTATAGGGGGAGCTGCTACGCAATCTGTGAATGACAACTATCGGCAGAAGAGGAAGATGGAGAGGCACCTTTTCAGACTTAAAAAACGTGAGTCGAGATGTGCAGGAGGGAACGACGTAAGCAAGGTCTTCCAGATTTAGTACTTGTGCATCTTTCTTTAGAGATACGGACGGAAATCTGGTAGTGGATGCACAGGGAGTGAGGTTGTGTAGGGAATACTTCTCCGGGTTACTATCGGGCGATAGTACTACTCGACGTTCCCAATCATAGATGACATCGTGGATATACCACCGAGGGGCTCAAGGAAAACAAAGCTACTCGCGGCTGGCCTGCTTGCAGAGTTGTTCAAGACTGGCGGCAATGAGGTGGTAGGGTGCATGCACTACCTGCAACTTTGGTATTATCAGCCCTGTCCTCGTGAAGAGTGAGCCCACGGTGTGCGTTATCAACATTGGTATCAGTCTGCTTTCTATTGCATATAAGGCCCTATTGAGCGTACTATGCGAAAGACTAATGCCATTTGCGAAAGACTAATGCCATTCGCGCAAGAACTGATTGGACATTATCAGTGTGGCACACTTGGCGCAAGTCCTGGGAAAGACCCACTAATACCAAATCAACACCCACTATCTCTTTGTCGATTATGAAACACTTTGGTGCAGAAACACGTTGAACAATACACGCAGCTCCGTCAAGGATGGTAGGAAATAGCTTCTCCGAATCTTTTCATACCGTGCGAGGCTTCAGACAAGGCAATCCCCTCTCCTGCAACCTCTTCAACCCAACGATGGAGAATGTGTAGCTTTCTATTGAAAGGGAATCTACCGGCTATAAAAAAGAGCAAAACAAGGTAAATGTTTTCTTCAAGAAGAGAGACACAGCGGTTGAACTCTCAGATCGATACTGAACCTATACTCTTAATGGTGTCAATGGTTTCGTCTTGGCACCACCGACACAATAAAGAACGATGCCAAAATTGGTATCCAGCGGAGAATCACTCTTGCCAACCACTCTCTCCCTCTCTCTCTAACAATCATTCTTCCCGTTTTTCTTTATGGCGCTGAAGAATGGTGGTGACGAAGTCTGATGAGTGTTTGAGCAGAGAGTACCTCACGCGTGGGCAACGACTACCGCATTCGTTGGGACGACGAACTCTATGAGCTCTATGTCGTCTTTACATAGTCAAGAGAATTAAGGCCATGTTGTGTGTTTGGATGTAGAAGTTACTGTGAGAAGTATCTGTAATGCGGCTGCTGAAGGAAGGTGTCGAAGGATGAGCATGCCCACTACCTTTGGTATCACCGATTAAAGAAAATAAAGCATAGTCAAGAGAAGTGAAGTTTCTTTCTGCTTTATCAGCTTTTGAGCTTAGTTTAGAAATATCGTTGTCAGTTGCAGCAGTCTCTTATAAAGTGTTTACATGCGGCTTCTAGGAACAGTTACAAACTACCAATAAAGTGTTCAGAGTGCAACTTTTAGTTACTGAGGTTTAAATTTAACACTGTTTCATTTGATTAAGGGGATTTTGAATAAGAACGAGCACAGCAGCTTTCTTTTTTAACTTTTTTTGTTAATTCATTGATATTACTCATTGCAACAACTATTTAGTTTTCGTTGCCCAGGTTATCATTTGCAATCTGTGAGTAGGCTATATGACATTTATAAAAGCAATGTAAACGCTCTATGAGGAGCCTAGCTTCGTTTAGCACCTTAGAAATTTTTGTCATTAGCTTGTATTTTGTTCGGATTATTTTGTTTCTATTTTTTTTTTTTAACAATATGTTGCATACCATGTATTCTTGTATATCGTAAGTATGTGTGTATATAAATATTTATAATCAATTGAATTTTGTTATTACAATAAGCTGAATCCGAGTTTATAAAGTATTTTTTAATGGACAGATTTGAAATCGTTTCGTTTTCCGGGCACACCTCCGTGTTGGTTGTATTCCACATTGGTATTTGACTTCCTTGCCTAAAAGGAAAAGCAACAAAATGATAACCATTTCCATCAACAGCTTGAAAAATTTCGGATCCATTGCCGAGAACCCCACTTACTCAAAAATGGTCCAAATCATCCAAAGCAACCGGAAAATCGCTTATATCATCTTGCGAATTTAAAATAAAAAACAAAGGAGCAACATATGGAGAATGACGTTCAGCTAATAAACTATTTATTCTATTCTCGTCCGCTGGCTATGAGGTGAGCTCATCATCAGCTATCGTTTTCACCTGGATTGCATTGTTGAGCCAATAGCAGCAGCATAAATACCCAGCACGGCCCATCAAGATCTCATCACAGCCGGATATTGTGCATAAGCTACTTGACTTAAAGTTAGCCAAGTCACGGAACGGTTTCTTTGCGTTCTTAGTGGTCTGAGGGATGGCAGTGGAGACAGCTCATATACCATTATTACCGCAAAGAAACGAATTCCGTTCTGCAGAGAGTTTCTCTTGTACAGGTTTGTCTTGGATACAAAACTTAAAATCTCGTGTTTGCTCAAAGTTATTGGACTTACAAAACATATAGCCTGCGCCTGCATTGCCAACATATAAATCTCCACGCTGATCTTCCTCAACGTTATTTGGATGATGCATATGTGCTCGCCATCGCTAGCAAACGGTGAGTTCTCTTTGCTCGAAATGTCTGGAATCGAACTCTTAACAAAGTGAAGCTCCATTGCTTGGTCCTTCTGGTCGCCCGGTTCAGTTATTAGTACCTCTTTCTAAATATTTGCAAAAAATTCATATTTTTTTGTTCTCTTAAAATTTTTAGCTGAAAATTTTTATGTAATAAATATTGATGTATTTAAGGTTTTATTTTTTGGTTGGCAGACTTATAATTTACTGGGTGTTGGGGTACGTAAAGTGATTCGAAATTGTGATACTAAATGCAAAGTTAAGCCTAAACAAAAACAAACCAAACTTTACCTCCGCCTACTTGATCTTAACTTAGAATTACGCTTATTTTTCCAAAAACTCATGATTTCTACGATTTTCCCCCCTACGCTTTGCAAAAAAACGTGGCTGGGTTACTCATCTATCGATGGTTTTTGGTAAAATTTGGTGTGACTAACACTTATGGTATTTGAAATACAGGTGTTCATACCGACAGGCGAATTCAAGCTGATATTTTTTCTAATAGTTTGCCACTTCTCTTTCGCTCTAGTGCACACATTGCAAAAATCAATGAAATTTGTTCTAAAGACAGAAACCATCAGAGAAATAGATAACATCCTGTTATCTCACACAATAGGACTCTATGTCTCCATCTTGCTACAGCTTACTTCTTTGGTGTATATAAGTAGTCAATGCAAATTTTTTGGTACTCTTGATCCTATTAACGTACTCAATGTTCCTTTCACTAATTTTCTCAATTGTCCCCGATCCTATTTATAGAAAAATATAATAAATAAAAAACAACTTAAATTGAGTAATTGAAAACTCTTAAATTTGTACTCAATTTTTTACTTAAAATGAGATTTAATGTACTTGCACGGTTTTCGTGCACGGATATGCTCACTTTGAGTACAATGTACTTGATTATTTTTCTCTGTGTACGATATTTCAACACAATTTTATAGTTGTACTCAAATCAGAAAATATAATATAACTAGCTCGCTTCGCACGCCCACCCTCGTAGCATGCACAAGCTAGATCATGTTCGTCTTCCTCTTGCACTTAATTTTCCTCTTTATCTTCATCTTTCTCTTCATTTCCTCTTTCTTTTCCTCTTCCATTTGCTCTTCCTCTTAGTCATCCTTTTTCTATATCATTTTCTCTTTCTCTCTATTTCCCTCTCTCTATCCTTTTTTTCTCTCTCTTTTTTTTCTCTTTCTTTCGCTCGTGTTTTTTCTCTTCTCCATCTCCATACTAATAATTAGACTAGATGCTTGATGCTAATAATGGTTCGACCTGTTGACATGTTTGCATATTCCCCCCAATTTCAAGGTCCGAGGAGAAAATATCGGTATGCTCTTCTAGTTCATCTACAATTTCTCTCTGCGAAAGTACGGCTACAAATCATAAAAGAAAACTTTTCCAATATCTCTCGATTGCTTCTTAATGGCCTTTCCCTTTCTCCGCCAAAATTAAACTTTTTTTACAATTTCTTCCAAGAGCTATAAAGTGGAGCAACCCCATTGTACGTTGCATTAAGCCGTTCGTCGTTACATCAGCCACAAACACAATATTGGATTCATTTTGATATATAAAGATAGATATATCCAAGTCGATACGATACGATATGATATCTCATTCTGTTAATAACTCTCTCCACAATCTTGTAACCCTAACTGTACGTGTTTGTAGTATTTCTTTATTTCGAATTGATTGCAGCCCATTTGTACTTTTCAGTTAAAGTAACAATTAATTTTAATCATAGAACTTGCAATAAGTAATTTCACATAAAGCAGCCAAGCAACAAACTTAAATCAACCTAAAACTTGGTTAAAAATAAGGGGTTCTAACATGTGTAATTTTCAATTTCCAAAAAGAAATGCACAAACACACACATGGAAAAAAGGAAAATAAAACATGTAAGTGTAAAAAACAAAAGAGGTAAATTGAATTTTGGGTGCCTTTGTTTTCGTGAAAAACCAGTAAAGTTGGGCACGTTTCCTTAAAACCTGGGACCAGACTGCTGGCGTGTGCCGAGGTCACGGCGGAGTTGACCAGGCCGTATGTGTATGTGTGTGCATGTGTGAGCATTAATTAAAATTAAAATTATAAAATGAAAAACACAATTTTTTTATCTTATGTGTGCCAAAATAAAATAAATGAAAGTTCATAAATAAAAAATGCAGCCACAAAATGTTGCCGTAAAAGTAAGTACACAAGTAACGGAGGGATTGAAAGGCAGCTTAAAAACTCACCCCAACACACACGCACACACACACACACAAACACACACACCCATATGTGTGCTTCAAGCGTAACCGTAGCCATTTTGCAAATTGAACTCATGTCCAAATTTTAAGCAGATTACAGACCATTAAGCATTTTTTCATATTATTTGCATTGGCTATGGCAAGTGGGCGTGGATGGTTGAATGCCTTTTCGAACAGTTTCTGCATTTAACATATGCGAAGTCATATAAATATTTTGATAAGGGTTGTAACAGAGCGTGCATGCGAAGGGTTGAGCGACTCCGACTGTTTTTCCTACCCGGCAGACTGGCCGCTTAATACGCATCATGACTTTTAAGTTATCGTATCTCTGTTCGGTAGCATATTAAAATTAAAAAGCAAGAGTACCCAACTCCCACGCTCTTGAGGATAATGTGGCATAAGCAGCCTAACCAAAACAACCAGAAGAAAGCAAATAGTGGTAGCTCAGCCTCGAGCGTACCGAATATTCAATGCTCTTTAAGCAGTTGTATGAAACTATTTGCGATTGTGCCCTGAAACGAACTCTAATTTACGTGATATTATCAGAATTTAAAGAATCTTCTCGCGAAAATTTGACTCGCGATGCGATGTGTACGATACGATACTTTGAAAGCTTTACGTCCCGATCAAAGCCCTGGTGTAGCGGCGAAGTGTATCTATTACCTCTTCTGCCCATATAGGGCAGAAGCACTCAGTTGCAATGCAAATCTATGGCGAACAAAAGGCTCTATCCGCGATTTTGATAACAACCACATCCAACACGATACGCCCACAAGGGAAAAAACTGCTCAACCCGTGGTACCGAAATTAAGGGCTTGGTTGTAGCTCTTCTTTTAGCCCCGACCTGCTCGGATTTGGAGGCACCCTGCCAGTTTTGATAAAAATGCTCGGGACTGCTTACCCATCCGCCTCTTGTGTCGCTATTATCAGTCGACACCATGAGAACACTACTTTGGCGAATGATGTAAGCGGTAATGTCTTCTCTCAGGTTGCCATCACTCCAGAAATAAGTTCAAGTCCATTCAGAAATTGCACATTTTCTTAAAGAGGACTCTCACAGAGCACATGCTGGTAATCTTCTACCTGCCTCCAGCGGGTAGTCACTCTTAAGCTTGAACCTAACTACCAAGCGTATTGTAGCCAGGCCAAACGAGGGAGCTCCAGCGAGTACAGTGTTGTGCTCCCTTTGAGTCCGCGCATCCGATTGTTTAGCAGCAACGCCACTGAATCCTTTCAAACTTTCGTGTGAGACCTTTACCTGGAATGTCACTCTTTGTGGCTCTAAAATTTTATACCATTTTTGATATAAGGTCAGCGGGAAATCTTAATTGGTGAGGAGCTTGAGTAATAATTCTTTATAAACGATGTCAAAAAGAGTTTTGAATAAAACTACACTTTCCAGTAAAACAAAGAGCTAAAATGTAAAGCGAGTCGATAACTTCTTTGACACGTAACAAACTTCTTGACAAAACTAGAATACGCTGCACTTATGCAAAGAGTATTAAAAACTTCAAAGTAGTTTGGACCGCTGTTCGGGAACATGTTGACCTTTTTTCGGGGCTATTATACAGTACAAATCCCAAAAGTGCTTAGCTT
Source organism: Chymomyza caudatula (assembly GCA_035041775.1). NCBI lineage: Eukaryota > Metazoa > Arthropoda > Insecta > Diptera > Drosophilidae > Chymomyza > Chymomyza caudatula. The sequence goes on along the minus strand of JAWNKW010000032.1, from coordinate 463,400 downwards.
GTAACTATAGTTGAAACGAGCTTATCATATTTGACAAATTAAATGGAAAATGTGGGCGGGGCAGTGCCAGTGTGGCGAAGGAGTGTGTTTTAGGTACCTGCCAACTGTCACTCAGTGAAATGCCACGCACATTTTATGCTAATTCACTTCATTAAAATGAAAAACAAACACACAAACAGAACATAAAGTGAAATATACATTTGCAACAAAATGTGCTGAGTAGCTTTTAGCTTTTGCTTTTTAAATTCATTTTAAGAACTGACAAAAATATTCACATTTGACATTTTAATTCATTGACAGCACAACTCAAGTCACTTTACATAACAGTGTTTTATTTTAATTTAAATATTTTTTCCTAGAACTTTTAATGCGCTTTAGAAATTATGAATGAAAACAAGATTGTCATCAGCGCACAGAAGTATGCTATGAAAATGCTTATGAGTATGGGTGCTGCATAATAAGAGGATGTCTAGAAAAGTTGTATGAAAAACTTGTTTAGCATTGCTGCACATCATGCTACTTTTTTCAACAAAATCAAATTGCATATGTCATTTACAAACCGCAGTCACTGTAAAGAGTGAACCAAAAAAGTTGCAAATTCATTTCGGTTACGCAGCAACAAACAGAAGAAAAAGCATAATAGGATGACTGAAAAATAGCTTAACCTTCGTGTGGCACCAAAGTTTGAATGCCCTTGTAACTGCAACTTGCAACTTATAGAATATGCTCTGAGGAAGTTACGTTTTTCAGTTGCATAGTATGGCAATTACACGTTCAGCATTCTTAGTTATACTTCAATATTTGTAATACTCCATTTTCCTAGCTATTTAGTGTAATTTTCTTACCATATGTGCAGGCTGTTCTGCTTTGGAAATTTACCAGTGTGGTATTAGAAGGTATAGCAGAAGTGTTGAATTTGTTTGCACTAAAACGATCTGCCGGGCAGCACAGGTCTCGAACAACTAAGGGAAAAACATAGTTTAGGATCATGAAGCATTGAAGATGTTTCAGCACTTCATTTCCTCACAATATCACCTTAAATACTCAAGTGACATCAAGCTGGCTTTCGTAGTAGTCAACATACCTTGCGTATAATTTCCAGTCAACCGAGTTTACATCACCGCTCTACCTTAATACCCTTCGCCCACTGGAAAGAACGACTATTGTATAGTAACCGCGCGATTGTTGACATTTTAATACTCTGTTCACAACGTATGAAAGGTAATTATAGATTTGTGCAATGCATTAACAGGCAGCAAAAGGCGTGTCAGACCATAAGTTCCATGGGCAAAAATTACCTGGAGCAAAAGTCGAGTCGATATAGCCATGTCCAGTCGAGTCCTATCACTACCCAAGATGTTTCATGCTATTGTGTATATTAAACAGAATTCCGACTCTTCCGAAGTGCGACAGAGAATGAGACAAGAAGATGTTCTATCGCCGATTCTCTTTTTACTGAAAATTGACTTCATACTGACTGTCACCGTAGGTACATGTGCGATACATTGTATTCATTGGAAACCGTTTGAGAGGTTTAGCCACCTGGATTATGCCAAATATCAAAAATGGGATAAACGGAATGTGTCAATCACTGCAAGACAGTGAATAGATGGCTGGTCGAAGGATCAACTATGCATGATCATATGATCAGCATTGATAGTGGCTTAATTGTGCGTAAATAGTCATAAGATAAGCACAAAAAGTGTTTTAACTCGTGCATTTGTGTCATCTTAGACAATGTTTTGCCATCACATCGAAAGACGCTAGGTCGCGACTAATGCTGAAATCGCAGTCACCAGGAGCATAGGCTGTTGCAACAAAAAATTATTATCATGAGTCACTGAAGCATTCTCTTAAGGATTCTGCCAATGTTCAAAAATAGTATATCGATCGAACTTATACTAGCTACTTGGTGGTGACTTAAGACCACAGACTTCTAAGCTTTGTTTTGAATTAGGTAAAGGAAGTTGGCATGGAGTATCTTAATGGTACTCATTGTCTTTCATGGATAGAGCGCAGAATAAGTTAGTTTTATTGTCGCTGCTGTAGCCTGCTATATCTTTTTCAGGTTCATGCGATCACACAAAGTGATTCTGCTTGACTATTATTTGCTTGACCATTTTGATGAAACCTTGTCTATTTACAAAACATAAAATAATATGCAATAAAATGTCTTTCAAACAAGATCTTCCCAGTCAAAGCCGATCATCCCAATCAGCGCTAAGAACCACTAGAATAGGTTAATATATCAAGCATATAGAATATTTTAAACATTAATGGATGCCGCCTTGAGAAACCCTTTTTAGATATCTTCTACCTTTTCCCTAAGATTAACCCGGAACGTATTGAAACTTAATACACTCTAAAGTTTACAATTTCAAAGCTGCGTTCTCGGCTACAAACTTAGCGTACACCCTACAAGGGCATTAAAAAGAATGCAAATAAGCAAATACGTGGCGTGGTTATTCGTATGTTTGTACTTGTATATTTGTAAGTGTGTGTGTGTTTATGAGTGTATTTGTGTGTGTGCGGCAGTCAAATCACTGTTGCAAAAACTGTTGAAAATTCCATTAAACTTCGCGCAAATAACCGAAGGCGTTCAATTCTAGTCGACGTCGTTTATATAAAATTTCGTTGTTTGCCAAAAACAAGAACCAAAACAACAATAATAATAATAATAACAACATGATAAAGTAGGCGGTAGGGGGAAGTAAAAAAGTTATACACAAAACTTAAAACAAGCAATGCGACGAAAAGCAACCAACTTGGTTTGTGGTTTGTTTTGGACGGGACACGCCCATTGCCGAAAAGTTGCAAGTGTTTGGGAAGTAAAGTTGCAGCCTGAGATTTTTTACTTTAATATTTTGAAATTAACTAGCGTATACTTAATAATAGTATATAATATGTAATTGTGTGTGTATTGCTGCCTATCATACAAACACACACATGTTTATACATATACATTAACATGCGTTTGTGTGTGTGTGTGTGTGTGAGTGTGCATCTGGTATGCTTCCTTTTTGTCTTGTCTTCTGCGCTTGTTGTGCCTTAAGGCGATTGTAGTGCGCATATGTGTGTGTGTGTGTGTGTGTGTGTGTGTGTGTGTGTGTGTGTGTGTGAGGGCACACATCAAATTATATATTGTTTCAAACACAACAAGCACAGAAAAGTTGAAAATAATTTTATAATATTTTCTACTTAAAGTTTTGCATGGCACATTACTTTTAGCTTTTGGTCTGCTGCCGAACCCTGTGTTAGTCCTCTTTACCCTCTCGCCTCAGTTACTGCATTAGCTCCTTTTGCGTTAGTACTTTTTGCCTTTCTGCCTTTCTTCTCTTTGTCTTGTCTGTGCCAAGTTGTCTTCATCAGCTTTGACGGCAAATTAACAAAAGTTGTTCACTTATAGAAACTTGCGCAAATAGTTCTTGCAGAGCGCTGCGAATCTAGATGTTGTTCTGGTTGTTGTTGTTGTTTTTTACAATACTGTTACAACAGATTTCGTAAATTGCTTTATTAGCAAGTTTATAAACAGTTGTGTTTTTTGCATGCTTCTGAGAAGTGAAATGTTAATTGATTTAATAGAATTGCTGAAGAAAAAGCGTTAAGTTACTTAATTACTATTTAGTTTTTTGGGGGGGTTTTTTCTGTCATGATACACCTGGAAGACGTGAAACCTCTATGTTTTGCTTCTTTGGTTCAAACAGATGAGACTAACAGAACTAGCGCCATCTAGCGTGTATGATAGCGCCACCAGACGAAAACAGTTAGGTTCATAAATATGCAAGCATGTTTTAAAATAATACAATAACAATATCTGTAATAACAATATAAATACGGAAGTAACTCTGTCTGTATGTCTGTTCCCTTTTCACACCTAAGCCGCTGAAGTAATTTCTTTGCATTTTGGTGTAGAGATAGATAGGACCTTGGCTCTCATAGACAATGAGCAAGTGTCATCGAACCCTCTTGAGTGTCTCAACTCTTTGGAATTGTCAGGGGTGCCTTCCCATAAATTAAGGCTGAAAATTGATGTTCCAGTCCTGTAAATGCGATTGCGAAATCTGGAGGCAAGAAGACTGTGTAAGAGTACACGACTACCAATAAAACACCTAGGACGCAATATTATAAGAGCAGTAATTATGATAAGAATAGCAAAGGGAGAAGATCTATTAGTTCGCCGTATTGCAATAATTCCGACCGATTTGCCATTCCAGTTCAAAAGAGTCGTTTTCCCTAAAGCAGCATTCGTGATAACAACTAACAAAGCGGAGGGGAAACAATGGGCTTTCATATTTTTCTTGGACAGCTATATGTGGCGTTCTCACGAGTATCGAGACCACAAAATCTTAAAGTTTTAACAAAAGATGGAAAAACAAAACATATAGTTTATAAAAATATGTTAGATTACGTTATTTTATTCTTGAATAATTACCTCTGATCTTCTTACATTTTCACAACAAAACCACTACACTCTTTTTATATATTTGTTGTATTAGTATATGAAGATATTATTGATAATGAAAAAATAAGCTACCAAAAATTCTACGCAGAAGAAGTCGCGAGTATCTACTAATATATATACAGTGAATTCCGCTTACCTGCTCGCCCACATAGCTTCATTTACGACATACATAAGTACCCTTTTCGCTTAGAAATGTAAAAATAGTCTAAATTTTGTCTCGTAGCTGCATTTTGGATAACATCAACGGATATTTCCTATAATTACTAAAATGTTTGAGACAAAGGGATAGTTGGGTCTTTTAAGAGAGAATCGTAGTGCGTAAGCAACAGGTTGCATTGAAAGCCGGCGATACTTTCAATAAATTCGTGAAATCTATGTCACTCCTGAAGGCTTTTCAGTACCTTACAAAAATATGGGATGCCTTAAATTAGCGGGCAGGTAAATGATATTAACTGTATATCAATTATATAAATAGAGTAAGGAAAACTTTTGGACCCGTTTTTCACCAACTATATGAAAACAAATATTGGTGAAACTTATATCATTATGTAGGGCATTTTCATTAGAAATGCAGAATATAAGTTTTATTCATATAGAACAGTGAATCGTTGTCAATGTGTTCACACTTGTAAATGTTCACGAACGTTTTCTCAGTTGCTATTGGCGCACTTTTAGGGGTGGTGAAAATGGCTTTGGAGAGGATGAACGTTGTGATTACTCTATATGGGATATCCAATTTTTTGTCGATTATTTACAAATTCAATTTATAAGGTGGCTGTGTCGAAAATAGTGCAGTAAGAAGGGGATTGGAATATTTCCAAGCTTAGGGATGTGCGGAAGAATACTCATATGTAAAAAGAAAAGGCGGAAAAACGCAGAATGAATAGGATAGTTTGATAATCTGACCAAAAAGAATAGCTTTTTATGTAAAAGTAAATGGTTTTGTATTAGAAGTCAAGTTTCTTTAAAGAACGATATGTAAAAGTTGGGCCATCTGGAAAATCCATCTATAAGAAAACCAACCTTACAGAACTCGCTTCCTTGTAAATGCTGACCTGTCATAACCAACTTTTAACTTGTTCGCACGGAACACAAAAAATTTGGATTTCATGATAACTAAACGAGCAGGTCTTTGGATGTGGATTCACCATACAGTGGAAATACTACATGCGTGAATATCGATAAACTGTGGATGGCAAAACAATTGTAGAGGAAAATTTTAATTTTAGATTTTGCAGATACGCACACTGGCTCGAATGCTATGACAGTCACCACTTTGATATGCAGATTAGTGTCCAACTCTAACTATCGTCATATAGGAAATGTGGATACTTTAGACATTTTTTGTAACAGACATAACTGTATCGTGATCGGCTTTTGTTATTTGAGCGTTTTGACGAAAAGTCAGTGTCTTATAAAGCAATTATTACCATACGCATTCTCAGATATTTCAATATTCTGCTCTTTGGGGGGACCCACAAGATACAAACAGCAAAATAAAGAAGTGCTTTTGACGTTTTGTTGCAATCGGTTGGCTTTGGGATTTGGTGTGAGATTTTAACATAATTAGAACAATTTCTTTATATTCTTCTTCTTTTGATATAAGTTGGTGACCTTAACATCTATTCGTGATGTCTTTATTTCCTTATGAGTGCAGAAGCATAGAATACATATGCCTAATTAAATGTTTGTATATATGCTTTTCGAACCTAATTATAGTTTCCTCCTTTCGCTATTTCAAATGTTGCTGAAACTTAATCCTATTGAATGAATTTCACCCAAATTCTGTATGTTTCCTGATAACAAACAACAAACATAAATTGAAAACTAAAATCAGCTTAACATCTTTTGCATATGCAAAAGGAGTATTAATTCGTTAGCCAAAAGCAAGTGAATCTACAAAAGTTGGCTATTAATTAATGCACAATCTTCGAAATCGAATTGTATTGAATTATATGCTAATTCCAAGTTGGTTCTTAAAGCACTGACTACGCCATGGCAACTTTGGCTGGATTAAAAACGTTACAAAAACAATTGAAATTTATGCAGAATATTGAATCATATTTTGGTTGTCTTTCTAGTACGCACTTAATTTTGTTGTCGTTGTTGTGGCTCTTGGCTATGCAACTGAACAGCTGCATTTTGGGTGCTTGAGAATTATGAATTATTATACAAATGATGTTTAAGTGTGTATGTGTGTCTTTGTGTGTGTGTGTGTGTGTGTGTGTGTGTGTGTGTGTGTGTGTGTGTGTGTGTGTGTGTGTGTGTGTGGGTGTAGCCATATGTTTTATTCATAGATACAGTTGCGTGTTGTCTAAACACAAAAACCAGATTATCAAGTTGTTTGTGGGTCTGGGTCGAAGTTAATGCCCACTGCAACTGAATATGTACTTACTAAGGGCGTACTACAAGTATATGAGTATCTTTGTGTGTGTGTGTGTGTGTGTGTATGTGGGTTTGCGTGTGTCATAAATTTGCGTCTATGCAAATTGTAATTTGAATTGAACATTAATTAATTGCATATTATGCACACATATACAAACAATAAGAAGATATTGATGTGTTTGTGTGTGTAATGCGGCTTTGAAACAACACACATAAGTGTCTACACTCAGACAAAAAATTTGCGGAAATCCATGAAATCTGAAACCGAAAACCAAAGAGTACCAAAGAGAAATCAGTGACTTGTAAAATGTGTAGATACATTGTGGACCAAAATGATCTTATTTATTTAAAACGGATTGGATCAAGGAATACTTAACAAGGTAAGGTCATAAAGTCGAGAAAGAATGGGAGTCAGTAAAGCAAATCTCGAAGGCACACATATACATACACTCTCGTAGAAGACAAGTCGGACTTTGCGGAACGTGTTTCCCAAAAGAATGTCTACTCGCTTCTATTTACAGGAGAAAAGTAAGTATAGTGGATTCTTTTTCACTATGACATTTTTCAGAACGACAAATAGAAGCATGAACAATGGAACTACGTTTTGTTTTCACTCAGCAAGAAGGCTAAAAATGAACACTCCTCAGGCAATGCCAATGGAACTACATGCATTTGTGTAGTGTCTCCAGCACGCTTCTTTAGGGATGCAAAATGAGAAGGGAAACCCTAACGATTCACGATTCAAGAAAAATCACATAAAAAAGTACGTACCAACTACGTACCAGAAGAAAACTTGTTTTTCCTAGGCCACACCTATATATTATATGTTAAAACGAAAGAAAAAAGCCGGATTTTGAAATGTACTTCTTTATGACAAAAGATGTTGCCATGACCAACTGGCAATAGTTACAGATACAGGAGAAAATCATGCGCGGAGACAACCTTCCTCATCGACGCGTCGCTAGTTTGATACTAAACTGAAATAACATATAGTCAAGTCGAAAAAAAGCAAGCGATGCACGCTTCATTGATCTATGATATCGCCTACATTTAAAATACCGGAAATAAGAGTTATTCAAGCGAAAAAATCAATGCGAATGCATACATCTGATATAAACATTCGGTATTTTAAACATTCTAATGTTTTTGCGGATAACCCCTAATGTTGCGAGACCAAGTTACTAAAAAGTTCAGTACTGCTGGCGCTTGTACCAAATTTTGTACTGGGACTCCAAGCCACATTCCAGTAACTGTTCTAGGTAAGTGTGTGTTTGTCTCGCTCACATTCGCACTAAATGCTCGTTTGCCCCCATACACACAGCAATCTGTTGGCCAACCACAATACATTTCAGTCGCAAAAAATATCCAAATATTTTGATTTTACGCCGCGGGTTGTCCAACCGATTGCTGTGAGAATTCTGTAGCAAGTAGCGTAAAGCAAAGGAAGGCATGAGTGATTCATGTGGCACCGTGGGCAAGGACACCACTCGCCTATGCTAACATAGGGATGGTAAACATTGCGATTGGCAAAAAGCTTCACATATAAACTAGATAAATCGAACGAAACGCAAATGAACTAGTTACTTTTAAATCTAAAGTCACATTTAAAGTCGCATCTTTTAAGAAAAGGCAGATCACTAAAGGAAATTAACTATTATATATAGTTTATTTAGTTTTGATCTAAAGGTCAACGGTTACACTCCGATATCTCAACTTGAAAGTTTTCGCATATGCTTTAAGCTCAACTTTTTTCTCGTTGTGTATGTATACGTGTGTTCTTCTGTGCGATGCGTCTATTTGAACGTAATTTGAAGGACAATACAAGGATTAGTTGCGCTTGAAGTTAGCTGTGGCAAATGTTGAACTTTATGCGTCCGTATGTATATTACTGTGTGAATATGCGTGGGCTAAGCATATTTCGTTAGTAAAATGACAGCTCAAGTTCAAATGCATATGTTAATTTTCAACTTACCCCTAAAAGTCTGCAGCAAAATTTTGCATTATAATAATCACTTTTTCAATTAGTTCGCAGACAGATAATTGTTTAAGTACTTTTATGCAATAGTTTACAAATATTTCTTTCATAATGAGCATAACTTTTGTTTGTTGGCTGCCACAAAAATCTTTTAAATATTTACTTTTATTAAGCTAAAGCAACAAACAGGAAACTCATGCAACAAAAAATCCCAGAACTTTTCAACAGCAAAAATCAAATTTGCAGTTGAGTTTAATGCAAGTTAATATATTTTTTGTTAAAAGTTTTTGCTTTTTGATACGCTTGTAGCGGTTACTGTTGGCTATATCAGGAACTATGTATATACTAGAGAGCTGCACAAAATGTTCTAAAATTAAAACGCATCACTACTGTACAGTACTTCCAAGCACTGTACTTCAGTGTCGCTTTGACGGCAATACTAAACGTTTTGATGTTTTGATTTTGAAAAAACAAACACTGTATCACTACAGCGAAGATGGTGCTTGCCTTCTCTTGAGCAGCAAAACAACAACACTGAAGAAAAGCAACGGTAAAGCAAACACCGAGTGCAGAGAACATAGAAGAGTAGGTTTTAATACGCAGTAAAACTACGTCGTAAAATACGAGTGTATTTAAGCGGCGACTATGCAGTCATATACAGTCAACTGCAAAATTAGTCGGACACTCGTCATTTCCCACTTTAATAGGTTAATTGCTAGTTTTATTTTATTATTATCTACTTTTTTTATAAAAATCATAACATATCATCATACTGACCCGTTTTGCCCAAAGTAGATTTTTTAATTCACGCTCAAAAGCATTTACGACTTCACTCGAATTTTATTTTAAATCGTAAATTAGCGATCTTTAATAGATGATATAACAATATAATATTTATTAAAGATTAAATGAAACATATCTACTATTGAAGTCTATTCGGTTTATTGAAATCTAAAACAAAAAAATAGATCAATGATTGCCTTCAATTTAAGGCTATAAGTGAACAGTGAGAATGTTCCCAACTCGGGAACACACCACATATAGCTGGCCGGCTGATGAGGCAGAATGCAATGCAAATCCAAGAGTATAGGAATTATCGTCTTCGTTTTTAACGATATCGAACGATTTGTATCGTTCTAATTGAATTCATTGACATTATTTTTCGCTGTAAATTGTAAAACTGTATGTGGATATTTAACCACTGGAAGTATCTACCGGAATTTGTCTATTTCCGATCCTCAGCAGTTCTTTGGAGAAAATTTCGGAGTTAAAATCTTCTTGCAGGAACACATTACAATGTTAGTCTACTATATAGGTATAAATAATATGTATTTATTACATGACTTACGAATATTGCTGATCCTGTCCACCTACCGGACACTGAACAGAAACCTTCCTGTACACCAAATGAGAATATGGTCCAAATATGAAGTTATTTGGTTCACTTGTTCTCGAGTTTTAGAGTTTTAATGGTTTTAATTAAAACGTATGCCAAGTTATGAAATAAAAAACAAATCTTGAAGGTGTCCGAATATGTTGCATATCGTACAAGCAATAATTCACATTTGCTCGGAATTTGTACTTCATAGCGCTGAAAAGTAGCGTGATTCTTTTTCAGTTTGGTTCTACTCATGGAATATTAATAATAAAGGAAGACTATGCTGCTGCACTCGTTTCATTCTTCTGCGAATGTCATTGAGATAGTAGGTTGTACTCACGCATATTATGGCCATGCCTTATTTGCGTCTGCATGTGTGTTCCTCTTTCACTCGCTCTCTTAGGCTTTCCAAGAATGTAAGCAAGCACATCGGCAAGTTAGACCATGATATAATAACACAAGGTAAGCTTAGTCAGCCGACCTCGAAGCTTAAATATTTTCACGTCTTGCTTCTGCGTATCTTGCATTCTTATACCATGGGTAAGTCGTTTCTTACTATTATTATTCGATGGTTCTACTTCAGTTTTATTTAGCCCTAGGGGTACTTTATTGTTCTATTCACTTGTCGTGCATTATTCGCTTTTCTAACAAGCGGTTTCAACACAGTAGCTTTTGTTTGCAAGAGAGAAAGAGAGGCTATAGTTGAAACAACAGTTGATGGCTTGTAAAACATTTTTGTTATGTTTTTGCAAGGCAAATGTATTACAAGTTAAGAGTTGTTTAGTACCGTACATTGTGGTGATATTTCAGTATTATACCTCGCATGTGGCTGGATCGAATGTCGATCGAAAGCATATTACAATAATTTTGGAAACATTAATTACTTTCGAATATATTCTAAATCTATTCAAAGTGAGTAAAATATAATTAATACGATTTCTTTTAATAATAACCCCTTCAAACAAAAGGTAAGGAAATTCAGCCGACGATGAAGGACGTTCCCGAACATGCTTTTTTCGTAACTCTAACATACATGCACATCTATAGAATGCGCTTGCTCGCTCTCTCAGACGCCCGCAAAAAGTATAGACGCGACTTAGCGAGCCTACCTGGTTAATTATACCATATTTAACACTTACCAGCAAGTATATACGAATTTCTAACAATAAATAACAAAAGATGTTGTTGCCAATATGGATTTCAACAAGTATAATGCAAAATTAGTTCGTTGGCTTACCAGACATATCTTTAAGGGATTCGAAAATTTTGACCAATGGATTTCTAAAGAGATTTCAAATAAAACCATTGATACAACTGACTATGTAGCTTTACTCAGAAGTATTTTTGACATTGAAAGGGTATTGAATAGTAAGTCTTCAAAAGTAATATGCAAATTTTTTTATGCTATGCATGCATACGCAGCGTATGCGCAACTTTTCTTTTTCGTATTATTTTATAATTTTCCGCTTGTGTGACGCTTAATCAAATGCTTAATTCCATTTTTTGTTTAATTGTTGCGTTTTCTTTTTTTAACTCCTGCACTTCTTTTTTATTGTTTATTAAGACTTATTATTGTGCAATTTTATAAAATAAGTTTTTTTTAGCTGTTGGCGCTGCTTTGTGGCAACTGTTACTGCTGCTGCTACTGCGTTTAACGCTTCACCAAACTTGAGCAGCTGTTGCTCCCTGGACAATTTGCCCGCAGCTAAGCAAACCACTCAGGAGCAGCTTCAGCAGGAGCAGCAGGGGCAGCTTCAGTTCCAGCTGTACTATGTTTAGTTTACTGCGGCGTTTGCTATAATTGAAATAAAATGTTTAAATCAAATATTATTCTAATTATCTACAAAGAAAATAATGGGGAAAAACTTTTGGCATGCCGACGACCCTCGGTTGCCCTCCGCTCCTGCTGTGCTTTTCTTTTCCACATAGTTTCACTTTGTGTGCGTTTTGAGGCTTCTTCATTTGGCATGCAAGCCAGTTTGGTGGTGTTGATTTTAAGCTTCTCTGACCGACTCCCCTTCTAGTTTGCTGGTTGACTGCTTCTCGAATGTGGGCGGTTATGGGGGGCTATGAGTAGGTTTGTTTTGGGATCCCGGATCAAAAATATAATGGACAGCATACGAGATTGTTGGCAAATTTGTACAACTTGTGGCTAATTGTGCGTACCCAAGTTAAACGTTGGGTTTCTATGTGTTTCATTAAATTAGGAATGAAAGCGAGTAAATTTACAGTTATTCATGTTGGAAACAGCTGCTATTTATAGAATTGAGTAGGTGCTTATAGCGCTGTTTCTCGCTCCCACTTCTTTTTTGGTAGTTCCATTTTGGCACTGTTGTGGTCAAAAAACATGAAAGTATTAGAGTGAAATTCTTGGCAGTTACATTGAGTCGACTTGCTGAAAAGCGACCATTCCCAAGACAGTGCAGACATGTGTTTTTGGTCTTTCTATTTCTCAATGTTAGCTACGAGTCAGTCGGTTTAGCAGAGGCAGCAACTTAAACAGCATTACACAACATTCCCTTGGAAAAAATAGTTTTTCAAGAAAAAATTGAAATTTTTTACCTTCCAGGATTCCACTCTATTACTTTCATGCTCTTTTATTTTTTGATAGGAACCGGGATAAACCGAAACAATTGAAACTGATATTATTGAAAAAGAAAACCGAAATAAAACCGTTTACCGGATCAATTGTACCGATATTATCGTTACCGTAACCGTATCCGAAATAAGTTACGGTTTGAATGCCTGTTCTAAAGGATATGAAATAGAATTGAAGGTAGAAAAAAATAACAAGATTCAACTTTCAATCCTCATTCTTTTCTCATCTTTGCTTTTTGCTTCTTGGGCTTCCTAGGAAAATTCTCCAACTGGAATTCTATAACATCTGTGCCAAGCGCCATAATTTTATGTACGGAGTTAGTAAGCTATTTCTCTGGGTAGATTTGAGCCGGAAGATTTATAGTCAAAAACGTTTTCCTTTCAGTTTACAACATTAAAGTTGGTACCCAATCGTTTTATAATTGTAATATTAACTCGAGTGTTGTGAGCTGCTTCCTCGTGATTCACAAAAAACATGCTTCGTTTGTATTTCTGTATCCGGACTTTGGGCAGCCTACTGTTAGTGAAAGCTTCATGCTAACTATTTTGTTTTCCTTTCGATATTGTGTTCTACTAAATTCAAACAGTTAATTGTGATTTAATCATTAAATTTTTCTGCAATCCACCAACAGATATGAAGAATAACTTTATCAAGACCTAAAGTTAAATTTTATGAAAAGTTCATTATATCAGAAACACACTTGAAAATAAATGAATATCACTTGTGAGTATTTTCCATAAAGAAGAATCTTTACATAAATAAACCATGAATATATTATTAATAGCGGCTTTTTGAATCTTCAGTGCACTCGGATTTCGCTCACACTGTCCCATACATATAAATCGACACGAGGCATTTCTTCTGTCAACTCAACCCCTTTTAAACCCCTTCCACAGGCACTACAACACCTGACAATTACTTAACACTCCGATAAGCCGCATTCAATACATCTGCATGATTCCTTTGTCAAAATATAATATAAAATTGAATTTTCGCACACTTTACGACTCTTTCGCCAACTTACTTCATTTTTTTTGTATCCTCCCATGTGCAGTCGTCTTTGCACTTAAACTAAATTAAAAAAAAGTAAATGTAGAAATTCACATCGTGTCAGCCACGCCCACAAAAGGCATGCGAAATATGCCATTATATTTAATGCAATTACAAAATTTCAAAACGCTTCGTCCTGCCGCCATTCAATTGAATTCAATTTGCCATTAACCCATTATGGTTGAGCGCTCAATAATAAGCAATGGCGGCTATAGAGAGGCGTCTGTTATGGGTTTGTGTTCAAATATGTATGTATATGCAATAACACATAAAATTTTGATGTCGTTGTTGTTTTTGTTGTTGTGGCTGCTGGGAAACTATTGAATAATACACAATCGCCCAGACGAGCATACACAAAGCGGCACTCTGGAAGCTTGAAGAGTTGGCCGCAAGTGCCGCAAGGGAAATTGCAAAAGAAAAGCAACAACAACAACAACATAGACTACAACAACAAAAGCAACTGCTGTTAGAGGTGTGACGCACATTAAAAAAGATATGATGCGGTAAATTTGGTGTGCCGAAGTTTATATGCTCTTACAACCAACTTTGATGATGGCTTCAGCGCTAGTTGTTCCAAGTTGTTAGTGTCTTATCCTGGAAACCCCACAGGAACCTCCCGCCTAAATCAAAAAAATATGTATTTTTTCAACGCCTACCTCTGGTCATATCCATTCTTGATTTTTGGTGGGTGTGCCATTCCTGGCACTCAAGCAGCCTTGCCCATTGTGCCATGACCGACAGAGTAAGCTAAGAGAGTGATAGAACAGTTTAAATGAGAGCTAGAGTATGAAAACAATCTAGGCTAACATATCCTCCTGACGTTGGGGAGTACACATCCCAAGCCAAACAACTTTCCGAACTAGGTTTTAAAAAAAAATTTGATGGAGACAGTCGGGACTTCGTGCCAGTAGGATACCCTGTACCCTCTTTTACCCATAAGCACTGAATCCATCATACGGTGAAATGGGATCGGAAGTATCTACTTTTGCGTCTCTTTTTAAATGTTGACTGTATTTTTTTATTGGGAAGTTACAATTGAGAAGTTTTTCTATTGGGAAGTTAATTATTGTGGGCTGCAAAAATTACTTTTATGCCCATAACTTCAATATTCTTGGGCCAATGTTGTTAAATTTTAAAACATAGGTCGAGAACACATTTAAAAGTCTTTGTCGCAATTTTTAAATCAATATATTGCGGGATGTGTCAGTAATTAAGGCAAATTAATTGCGTGGGAAGGGCGGCTTCTTTTGAAAAAGGTGAACACAGTTTTGATGATTAGGCTCACACGAGCTCACACACAAAAGCACGACGCAAACCTCTGTCAAGTTTCGAGTTTACAGACTCAATGGTGCGGCTATAAACCAGTAAAAGTCTGCTGTTGGGAAACCGGGGCAGATATCAATTCGACAAACTTCAACTTGTGTCGCTAGCTCTTATGGTCTATCTCTCTCAGTACTAGCGAATCAACAAAACGTCCGGACTGACGGTCCGTTTATCAATGTTACATAATTTAAAGCTAACTTAAAACACACTAAGCAAGAGTAATACGAAAACAAAAATAAATGAAAGTAAAAGAGATGCGCTAAGGTAGCGCAGAATTTTTCAATTTTCCAGCTTTTGTGTATCAATAAACGTTCAATTCACGAGCATCCGCAAAGTGCCTACAACTGCCAGCACACACTCACACCGACACACACACACAAATATACTCACACTCTCGCATATGTTCAACTACATGTCATACATGTGCTTTTTTTGCCCCCTTACCGACTTTGACGTTACTTTATAATCATTTGAACGAGCGTTGGAAGAGTTGTCGGTTCATACAGCTGCCCCGCCTTCATCATCCTACCGCCAACCACCAACAATACCAACAAAAAGCAGCACCGTTAGTGGTTTTGCGCTATACTTCTCGCTTCTTCTCTCACTTCTTCTCTCACTTCTTCTCTCACTCCCATTTCGCTTTTGTGCACTCCCATCCTTCATTTGTATGGCTTTTTTTGCTCATAATGCTTTGCGTTATCCTCTTTCGCTTTGCGCGGTCACCGCCTCTTGGTTATTTGTGGGCGTGGCAACTGCAGCTAATAAGTTTCTGGATTTCCTGTGTTCTAACAAAAAGGCATCTCCTGCTAGGCAACTATAGTAGGTGTTAACATATCAGAAGCTTTGTCAAAGGACTTCAAAATGCAACAAGAGTTAATCAATTTTCGCCACACTTGTCAGCTTTGTTGGTTGTTGTTGTTGTTGCCTAGAGCTGTTGAATCAAAAGAGGTGTGACATTAAAGCAAAGATACGCTGCAGCAAAGGTCGTTGTATTCTTCTAAACAGTGACTGTAACAGAAAAAAAGAATAGCTTTTCCTAAGTCTCCGATGCGATATTTAAAACCGGGCTCTTGAAAAAGAATAGCATGCTTAGCTCGCACACTAATGGAAAGTGCTCTATTATGAAGTTGTGACTTCTTCTTCTTCTTAACTGGCCATAACAACCCGTTATTAGGTTACGGCCTGATGTAAATACATTCTTTTATTGGAATTGTGGTTTTACGTGGTGGGTCCCAAACCCTACGCACAAACCTTTTAAGGCCTTGGGTGGCTCTACTGGTCTCGAAAGAACCCAGTGTCATTGTTAGTCGCTTCATACGACACGCTTTGACCTGCTGAGGTGGTATTCTCTAGCCCGCCCACCACACGCAGGTTGTGACTTACTTGGTTAATATTAATTAGTTAATATTACCGCGCCTACAAACGTTGCGATGATTGGATGATGGTGAAGATATACCGCCCAGCTATGACGAAGACAAGCTGCTGACGCAGATGATTCAAGACAGGCTTGAATGAGTTGATAAGGTGCATGCACAAGCTATTTTGCAGAATATAAGATGAGGGCAAGCCCGATGATTGGAACCTAGGTGTCCTCTGTCCTGTCCACAAGAAGGGTAAGCCCACGTTGTGCGCCAACTACCGTGGTATCAGTCTTCTTTCTATTGCATATAAGGACCTACTGGGCGTATTCTGTGAAATACTAAAGCGTAGATGAATCGCGTATATGCCGCACTGCCTGAGTTTGGAATCCCTGCAAAGCTACACATGCAGCTTCGTCAAGGTAGGAAAGAGCTTCTCCAAGCCTTTTGATACCAAGCGAGGTTTCAAACAAGGCAATGCCCTCTTCTGCGACTACCTTCAACCTTGTGATGGAGAATGTGATGCGAAAGGCCGAAGTACATCGGAACGGGACTGTATTCTACAATGGTGTCCAGTTGCTTGCACACGCAGATTATCCCGATATCATCGGTCGTGCTTAGCGGAGCCTTTGCGGCTATTCCAAGATAATCTGCCAGGGTGGGTCTGGTTGTAAATGAGAGCAATACGAAGTATATGCTTTATTCGAGAAAAGGGATACAGTGGTTGGACTCTCAGGTTGATGTTGAAAACTATACTTTTAATGTTGTCAAGGATTCCGTCTATCAAACGGAGAATCACTCTTGCCAATAGATGTTACGTTGGTCTCAGTAGGCAAATGAGTAGTAGAGACCACTCCCGCCAGACGAAACTAACACTCTATGAACGGTTCCGCTGGCTAGGTCTCCTGCGGATGTGGAAGAGAGGCGACGAAGGGGAAGACTTTGTCTCCATTGAAAGGACCAGGTAGAGAGTACACTAGATACCTTTTTTCACCGATTTGCGCGATGTTTTTATGAACATCGCTGCAGTACAGCAGATCGTAGTGTGTACCGGCCGCATAATAGAAAGAGAGACAAAACAAGAATACATTTAGAAGTTTTCGCATGCAAATATCGGTATAGCAAAGAATGTTAAAGTAACTACGAAACTCTCTTTTTGCCTTCGTATTTGTGAGGCTTGCTTGTCGATTTAAATGCCATAGTTATATGCATTTCATTAAAACAAGTTTTATAACTTTATTTTCATTTCCACAAAAGAAATTAATATTAATTTAAGAAATAGCAAAATAAAGACGAAAATTTGCACGAAGAACATTATAGGAATACCAAGTAGTGTTTATTAGGTAATCCCCTTCGGGTACTGGTAAACCTTTTGTTATTCTGCTATACAAATAACTTATGGGAAGTTTCTCCACTATGAGGTCATGCTAAAAATTTTCATAAAAAATAACAGCAACTCAACTTTTAAATACCACTTACATTATAGGGACATGTATGGTTGAAATTGGAATACTTTTTAAAAAGGTTCCAAAAACCATTGACCCAAGGATTTTGTGGGTTTCTGAAAAACTTGCAACCGTCTACTTCAAAATGATACATATGCAGTTTATAACCGTTTGTACGTTTCAAAAGACCAAAGTTCATCTGAAAATTAAAATTTATTAATACAACCGTTACAGGATAAGCACACGTTTACCGTTGCATTGGTGATGGGTAACTTGTGTAGTCTAACTCTCATTGATAAATATTTGTAGCTGCGGTTCACGGACTTTAGATAGCAATATGGAAAATCAGTAAATTCTTCATCATACGTGGAACACTTAACATTGGTCAACTCAAATCGACTGTTGACCATTGTTAAGGATATAAGTATGAAAATACTTAATAACAGCGGCATGTGAATTATATGCGTTTGCATGGTTCAGCAGCTCGTCAGAAACTGTCAAAATATGAACAATCCATAATTAGGTAAAATAACTATATTTAAAACGATTCAAGTCATATAATATCTTTATAATATGACCTTCATTAGGTGGTTAAAAACTCATTTTATACGCAATCAGTGCAGCATTGAACAATGTTATTATTATTAACACGCTTTTATTATTTGCATCACCTGATTGTATTTATGATTGTATGACACTGTATCCGTCAGATCGCACACTTATCAATGACTGGTACCAACACAAAAATTTAATAAGCTTGTCCCATTACTTGGGCAGGATCAGCCACACTCGTAAGTAGCGTAATTAATGCAAATGTATATTTGATAGTTATATAGGAGGCTACAGCAAGTGCAGGAGCACGTGGCTAAGTATCGAGACACTCAATCAGTCGAAGAGAGAGCAGCTTGCTTGTAGTAAGTCTGGTAGTACCCAGCTGAGTATCGAGACTCACAATCAGAAGAGAACAAAGTAGCTGGCTTGCAGCAAGTGCGGCAGCACGCAGCTGATCTTCGAGACTCACAATCAAGAGAGTACAGAGCAGCTCGCTTGAATCAAGTGCGGCAGTATCGTAACTCACAATCAGAAGAGGACAGAGAAGCTCGCTTAAAGCAAGTGCGGTAGTATCGAAACATACAATCCGAAGAGGACAAAGAAGCTTGCTTGAAGCAAGTGCAGAATAGAGCAACTCTCTTGCTGCAAGTGCGGCAGCACGCACCTAAGTATCGAAACTCACAATCAGATGAGGACAGAGCTCGCTGGCAGTAGGTGCGGAAGCACGAAGCTAAATATCAGGCCTCATCAATCGTAAGCAGTGTCATCCAAATACGAAGTTTCTTAAATCAAGTAGCCAGAAATCTTAATTTTATGTCATTTTTAGAATGAGTCAGCTTGCTTTGAGTAAAAAGGTGGGATCGAGTTTCGTAGAAGGTGTTTTATTTCTTAAAATTGATTTAAGGTCGATTCAATACTGGATTTGGATTGGCTTATGAATGCTAAGCTTGTAAATTAGCTTGATTATCGTATAAAGAGAAAAGATAGGGCAATTTAGGGCGAAATTCCACTCTTTTATAGCCCCTTTATTGATCCAAAACATTAGAAATGAAAAATTAAGTTAGTGGACCTACAAATATGTAACATAAAGGTAGTTAATAAAAATTCAGATATATATGTATATTTCACCAGCCCACTAAATGGTGTTTGAATTCCTTAAAACCATACCTGCTTTCGCGCCTGCTATCATTATAGTGCACACACAGCACAGCACGTAGGGTATGTACACAACTTAAGAGTTTCCGACTTACGTTACTTTCTTTGAGAGCTGACCGCCTGACAGCAAAAACCTTTGAGCTGGGCACCAATTGACAGTGCAACTGACAGGCAGCTTCTAGACGTTGCAGCCAAGGTTGCCATCAGTATATCAGTTTACAAAAACTTTAAACTGAGTGCAGAGCTTGTTATGATGTCAAATCAGCTATCATCGTATCAGTAAACAGTAATCTTTTGCCATATTATACACAACAAACAGTATGAAATATGCCTTAACAGTATATTCGGAATGTACACTCTTAAGTCACTCAAGTTGCGTTTTGTGCAAAATGTTGCAACAATTTTTATTCATTCTTATTGCCTTTTTGAACGGTTTTTTTTGTATGCATTCTTCCGTTGAAAACAAAGCTCAACGGCATTGTGCATTGTCCTGGGATGGCGTATCAATCAGGATTTAACAAGCAAATTTATGCACTTGAGCTGCAAGCAAACTCAGTCACCCATACATAAGCAGACATGGGCACACCCATGCATGCGCCTGCTGGCCATGCACAGGCAGCTCGACATGTTTGATACTCTCTCTTTAGGTAGGGCATAATGAGTGTTTTCGTAATGAATTTGCATTTCAGAACGACTGTAATAAGAAACCTGGTGTCAAGAATGTGCTAAGTACCATTTTCCAAAAAGAGAACGAGTATTCTTGATTCAACGAGTATCTATTCAAGCGACAAGGAACACGAAACTTTGAATACAACTTTGAATTGAATATACATAAAGTGCAACTGGCCACTTTACAATTTGAAACTTCTACGATTTCCAAGATTTTGATATATTCGAATGTTTACTCAGCTTACTCCATAAAATATTTATTCTCATAATGTTACCATTCTTATGCGAGTTAACGATAAAAGAATATTTTGGTACTTAACGTAACATAAAACTTCTTATAACTTCTATCGTTTTTTGTCCATGCACAATTTTCATTCAAAAATAGCAGCATTAGATAGAGATGGCAACAGTACTCTGTAAATAACATCAAAATTTGTATCGGATCCTCTATCAGATTATTATAAAAACAAGAAAAGAGAAAGGAGCGCACGCATTTCCGTGCTTATGCAATCGATGTTTATCGTAAAGATTGATTACACTATGCAACAAATTTGAGCTCAATGAATGCTATAACATACCTTTTTCGGTAAATCTTGGGCTCGCCAAGATAGGCCAAAACCATTCGTGGAACATTGAACCGACAGTTAGACACCTTTTACTAAAGTTACAGTTCATCTCGATCGGCAGTTAGGTTCCCGAGTAAAAAAAGATTTGCCGCAAATTTGAATTTTAAATGAGAAATATTTCGAAAACGATGCAAGAAAGTTCAAAATAGTCGCCGGTTTCGAAATCAGCGAATCCAAATATTCCGAAACAGTTGAGTTTTAGCCATAGGCTTTTGTTTTTGTGGCATAGTGTTATTTGTTGTTATAGGTCCCAAATTTATATGGCTCGAAAGTTTTTCTGTGGTTGTAGTAGTATTAAAGTATTGTGAAAGTATATTCTCTTTAGACCAATTAAGTTATGCCTTTCGACGATTTCCATAAATACCTAAAGAAACCAGCAAATCTTAGATGGTTAGGCTATTGGCTATGGCATTCAACGGAAACGCTAGACGAGTCTGGTAACCCTAGGCTACAGTTAGACTGGATTAGAATTATCGATTTCAAATTGATTTCGGGATAGGTTAATCAAGTCTTTGCGAGTTCATTCAGAAGACAAGGGGCCCATTAAGATGCTTGAAGCTTTTTGTGCCTACCATCCCTTTGGAAAGGGTACTCTGCCAAACCAATTTAATGGAGCTTGTCAGTTTTTAAGAAGATCATATGCAACTATATGACTATACTACATGGTTACTGTCAAAGTGCGTGGCAGGCATAGTCGAGTTAGAGGACTTGGCATTGTAGTTATTAAAGTTGGTTTCTTCTTCTTCTTAGCTTTGTTAATTGCCAGTGCGTTGGCTTCTTTGCCCTTTGCTCTGCTCTTCGAAAGGATAATTCCCGATACCAACTAGCTGGCCATGCGGATAGCGGTTCAAAGGGCAACTCGTGCTTTTGGCTGTGGCCTATACTTTTTACAAGCCTTCGTATCTTCCTGAAACTATACTCGTGATTCCTTTTGAGAATGACCTTCTTCGAAGTTAGCCTTTTGAGATCACATTAAATATGAATACACTGTCTTGGTTTGAAGAAGGTCTCAATTGCGGCTACCTCTGAATCAGGGATTCTGCTCCAGCTCTTGTGGAATAGTCCTGAGTATAAGCCAAGTTATTCAGTACTTTGCCGGGATTTCGGGTTTTACTCAAAAATCTACAATAAGTCTTTGTCAAAAGAAGCTGGCTCACCTAGAGTATGTTCTATTCGGTTGCTCGAAATTAGGCTGCTGTTATTTTTTTATAAAAAATTTCCTTCTTTTTTTTGCCATTGCGCTTTGCATATTTGAAAAGTTTTTATTTACTTCAACTCACAATTGCACTTTTGCCATTACTTTGGCTATTACACTGACGTTTTTAACGTGTAAGCCATCAACAACAACAGTTTGAGGAAGTGTGTCTGTGTGTGTGTGTGTGTGTGTGTGTATAAGTGTGTATAAGTGTGTGTGTATTCATTATTTATGCATTGGTGTTAGCACTACTGTTGCTACTCTGCTGCTGAGTCTGGCTGTCGCTTCGGTCGCTCTGCCGCTCTGTCGCTTTGTCGCTCTGTCGCTCTGTCGCTTTACTCTTCTTACTGTCTTATGCGTTTGCAGCTTTTCTTTGCATATTTAAGCAATGTCATAGCGTAAGCGTGTGTGTATGATTGTGTGCGTGTGTTTGTATTATACTTGATGCCATTTATCCTTTTTTGCATAAAACAAAGATTCAAGAAGAGCAAGAAAAAAGGCAGCAACATTACGTATACGCCCCAGTCGTTGTGTTTTTGTATGCGTACTGGCAACAAAGTATTGCAATTTTAATATGCTTTGCTTTGTTTTTCCATCTATTATTTTCCATTACACTCCACTGTGCATTGTATTTGTGCCTTTAGTTATTATCCAGCTTGGCTGTATAGAAAATGCCACTTGGCTTTTCCTAGACTTGAGCATAAAGCCTTGAAGAGGCTTCAAATTGAATAACAGCACTCAAGCTGTGTCAAAGTTTGCATTTACCTTTAGCTGCAGCTCAAACAAATATAATTTATGTAGGCACAGACCAGAGACAGCTAGGCCAACACCTAGCCTACCGCCCACCTTCTATTAGCTCTACAAGCTTTTCAATTTATCCAACTTGCTGGCCGCTCATAACTTAGACGCTTTCCCGCTAATTGCACACGGCAACTTGAACTTTTTTAATTAAATGCTGCAGCAACAACTATCCAACATTGCAGCTTGACAAATGTCCTGGCTATAAGTTGCAACAAATCTTTGTTAATGTCGGTTGGCACTTTCACCCGAGTTGCTAGCTGCAACCCAACTAAATGACAAATACATCAACAATTTTGCTTTACACTTTACATTTTCTAAGCAATTTATATGAGATTCAAGCCAGAATACCACAGAGCGGACCAAGACACTTGGCTATTATCTGGCGCAATTACAGAGCTTTCATTTTTTTCTGTTGCCTACTCTTAGGCGCTCCTGTAATATAAACCAGCAAATACCCTTGCAGTGTTCATGTCTACAGTTAAGAGAAAGTTAAATTTGTTGAATTTTAATTGTTAAACTGCGAGTTGCTTATAACACGGATAAATACTAATATTGGTGTGCCCGCTACAGAGCTTACAGCTCCCCTGTCAGTCCTATCTCTGATATAAACTTAATGCCAACTGGGCCGCGTCGTTCAGCGAGATTTGTGACCACCTAGGAGCGACACCCTTCTTCTCGCTAGGGCATCACATTCAGCTAGGATTTGGTGCGAGGATTTCTTCTTAAGAACCTGCAGGTACTGGAGCTGGTGATGCTCTGCTTACTCAGGTATCCTTTCGACATACATTGTCAAGTCAGCAAACCAGTCAGAATTCTTAACAGTTCATGTGAAGTGAGACTGTGTTTCGTTGTCCCAGACGGTCCAGCTTCTGTCGGGTTTCCCGAACCAGCTTGTTGCTTATTCTGGTACCTGCAACTGCTTTTATGGCAGCCTGCAGGCCTTTGATAGTACGAAAACATGTTCCTGCTGCTCTTGAAGTAACACCAGTTTGCTTACTCTACTGAGTACTCTGCGACAAACTCTGTTAACTATAGGATCAATATATAAAACTTTCAATAATGCTGTATTTTTATAAGGTCGCTCTTGAGGTCATATTCACTCTTGTTCACTAGGCGATCGCTCCGTCTGCGATCAGCTAACCAGGGGGCACCTCGTGGAGATTGTGCGTCAACTTGGTAAAGGTATCACACTGGCTATTGGCCGTTCAATAGCGATAATAGGTACATGCTATTTTAGTTGAAGTTCGGGAAGAGAGCGGCTTTCGTCATTCTAGACATTCTGTCTTTTCTGCTGATATCGCTTTCCTGGATTGTCTGAATTCTGGAACAAATTCTTCGACATCTTCAGACAAATAAATGTTTGTTTCAGTTTAAGAAGAACAATCCCTCCAACAGTTATGCTCTGAGTAGTAGCAAGAATTTTATTTTAGACCTTCAACTAAATCGAAAAGAAACCTAGTTTACGGAACGAGAAGACCAATAACAAACTAGGATCTTTTTGTAAGAACATCCGCGAATGCAGCTGTTTTTATACACTTATTCTAAAAATGAACGTTTTGAAAACATCGAAAAATCGAATGCTGATTTTTAACACTTTTGTCTTATTTTGACTAGTTTTATAAAAGGCAGTGAAATTTAGTGCTTTGAGGCGGGATATTGATCGCGTCGTTTAACGAAATTCTATACTTGCTTAAGAAGGTTATATATCGATTAACGAGCTGCAAGCATTTCTTGCAAAGCTGAAGTGTTATTTTCATATCCCATGTCCAGCAAGTAAACCAGTAAGGGAGTTCTTGACCATTTGTGAAATTTCCTGAACCGATCTAACAATTAGGATCTTTGATACTGTTTGGCCTGTCTGTAACATGTGGCAAATATCCAGCCTGTGATTTATTGGGGATCTAACTTCTTTTCTTTGTTTTTGCTCAGCAAAGTGTCTTCCAATACCACAAAATGATATCGCTTTTAGCTAGTTAAGGAGAGTTCATTTAAGAGAAAGCTTGTGCAATCAATAAATCAAGCTGTGAAAGCATTATTCCGAAATCCTTTTGATTCTT
Source organism: Chymomyza caudatula (assembly GCA_035041775.1). Lineage (NCBI taxonomy): Eukaryota > Metazoa > Arthropoda > Insecta > Diptera > Drosophilidae > Chymomyza > Chymomyza caudatula. The sequence goes on along the minus strand of JAWNKW010000032.1, from coordinate 438,370 downwards.
TACATGGGATTTTCTTTCTACTTCTTAGATCGTTATATTTTCATAGTAACATATAACATTCTGCACATATGTCTTTACTAATTTGTTGTAAAGTTGACCAAAAACACATTTTACTCACTGAGAAAATTGCGATAAACTCATGTTCATTAGTGCTTGCGAAATACCTTAAGCAAACAACCGAAGATATAAACTGTACAGGCTCCATATAGCATAAGTGCTTCCTCAATGAAAAACCAAAGTTTTAAGCTTATTTTCTTCTATACGCCGCAAACTCCATCCAAAAGTACAAATGCCCTCTTGAGGTAAATAATAGTTAATGTTTATTATTGCAAGTGCAGCAAAAAGTTAATTGAGTTTACTTTGGCTAAGAGTAAAAACGTTGACAAAGTTGTGAAATTACAGTTGGGGGAGAGCTTTTCCAGCGGGGTTACATGTGCAGCAGCTCCGTTAATTTATATGACAAAGTGCATAAAAAGCAACGCTTAAGCTCAGTTTTCTATTTTCCAAGTTTACAATTTTTTTTTGTGTTCACAATCGTCATTGCAAATTGCTTTCGTATGGTCGCCATGCTAATGATATTGAAAAATTGCATTTTCGCATTTGTTGGTGGCTGTTTCAGGGAGGAAAGGACTGCGGGTTGAGCGGTAAATCGACTGGCAGTTGCAATATAATTGAATTGTTTAACGAAAGCTGCTGCAGTTGTTGCTTTCCCGCTCAGACTGCTGCCTGATTGCCTGCCAGCCTGTCAGCCACTTGCTTTTTGACGTTTTCCCCCATTTGGGGCAGGCTAATTGCTGATTGCAGCCCCCTTTGTGTCTATGTGTGTGTTGGTGACATTGTGGCATATAATTGCCATAACATAGTTTTCGCTTGTGGGCAATAACGGGTGAAATTTCGTTTGTGTGTGTTTTTGAAATACATATTACCAAAAAATAGCACAAAATGGTAGTTTACAAAGGCTTGCCAAAAACTGTGTTTTTATAAACCGAAGCAGAAATTTGACAAATGAAAGGGAAACAAGTTTTTTGAAATGCAGTCAAAAAGTTGAAATTCTGTTTGAAAATGTAAACTATGTCATGCAATAAGCTTTGTTCTTGGTTTTTTTTACCAAACACGTTTATAACCCACTTATTAAGGGCAATTACATGTTTTAAAGTAAGTGATAATTAACTTCATTGACAACAAATGTTGCAAGTTTTCAGAAAAGTAGCCTGCAGATGACAGATTGTGGTTTTTATATAATTTCTACTGAGTAACTATTATAATGGATGCCAAATAAAATAATAAATGTATATGTACTTTCTAATCCGTAGATATTCTCTCCTCTCCTCTGCACTCCTACCATCTTCTCTCATAACCTCCCCTCTCTTCTCGTCATATTTGATCTCATCTTAAATACTTATCGTATGAGCTTAAAGGAAAGGCTTAGTGACGTGGTAGTATCACTAGTACGTAGTATGTACCACAAAATATCTGCTTGGAGAAGTGCCCTACAGCAGACCGTAACCCGATAACGAACTGTTATGACCAATAAAGAAGAAGAAGACATGAGTGCGTGTGCTGTTATATAAGTCAGTCACTTTTTCAATAAAAGAAAGAATTTGCGGCAAAAAGCATGTTATTTCTTAACATAGTGTTCTGTCAGCTCGATAAATTTATGGACATTTGTTCCAGTGATGACATCTTCATTCGAATCAAATCTTTTACCGCTGAGCCCTTTCTTCTGAATATGCTGTACGCTGCAGCAGCTCTTCCACAGTTATGAAACGTCGCTAATTAAATTGGTTGCTGTCCTCCAGACGTCTCTGCCGCGTCTCCCCTTCGTCGCCAACCTAGCACATCCTCTTTGAAGACCTTTCTCGCACAATATAACCTAGCCAGCATAGCCGCTAAATTTTAATTCGCATGACTATGTCAATGTCGCCGTAGAGCTCATAGAGTTTGTCGGGCGCTGTAGTCGTTGCCAACGCATAGAGGGCCAAAGATCCTACGGCGTACTTTCCGCTTTAACACTTCAAGGGCATTTTCATCAAAATGCGTCATCACCATAAAGCAAAACGGAAAGGATGAGCGTCTTATAGAGTGTTAGTTTTGTGTGGCGAGATTGGATTCTACTACGAAATCCAGAGCGAACTCAGACAGAGCGACATACACGCGTTCCTCAACGGACTATCAAATGGTGCTTCATAATCGACAAAGAGATAGTGGGTGTCGATTTGGTATTCGTGGGTCTTTTCCAGGAGTTGGCGTAGTGTGAATATCTGGTCGATGGTGAAATTACTATTACCATGTGTGAAGCCACACTCATAAGATCCAATCAGTTCTTTTGTGAATGGCTTTAGACTGATCCCACGATAGTAAGCGCACACCGTGGGGTTATTCTTCTTTAAAACAGGGCAGAGATTAGAGTCGATAGTCTTGAACAATTCAGGTCATCTGCGCCAGCAGCTTCGTAGTTTTTGAGCTGCTTGATTGCTATCCTTTTTCGTTCATCTATGAACGCGAATCTAAGAATAAAGTTGCTTAACAGACAATTATTACTAGTTACCATTAAAAGTGCCATTAACATTTAAAGAAACCTAAATACAGCACGAATTTATATTTCGTCAGCTCTATTTACTCCTTTGCAACTTTACTTGCATATTCATCATCAACATCAATTCATGGAATTCATTCTCTATATAAAAACTGCAATTTAAGACCACATAATGCTTTCTTTCTAGAAACTTTCAAAACTGTCTCCACATGTGTTTTGCATGCATACATATTTAGCAATTGATTTGCGAAAACATTTTGACATTCCATAAGCGTATTTTACTTGCTGTTGGTTTCCCCTTTTTATTAAAAATATTTTTTTTTAAATATTTGGAATATTTTGATTGCATTTGCATGCTGTGCTAGCTGCTATTAATACTCTTAACGTGTTTCGGAGCGTGCATGTTGCAGGCTTCCAGTGGAGCTTTGATGAGGCACAAATGTTGTATAAATTTCCAAAATTGAAATCGTTAGATTCGATTGCAAGCAGCTTGAGAAAATTCAATTAAAGAAAATGGTAACAACAGCTGCATAACAGTAATCAAAAAAAATATTTATGTGACTGGCTTGCGTGTGTGCGCTAGGCAACGCTAGATGGCGCTTGCGATATTTATGTTTTGTTACTGCTGTTTGCTTGTTGACTAGTCAAAGCCGCACATGGGAAAATATTTTTAGACAAACACACACACACATACACATGTAGCCACGCAGTCGTTGTGTGTGCGTGTGTGTGTGTGTGTGTGTGTGTGTGTGTGTGTGTGTGTGTGTGTGGGTGTTTGAGTATCTATGTGCTAGTAACGGAAGTCTATGAAAAACAAAGCAACAGCAGAAATGGGTAGTATCTGCCAGTCCGTTGAGCAACAGTCTTGTCACGTAAATCCACCAAAAACCGAGCCTTGCTCTTTGTTGTTGCTCGCAGTTTGTTTTTGTTGCTGTTGCTTTTGTGTTTATATTTGTGTTTGTATGTTTTCTAATACTCTTTTACGGCTGCTCTTTGCTTTTGTTTCGTTTTATGCCGTTTTATTGTTTTTGCTATGCTCTGTCTTTTTGTTCTTGTTGTTGTTGTTGTTGTTGTTGTTGTTGTAATGGCATTGCTCAAGAAGCCATGGAGTAATTTATGTAGCGAGAAGCACTACTGACACTTTGGGCGACACTCAGAGCTCAGATAAAGAGGATAACAAATTGCGCTCATGCAACAGATTTCCATGCAAAAACATTAAATGGCCACCCACACAATAACAAGCACACACACACACACACACGCAGAGAGAGAGTGACAAAAACTTAAGAAGAGCGCGGAAGAGAGCGCGCTTATGTAAATCAGATTGTTGCGCTCTTGAGCGCATTGGCAGCTGCGTCATCATCATATGTTAAGTTATTCAAACTAAAAGAGTGCGTTTTTTGCAAGCCAAACTTCAATCTGAAAATTGAAATAAACAGGCGAAATAAGCATAAAAACTGCATTTGATTTGAAAGCCGTTAAGCTCTTAGCTGTCACAACATTCAAATGCTGACTGCAATGCCGCCAACAGCTGTGAGCCTTGCGCACGCTCTCAGCAAAGAGCATAAGAGAGCGAGAGAGCACTCGCTCGTTTGCTGATTTCATAGGCAGCAAAAGAAACGAGTATTTCGCATGGCTCTCCCAGGCGCAGCAATGCCAACTCGCTGCGAGCTGACTTTAGTAACGAATAACCAAGGTGCGAACAAATCAACACGGTTTGCACGCTCTACGCTGCGTGCCATATAAAATAAATTCAAAAAATTAGCAAACGCAACGTTTAAACTGTATAAATCTATAGAAGTCGAGCCTAAAAGTAGGCAGCATTAAATTGCATCAGCAAATTATGTTGGTGTTGTGTGAAAAAGTTTTGTGCAAGCTTTGAAAATTACGGCATTGCGCCAGCAGGACATCAAATGCGTCCTGCGACACACACACACACACACACATATACGAAAGCAGCGCGTGTTGTGTGCTTGTGTGTGTAAGTGAGAGCGCAAGTGAGAGCCGCACGGTTTGCGTGTATTTGTGTGCTGGCGACAACGTGCCGCGCGCCCAGCAAAAACATACCAAGTTATTTAATAAGTAATTCGATTATTAAATAAAATTGCAGTGAATTGCGGTCAAAGTGCAAAAAAAACAAAAAAAAAAACTTCCGCAAGAACAATAATATTTTAATGTGGTGAATACATAAATGGCGGACATGTGTTAATTAAACAGCAGCTGTGCATTGTGTGTGTTGTAAGGCAAACAAGTCACAAGTGACGTTACGTATACGCCAGCGCGACCGTTTGGAAAATGTTAGCATGTGGCGTCGTCGCCGTCGACGTCGCAGTCGGTTTAGTGGCAAAATGCTAGCATATGCACATGCATAATTTAGCATAGTAATGCGTTTGCCGCCTGCAACATGCCAGTCGCATATGCAAAGCAAGTGAACTTAATTACTTAACTCAGTTTCACGCAAAAGTGGTCTAAAACTATTTAACACAAAACAACAACTAAACGTTAAAGGTGTTGAAAGTAGCGCGCACAAAAACCATTTTTCAAGTAGCTAAATGAGTCGTCTATGTTTGACTTTGCACGTCTCACGGCTTGTCTTTGCTTTAAACATTGTTTCAAGGCTGCATAACGCTATCTTGGCGTAAAAGTGTGTATGTAGGTGTACAGCTGTAACTACTAACAACGCAGCCAAGTGGCACTTGGCAGCATATACCGTAACGCGCACGTGCAACACACACGGCAGGAGCCGCAGCAGCAAGAAAAGTGAAAACACTCGAAAGTGACTTTTCAGCACGTCAAGCTGACTAGTCAAGCGTGTTTAAGCCACAACGACAACGAAAATATCCTTACACGGCCAACGACATCGTCGAGCTGAACACCTGCGTCGACGTCGACGTCAACGCCAGCAATCAGTCGCAACTAAAGTAAATCTGTGCGCCTTGCAAATCAACCACCTGACCTACCTGCTTATTAAATACAAGCGCTAACTGACGCCTGCATACGTCACATGTGTGGGCCCATAACAACAACAACTACTACCAATAATAGAGCAATTACAACAGCAATAGCGTGGCAATCAAAGAGGTAAGAGTCCATTTCTAGCTTTAACAAAGGCAGCAAATCCTGTTTGTGATAAGCGCAAATGAGTAGAGGAGAATATACATGCTCTTTATACTATACAAGAAACTTTATTTCGGATTGATGAAGACAGCGCATACACTCATTGCTTACCTAACTTATTAACGCCTGCTCTAAGGCGACTAAGAACTGCTCTAAAATTGTCATAATGTACTGCCAGCGATGCTTATTATGATTTTCCGATGTTTGAATGTGGCGTATTGACGTTCAGTTTCTTTTTGTGGGTTACTCATTCATAAAAACGTATATGTATAGATTATGATGAAAAACAGGCTATTCGCACAAAATGCAGAAAGCTAAATTCATAAAAAAAAGATTATTTGCCTTAAATGGGCTAAAAAAAGAGTTTATTTTCGGCTTTAATATACTTTTTGTTTTTTATTTTCCTAATAGAAATCACTAGACGACGTTATCGACCAGCAATGAGTTGGCGACGGAAGCTAGTTGAGTTTCTAAAATAGAAAAGAAAATTGTATGAGAGACACAAATTACATACTTTTTTGTTGAGTTATGAAAAGTCACTTTTCAGGATTATAAAAACTATTCGAAAGGGGACGGATACATCTTACACAAGAATTTGGCCAAACGAAACAATTTTGATCAAATGAAATTAGAATGAAAGCACATCTCAAAATAACCATTATTGGGCATATTACTGCGAAATTGGAGCCAATGAACTTTAGCTGGTTATATATATCTTCTTCTTATTAACTGGCCATAGCAACCTTTTACCGGGTTACGGCCTAATGTAAGACACTACTCCAGGTGCCTCCTCTTCCAATCAGTTAAACCAAAGCCAGCTTGTTTCAGGCAGAAGGAGGAATGACATGAAAAATGGTCAAGAGCAATAGCCGAGTCGATATAGCCATGTCTGTCTGTCCGTCTGTCTATCCGTCCGTATGGGTCTCTGTTTCTCAGAGAATATAAAAGTTAGAGTAACAAAAGTTTACCATAAGATGCGCATTTTCCCGGAAAAGAGCAAGTTTATCTATTAATGTCGATATCTCATCCCCTTTCCCCGTGAAAGACGTTCGTTGTTTAGACCCACACCATAAAAGCTATTCGATTGAAAACTGGCACAATTATGCACACTGCTATTGTACATATGTTGAGAAAAAAGGATAAAAATTAGATAGAAACTTTAAAAGATATAAGTAATAATGTTGCAATTTTGAGCCATCAATTTTGGTACGAAGACTCATGTTAAGCTTATAAACCAAACATGGTTGACATTTTGTACCACGCATCCCCCCGCAGTCCAGTTACCTTAATATCGTCCACAACCTCGATACAAAAATTTGCACAGAAATTCGAAAAATCGAAAAAATTTGAAAAATCAACCACTGTTTTATTCACTATAATTCAATGGGAATAGTATCCCTATTAAAAGTTCACATCCTTACCTTGGTATCCCCTTCCATGCAAAACTAACCTGAAGACAACATATATCCAAAACAACGACGAAACTGGCGAAAATGGGACGGCTGCTATGGAGTCGAAGCGAATCGTCAATAGAAAACAAAATTCTACACGATAGTATGAGAAACCACAATATATATGATATAAAACTGTATATTGCTGTAAAAAGTTTGTAGCACGTCGAATTAGACCATTAAAGATTCTACATTTGCATTGTAACCTAATATGCTACCTTTTAAATGCAAAAACTTGACAGTTCAAAAAATATATTTTTTGGTTTTTTTTTACAAAGTCTGGCACATATTTCGTACACAGCAGCTTTAACTTCAAACTTCAACTTGGTCAAAAAGTTGTGCCTAAAATTATGTGTTTTTATCACAGAATTAACCTAACTTTTTAAATGCAAAAACACGTCTGACATATTTAGTTCATTTCAGCTGAAATTTCATGACATATTGTAATTTGACTCCCAAAAACCGTCTGTTATAAGCCATGTGTTGGATCTATTTCAGCAGAAAATGGCTGCAGGCCATGATGATCTGTGTATAAGTGCATGTATATATATATGTGTGTGTGTGATTTACGCTTGCTATTCATTTCCGCATCCGAGTGTTATGTCCGTTTCCTTTTGTTGTGCTAGTTGGCGAATTTCATCTCGCGGTTGGATTGTCGTCAGGCCAAAAGCATCCAGAACTCTCTTGCTCTCGCTCTCTAGGCTCTTTCTCTTGTGGCATATTCCTTCAGCTTCACATCACTTGAATTTGAGACAGCGAGCAGGCTATCCAAAAATGTCATGTCTACGCGTCTGTCAAATCAAATCAACTGGCGTCGTGGTTTGGGGGAATATGGGGCAACTGTCTGTCTGTCTGTCTGTCTGTCTGCCTGGCTGGTTTGCCAGTCACCAGTCAACGACCACTTGTTAGTCTGTAATTTGCGCTCACCAAACACACACAAAGGCACATACACTCATAAACACACACAGACATTCATATGAGTGCGCGCTGCGCAGTCAAACACAGACGCAGCCAGTGAGGCACAAAACGCTTATGCTTTTTGCTTGGCTGGAACTCAGCTGCGACTTGGATGCTGCCGCTGTCAGTCCACGTCCAAGTCGGAGTCGAAGTTGACGTTGTGCTGCTTGTCGTGGCTTTTGTCATTTGTTGAATCTTCGCGTGCTGCGCCAATGTCTTTGCACTCCTCATTCCCTTTGCCAATAACTGTGCTTCATGCTACTCGCTTTCATTCATAGCACGCGCTGCCTTTATTTTCTGCTGCTTTTTCAATTTCAACGAGTTTTGCTCTTACTCAAAGACACACACACACACACACACCCACATACGCACACACAGGCACACACAAGCACACACACACACACGCATGACTGGCCGCCCGCATGGTTTTCCTTTGTTTTGATGTCGACTCGCTCTTGCGCTTACTCAGTCTTGCTTTCCGGCATTTGCCTCTTGCCTGGCTTAGTGCAGAACTTAATTTTCTTATTTTTTTGTTTTTCATATTTGTTTTGCGCCTGGAAATTCACCACAGCTTGGACTTGAGGCGCGCTCTCTCTCTTCTTCTCTCTCTATTGTCGAATGAATGATTCAATTTTGATTTCTTGCTTAAGCATTTTCCTTGTTGTAAAATTTCATTCATTTTCCTTCAGCTTTTCTTTTTCTTCTCGCTGTTGTCTGATAATGTGACATGCCATGCAGCTGCTAATGGCCTGATGCTGTGCATATTTGAGTGTGTGTATGTCCTTTGTCTATTGTTGTTGTTTTTTACTGTGTGATTAGTGTGTCATTCGTTGCACGTGACTTGAATTCAATTTGCAGCGCTATGAGCAATGACATTTGTTCAAGTGGTTTGCACTTTTTCTATACATAAATACAGCTGTTTGCTTGTATGTGTTCCCAGCTTGTAATTCTATTTTTAGCTGCTCATTTGCAAACAATTGCGATGGCAACGCTGAAAAGTATGCTATAGATTTTTTGCTTTGCACACATTTGATTCAAGTGCACTTGCAGAGAAGCCATTTTTACCCATTTCCTCTGCATTCTTAGAACGTATCCTTTTTTCAAAATTGTACAGTTCAACTCATATTTCAAACAGTATTTTATTTAGCAACTTTCGCTTTTCTGCCAAAATTCGGTATGAATTTGCGTACATATATTTCTCCACCTTTTCCAATACTAACATCTAGCTAGATTTCACAGATTGAGTTCACTTTTGACTTTGAAGTGTGAGAATAGAATTCAAACAAGTTTGAAGCAAAAAAAATGTGCATGCAGGTATTAATTATATAATAACTAGTTGGACCATAGCAGTCAATAAATTCATTATATAAATTAATTCTTCCCGTTCTCATTCCCCTTCCCGTTCCTCTTCCTTCTCTTTCTCCCTCTCTCTTCTTCATACAAAGTCAAGCTACGGATATTGGTAATAATATCTTTATATCCTCTACCTCTAACTCTACCTCTATTCAAAAGAATTATTTACCTAGACAAATTTAATGCTTGCCAACTATATAAGTAGAAACACATGTTTTATATGGAAACTCGTTTTTGTCGATATCTTTGGCGTCATCTATTGGAATTCGTACAAACTTCACAAAAACCTTCTCCCTAATACTGTCTACAATGTGTGAAAATTTAGATGAAATCGGTTTACGCGTTTTCGAGCTTAGCGAGCACATCACTTTTTGAGGCTTAATTTTTATATATATAGATTTGTTTATATTCTGTATCCATGTTTCAACTTGGGCCTAGTCATGACAGTATTTCCATATCTTAGCACAGTTGTCTTATACTTTACCAGACCAGTGCAAATGGGGGTTTCGGAAGTACAAACATGATTAGAGACAAATTTTACAAAGCAAAGCTTGATGAAAGTGAGTTCTATCTAGAGTTGATCCATTTCGCCTAAGCCTCACCCGCATGGTTTTGCTTCAGGCATCAAGATTATTTACACTTCCTAATTTTTTTCCACTTGATCTTGGTTTTGGTCCGTTGAGTCGCACCAATTTAATCTTTCCAATATTCCTTGTTTTCAACAGTTGAGTCACACTTAAATCATTTGGCCCTCCTAGTCCTCTCCAGCATGGTCTTGGTTTTGGCCAGTTGGGTCGTAGCAAAGCCCATATCTTCTTCTAAACTGGCCGTAACAACCTGTTACCGGGTTACCGCCCGGTTCATTGGAATTGGTATTTTACATGGTGGGTCCTAAACCCTACGCAGAACCCTTTTAAGGCCTGGGGTGGCTCTACTGGTCTCGAACGACTAGCTTTGACTTGTTGAGGTGTTATTCTCTAACCCGCTCACCACACGGGCCGAGCCAAGCCCATATGCTCATTCTTTTGTTGCTAAGCCCCAAACAGTAAAAATAACTCCACTTAAGTCGGCAATAGAGAGTTCAGCTTAGGCGCTTATCGAGTGTTGCTTTAGCTCTAAGTGCTACATAAACATGATGTAATCGCTAACAATGTGTATCTACAGTATAGTATACTCCAGGACGAGCAAATTTCCGTAGTAGCAACTTTATATTTAAACAGCAATTTAAATAAACCCAAAACAAAAAGATTATATAACGAAACTTTATAGGTATGTTTTAACATTCCACTGTATTTGAGAAGAAACTACATTTAAATGTCCAGTCAGCACATCGATAAAAATTAAAGAGCATAAAATAAGCGTTTAATAGGAAAAGCGAAGAAAAGCAGTAACAAGGCGACACCTGCCGGGCTTTGGCGTCGACATCCTACAGCGAACAGAGTAACAAAGCAAATCCATGCCCAAGCACAGACATAGTTGCATGGCAAACACAAAGACAGCGACGCAGATAACGGTAGGTCGCTAGAAGTAAGAGAGGGTGGAGAGAGGGTGGAAAGTTGGGGGCAGCGAAGTGTGCGACGATGCGTTGTGGCGGCTGCAAAAGGCTTACAAATATTGTCAGCTCTGTCAGGAGCTGTCTGTTTGTGTGTGTGTGTGTGTGTGTGTGTGTGTGTGAGTGTGTGTGTGTGTGTGTGTGTGTATTGTTTTCCCCAATGTTTGTGTGTGTGTGTGTGTCAGCTTTAGCGTCGCCTCCTGTTGCGCCTGATGTACAACCCGCTGGCAGCCACGACACGACTCTGGGTCTAGGAACACCCACACACACACACACTCGCACACACACACACACACACACACACAGACGCACACACAGACGCATTACTATAGGCGTCGGCTCACAAAAATGGCGCGCGCAACAAGCATTTCCTTGTTGTTGTTATAGTTATTATAGTTGCCTGCTAGCTGTCTTGAGAAGCTACTCCAATTCCAATTGAATTTTATGTGGGTCGCCCTTAAAAAGTATAAAAAAGATGTGAATATAAAAGCAACTGAAAGTTTCACTGCGTTTGTCTGACATTTCAATTGTGGTTTTCATTTCAATTCGATTTTGATGACATAGTCAAGACATCGGCGTCGACGTGCTCGTCATCAGCGTCGTCGCCAACTACAACAACAGCAGCAACCAGCAGCAACCACCAGTAACAACAACAATGGCAACCGTAATAACAATCTGCTGGTGTCGTTGGTAATATGGCAGCAATTTTGTTGCAAAAGCAACATGACCAACATTGGCGGCGTCATTTCAAATTGAGTTAAGTGCCAAGCTGCATGCAACGAGCTCTGCCTGGCCTGCCAAATGGCTCTCACAGTACTTTTAGTTGTTGCAACATGGTGTACTATGTAGTAGCACATGCAATTGGGTCATACTTTTTTCGGCGCCTGCAGCATTTGAGAGTCGTAACGCCCCACAGGACATTGAGCGGTATCTGTCGTTCAAAATGTCTGACAACAAACTGGGGCGGCGCTCCCCCGCCACCCCTCTAACCGTTCACTTTATTAGGCCGATTTACATGCATATCAATAAGGCCAGACGTTGACTGACGTCAGTCTGTTAATTAAGTCACTGTGGAGTGAGTGTTGCCTGGAAATGTGCCACTAAGTGAAAGTGTTTATAAATAGCAGAGACACACACAAACGAACGCATACTCTTTAGACGCACTAATGCATATGCCATGAGCCGGCGTTGTTGCTACCTGTCGCCGGGTGGTAAGCCAATAAACTTGGTTATGCACAGTGGAGGAAATTGAATAAATATCGAAGCAGACTTAATTAACGCTCTAACGGTGCAGTTGTAGCACGCTGAGCAGCACCAACTTTCAAGATTTTCGATAATATCTTATTTTGCGAAGTATTAACTATGATTTTGTCGAAAAATATATTTTGCGCTTTATAAATGTTATTGGTAACTTCTTCTTCTTAACTGGCCATAACAACCCGTTACCGGGTTACGACCTGATGCAAATATCTCCTCCAAGAGTCTCTGTTTTGCGCGTGCTTGGTCCAAACTTAAAGCAAATTAATTGTTTTTTTTTTAACTTTAGTTATTTTGAATTATGTTTATAGCCATTATTTGGCATATTTTTGCGTTTGCCTGAAAGAGACTGCTATAATTCACTTGCCGACAACGGGAAAGTACATAAAACTCGTCAAATCGACACATTATTTGAGCTTACAAATTGCATCGGATAAGTCGTGATTTACAAATCCCAATTATTCGAAGGCCACAACTTTTTTCAGGCTTTGAGAAAATTTTTGAATTTTTTTTTTTTGAAATTTAGTTTGTAGTTATTGTCGAAATTAGTCAAATTTACTCTAAGGAAGTTGCCCGATCATGCAACCTTGTACATTGTCTCAAACCTGATTAAAGTAATTGCAAGAGTGAAAGGACTCTTGAAAGGAAAGAATAAAATAAGAAAATTGAGTAGACTGAAAAGGCTGTACAATCCAACGGCCAAACTATAGTGAGATGATGAGGACAGTTGAAAGGAGAAAAAGAATAAGAATAATAAATAGAGTAGACTAAAATTGCGGTGCGTTTCTCACTGTATAGGCCAAACCATAGTGTGACGGAAAATGCTATGTCGAATCGTCCATGAGACTCATGTTGATCAGATACTGATGAAACGTATTATGAACCGCCATAGACCCTACCAGGGCTTGCAGATCTTTCCTCTTCTGATAAAGAAGTTATATGTATTCCTTCGGGAAGGGTTCTCTGGTAAATTGTTTAGCTAAGCTGCATGAAGATTTTGTCTGTATGGACCGCAATCCATAAATGAAATTGTGTCGCGCTAACAGGAGTGATCTGCGCAAGCCCTATGGCTTTAAAGTCCAGTCTTTGTGTGCCACTTTATATGACAGTTTATTGAACTGGGCACATCGGTATCCAGGAACCCAGTGTACAATGACTCGATTGCAATGTGAAACCAGAGGGATTTTGGCCTTAAACTTGCTGTCCATGATCGACGCTGAGCGAGGATTCTCCAAGCTCCTAAGCGAAACCTTGCTGTCATTACAGATGCCTACACTTTCATCTCGCACAGCTTTCCTTCATAGATACAGCTCGCGGCGTTCAGAATAGCAAAAATTTTCGCTTATGAAACTGCGGTCAATCATCAATATACTAGTCAGGAATAGTCCCATTCATCCTTCGAGAATCGTCTGTGTACAAGCCAAGGGTACACCCTCAGTATGAGTCTTGGCACGCTCCAGCTGTAGCGATATGCGACACTAATAGAACAGTTCATCATGACTGAAAGTGCTGACTGTATACTTTCCCAAGTCATTTAAAAAAATTGGATATCAGTTAAAAAATGGCGCACACACATCCTGAAAGCATCCGCCATTTGAGTAGAGGCACCATCCCAAATAAGTGTCAGAACCTAACTTTTTTTCACGTTTGCTTAGGGGGTTGTCAACTTTGGGGGTGTTGCTTTTCGAGGCAACTTTTGGATCTTTCATTGGGGAAAGTTTTTAGAGCCTAGGGAGGGCTTGGCTGCGCACATTAGCTCACTACTCTAACACAGGGTGGCTATTAGAGCAGCTATCCTGGGGGTACCAGTTGAAAGTTGTGCGTCAACTTGGGTAAGGTAGAGACAGGTAGCACCCTGATCATTCCCCAGTGAATGGGGATCAGAAGCTTTCACCCTATTACACCAGAACCCAAGCCCCACCACACAAAAGTTAATGTTAAATGGAAAAAACATAATCGGAACCATTATTGAATATGATGATTGTAATACAATGTAATTTATACTGTGATGTACTAAGATAACTGTCAAAATTACTTATTTTAGTAGAGTACTTGTAGCAATCAGTGTTCGGTAGTACCAATAGTTACAAGTAATCAGTAGCAATTGTATTGATTCCAATCATAGATTTCAATGTAAATCAATCATAAAGATGTTGAGTTTCAATTACTACTATTGAACTAATTAACCAATATTAAATGCCTTGATTCCATATTCTGATTTTCATAGCAATTATCAATAACGCAAAGATTCAAAGGTTCACTTAGTAGTGCCACTTAAATCAGGGGTCGACGACGTCAGCAGCAACGTCGGCAGCATTTAAGTTGCTGCAATTGTATTTGTGTGTCAGCAGAGAAAAGTGGTCAATGTTTTGAGTAGATTCACATATAAGAGCATTTTCACAGATGCCATGGCAACTTCTCTGACTTGCAATAGCGGAATTGTAGCGATTACGTTCGCTTGGCAAGTAATCCACCGATGCATAGACAAGATAAGCAACTTTCCTATGTATTAAGGATGCAATGCATTTTCAGCAACTATTCCACCTATTGAATATTCGACATTCCGTCGAATAGTACTACTATTGCATAGAATTCAGCCAAATATTTGCTTATTTGGTATGCAACTAAATGCAACGAATATTCGCAATTCGATGCAACAAATCTTCAGCAACTAAACATACGGCAACCCGGCCATTCATTGGAGTATCGTATAACTTCGGAGGAATTCTCAATGCTCACAGATACAGAGTTAAACATTTTGTTAAATATAATAGTAATGTTTGATACCCCAAACGAAAAAACTCTAACCATGCCTGTTTTAGCCCATTGTACTCATTACTTGACTTGTTGGCGTTCAGAATGCGACGTCGCCTTTGTCGTTGGTACGCCCGCTGCGTTTTAGCATTTTGGCGCAACTTAGGCCAAGACGGCATCAAGGCAACTGTCGTTCCAGTTTCATATGGGCTCCCAGCAGCCAGCCCCATATCAGCAGCAGCAGCAGCGGCAGTTAAGGCCATAAAAGCAGTAACAGCAGCTGCAGAGGAGCTGGAGGAGATGGAAGAGCAGCAGCCTACAGCTCATTACATGTCAGTCATTCAGTTAGTTAGTTGGTTGGCTGGTTGGTTGGTTAGTTGGTAACCCAAGCTGGCGTTTGTTACAGTTAGTCTATTTTGCTGGCTGGCGCTGCAAAGTATGCAACAAATTTGCGTTAACCTTAACTTTTTAATAGTGTTAACTTTATAAACACGACGTCGTCTGGGCCAACGCGGTCGTTATGGTTAGGAATACTACTCCGAGACTCGTTGGTGCCATAAAGTTGAAACTATGTTGTGCATATCAATTTGACATTGAGGTAAGTTTAGTCTCAAGCTTGTTATTCATTTGACGCCCACTTGAGGCACTAACTGTTGTTGTTGTTATTGTTGTGTCTCTGGTGTTGACATTGAATTGGTACAATTTAAAACCGCAATTACCACAATCGTAATTACTTTATTGTCATTTGTTTGTCGCGTTTAATCATAAAAATTTCATGATTGTTACGTTTGGTTGGTCAACTTTACGCTTTTGGTTGTTGTTGTTGGGCTTTTTGTATCTGCTTTTGTTGTTGTAATGAATTCATTAAACCTCAAGGCACAACAGACAGACATGGTAGTCTCCATTACCTAAACTCTGAAAGTACTTCGCGGGCACGCAAACAAATTTTCAACACTAATCAGTTGCATTGCGTGTGTCGCCACCAATTTGGTTCCCGGTGCTCCGCGGGGCGGGAGGTGCATGGACATTCACCGGCCTGTCAAAACAATTTAACCAGACGCTTGTCAGTTGTGTGTTTTTTTTTAAATACTCTAGGCTTGAACCATTGCGTGGGGTACACTGAAACAAATTTCGATTAGTATTTTTTTTCAATCTTTTGATTTAAAAGATGGAGTATTTTTTTAGAACTACGAATGCAACTATATTGTATAGATAGAGTAGATTACACACTTGGATTTAAGATGGTTTTATATGTTTTTGAAAACTTCTGAGCTTCTTCGAAAAACACTTGTTGCAAAAAATAAGACTAGAGACAATTTCACTATTGCGCTTATGTGCATAAAAAATTTGTATTAAAGATCTAATGGCTAAGTTTCAGAGTCTACTTCTTCACTGGCCATAACAACCCGTTACAGAGTTACGTCCTAACGGCATTCCACCGGACGCCTCTGATCCTTCAGGTATCCTTCAACAGCCGCATTGAACACCTTTCTAGCAGGATCTACTTCCTTCATACGCACAATATGATAGAGCCAACGGTGCAGCTAATTCACTTGACTTTCTTAATGTCATTATAGAGTTGGTAGAGATTGCGTACCCAGATTCTGAACCCAGAAAACTTTCGAAAACTTTTCGTATTTGTATACATTTTTGTATACACCGGCGATTGTGTACATGTTGAATCGCGACCGTAACATTCAAATATGAACCAACTCAAATTAAAAATTTGCCTATAATCAACACTATTTTAAAGCGTTTGATCCCTTAATAGTTACACTTACGATTGCGTACGCGACAAACTTACACTCTAGCTACTGCTATCATTAACGAAGCGAGAACAAATGTTGTTTTTTGATCGCGAACGTGATTTTTGCCTATAATAGACATTATTTTAACGCCTTTGATCCCTTTGTAGTAACACTTACGATTGCGTACTTGACAAACTTCAAATACCCCCAAAAATTGTGTTTTTTGCACTTGATTTAGAAAAACATTTTAATGTACTAGCTGCTGCTATCAATAACGAAATGAGAACAAATGTTGTTTTTCGATCGCGATCGTGACACTCAAATCAAATGAAAAATATGCCGATAATCAACAATATTTTAACCCCTTTGACTCTTTTAATAGTGTAAAACGCCCGTTTTTGCTTTAAGTGTAGTAGGCCTAGTCTGCTAAACGAATCCGTTAGTCAGTTTTACGAAGTAACCTCTAGGGAGGGAGTTTTGGTCGCGTGAACAATAGGATATTGCGCGCAATTTCCGCTACGCGGCCGGAAGTACTGGTAATCAATTGATTGTTTTATTGTAAATTAATTGTGGGCATGAACATGAGCAATGTTGTTATTGACCAGGCCGAGACCCTGCTAGTTTATACAGTTGTTGTTGTCGTTTCGCATTGTTTATTGTTTTTACGCAATTGTTTGGCAGTTCTTCTTGTTGTTGCTGTTGTTTTTGTTGTACATTGGTCTGTTCGACTGCTGTTGATTTAACAACAAACAAAATGAAATGCGAAATGAGTTTTTGAAAACGGAAATTGAGTTTTTGGCTACCAAACCAACTCTCCTAAATGGTATATTTTTTCGATGGTTTGAAATTTGCGGTGGCAATAAGCTTAAAGATATTTTTGGCGGTTGCCTTGACAATGTTTTGAAGGGTGGCAAATAGTTAAAAGTTTGTGCGTAGCAGAATATAAGAGTTTTAAAAGATTGTGCAAGTTTAAAATATTCAGAATGTGCTGCCTTTAAAGGCACTTATTAAAGTTAGAGCTAAGAAATTTCTATTGGAGCTTTGTTAAATATGAATACGGTTAGCAATTTGATAATAAATGGGTTATTTGTTATTTTTCTTAGCTAACCTTTATTATAAAAAATCAGAATTAAAAGTAAATATATTTATATAGCTCGTACATAGAAGAAGTATTTAAATGTAATTTTAGGTTGAACTGGTTGCATATAGAACAAGTTTGCCCATCATAGTTGGTCGTCATGCAGTCCTACTTGGGTGCATTGGAGAGCTGGTGGATGTTGAGATGTTTAATAGTGGATGTGAGTTTACAGGATACAGTATGCCATTTTATGCTGTGAAATTCTTTACTGTCGATCGTATAAATTTACTTACATTAGATAAAACACTTGAATATACATATTATCTCTCGACACTATAATAAAAAGGATGGAGGGCATAGCCCTTTTTTGATGTACTATTTATACAGGCTGAAAGTCACAGGTTATATCGGGCATACGATTGAATGAATCCAAAATCTGGATATAATCCATGTTTGGTCACTCATCCATTGTAGCAAAACACGATTTTATTCCCCACAAAACAGACTACTGTGTACCGGTAGAGCACCTCTACACTCCTTTCGTTTCCTCTCTTACTCCGGCAGGAATGAATGGTCCGTCAGCCATGACGCACAAACGCCACCTCCTTCTTCACAGACGACTCCAAGTTAAACAACCGGGTGTTTTCAGAAATCTCAAAATTAAAAGATCCTTTAGTCCTCCGGAGCACTGCAGCGTATTCCACAAAGAAGTCTTCTCAATATCGTGCTTTAAAGGACCATACTACGTTTCATACAACGCTAACGTTCATAGTGCCAGCTAAGCAGCTTAACCTCAATATCATCAAATTCGATATCAGTAACAAGCTGCCGCAAATCTCTGCACAAGATCGCTCAGCAGATCGTTCTTAGGCTGATATAGGTCCCGGGACACCGGAACAGAGAGGGCAACGACATAGCAGACGAGCTCGCCAGACAACATACAACTGCTCCCCTTCTCCCTAAGATATAGAAAATAAGAATTCTTATGGCGCCCTGCAAGCTGAAAATACAAGATGTTTTCAGACATAGGCCAATCAAAAATGGCAAAATGTTCTGACGCTCAGCTATTGTTAGAGCCACTACTGAACACTGGCTAGTTGGTGTTTGTGCAGCTAGGCATCTTGCTCTCTACAAAGATCCCTGTAGAAGCTGTGGGGACGAAGGAAAGGAAGAAACGGAGGATTTTATAGGAAGACAAGATAATAAGATCCTAGAGTTCTACAAAGGGACGAATTTCGGCAAAAGCGAAGTTAAACCTAACCTATTAAAGATGAAGTTGACAGGTTTGAGCAACGGTTTTAGACTCAACCAGTTAGCCATAAAATGGCTTCTTTAAACTATCCTTTAAGCAATATATTAATACTTGATTTTTCCGAGTCATGTCCTCAATATTTTTGAAAACCCACGGGATTCACTTGCTTTTGGTTCATAGATTAAGTGTAAACAATTATTTTTATGTTTCAATTCAATGGCGACGTCAAAAAGCTGCAGCCGTGGAACCCTGTCCAAAAATTAGTCATGTACTCGTAGCTCTCTATAGACGCCATTTTGTTTTTCATTTGTAGGTCAAAATATGTATATTATCGTCACCGGTTTAGAATATAAAATAACGTTTCTTTGAAAAAAACGAAAATTGAACTTAAAAAACCATGTTCCACACTGGTGTTACCTCTTAATGGCTTATAAATTCTCTAAGTGTTAACTTAAAATTATCGTGTTGTACTAGGTTACTCGATAAAGTTTAGAATGACTGACTCTTAAATTAGTAAAGTGATCCTTGGCCAAGAGGTCCGGTTCAAACATTCATTGAAACTGAACGCAAGCAAACCATAGTTTTGAATCCACAAAGCGAAACATCAAAAAAGTTTTAAACCTTGCAGTTCTGTATAAAAACTTAAGTTTCTGGAAGAAACTACACTTTCAGTGCTTTTCTTTCTCAGACAATCGCTTACATTCAAGCTTTAACTCATCTTTAACTATTAACTACTTAAATGACTAATACATTTATCATAATTACAAATCATAAATCTTTGCGTCTAACTCAAACTACTTAAACGAAACCCTTTGGAGCTCAAAAACTTTATTTTAGTTAACACAATTTTTATGCAACATTAATGACAATTTGCTGTTCCCTTGATATAATGACCGGCCATATTTCTAGGCTTTCATATACGTTCCAACCTCACACACACACGCTAACGGAATGGCTAATAAAAGTTGGCGAAAAAAAGCCCAAACTTTTGCTAGACTCAATTTTGGCATTGACAAACGACGGGGCTAAAATAAGAGGAAGCAGCAGCAAAAGAGTGCCTTAGCCCCAAAATCTTCCTATGTCTGAGCACATCTTGAAAATTTGTTTGTTTGGTATTTTTTTTTGTCGCTACTTACGTTTCACCCCTCAGAGAGATATGGGGCTCATCATCATTAACTCATCAATGTCAAAGTTGAGCAGAAGGCGCAGAATTAGCCAGCTCAGTTGTTGTCGCTGTCGCTGTCTCTTCCTCTGGCCGTGGTCTTGTTGTTGTTGGTGTTTCCTTTGGAGCGAACTTTAGCAGCTAAAGCAGATTTGCCGTAAAATTAACACGGAATAATGTACAATGCTTATTGGAAATCAATTTTCTGCCTGTCAACTGACAACACGGTCACACTGAACGCTAGTCGTTGAGCCCTGTGTGTGTGTGTGCGTGCGTGTGTGTGTGTGTGTGTGTGTGTGTGTGCGTGTGAGTGTGTGTGTGTGTGTACGTCTTCGTTCGACTGCATAGATATATTTGAGCTTGTGTTTGTGTGTCATGCTTAAATCAATTATATGCTCGGTTTGTCATACGCTTCATGCAGCATTTGAGCAACCGAATACACCGTCGCACAATGGGCCAAAAGTTAATTTTACTGGAAGTAATCAATTCATTTCCGAATTGTATTTTACATTTGGTGTTATATTTTGGCTGTATTTTATATATTTTTTACCAACAATTTCCTAAAGAACTCGGGAAGTATTTCGAGCAATGTAAATACCTGTAGTGATAGCCAAGCCGCCATCAAATCAATAAGCTCAATCTCGTCAAATTCTATATCTGTAACAAACTGTCGCAGATCTCTACATGAAATGGCTGAGCAGTTCTTTATTAGCCTGATATAGGTACCAGGACACAGGGGTAACTACATAGCTGACGAGCTTGCTAGACAAGGTACTACCGCTCACTTCTTCCTGAAAGAAGTTGGCACCTATGGCCACTTGTAAGCTTCATATCGCTTTGATTATCAAGCGACAGAAAATTGAAAACGTGGCAAATCGCAGTAAAGCCAAACAAACATGGCCTAAAATTAACAAAAATCGTACAGCGGGAGCTCTGCTCCCTGAACAGGGAGAGAAGTTCAGTATTCATGCGGCCATCTTCGGGCCCCTTTCAATGATATTTACAGTAGCTGTTGGGACGAGAAAGAGGATGAAACGGTAGCTCCTCTCTTCTGCTCTTGTCCGGCTCTCTGTAAGCGAAAACACAAATATCTACTAGATACTTCATAAAAAAAAAAATCGATTTTTTTCGAAAAATTCACTCTTTCCGAACATTTCAATCGCGATTTGAAAATTTTTATTTTCAGGTTTAACTACTTTAGCTAATCCATAATAACTTCGCCGATTTTACTCAAATCGGTTTGAAATGTTCAAAAGGGTTATCTTACCGAATTCCAATGAAACATGTATTCTTCCGAATAAATTAAAAAGAAGAATCCAAATATTGAAAAAATTTGTTGAATTCTTTGTAATCCACAATCGAGTTGAGGAAAACAGTCATTTTGGTGCCTTTGGTTACAGTCAGAGATTCAAACCAAATCTTATTTCGGATACGGATACTTGATACGGTACTTGTTTCGCTATACCGGCTATATCGGTACCTTTACAAAAACAATGCCAAAGAGAACTATAAAAAAAAGAAGTGGAGCGGAAATAAATTCTGTTGTGTTTCAATTTTTATGATAGCAGCAGAAGACCCAGCAGGGTTATTAGTTGGACGTAGTACGAGGACGAAAAAGAAAAACGGGAAGGGTAACGGGAAGAAAATGATATACTTCGATAGCGGAACTAGCAGGGGGCGTAGCCCTAACTTATTTCACTAAGTTTACTTAAATGTTTGCAATGTACCAACAAACGATAAGATTCGTTTCAAATTTTTCGAATTTAGAGCATCCAAATAAATGTTTGCAAATGGAAAACCTTTTTCGCCCACTGTCAGCCTAAGCTGATACACGAATAGCGGCTTCACTTATTTAGCGTATTCTATTTTGCTCTCCCTTTTGTCGTCCATTTTGTTTTATTTGTTTGCCTTTTGGCTGCCAACTTTTGATCCCCGAGCTTGTTAATCAAATTAAACGATTTATTGCATTTTGTCATTGCCTAATGCTGCATGCCATTGATAATGCGCAGATTATAAAACCCCAAAAATCAAATAGATAAATCGAATACAACGAATATTTTGCCGTCGCCATGTTTACTCAGCGCTTTGCGCTTTTAGCTGGAATATTATTTGCCAAAACCTTGCTGACAGTTTATTTTCATACACTGCGAACTGTAAAATAGTGATAACTTTCGCTTATTTATGCTTACCTTTGTAACGAGAATGCACATTTACTGGGAATAGTTTTATTACAGTGTGACCAGTTTGTTAAACTCTGTAAATCATTATGAGAACCACAAAACTATTTACTTTACAGCCTTTGCTGGCATTACGTTCGAGAGTTGGTTTTAAAACCGCATTAAATGAGTCGTATAAATTAAAGGCCCCCAATAAAGAGTAAAACTTTTGCGTATTGTGTCTAAACTAATTATTTTCGAAAAACTAGTACGCAGTACCTAGTATTTAATAAAAATAAAGCTATTAACGTGTGTTAAAACTTACACTCAATAGCGACTAAACACATTAAATCTAGCACCAGTTTTAGTTGCATCCAGTGGTGGTTTTCAAGAGTTCCTTACAAAGTCTGTGTGGACCACTATCGATCCACCCGGTCCAGCTGCATTGGGAAGACTGTGTGGCTAAGGCCCTTTAGCTGTGGCACCGTGCCTTTGTTTGCCAGCTCATCTGCCATTTCATTACCTTGGACATCTTGGTGTTTATAGACTAACTTTGTTATATTTGTTAAGTCTGGTCTTACATTCACTGAGCATGATTGACGTTGTCCAGGAACCTACAGATCCGTATAGTGAGCAACATTCTTTCATGAATCCAGTTTGCGGAATTAAGAATTGCGTAAATATCCGTTTAAAAACCCCACGGTTCATCAAGATATCAATACAACTGAGATTCGCACGAAGATGTGAGAAAAGAAAATCATTTTTCTTAACATTTTTTATGTTATTTTTTACATTCCATGCCATTTTTGTGCACATCTTAATAACTATTGAATACAATGGATATGATGAAAAGCGAGAATTTATGTTTTATAAAAAAAAAAAAGTGGTCGATATTGTAAAAAGTGAAGCATGAATTATATCTTAGTTTGTAGCTCCTTTTGAATACTTCCTGGAATACTGTCGCCCATACCATTTATAGTAATTGTTACGAGGCTCTTGAGCATCTTTTGACAGTTAACAAAGATGTACTTAATGCACCTAAGACGCTGTGTAGCTGTATTTGGAAACATAAATGTGAGCGGTTCCAAAACTTTTTTTTTTTAAACTTCGCACATCAATAGTCAGCTGTTATTGACACGATATAGAATCGTATTGTTTTTTTTAGGTGAAACATCTTTCGCCAGGCCTCTTGGTAAAACCAGCACGTAACTCTCCGGGTGCTGTGATTCGGGTGGCCTTATTCGTGTGACTCGGATTCAGCGACTCAGTCTCGTAATACTGTGCCTACAGAAGAGATCAAAGCGGCGAAATGATTGCATTGTGTATGTGTATCCTGTAGCAGCATTTAGAGCGAAAACCATCTTGCTTGGACATTCGGCCATCCTAATGCCGCTGCTTGTACTAACCCTGATCTACTGCACTTGGGGTAACTCTATGCAGCTCGCAAAGTTGCTCCTAAAGGGCACAGGCGTGTTCCCAAGATTTAATGCAACCTTACAAAAACATTTCATACAATGAATTACATTTCAAGAGGGATCAAAATCTAAGCTTGCCATAATGGTATCATGCTATCTATTATATAAATACACTAAGCAAAAATTCAGTGTGGTACCGATTACACTGCATTAACGCAACGTTTCCAAGTAAGATCTATACACTTCGAAAGATATAATGCTTGCGGTTTGCAGAATATAAGTTTCACATAGATATGTTGCGTTTTAGTAAGGTAAAAATTAATTTGAAGTAAAAAAAACAACAACAAAATACATTATGCACACAATAATTGTTATTTCGTGTTTGCTTTTCGCTTTTTCGTAATCAGCTTTTACGAGAGCGTGTATTTAGTCATCGACGTCAAGGCGAAGATTAGTAAAAATAGTTGTCTTTCAGAGATTTGCAATTTGTTTAGGATAGTTGTTTTTTTGACTCCATCAAAGCTCCATGTTTCAGCTTGCCAAAACCGTATAAAGCTGTAGCAAAGCTTTTAACAAGGCCGCAGTTCGGGCTTCAACAATAAATGTATAATCTGAAAGTTTTACTCTATAGTTCTATTTCCAACCATTGCAAATCCCCAGTAAATGTTGTTGTTACATTTTACCCTAACCATTTTTGATGGTTTTATTTTGCGATATCATGCATATGCAATATTTATTATATGCGTGTGAGTGTATATATGTGCATATATTTCAATGGCATTGCCACATTTACAGCTGCTAAGCTTGCACACACACACACACACCACACACACACACACACACACACACACACACACAGACACTAATGCAGATATGACGCATATTTAGAGTGTAAAAGTACCGTGCGCCGCGTAGCATGCTATGTTTTATTCTTGCTTTTGTTCACTCTATTTATTTTATTTTTATGCCATTTTTTCTGTATTGCATTTGCACCGTTTTATAAATATATATATCGTGTTTAGATATATATATATATATATATATATATATATATATACATATGCATATATATCGTGTTTAGATACACATATGCAGATATCGTTTAACTGTATCTATATATTTAGATTTTGCACGTAGAATTGTTGTTTTATGAGTTGACTACACACAATATTGCCAATCGATTTTTAGCTTACATTGTTTGACTTCTCGGCTGGCAGTGTTGGTTAGCGTTGAATCTGCACTTAGTGTATAGAGTATTTTCTAATGTTTGCTGCAACTTTTTTGCGCTAGTGACAGTTACTAATTACTTAAGTGTACATATAAATAAGTTTTCTTTAATTGAATTAAAAATGCAGAATGAAATACAATTACAAGTGGTTATTGCTTTGAGTGTTGCTGTACACCTGCTTGGGTTGGCTTATAAGAAAACAAAAGAAAAGCTATTACGAATCAGTTATTAATAAGCTTATGGCCATTACTGACCGCAATTAGCCTAAGCCGCTGCTCAGCGCCGAATCAATCTATCAAATATGCAATATAAAGCGCAAAATGCAAATTTGCCTCATCAATTTTTAATTAAAAACTAACGATATAAGGGACGTGCGTCAGTGTGCGTGTGTGAATCTGAGAGAGAGAGACAGAGCGAGCTAGAAGAGACATTTAGAGACCTAGTATTGTATGAGTGCCTGCTCTAATTGGCATTGCACATCCGCTTAGCAGCTTAGCAGGAATATCATTAGCAATAATCATCATAATTGTCTTAATCATCAGGCTCCATAATATTTGGAGTAATAATATCTGCCAATAAAGCAAAGCCACAAATTTGTAATGCCTGGACAGCAGCTGGTCAGCCACATTGTGCCTGAGATTGGCATAGTCATTGGCCAAGTGGCGTCGTCATTGGCAACTCAGCTGAAACACAATTTCAACGCAATTGACGTCAGCTTTGTTTTAACGCTAATTAATTAAATTCATTCAAATTAAGAGATGCCCGGCAAACCCAAAATGCCGGGAAGCAGAGATCAGGCAACAACGTGGCTCCAAGTAGCAAGAGCAACCACCTGGAATGGCAATCCTTGTCGTTGCCGGTTTCCTTTGGCCAACAGCCAACACATTGAAAACCGTTAATTACCAATTTTTGTGCTTTGTTGTGTTTTGTGATTTTGGCGCTAGCTTTTGTCCAAAGTGCAAGAGGGATGAAGCGCTTAAGCTAAGGGCGAGCAACAAAGCACAAAAGCTCAACTCGAAGTTAACGAAGCTTGAATGCTCTACAATTGATTGCTGCATTTGAATGAGTTGGAAACAAAATGGCTGCGTGTTACATAATGATAGCGCTCCAAGTGGCAAAATCAGTAAGCGTACGCCCTCAAATTGTGTTAACACGACGATAGCGCTCCAAGCGGAAAAATCAGAAAATGTACGCTAGGTTTTTGCACGATGATAGTGCTCAGTAAACGTACACTAAGGTAGTCGGACTCCGATTTCGTTATAGAAATTCGATTGCGAGAAAAGGACGCTCTGCCTATGCACGGAATTGCGCTTCCTTCATTCCTTTTCACACTGATAATTCCTGCAAAAAACAACATAGTCGGCCGCTCTAGTCAATCAAGGAGGAAAAACCGACGGTAGTGGCCTTTGAGCCGCACTGATTTTGCAATTTATCATATCAATATTGAGATCATATTCATGTATCATGCATTAATGCATGCGGCAGAGCATGACTGTACTAATAGTGCAATTCCTTGCAGTTTGATACACACACACTAGGCGCTTAGCTTTGCATCAAAACAGCAGTATTGACGACAAATAAGGGTTTAACCTTCGAATGCATGAAAGTAAGCTTAAATTTTCCAATATATTTCGTTGCGGCATTCTTCAAGTTGTATCAAAAGTGTTCATGACTCTCGTGGGGGCGTATAGAGGTGTTCTGAAAATGTGACGTCACAAACAAAATTTTAATAATATCCGAAAAATCTTGATATTTTCATGCTTTCTTTTCATTTCGAATTCAAACATCGATCAAAGATCTTGCATTCGATTTTTGACTCTTCAAATATCCCTATTTTGCTTTTACAACAATAGCGTATACTCTATGCAACCTATTTGCAATAATTCAGTTGACATTCTACTCCAAGTTTCTATTAATCCCCAAATCTGATTTGATTTTTTTTTTGGTTACAAGATTTGTGACGTCCCATTAGGTGAAGGGGGGTTGCCTAAATGTGACTATTTGCAACAGTTCAAATACTTGGTCAGGCGGCTGACCTTCGGCAAAAACATCCCCAATGTCGCATGCATCCTTAAAAACAGATTTAGCATGCTCAGATGGCTCCTAACCAGTGAAAAACTATCGCTAACAAACCAGGTTATCATTTACAAATCCTGGAATTGCAGTGAAGTCCCATCAATAATCTGGGGTACCCTTGCTCATGCGAACTGCAGACATTGTGAATGACTTAGATGTGCTTAAAGTTGGGGGATGTCATAAAGGAACAGCCCGCTCAGTACATGCTGCACCTTCAAAACAACATAAACACTCTAGCGACGCAATAAAGGAAGCCATGTAGTAAGAAGAAGATTACAGAGGCAAAAAATTTTCAAATCTACAAACACATAGACCTAATTGTTATTCTAAGTTGTATCAGTATTTTTCTTTAAGTTTAATTTAAGTTGTTGGAAAAAATAACAATAATAATAGGTGTTCCATATCCTCCACTTACCGAGTTTGGATTCGACAATAAAGTGACTTGTTGGTGGAAGGATGATAACTCTAAAGCAGAAAAAGTTTTACCCGCTCAGATACATTAGAAAGAAAGTAAGACTTATCAATAAAAATGTATCAATTTTTCTTCACAGTTATTATAAACACGTCAATAACTGCCTTTTTACCCGTGTGGTGAGCGGGTTAGAGAATACCATCTCAGCAGGTCAAAGCTTGTCGTATGAGGCGACTAACAATGACACTGGGTTCTTTCGAAACCAGTAGGCCTTAAAGGGGTTGTGCGTAGGGTTTGGAACCCACCACGTAAAACCACAACTCCAATGAAAGAATGTATTTACATCAGGCCGTAACCCGGTAACGGGTTGCTTTAGCCAGTTAAGAAGAAAACAATAACTGCTTATATCTGATTTTAAATGAAATGAAAGGTGAACTAAGGTGGTTAAGGTATTTAACCAGCTCGCTAACCTGATGATTCCCGTATATACTTAGGGTGTCTTACTTTGCAAAGCTCTTAGCAAGCTCAAAGTACCATTCATTAGTAAAGAGCATATCAAAACTGATTAACATTTGGTGCACAATGAGCTAAAAATCATTGCAAAACTGTTCGAGTGACTGTTGCTAATGAGCAGCCACAGCTGTTGTTAGTTAGAAGCTGCCTTTGGGGGAGCGACAAGAGCGAAAAGTGTATCGTAAGAGGGTTGGAGTGGAAAGCACTCATATTTCGCTTGTAATTCATTTAAATGAAATGCACTCAGCTGCAGCGTAAAGGCAACAAAGCGATTAGCATGAAATGCGTCCTTAATTGGTTCAGATAGTAGCTAAGTGAGTGAAGGTCTCACAACAGACTCACAAACAGATTCAATGAGTGACTGACTGACTAAAACAGTAGTGCTGATGGTTTTAAGTTCAGATTTTGTGGTCATTGAGTATGCTTAATGGAAAGCTTGTTAAAAGCAATGCTGTTGGCCACTATTTTAGGTTGCGTGGTTTAAGAGTGAGTGGTTATGAAAGCAAACCCGCTCGTTGCAGTTGTGGAACCGATGCATGTGTCCCTAATATGCGGTTTCTAGCTCAACATCTTGGTAAACTTTTTGCACGGTTTTGGTTAGCTTTCTTGTAATCTGATTCAAATTCAAGTTCGTTTTATTACATTTTTGGGCTGGTAAGATTTGTAACTGGCTTAAACCTGGAGCACGTTCGGCTTATCGCTTGCACACACATGGCCGAAGTGCATTGCACGACAAAATGCAAAACTGAAAAAAGTGCACTAACACATTAACACTTTCTCTTTTCAATTTCGCCTACGAGTGAGTAGTCTCATATGTACGCTGTGCTGAAAATGACCGGTTTTCAACAAAAATGTTGAATCTTTTAACGGTCCTCAAGGTCTTTGATGCCTGATATAAATTGACAACCTTTGTCGAAAACAAAAAAATCAAATAATGATTTTGATGTTACAGAAATAGTTGTAACTTGCTGGAACGTCCAACATTTGCCCATGACGCTGTGTTGCTTTTTAGATGTATAATAAGCAGGGAACTAAGCTGTAACGTTGGAGTAAACCAATTCTTCCAAAAATTAGCATAAAGTCAAAACAGTGATCGGTACTTTAGTGCAGGAATGGACAGTGGCTGCAAAGTTGGCAGAGTTTATGACGCTACATTGGTAATAGGCCAATTACACTAGGCAACAAATTTGACCTCAATGAAAGAACCTTGGCTATCGATATCTGATAATATCGCCCATGAAAAAATCTCTCTGATTTATCGTATCCAAAATGAAAAAAAAACGCGCATATCGATATAATATCAACAATCGTATTGGGCACCTTTCGATCGATATGAAGTTAAAGGTCATTTAGACATTTTTCTTCAGCCTTGCCTCATTTTTGAAATTTTTTTTTTTTAATTTTTGTACTCTTCTCACACTGGAAGTTGGACTTGCTAGCCAAAAATGCCTTGAAAACAAAAAATTCGAACAACCGTGTACTATGCCATACAAAAGTTGTTGTTATCGGCTAACAATTGTCGTTGAGCTTCCAGAGCGAGAAGGGTATTAATGTTGCATGTTATTTGTAACTTTTCTACTATCACCGGAATATGACGTTTAGCTATTAAATTCCAGAAATCGTTATCGCTTTTGTGTTTTAGCCTTGCAAAATAAAGAACAGCCACGACGAGTATACAAGATATTAACATGAAATTATCGCATTTACATGATTTTTGGGAAAAGTTCTGCATCATTAACTTAAAAAATCAGTTATCATAGAATTTTACAGCAATACTTGGCTACGTAAGGGAAAAGCTTACTGTTTGGTTCTATTGACATTTGGCGACAGTTGCTTTAATATGTGGCCCCAAGTCAGTTGCCTATCAAAGTGGAGTCCGAGGTAGCAGTGACTTCGTTCCCTTGGAATAACCTTCCTATTAAAGATAAGATCTGGCGGCTGTTTGCTACTTAGCGTATAGTCTACGTTGACGGATTTGCTCTCATCAATGGTTATGTTCCATTTTTTGGCCCAATTTTCCACCGTTTCGGGTTATATTTGGAATTGTTCAACAACGGCTTTGTAGCAAATGGACGATGAGAGGAGGGCTGTATCGTCAGCATAAGTAGCGACCAGGAAGTTTCTCGGGTTGATATTCACTTGGGCGTTTGGTAACATAGAAACAGAAAGTACATTTGAAACAGAAACAAGTTCTTTTGACTTGACAAGTACTTTTAACTTGTTTCTGTTTGAATCCAACATACACTGTTAATGGCGCCATGCTTGTTGTTGTTATTTCACTGCCTTTTGCATTTTTAGACCAACACACAGATTTTGCCCCGTACCCGGCACGAATGTTCATGTGCAATTTACATTCTGTTTCTGTTCTTTATTTCCCGCAATAAATTAGGAAAGACAGTAAGTAAACAGTAACAGAAATTCAGTCTCTGTTTCAGATATCTTTGAACACATTTTAAAGTGCCCGAAAAGCTGCTCAAGCCAAGAAGCTATTACAATTACGGCAACAGTTGCTCTAAGCGCATTATTTGCTAAATGAACAATGGTAATTTGATTACCAACAACCTGTTAAGAGGTAGCAAGAGAGAGCGGGAGAGATACGACCAAAATGAGAAAGTGTGGCCACAAAAGTTGCAACTGAGTTTTTTGGTGCAACAGCTGCCACAACGTAATTAGCTTTGCACTGAACTACTTAACATTTGTTATCCAAAGAAGAAGAAGAAGAAGAGCTCTAAAGACGCTGCAGCTTAAAGTTTATTACCTACATGGCGCATACTTAATCACACTCGGCATTATCAATATCATAATGATGATTATCATTTTCAGCAGCACGGGAAATGTATGTAGCAAGTACGTTAAGAGTCACCTAGTTGGCTGCGGCACATAAATCAATGTTATTAATAAATTAACAGCATTGCGGGCTGTTTTGCCTTGATAAACCCCGTTTGCTCTCAATACTAGTACAGAATTCCATAATTAATTATTATTACTGGTTTTGCCATGCGGATGGATATGGATGGGCCAAGCGAGTCTAGCGGAAATGCTGCTGGCAGCCATGATGCTTGCTTCGTTCTTGTCTGCCATATTTTAATTACACATTAATGTAGCATACACTAACACTTGTACACACACGCACACACACACATACACACACATACACACACATACACACACATACACACACACACACACACACACACACATTGCCGCCTCCCCTGAAGCCACTCAAAAATGTACACAGCAAATAAGCGAATTATTTTAACAAACTAAAATTTTGCATGTTGCGGTTTCACACACACACACACACACACACACACACACACACACACACACACACACACACATACATACATTCATATAAATAAATAATATACAAAACATAAAAAAACTTTACAGTTACAGTTTCAACATAAAATAATAATTAAATAATTAATGCTCGTAATTCATCGCTGAATAAATGTTGTGCATTTTATTTAAATACGATGCAAAATTCATGTTAATTTACTGCGACAAAATTAAAACTAATTACAAAATTAATACGAATGTAAATGGTTAAACAATTTGGATCAATTTTCACATGCCATCATCACTTATTACCGAGAGGACATCTATTTCTTTTTTTATAACTCTTAATAGCAATATAGCGCACATAAATTTTATAATGACAGTCATTAAAGTTACATAGAATATGTAAGTACTAAGTATTTTTATGTCCATTTGTTGCTCGAAATTTCTATCGGTTAATCAGAAATATGGCTTTCCAAAGCGGCAGCAGCTGAACTCAAACAATTTTCAAGGTTTTTTCGGAATTTTCACAGTATACGCAAATTGGCAACACACTGTAACAAGGTCTGCGTCAGGGATAAATCTCGCCAGCCCATTCCAATTGTGCTCTACAAACGCCTATATTTATAAGGTTGGTAACAAGAACACTTAGAGCTAGAACTAGATTCAAGCGCAGTTGTCCTGTCAGGAAACGGATGGCTGCAGAAGATTAGAAACAGCTGTGTCGATGGCGTTTACCTAATCAAGATCGGAGCCAAGTGGAAGCGGTGGGATGTCCATCACGATGGGTCGCTCTTTTATGGCCATGCCCGCATTTGATGTTGGTGACGTTTGAAGGAGCACATGGTTTCGATAAAATCGAAATATACAATAGTTTCAGTACACTATTCTCTCAATATCAGTGTATTGAATACATTGTCAAATTCGCATCTTAATGAACTTCAACGTAACGATGAACATCAAGTGTAGTCAATCCGTTCAGTTGGTTTTTGCTCAACAAAGATTTGAGGGAAAAAAACAATACCCTGGAGTAAAAGATACCCTTTCCGGTAGATTTGGGGTCGCTGATTTCAATTCAGCTGTCCCCAGCTGAGGAGCAAAATTAGTTGTTTTCGTTTCTAAAGACTTAGTTCAGCTAAATTCTCCTTTTTTGAAAAAATAAAGAACTATATCAGCTCTACCGCTGTTTATGTTAAACAAGTATCGCCAGTAGCGATCCAAAGGTACGCCCCTGAGCTCTGCTCTACTTGCTATTCTTTGCTTACATTCTATGGTTTTCCCTTTCGTACAAGCCTTGTTTTATCTTGCAGTGTACCGTTATCTGGAGAGACCTAATTTCTAATTGTTTTCCCTCAATAAATGGTTTTTCCAATATGTATTTTTAATGTAATGCGTATACCGTTGGGCCGTCAAATTGCGACGGGATTTTCAATAAGTTGATTTTTTGTATCCAAAAATTGATTTTTGTTTTTACCAAAACCATATTTTTTTTTCTGGGGAACCCTCTCATTTTTTTTTTACAAGTAATGGTTTTTTGTACTTCATTCACTAGTCCATCGATATCTGGGTCATTTTAAAAAGGGAACAAATTTAGCCTCAAAATTAAATGAATATATCGTTTATTCGATTTACCGCATTATGAGTTTTGAAATTTTTTGTTGAGTATTAAGTTAATTTTTCATAAAGTTTCTTTATGATACCTTTTTTTTAATAAAACCAAGGAGTTCGTCATTGCGACGAATGCGATAGATTAAAGATCTTACTAAGTACTTTCCGCTCAAAGACTTCAAGAACACCTGCATCAGGCTGCGTCACCCATTCATAAGCGATAAAGGGCCAAACGGGAAGGAAGCAGAGTCTCATTTACATACTGAGACTGAAGTAGCATCGGTATGAAAGAGTGATGCTTTCTTGATTTCCATGATGACTTTTTTTCCTTAGACGGAATAGCACTTCCTCGGTGGTACGAAATGCTTGAGAGCCGCTACTTGAAGAAAATATATACTTTGTGTTGCTCTCATTTACCATAAGAATGCTTCGCTAACAAATTCTCTTGCAATAGCCGTAAGGGCTCCAGTAACACGTTGCATAGGTAAGCTTTGAAGATCTCAAGGGAGAGTGCGTCGCTTAGTCTGAAACCTCGTCCATTATCAAGTTTAGAGAGGTCCTTTCCTGCATAATACGACTGTATAAGTAAAAGGACTACAAACACTATTTCATGTTTCTTGAAAAGTCTGTTGGTTAAATGTAAATTTAGAACGCTTTTAAGGATAGATCTGAATTATGGTTGAAACTCGAAACTTATTTCAAACAGAAAGTAGCAAAAGTAGCAAATACTATGATTACATAGGGATGTATGAGTTCGTGTAAAAAGTGAAACTGGACAGCACTTAATATTCTCATTTTTACCAACACTTTTTACACACTTATGAAACTAAAAAGCAAAATTCGCTTATTTACACTGCTTATTTGCTATAACAATAATTAAAATTTGTTATATTTATACGAGTTACAGGCAAAGCAATTTGCTTACCCAAAAAAAAACAGGCAACCAAAAACCCCAATGAAAAAGTGAAAACTAGCAAAACATTTACCAAATGAAACACATGTGGCAAGTGGCAGGCCAAACCAACCAACATAGTCCACAATTTTGCGGCACCAAAAAGATTTTTATGTTGACAGAACTTTACAGTGCCAACCGACGGGCCAAAAGTTTAATGTACAAGTTTTTCCTAGTACAACTGTCACATGCTGAACTGTGCCGCCACACTCCGATTCAAGGCTAGTCACCGTAACCCCACCTATATTTTGCTACACTTGCCCCACTGTGCAGTGTGTTTGTTGCAGGACAAGCTTTGTGGGTGCGCCCAATGGTGTGTTTGCATAGCTTACAACTAAAGTAAACTCATTACCAATGCAAACAAACAGGCACAGCAGGACTTTGTGTGGCTGTACTATTTGTGTGTGTACTTTTACATTAAAAACATTCAAAACTATAGATAAAAACGAAACATTCAAAAAGTCTATCAGTTAAGTAATAATTAAGTGCACGCCATATTAAGCATACGACATGCTAGCCAGCTGTGCGCTCAACAAGTGTGGCGACATTTTGAAAATGCAACTCAAACAGCTCATAAATCTTCTGCCTTTAACCAACACACAAAAGTGCACACATTGTCCGCACACAAATACAAAAACAATTGTTTATGATGCACATTTATGACATGACTAACACTTTATGTTTCGTGTGAGACTCAATTTAAATTTGAATTTTTATGACGTACAATTCTTGTAGTTGATTTTTGTGTGCACTCTTAATTTCATTTGAAAATTATTGAAATATTTGTTTAAAATGGCGAACTCTTTTTTTTAGCTCCTACACATCCTTTGTATGCAGTTAGTGCATTTCCATTCAATATATTTCAGCCATAAAATGTTTTATGCGGACTTAGTCCAACACGCTTTGAAAACTACAACACGAAGTATATTATTTTACGATTTTTTAGTGTTTTTTTTTTTAACAACTTAGCTCTTTTAACACTTTTTCAATGGGGTTTTTATAGCTGTGTTTATGTATTCATGCTATGATAACTGTGAGTTTAACACACATACACAACAAAAGTACGTTATGTGATATTGGTTTTAGTACTTTTATTGAGTTGACTATTAGAAATTTTCAACTTTTTTTATTATTTAATATTGAACAATGCTTTAAATGTTTTACATCTAACAGTGTCGAGTTATTCTGGCGTAGCATATTCTACGTTTGTCAAGAAGTGTGTAACAAGCTGAAGCAGATATCCCTAGGCGCATTATAACTATTCTGTGCAAGTTTGTCGATATTTCAACCCATTCCCCGTGACAGATTTTCGCAGTTTTAACCCACACCATAAAATCTAGCCAATTGAAACTTGGCACAGTTATGCACACTATTACTGTGCATGTGTAGTGTAGAAATGATTCATATCGGATAAGAACTTTGTGTGCCAATTTTAGGCTGTAACAGAATTTCACTTTTTACAGAAATGTTAAAGTTAACATTTATGTTGACCAAATTTGGTACGTTAGGCTTAAAAATCGAACAATATTGACCTTTTTCCGCACCATCCACCCTACCCCTGTAGTACAGTTACCTTTGTTACGCCCATACCCTTAAACACATCGATACAAAAATTTGCATGAAATTTGATTTTCATGGAAAAAACGGGTACGGGGTATTCCACTGTCGGGCACCGTCCCGACTGTCTGCATCAAATTTTTTCTAGCTCTTTTTCTTGACTTCTCTTAACAACCGGTTAACCCATTCCCATCCACTGTACCTGATTGGGTACAGAATATCTTATGCTTAGTTTCATCATGCACAATATACTTAATTGATGCATTAACAAAAAAAGTAAGGGTTACAAATAACGGTAACCCGAATTTTGCTTTGTTTAAATAGGGTGCGGTATAGTATAATCATAGTCATCTATACGTGTGCGGAGGTCAGCACCTTCCAGCGCTTCGTTAAACGAGGCTGTACCTATACGTATACAACTTTCAGTGGCAGACGGTTATAGATAACACGTTATCGGTGAAGAAAACTCGTCTGCCTCATAACATCTTCCATTGGTGAAGAGATTTACTCGGTGGGTTCCAAACTATACGCGCAACCATGTTAAAGTCCTACGATGATTCCGCCGCGCATATTAGCTCATTGATGATTGAATGATGAAGATGTTGTCCAAAAAATTAGTTGGAGTAGGTAGTGCCAGGTGCAGGCACTCGACAACTTGTTCGTCGAACGATATATATTTATATATAATTTATATATATATAAATATGCATTGGGTGCATTGGGCGCATTGTCGCAGTATATTCTGCTGACAGGTCGCCCGGCGTCCAACAAATCTAGACAAACACATAATAAAAGTTTTTGAAGTTAAGTCAGAGACTAATTCAATATGCACAGCTTTGGAAGTGAAACACACAAATACCGCGCAATACATTTTTACGGGTGGCTTACCCCGTGTTCCTAGCGTTACTCGTATTGGACCACAAAAGTCCACTCCGCTAATCTCAAAGGGTCTGCTCCCATGTAGACGATCAGCGGGTAGGTTTCCCATAATTTGCGATGCTAGTATCGGCTTATATCGGAAACAATGAACGCATTTACGGACTACTGCATTACACGCTTGCCGAGCATTGATCAGCAAGACTTGTTGACGTAGGATACCGATTAGAACTCTAGGGCCTGCGTAGCAGTTTGTACGATGCAAATATTCTATATATAAAATAGTAAAACGACAGCCCTTTGGCATAAGTAGCGGAAACTTGTCGTTGTGCGGTAGCGGTGCTTTTAATAACCGACCTCCCACTCGCAGTAGTGACAGCACATGCTTGCCGTCTTCATGTGGGTATAAAAATGGGGTTAGCTTCTGGTATGATGGTTGCAAAGTGATTGATTTCTCCAACATTGCAATCTCATCTACGAACTCCGTTCGTTGGACTACATGAGCGATGGCTAAAATGGCAAAACCTAGCTCAGCTGCAGTCGGTACCAGAGAAGTGTATTTGGTAGAATTTCCGTTAATAAACCTGTAAATGAAAGACACGATGCGGAGAATTCTCAAATATGATGATGAGCTCTCTACCAATTTAAGTATTGGATTAGAGGTTGCATCGGCCACGGTCATGACTGTCTTTCTCCTCTCTAGCAACAGTTGTTCGCTTGTGAGGGTAAAATGAGGATTTACAGGCCATGAACTTTCCTCATGGCGCAGAAAATCTGGACTGTTGAACCAAAAAGATTCTTTAAGGTCAATTGTGGAACAACCTCGCAAGACAATATCTGCGGGATTCTCCTTGGTTGGTACGTGCCGCCAAGCTGCTTCTGCAGTTAATTCTTGGATATCGGCAACTCGATTTGCAACAAATACGTTTATGTTAGACGCATGCATCTGCAACCAATGCAGTAACACCTCTGAATCAGACCAAAAGACTACTTTGTCTATAGAAAACTCAAGTAGCTGTCTGATGTTTCCTCACAATTTGGCCAATAACTGTGCGGCGCACAGTTCCAATCGTGGCACCGATTTTGTTTTAAGGGGTGCAACTTTTGATTTGGCTGTTAGCAGTCTCACTAAAATGCCTTGACTGGTCTTAACTCGAAGGTACACACAACAACCGTATGCCCTAGTTGACGCATCAGCAAAGCCGTGAATTTGGCACTTAGTGGACTTCGAGACACCAATGTGTCTGGGAATGCTTACAGTGTCAATCTCAGCAAAGCACGCAAGTACCGCCTCTAAGTCTTGGTGCAATTGAACTGGTAATGGGTCATCCCAACCTACGCTGTGAAGCCATAACTCCTGCAGCAGAATTTTTGCACGGGTGATAATAGGGCATAATAACCCAAGTGGATCGTATAATCGAGAAACGAATGATAAGATAGAGCGCTTGGTAGGCAGGACATCCAGCGACAGACTTTTCATCGAATATTTGAAAGCTTCGTCGCTTGGGTTGCCAGGGTTCTCGTTTCCTCGTGACTTCCCAGAGGAACTACGTCATCAGCTCGTTCTTTAACGAGCGCAACTCCTCCACCGTATCTGCGCCAGCTAGCAGATCATCTACATAAAAATCATTAGCCAGCGACTTTGAGGCTAAGGGATGTGTAGACGCGTGCAATTCACTTAAGTGCTTTAGGCACCGAACAGCCAGGAACGGTGCAGAAGCTGTAACGTATGTAACTGTGTTTAATCGGAAAATTTGCAGAGTATCTGCAGGTGATTCTCTCCAGAAAATTAATTGGAAATTGTGCTAGTTCTCTCGCGCTAGAACAACGGTCCAAAGAGACACAAAGAAAGTAGCGGAGAAAGTGACCGCGAAACTCAAAATGGGCGGCAACCAAATTTTCATGCAAATGAGGTTGTACCATAATTTGGTTTTATATTTCGCACAAATAAATTACGATAAGAATTTTCTATTTTTCATGTATTTGTATTTGTTGAGTTTTTTTTTATAGTATGGTTTTTCTCACTCGTTACCTGGTTTGTACTGGCCTGATAGTGATGGCAATCCATATAGAGACCGATCTAAGCACGTCCAAAGGCAGTCCAAATCAAATCCAGAAAAACGTCAGGTAAATCAAAGATCCAATCCAACTTCTAGTCCACCCGGGGCGCCAAAAAATGTCCAACCAATTAGTTGGAGTAGGTAGTGCCAGGTGCAGGCACTCGACAACTTGTTCGTCGAACGATATATATTTATGTATAATCTATATATATATAAATATGTAAAATAAGCGGACTAGAACACACTTTTCACTTCAATATCAATTTCAAGAGTGATTTTAATTAGCCTGCTAATCCATCTTAGCGCTATTAACAGTGTATGACGTTGTAATATAACAGCGACCATGACATACACATGTATGTGTGCATATGCAGTGCTTATTAAGCAATTAGAGTTAAAAGAGTACAAAATTTAGCTTATGTTAAGAGAAAGGTAAAAGATCATACAGATGTCTCCACGTGGATTTTATGTTTCAATTTAGTGGTGGTAAAGGCAGGGATTAGGGAGCTTCACCCAGTTCTACTAGAGCCCTAGCTCACCCAACAAATAGGGGCGACATAATTGTTAAACAAACTCCATTTATATTTTATTGAAATTTCCAACTCTTGTGCAACTTTAAAATGCATTTTCAAAATGTAAAAATAAATCAACAAAAGTTGCCTAATTTCGTGGTTGTTTTGTTGAGCCACAAAAAAAGAAAATCCCAAATGCCGATAAGAGACTGTTGCCGTTCTGACCAAGTTAGATAAATATCAGATAGCTGCATATAAATAAGCAAAGCTGTCATCAGTTTATTTTGATATTTAATGCCTTGTTGCTTTGAGCACCACAAAAATCAATTCATTAGTCCGACGTTAAGTGCAAAATTTAATGAATTTGGCGAGGGGCATGACCAAAATAAGAGAATGAGTACAGAGAAGTTGCCCAACACTGTAACAGCTACTTACTGACTTTAGTTGGCGGTTCTGTTCGTTGTCATGCTTATGGTAAGTCGCCGTAAAGTAGGCAATTCCTTTTGGGCCAAAACTTCAAACGGACTGTTTTGGGGGAGCTGTGCCCGAAAATGAAAGCAGTTTGCCTATAAAAACAAAATCCGCCACTAAGTAGCGGTGCTTATGACATAATAGCTTTGCTGCACAGTGGGACGACAGCTGGCAGAAAGGTGCGATATTATAATTGGCTAATTTTGTTGGACTTACTTTCGTGTAAGGTGCGTTCTAGTCGTGCCATAAAAATTATTTGTAATTGATGAAACTCAGTTTCTATACTTATTGCATAACTGAAAAAATTGCGTGAAAAAATTGGGGAAGAAGAAGGAAGAGTGAAGAGTGATTTTATTTGATAAGATTATGTGAGATGAGTTGAGGTGTGGCGAGATGAGACAAGATAAAATGAGACGAGATGGGATGATATGAGATGAGATGGTCGAAGGGTGCGTGCCTGTGACTAGGAGAAAGAAGTAAGGGAGAATGAGGAGTGATTTTATTAGATGAGATGAGATGAGATAAGATGAAAAATTTTTAATTTCAATGAAAACCATACTGAAGAGTTAAACATTTAGCTTGTTTGAGATGTTGAACATTTTTTAAGAAATTCCACAATTTGGTCCACTTTCAAAAGTAGTCATATAATTCGTATCCGGAACTGATTGAATAAAAAATGTTTATCGATAGTTGGTTCCATCCCCCAATGAAACGGAGTTCATTCATAAAATCGAATACATCGTGTTACACCAACTTACCTTATTTCGGTGAGGTCCAAATATAAATAACTCATGGATTGCATTTCTAAATTATTGCGATATTGTACCAATCTAGAATCGTGAATTGGAACAACTCGTCTATGGACTTTGGTATCGATTTTAGAAGAAATTATTTCGACAGCAGTTATTGAAAATTGACTGCTCGTAATAGTGGATGATGGTTGCAATACCAGGCAGTGTGGAGCATGCTCCCGGCAATTTTCTATATAAGGTTGGTAATCCAATTTTCAGCCTTTTGCGTCATTTAAAGTACCGTTTGTGCATAATTTGCCGTTTAGGATCTCTGACTAAACAAACATGTTCCCAATTCTATCTTCTGCGCAACTAGGACCGTTTGGGTAGATATGAGTAGAAGAGAAGAAAACCTTCATATATAATAGGATTCCGTAAATTTGCAAGTACCTTTCAAACAGTCAAAAAACAACACTTGCATATACCCCATTTTGCCAACCTAAAACAAGAACACGTTCCACTGTGCTTCGCTCTACCCAAAAAAAACTAAAGTCACTCACCTGTCTACCCCAAATGTTGCTTTTACTGCTATTATTGTTGTTATTGTGTGCCAGTCATACCTTGTAATGCATGTATCTATGTATGTGTGAGTGTTTGTGTTTGAACATTTTAAGTAAATTAAAAAATAACATTATTTTTATAGCGTGCTTTCGGAGCGTGCGCTTTCACTTACCTTATTTATTTGACAAATGTGTGTAACGTTTTTTTTTTTTTGACAACAACAATCAAATTTTTATATTACACCTAAATTGAATTATTTGCTAATTTGTTTAAAAGCTGAGCTGGAATATCTTAGGCCTGCTTTGTGGGTCGGTCTACTAATCAAGTGTCAATAAGCCAAATACATTTGGATCGCTTGATGCTAGGAATGTGCGTGAGCCTATTTGCAATCAAAGTCAAACCATACATCATCATCAATTGTGAGGCTAAGTGTGTGTGTGTGTAAGAGACTCAGGTGGTATGTGTGAGTGTATGGTCATTGGTCCAATGTCTCTCTGTAGTCCAGCGTTGACAGTGACAAAGCAAATGTCAAATTAATTTGATGCTTTGCTTAAACTTGAACACCTTTACACACACACACACACACACACACATACTGGTGCAGCATTGCGGTTGTGCGGCACTGCGATGAAGCGGTTCTGTTTCCGTGTGTCAACTTCAAACGGCACAAAATGTCAAACTGTTTCACAGAAGACGCCATATGGCAAAGTCCCGAACAGATCTGCTCTGTTCTT
Source organism: Chymomyza caudatula (assembly GCA_035041775.1). Lineage (NCBI taxonomy): Eukaryota > Metazoa > Arthropoda > Insecta > Diptera > Drosophilidae > Chymomyza > Chymomyza caudatula. The sequence goes on along the minus strand of JAWNKW010000032.1, from coordinate 397,009 downwards.
GTCCAACTCTGGCCAGTCTAGCTCCATTTTCACATATGTACACTTTGTTGCTGCTCACCTGGCATGCTGGCTGTCAATTTCATATACGTTTGCAATCGATTTATTGCACACACACAAACACACTCATACTGGAGGCAGTGGCAGACAGAGCCAATATTGGTTAGATTTTTGACAGCACAAATTGAATTTGCCTTTGTCGGTCGCCTTTTGCCTGCCACTAAGCGCGCGCCCCATCTGTCCAGGAAATGTTTTTTGCTTCAACGCCCTTATAGATTATATACAGGGTGTGATTCAGTGGACGAATATTAACGCCATAACGGAATATTACAGTTATGTTTGCTGCAAGAAGCTCCAACGACCTGATGTATATACATTCTTTCATTTGAATTGTGGCTTTACGTGGTGGGTCCCAGTGTCATTGTTAGTCGCCTCATACGACAAGCTTTGACCTGCTGAGCTGGTATTCTCTAACCCGCTCACCGTACGGGGTGAGTTATGCATGTAATATAGTCAAAGTGCATGAAATTTAATAGAGTGGAATCCTTGTGCGCTATATTGAGTCGACTTGCTATGAAAAGCTATCATTCCCAAGACAGTGCATACATATGCGTTTTTTTGCTCTTTCTCTCTTTCTCAATTTTGGCTACGAGGGAGTCGGCCTGACAGAGACAGCGACACAAGCCTTACTGAGTGGTTTAAGTTGCATAGCGAATTGCCAAGTCTTTGTACATTGCAACTGCGTTTGATCTTCCGATCGGCAACACATTATTTCGAACACTAAAAGTGCAATTTCGAAGAATTCGAATTATCATCATCGAAGCATTATTATATGATTCGCACATGCACTGAAAACTTTGCACAATTTTGAACTTTTGGCAATCTTTGATTCTTACCTATTTTTCTCTAACATCAATTTTAATTTATTTATTTTATTTTAGAAATGAAAGATTTTTTGAATACGATGCAGATCCAAAAGCAATATAGCTATACTCCCTTTTTCCAGTTTTGACGTAAAAGAAAACAGGCTTAAAACAAAAACTATGAAGTAACTTTCTCAATTGTTTCAAATGGAAAGGTCATATTATCGGCTGGCCAACTACTTAGTCGTCTCTGCTACTCAACTACTGACTCCTCAGCTCAATCGTCATGCCAACATCTTTGTTCGATGTAACGTTGTAACGCGTTGAAGAGAAGGTAGTCCTTGGCAAGAGCGAGAAAGAATAGTTTTCAACTGCAATATGAGAGCCTGTGCATGCAAATTTTAGAGCACTTGCTATTCCTGCTGTCTTTCATACTGACTAAAAGAACTTTTACCCAGTAAACTCTTAGAATTGCCGCAAAAACACAAGTCAGCCAAACATTTTCACTTGAATCATCAAGTGGATGATTCAGTTGTTGTTCTGACTGATCCTGGATTTTTAGTGGGCTTCATGTATGTGTCCATTGTATTGTGCTCCTATCTACGTCCTTGCGGCATCACCTAGTTTTCTTATAGGAAAAATATATACATATTTGCTTAATCTCATATTGCACGATACAAAGGAATTGCCATTCACTCTGCAATAATCATTCGATTTTTACTTATAAAAGCGTCATGTAAAGCGAAAAGAAATTATGTAATTTTTAGATTGTAGAAAAAACAGTGGCCTTGACTGTACTTACGACTATGACTAACTTAAGTTATAGTGCATAGAGTTTTAGAGTTTGCAATTGAAAACTAAATTCATACTTTTATTTTAACAAATACTTACGTTTGCCACACTCAAAGCAACACCCTTTATATGTGTGTGCGCCAGTATGCACCTGATTGGGTGTGTGACTGTCCATCAAGGTGTGAACACATTTGGCTTTTGTTTACTGTACAAGTGACATACGACGATTTGTCTCATATTTTGATCGATTGTTTATCTTACCCTGACTACAACTGTTCCTGCTGAAACTAGAGAATAGCTATTGGCTTGGTCTGGCTGGGGAGGGCGGCTATTGGGGTTTGTTGTAGTGGGGACCGAAATATTTGCTTGGCGTCAACATCTTGACTGACCGCCGGCAAAGCATATTTGTCATTTTTTTTCAAATACCTCTGCTAAGAAATCACAAAAATCTTGACATACTTTGATATTTATACAAACCAATGGTATTTATTTCTTTGTGTTTGTGTAACATTTTATGTAATTGTGTGTGTGTGTGTGTCTCACAAGGGTGTGTATTAAGTGTTGCTTTGACATTGTAAGGCAGCTGTGGTATGCCTTTGACTTAAACTATAAACCCGATACTGAAGCTTGAGCTTTTACTCATTTCCTTCAACCGCTTTAAGTGGTCCCTTTCCATCAACTGTTTTATTTTTACTTAACTCTACTATTTGTTGCTTTTCCTCAAACTCCATAATTTTCATCGCTTGTTACTCAATTTCCTCTAACTACTTCAAACCCACCACTTGCTCCCTTTCCCCAAATGTACTCTGTTCACAACTTGTTTCCTTTAACTGCTTCAATTCCACCTCATGCGACTTTTCCTCTAACAGCTTAACTCCCACCGCTTGCTTATTTTCTTCCTTTCAATTCCTCCTCTTGCTCCAACTTCTACTGCTTTAACTTCTTGCTTTCCATTACTTGTCCAATTTCTTAAAACTGCTTCAATCCCATTACTTGTGGCATTTCCTCCATATTCTTTAACTGCTCCAATTTCAATTGCTCCAACTTCACCACTTACTCCCTTTTCTTCAACTGCTCCAGCTTCACTACTTTCTTATTTTTCTTCAACTAGTCGCTTTCCACTACTTGCCCAATTTCTTCAAACTGCTCCACTTCCATCACAAGTGGCCTTTCCCCGAACTGCTTCAATTCCACCAATTCCTTAACATTCCTTAACACCTCAACTGACACCACTTGCGCCCTTTCGTTCAGCTGCTCCAATTCTACCATTTGCTTCAACGGCTCCGAATTCACCACTTGCTTATTTTGCTTCAACTGATCTAGGTTCACAACTCCTACATTTTTATCCAACTGCTCGCATTCCACTACTTGCCCAATTTCTTCAAACTGCTCCAATTCCATCACTAGTGGCCTTTGCTCTAACTGCTTCATTTCCACCAATTCCTTAATATTCCTTAACTGCTCCACTGACACCACTTGCGCCCTTTCGTTCAACTGTCCCCATTCCACCGTTTCTTCCATTTGCTCCATGATCTCTGTTCCCATTAGTTGCGTACTTTCCTCTAATTCTTCCATTTGCACCATTTGCTCCTGCATTCCTTGCAAGTACGAACTTTCCTTCTCTACCGGCACGACGGTGTTAGTAAAACGACGATAAATAGAGGTACAATAGCAGTATTCCGACCAAAAATCATCGTTCAAAAATGGCTGCCCGAAGAAACTTGAAAACTTTTCAAAAATATAAGTAGCATTTTGACGTATGATACTAGCTTGTTCGTCCGTCAGTGGGGGCCCTTGAAATTTGCACAATCTGCGTATGGAATCCACTACATGAAAGTTACGCACTAGCAGATATTGGTTAAGCTCCAGCATTTCCAGCTCATAAAACGTTAAACATACTTCATTATAATCCTGATAAGTTTTCGTCAGATTTCTGCGCAAGTTATTAATCACTTCTATTAGCTTGGGCTCCCCAACCAACGAGTCCTTTTGGCGGAGAAGATTCCGCACATAAAATAACTCATCTGCATCCGGAGTCAACAGAGGTTTGGCTACCGCTTCTGGCTTTTGCTCTTCCTTTACGGCTTGGATGATGTTACAATCCGGCACACTTTGCGCATTGCACATGCGCTCACATAACATATAAGCTTCACGGAAGTCCTCATGCTTCAAGGATTCGTTGGTGACAAACTGCGATTTGGTCGCCTCGTTGTAGGGCCAAAGTTTGCGACGTGATATGCGTTGAATGTCATTCGTTAAAATAAAGCTGGCCTTGACGCAGGTTCTTTCCAGGGTTACCACTCTGGCCGGCCAGGGCATATAGCCACATTTCGCGGCGAAGACGAGTTCTCCCACAACAAAGTTGTGTATCGGGGGAGCAGTGCCTAAAAGATAAAATAATATGAAAAAAAAAAATTAGTTTTGCAATTAGTTTAGAAACTTGAAAATGGTTTCGAAATTTGTGAAATTTTTGCATATATAAATGACTTACAAAAAAATTATATCTTAAAATAATGAAATTGTTGCTTTCTTTTCAGCTTAAATTCTAATTCGATTTTAAACGGTAAGAGTGCATGTATGCTTTTATTATTACTTTTTACTATTATTTGTAGTTAAATATACTTTTTTTTTAATCTATGTATAGAAATAACTAATCAAAAATCGTGTATGTGGCCGATGTTACGACGAAAGAAGATGTAAGAAAAAAAGTTTCATTTTGGTGGACAAAAAAACGTTAAACTACAAAAAATGGCACAAAATTTCAAAGCCTACTTTTAATTTGTTCCCCAAAGGAAGAGAAAGAACTAAACTTCTATAAAAACGACGAATATTTGAGTTGGTGATTCGTTTCGTTTTTCGCATTCGTTTTAAAGCCTACCATAGTCATCGAGATAGAAAATTTTAAGTTTTGATAAAGCCATTTATGTAGTAGAGTCTCCTCTAGACAGAGCATTTCTAATGCCCATGTCTTAGCTTTGCAAAGTGCATTTCGACAAGCCTTACAGAGGTATATGGATGAGTTCTAGTTTTCGGTCTATACAGAGATTCTGCAGGCAAGCTGGTATTAATCATAAACCATATTACCTTGGAGTCAAACTTGATAGCGAACTCAGTTTCAGTTACGTATAGAAGAATATATCAGAAAACAGGAGCAATAAGAACCTGTCCTACAGCGGAAAAAAAAGGTATAGAGCGTTAAATGAAAGCAACGTCGTTGAGAAAGTCAGTGGAAGAGACTGGCAAAATCCACATAATAAGTGCTCAATACCCTAGCAAACTGGGAAAGATGATTCCGCTGTCTATACAACCAAAACACAGTTGTTATATACAAAATAAAACAGTTATGAAAAAAAGTAATAAAGTAAAAGTTGTTGCAAATTCAATTCTCTACAAAATTGTCCTTGTATGTTTTTCTGAGGGATCGAAAATACGGGAGTATTTTCTCCCTTCTGCAAGGGGGGGAGGACGAAAACTTGGATTGAAGCTAGCAAAAATTCTCGCAGCAAGTACTAAATGAGTGGAATGCCTGGCAAGAAAAGGGTTGTCCCCCTAAAGCATGTAAAGAATCTTGATGCGCGATGCAATCTCTTTGAAACCATACCAGATAATTGGATGTACTTAGTGATAGCACTGACAGGGCGGCTATTATAAGCGGAGTAGGTGGGCACAGTATATCTTAGAGCTCACGAAGAGGCAAACTCTGGGAACATGTTTTATTAACTTACAGCTTTAAAATTGCCCTAAAAATGAAGGTGCCACAACTTGCGTCTAGTTTCATTTAATGTTTCGCAACTGCAAAGTATCATAAAAAAAAGCGTTCCCCAGGTTTTGCTTAACAAAGTGTTTAGCCACTTCATTGGACTTGTTTAAAATGTCATTCCTTTGGGTTAATAACCGGCATATTAAGCATGCCACAACACATTGATCTAATGGTGTTGCAATATGCGCACGCTTCTAATTTGATTTATATGCCGGCTACATACTAAGACCGTAATCATTTGCTTTCGATTGCCATGGTAATAAAGCGTCATTACATTTAAATAATGACCGCCAAGACGTACGACAGACTCGGGCCGCCTTATATAATGGCTATGAAAATTCAATTATAACCGTGCTGCAAGACGGCCACTCTACGGGCGTCACATTGAATCCACACGGGGTATGGCTACGGTGGGCTGTACGGCTGTGTAGTACATAAAATACGTGCGCCGGCGCTGAAGATTAATTGTTGAGGCTGTTGTGCATTATAGCGCGTATACGCTTTGTTGTACATGTGTAAATAAGGACACGACATTGTCGTCCTTGCTATTGTGTTGTGTTTTTTTTTTTGGTCATCATATTTAATTCAAGCATAAATTTTTGCACGCATATAAAAAAGGCCACAGCATGTCAGTGCGAAAAAAGAAAAACAAAGAATTAATACGTTTCGGTTAATTTATGTGGAACGATGGGCGTGGCACTTGCTTGGATGGAGCTGGGATGCTGGCCATGAAAAATTGCCATTGCCGACAAACCAATGAGCCACAAACGGCCGTGACGAATGAACGCTCACGCAGCGCCATGATGAGCGTCAAACTTGGAAATGAGGATGTGGCTGATTCTGGGGTAACAATGGCGAAGCACCCTTTTGTATGTCGTTGTTGTTGCTGTAATGACCAGGCTAATTACGCATGCCCATGTGTGTGTGTGTGTGTGTGTGCGTGGGGTCCCTGCCTTTGGTTATGCAACGTGCAACCTACCTTTTTTTTTTACTGCCCCTTTTCTATAATTTGTCATAATTTTTGCGGCTGTGCTTAATTAGCTGCCTTTGCTTACCAGCTGCCTGAGCAGGCTTATTCCTTGTAGTTTTCAACTTGTACATTTCCAATGCCTTCCAGTATTAACCAAAAAAATCACCGAACTGTTGCGAACGTAGCTTCACCGTTACTTATATAGCTGAAGTCCAATGCACAACTGAACTGCGTAGTAGCGCTTTTGTCTTAAGATCGGCGTCACTTGGCGACACGATTCTTCGGAATTGTAAGCGAAGCTCCTCCAGGTTCTCAAAGCAAACAAACAAGTGAGCTGCTGCCACCGAAAAAACGCATATGTACACACAATTGCAAAAGTTGTGTTTATTACGCGTTTGCTTGTTGTTTTAGCATTCAGCGTGATTGCAACTTCTCTTAAAGTTCACAAATGTTTATTTAGTTGGCACCAAACAGTTTATAAATTTATATATGCTTGTTAATCACAAAATTCTAAGCAAAACAAAGCCAACTTGAAACATCCGCTCGCAAGCCACAATTTAGTAGAGTGTATCGATATTGCCGGCCACCAAACTATCGATAATTTGCGCCGATTACAATTCTCTTACTGTCACAAGTGATAGTTCAACTTTAATAAAATTTAATTATATATTTTTAAATGGCAAAATTGGTATATTAACTGATGCGTATTGGATTTTGCAAATAGTTTAATATTTATTTCTTAAACCACGTTATCGATTTGGCAAGGCAAGCCATACTATTGTGAACTAACATAAAGTCACCAATTGGCAGCCGAACAGGTACCACCCACCGCAATAGAAAGCTGTTAGTTACATCACGAGTTAGCCGACTTGTAGATACACATCTGGCCTTTGATATCGTCCTCCAGCACTAAAAGGTAAATTGTAAACACAAAACATCTGTTTTTAGCCAACCAAATTATATTTTGCTATATATATATTTTTGTTAAAACTGTAAATTATGTTTAATTTGTGAAAAATGTTACGGGTAAAATAAAATTGTGTTCAAAGCAGAGTGCACTTATAGCGTGTTTCCACCATCGCATTTTGCCATTCGCTTTTTCGCAATTGGTTGATTCGTTTTCCTATCTTCTTCTTTCTTGTTTACATTGGGATGGTAAATGGTGCGATAGGCAGAAACTTCACAAATGAACTAGTAAAATCAAATAAATGCGATTAAAATAGTTACTTTTAAATAATATAAAAAATTTTAAGTCGCATCTGCTTGGCAACCCTAAAGAGTATCGATTCTAAGCAAGCAAGAAATTAATTTCAAATATGTTTCTTTTTTTTTTAATGGTAGGCCACCATTAGCAGCTAAAAAATAATAATAAATGCAAAACTAAATGCCCGATTTGCTGAAAAAACAAACAAATAAAAACAAAAGTAGAACGAAAACAACTTAGACATACTTTTAAATATTTCATTTATTTATATTTTTATTATTATTGTGCTGCCGCAGCCACTGTGTCCTTTGGTGACACTGTGGCCTCTGCAGCCACTGTGGAATCTGGAGGCACTGTGCCCTCTGCAGCTGCAGGGGCCCTTGCAGCCTCAGCTGCTCGGCGCAGGTCCAGCACGTCCACCACTGCTGCCGCCGCGACCTTCTTCGCCGCCAGCGTCGCCATACAATTTCAAATAGATGCTCATCTTTAAAAAATAACTGCTACAAACGTGTGTTTGTGTATGCATTTCTCTTTTTAAACTGCGCATGTCCTCCCACAGTCAGATCACACATACACACACACACGCATTCAACGTCACTCGCCACGATCGAAAGCGTGGCAAAATGTAACTATACAGTCAAACCTGCTTAAGTTGACCACTCACGTTTCAAACATTTTTGGCCAACTTATGCAGGTGGTCAACTTATGAGGGTGGCCAACTTTGCAGGTTTGACTGTACACACACTCTAACTCTCCTGCTCTCTATGCTTGAGAACATTTGTGGAGGCAACTTTTTGTTGACTATGTGTATCGCAGTTATGCTTATGCTGGCAGCAGCAAGTATACTTTGCTTGCTACTCACAACCATGGAAAATTAATACCCTCTTTCATATTCATACCAAACGATCCAGCTCACAAGTCAAAGCAAGACACAAACAATAACAACTTGAAACAAAAAACTGATGCTCTCACATGTAAAGCGAACGAATGAGCGACCCGGTACAGAGGGCATAAGCCGAATGGCACCCGAGCAGGACTCTGAATTAGGCCGCATCGCAAATGAACTGCTGGCAAATGTAATGGTCGAGGACTCCACTCTGTTGGAATCGATACTCTTTGGCAATTTGTATAGAGCAAAAAACGACATTTCAATTTTTGATGTGAAAATGCGAAAAGCGACACACGCTATCTATTAACAGTTGGGCTGAAAAGTTCGTAGGCTAACATAGTAAAACACATTATTTTGGCAAAATTAGTTTTTTTTATTCAAGATAGTTTCCTTCAATGGCGATACAGCGATTATAGCGGTCTTCCAACTTTTCAATACCATTTTTATAGTACTCGGTGTCTTTACCCTCGAAAAATGCTTCAGTTTCGGCAATTACTTCTTCGTTGGTCTTAAATTTCTTCCCGGCGAGCATTCTTTTGAGTTCAGAGAATAGGAAAAAGTCAGATGGTGCCAAATCTGGCGAATAAGCTGGATGCGGTAAGAGTTCAAACCCTAATTCGTGTAGTTTTGCCATTGTTTTGATCGATTTGTGACATGGAGCATTGTCTTGGTGAAAGATGACTTTTTTACGGTTCATTTGAGGCCTTTTTTTGGCAATTTCTCCCTTCAACCGCTCCAATAACGCTATATAATAGTCGCTGTTGATGGTTTGTCCCTTTTGGAGATAATCGATGAAAATAATACCGTGCGTATCCCAAAATACAGACGCCATAACCTTGCCAGCTGATGTTTGCGTCTTTCCACGTTTCGGTGTCGGTTCATCGCGTGTTGTCCACTCGTCCGACTGTCGATTCGACTCTGGAGTGTAGTGATGAATCCATGTTTCATCCATGGTGACATATCGGCGATAAAAATCCTTTTTATTATGGTTAATCATTGCTAAACACTCCTTGGAATCATAAATTCTTTGTTGCTTTTGATCAAATGTGAGCACGCGCGGCACCCACTTTGTACACAGCTTCCGCATATCTAAATATTCATGCACGATATGTCCAACACGTTCTTTTGATATCTTCATAACCTCAGCTATCTCGATCAACTTCATTTTGCGATCACCGATAATCATTTGGTGCACTTTGGTGATGTTTTCGTCGGTTACCGCTTCTTTTGGGCGTCCACTACTTGCATCGTCTTCGGTGCTCATTTCACCACGTTTAAATTTTCCATACCACTTCTCAACGGTTGATTTACCCGGAGAAGAGTCCAAATAATGTTTATCAAGCCAAGCTTTGGCCTGAACGGTGTTTTTTTTCACCAAAAAGCAATGCTTTATTAGCACACGAAATTCTTTTTCATCCATTTTTTTCACAATAACAAAAGTAGCTTCACTCTCAAGGCTATAACTCACGAACCAGTTGTCAGATCGCTGTCAAATTTTTACACGGTTCATGTGAAGGTTGGTACTAACTAAAAATGGTATGGATTTGATATTTGTGTCGCACTCTCTATGTCAGCCTACGAACTTTTCAGCCCAATGATAACTTAGCCGACGCGCAGTGGATTCAACTGACTTCTTTTTCGGCGAAAATCATAACTTTTGAGGGAGAAATGATATTTTCAAAATTTAAATTCCATAGAACAGAGAAGTCCTTAAGCTTCTGCGTTACACTGCGATAAATATGCTGTGAATAGAGGGAGCTTCAAAAAACGGTATACAACCGCTCCGTTGCACCTATCACCTCGAAACTCCTCAGAGATGTGCGTAGTGTGCGTCTATGTTTCAAAAATTTTCGAAATCGGATAAATACATCAAAAGTTATAGTCAAAAATATGCTAATTTCACATCCAATAAATTGCTCCAAAATTGCACAGTATCTAGATATGGATACATGAGAGCCTAATCGTTAAAACTGCATCCATCATTTTTCAATGGAACCGACATGCCCCCATAATAGCCAACTTCCCAATAGGATAACTTGTCAATTGGAATTTCCGAATAGGAAAATTTTTTAAATACTAGCTAAACCCACAAAGTTTGACGGAAGTGACCAGGTAGGAGGATGGGTGCTCCGCCAAATGTCTGATAGTTGCCTCGATCAAGCGGCCTTTTACATGTGTGCCATTATCCCAGATGATCAGTTTGCTTTCTTTCAACGCTGTGGCCATTCCCGACGTTTTGCTAATAGGAAAATGTTTATAGGCATATCGATCTTATGAAAAGAGATTTAAAAGTGGATACATCCATTCCAATTTTTCCGTATTTAGTGTTTTTAAAGAAAAAAGGGTACAGGGTATTCCACAGTCGGGCACCGTCCCGACTGTCTGCATCAAATTTTTTTAAATACTAGCTGAAACCACAAAGTTTGATGGAAGTGACCAGGTAGGAGGATGGGTGCTCCGCCTAATGGCTGATAGTTGCCTCGATCAAGCGGCGTTTTACATGTGTGCCATTATCCCAGATGATCAGTTTGCTTTCTTTCAACACTGTGGCCATTCCCGACTTTTTGCTAATGTTGGAAGTAGGTTTCTGATGTGCTGCAGATTCAACGTAAGTTTAAGAGCTGAATGATTTGTTCGGCTTCGACCAAGTAATGTGGATGCAATACCGGTTGACGCAACGACGCGTCCAATCCATTTTGGCTTCTAATTTCAGCAAGCACTAAATTAAAAAGTAATGTTCCTTCAGTTTCTCTGGGAACTTTCAAGGTCTTTTTCGTAGTTGAAAGCTTGCATTTTCAAAGTGGTTCTTTCTCTTGTTCATTCCGCGAACGAACATTTTTCAGCCGTGCGTCATGTTCCTCAAATGATTCCGCAGCTCTCGAAGTGCAAGCTGTAAACGCAATTCGAGCTGTTCATTTGATTCCTCAGTTCTCGATTGACGACTTCTTGCATAATGAGCTCATCGTAACAACAACAACAGATAGCGCTTTGCATATGAAGAGATTTTTATTTTAAACCAGAACCGTTAAAGCGTTGCATGAATGTTGCATTTTGTAAAATAGCAATAGTTCGAAAACCCTACGATAAAGTCCAAAAACGTCATTAACAATACTTTTCCAAATGCAACTTGGTATTAACATATCGTACATTTACAAGAAGACTGTCATAACTCAAAAAATGCTATTTTGCAGAAAACAGCAGGTTTTAACCAATAAATACAAAATTCACGTGTTTGAGTTATGAAAGTATTTTAGTAAATGAGTGATATGTTTGCTTAAGTATGTATCTCACTCCCCACTTTAAACTTACAACTTTGGATAAAAAAATCTACATGATTTATCTCAAGAAATAAATGCTTTTATACAGTTCTCTCTGTCTTATTTCTATTTTGTTTGATTTTGTTGAATTAACCTTACAACTACAACTGTTGGGACATTTCCGGAGGAAGCAAACACATATGTTCTCAAAGAGCATATTGCCTTCAGGCAATATTTTGACTGGCTGGACAACCCTATATTCATTCGTAAAGCCAATTATAATTTTAATTATTATGACATTTGCGAAAAAGAATACAATTAGTAACTCATCTTTCAAAATGTCAATTATTACAAACAAAATCGTAGGGATAATATAAATTTCAATTACAAATTGGTTTATTAACAATTCTGTTTCGTAATTAAAAAGCCTGTTGCATATTCGCTTATGGGATATCGAAAAGTCAGACATGTCAAATGCAGAATTTGGTTTTGGCGTTTACCAAAATAGGCGTGAAAGGTCAGACGCTATACAACGAACGGCACTTAAAGTCGCTTTTCGTTGTTTTCTATTCGATTTATTCTGGGGTGTGCCAGAAATCTCTTCTCAACCGAATCTCAATCCAAAGCTGTTTTCGGTATGCCAGATAAATCTTTAAGCCGAATTTAAACAAAAAGCAATTTTTAAATATGCTTGAAATATCTATCAGCAGGAGAAATCTAACAAGAAAGCATCTCAACGATTGATTTTTAAATAGAATTCAAATTAAACTTTAGGCAAAACCGTATAGAGATTTCTGGCACACCCATGATTATTTGATTAGTCTAAAACCATTTTACAAAACTCGCTGAATAGAAAAAAAAAAAATTATTTTTATTCTCAGAGAATGAAGTTTAATTGAAATGAATCCTTGGCCGTTACATTAATTCGACTTGCTGAAAAGCGACCATTCCCAAGAAAGAGCATACATGTGTTTTCGCTTTCTCAATTTTGACTACGCGGGAGTCGGTCTAACAGAGACAGCAACACAAACAGCCTACCACGTAAACTGTCTTTGAGATGGTCGCATTTCAGCAAAAAATTTAAATTTTTTAACAGTTCAGGAATCCCTTCTATTAAATTTCATGCACTTTGATTCTCGTTGAATCAAGTGGTACCAAACATATGTTTATGGTTATAAAATTGATAGAAAATGTTGCTAACTAACAAAATAATTTGCCATTCATCTAAAAATCCGATATATAAGTTAGGTGTACAAGTAGAAGAATTTTCGAAGCATTTCTTCATAGAATTGTGGCTTACTGTGGCGCACTGTCTGAGTTTGGAATCCCTGCAAAGTTAGTATCACTACGCAGAATGACGCTGACCAACACATGCAGCTCCGTCAAGGTAAGAAAGTACTGCTCCGAGCCATATGAGCGGTATGGCCAGTTAAGAAGAATAGATACTATCAGGCAAGCAAGTGGTAGTTCTAAGAGTCAAGGTCTGGTGATGGATAACTTGGAACTCCAAATTTTCCAAATACTCGACTCTTTTTTTTGCAATATATGGCCAAGCCTTAACAAAAACCAATTTCCCATTGTCTGAATCATACCTATGACCTATGAGTCACTCTCAGCAAGTTGCTCTAGAGTTTGATACCGATCTTATGCTTCTTCGTTGAACAGTAATGGGCATCTATTTTTACACTGATTTGGCGTTCGTTCAGAAAATACCTATTTTGAACCCTCTGAGCCAGAATAAAATAAGAATACAATTTATGTAGTAAATTTCTTATAAACCTCATGGCAATCGTTGAGCTTTCGCTGCACTTTAAATAATGCTAATTCGCACTGTTTGAAATCCCTAAAAACTTACTTGTACATAAAAAATTTAAGTTTTTGTTGAGGTCACTGCCAATATAATCGATGGCATAGCTGTTAAATAGCTTAAATAGCTGCTTCCATCATTCTACACACCTGTTTGACTTTTCACTGTTAAGTGTTCCCTCCGCCACTCTTACCAGTGCTCCACATCCTTATCAGTTACTGCATGCTCAAAACTAGCCACAATCGACGTAATTCTTAAACCAATGAACCCAATGAATACTACACAACCAAATAAAGTCCACAGCAACTTTGTTGAGCAAGAGGAATGGCTATCAACTGCCTGGCAACACGCCACTGAAACCACATAAATCAATCTCTCATTCTCATACCCACACACTCCCACATAACGAAACTCGGAAGAGCTGTTGAGCTAGTGAGTAGTTATGGGTATTCAACACCAGATATGGTATGGTGACAGAAATTGCAAAATATTTGATTTGTGCTTATTTAATTCGAAATTTTACAACACGCAAAACCCATACAACTCAAACTCTTAACACTTGCCAGCTCCGCTCCCAAAGTCGTTTTTGAACTTGATGTAGAGCATAAACCACACGCCACACATATCAACGACTGGCTACTTTGGGGCACTGATTTAGATGAATGAATAGCAGTAAAAGATTGGCTTAGCTAACGGCAAAGTGGGGAAAGCGATAGAGATAGATCTGTGGAGAGGCAGCAGTACTCGAGTGTGTCTTGTGCGGTTTGTTCTCAAGTGAAGCCAGTTGCACTACTGCTACATCAGTGCTGATGAATTTTGGGCTCCAGTGAAAGCAGACTCGTAGTTGCAGCACAAAGCGCTGCAGGATGACAAGTTGCATGGGATGCCATTTCATGTTCAATTAGTCTAAGAGCGAAGTGCACCAAATGCAGTTGTCTTCAGCAATTTGTGTGTGTGAATTTGTGTGTGTGCCTGCGAGTCTAATTAATTACTACATGCTGGCAAGTAGGCCGAAATTCAACTGTATTCGGCACCAAACTGGCAGCTCTTGTGGTTGCAACTTGCAACTATGGTTGCCAGGCAGTTACATAGATACATATGTACATATGAGTACCATGGACAACTATCAGCAACATAATTATCAACGTCAGGCAACATTTGCCATTGATGAGTTGTTTTGCTGTTACTATGTTACTGACGTCCCTCTGCTAATGACAAAAGATGTTGATACTCCATTGGATTTTGGTTAGCGGTTAAATATTTGCAAATTAATGCCCAATGCCACTGACAGTTATTTGATAAAGCTCCGCATAGGCACTACAGCTATACTCAGCGGTCCTTTTGTAGCAAAAGTTACAAAAAAAAACCCAAATTGTGTATACGCTTCAAAAGGGGATATGGCATTTGTACGACGTGGTTGCAATTATTGACTTACTACAAGATAATTGTGAAATCATTAAGGTTTTCATATGGAATAGTTAACACTGCTTTTACTAAGAACATTTAGTATTAGCTACGATCACAAAATTTTTCAAGGAGATTATTTGAAATGGTCGCTTGCATTATTGATCTGTGAAAAGTAATAACGCCTGAAGCTACGATCACACGGATGACAAACAAACCCCGCCTATCCGGCCTGCAGCATGTCTGACCATACAATAATCTGCACGCCGACGTCCACCATCGGTTTGACAATTTTCAGCAAACTCAAATTGAAATGTGTAAACACCACACTGTGGACATTTGTCGTATCAGTCAGTCGGTCCCTGCAAGCAGATTTTAAGAAAGGACTCAGTGTGGTTTTTGTCGAAAGGTGCAATAGTAAGCATCTTTATATTTAAACTGGAAGGCATTTCTTGTGGTTCTAGGAAGAGAAGCTCAGCTAATTTTTATGTTCCCGTCGTGTATGCCACGGTTTTTTTGGTTTCTATTCTATTTTAAGAGCATATAAAGCTGCTCCTCCAAACATTATAATCAAAATGTGGTCAATATTCACTTAGAATCTTTTATACTCACGGTGATTATGTGCAAAATAGATTCATTCAATATTTGAAAACAAAAAATTTGGCTGCCGAACATCAGACTATCTGCCAGCAGCAAAAATCTGAACGATTTCAGACCACGCAATTTTGTGTGATCGACTTAGTTTACGAGCGTAGTGCAATTATAACAAGGTAAGGATGATCTGCTGACTTGATTGCCAAAAATAAACTGGAATACAATGAACGATAGTGCAGAAGTTGTCCATGTACACTAGTCGTCCTGCCAATTGTCAGCACGTCTGACCGTAGCTTTACAAACTTTTCTAACCAAATAAATTATCATTCAAACTGTAACCGAAATCCCTATTCCAATTCGATCTTGATTTTGAACACAAACGGATGTCCGCACATTACGTGATATGTACCTGTGGAGGTATGCAAGCAAATAACATACTAATTGATACAACTCGTTAATCAGCGATCCTATGTAAATAATTGGTGTTGCCAACTCATTTAATAAATACACTATAAAGAATTCAAACAAAGCAACTCACGAGGGGCCGCAACCCAAAAGTCTAAGAAAGAAAAGATCTGCGGGCTTGACTGGCGTACCACAATAAATATCGCTTTGTGAGTGCAACGACGATTGCATACCCAAGGTGGGTATTACAAGGCTCAACTCCCAACAGTTTAAGGCGGCTCAATTTTGTATGGATTGTCAGTTTCTAGACCTGCTTGAGGAATTTCAATGTTTTCGGACATCCGCATACAAATTAAGTTGAGCTAACCATTACGGCCATTTGGGTCTTGAACCCAATTCCGTCGATTATACGTAAAGAACAGTTTGCAGTTAAAATGCCTGAAGTGCCATTTAAGCAATTGATCGCAAATGCTTTTTACAAACCAATTTGAGCTTTGCGATATATTTAATGTACTACCGACCAGAGTATAAACATCAATTTTGTTACCCACACACACACACACAACCCCCCACACTCCTATACTGAGCGAGACGCTGCTACCATAAAAGCCTAGTTTGCCGCACAAAATGGCATTGCAAATTTATATGGAAAACAGCTGAGAAAGTAGAAAATTGTTGTCGCCAATTTGCATATTGAATTACATACATTCATTGTTGATGGTATTACATACGCCCACCCCAATGTGCCACCAAATAAACTCCCCTATACCATCATTTACTCATACATCAAACGCAAAACTGTCATATGTAAAAGCACACACATGCGACATATGCCTGGGGCAAAGGGTTGGCGCTGCCTGCCTCTGTCTTTACTACTTGTTGTTTTTTTATTTTTTTTGGTTGGGGACGATTTTTTTTTTGTGTCGCTGACAATGCTGCCAATTGGCAGCCAACAACACCAACGCCAATGCCAGCACAAAAGGCAAATGATATAAAATATTCATCCCAACAACAAAAGAATTCGACGCATTGTAGAATTTTTTATCATTCTCACCTTTTTTTTGTAGAACATTTTCCGTTTTTTGTAAGGCTTTTATGGAGTACAACAAATACTTGCAGCTGCCAAAAAATTGGCTCGAAATGCAATTAGCTAGACGTAGTAAAGTTATCACTCAGTGCGATAGCAGTGTAGCGTGACGATAAGTGCGCGACTTCGCAGCGCTGCGGCTCTCTAGCTACTATATAATTACAGCAAGTTTTGAACTTTTGACTGCAACGTCCGAGCCGGTCGAGCCATACACCGTTGTACAGGTATTAAAGCTTAGATCAACTTTTTTATAGGTGGTTTTTGGATTTGACTATTGGTTTGGAAGATATAGGGGTATAAATTAAACTTAACTTGACTTGCATTGAAGTACCTGCACTTGCGTCACAAGTTTTTGCCTCGTAAGGTCTTCTTTTTTTAATCGTATAACAATGCAGCTCATTAGCTTAGCGTAAGTCAGATAGTAAATTGCGCCGGGGAGAAAACATAAACTTTTTACCTACTGTTTCTCAAGATGTAATTGACTAATATATTTTAATATTGATGACAACACAGGTTAAATTTTGTAAGGTACTAAGCCAATGATGTTGTTATCCTGCTGTGCAGATATCGTAGCTTTTTGTGAAGGTGAGGATATGATATGTACACATAATTTATAGATTAGTACAATGCATGTCACAAGCAGAAAGAACATATGCATCTGTTCGACTGTAGGAGTCTTTAAAACTGGGAGAACATTAGAGCCATTCGTGTCAATTGAAGTTTTTGGAATTGGGTTCATATCCCGTTTCCCCCCAGCATTTATTGCGTTTTATAATTGAATCTATTAACTCGAACATTGAAGAAGGTTGCGGTCATGTTTCTGTGTCATACAAATGATTGAAAATCGGTATCTTCATTAAAAGTTATAGTCAGAAAAGTGCTGAAGAATCGTTTGGGACGAATCATCAAAACTGTGTTCAACTTGGAAGCACACTTGCTCGGTAATCGATTTACCTTCATTATTGCAGCTGTCACAGATTTAAAAGACTCGCAAAATTTTCTATTTTGTATTGTTCGAAAATCTATATATACCAATTGTCTTTAAAACGAATTTTTGTTTCTTGTTCTTGTAGCGCCGTCAGTTTGAGCAGAACTTTCCAATTTGAGTCCTTTTGCTTGTAGGTGCTTATCAGAGAAAATACTACATTGAGTTTTTTCATAAAAGTTCCTTCGCGTAAGTTTCAAAACTCTATTGCAGGGGATGGGCTCCGAAGTTTAAAGAAACTTTTGATTTAAAGCTCAAAAGTTATTTTGGGTTAAGCATGCTCTGCATTTTCATTTTTCGATAAGCAAATCAAAAGATTCTTACGTTAAACTTTCGAACTATTACATTTCGGCTTCAAAATTATTAAGTAAAATTTAAAATTTATAAATTACTAATTGTAAAACGAACCTAAAAATAAAATGGCATGGAATGGCATGTTAAAATCATATCGATCTCGTCAGCTACTGTTTTTCGAGCTAAATGGGGGATATAAGCCCCGTCAAGTTACTCAAGTTCGTAACGAATGCCAGGCTTGCAGGCCCAAAGTGCCATGGTTCGAGAAACCCCACAGCATGGTATTCTCCAAGGAAGCAATATGTCATCACTGGGGTTGCATACCGGTAATTGTAATTACCATAGTTGGCTTTACATGCGAAATGATTTATACCTTGCGCCAAGCCCTTACGCGTGATGATGTTTATTATACCAAGACAGCAGCCTGTGACATAATTGAAACGCGTAAGGGTTATCCGCCACCTATAAGAAAGTTTCGTACTTACAATCAAAAATACGAAGTGCCACCTGGACTTATTAAGGCAATACAGGGAGATACAGAGTGCACAGAGAAATGAATTTGTGAACTCGAGGAATAGAAAATCTTAAGCCGAAGAATGACAAATAAGATTTTCTAAGCTTCCAGTTGATAAAGCAAGAATTTAGAGAGTGGAATAAAGCTTATGGTAAGTATAGACTTTGGTTCTAATTTGCGAGTTCCGATTAAAATTTACGGAAATTTTGCAGAAATTGAATTGGAGTCATTTAAGCCTCAGAGTTCGAACGGTTAATCCATAGTCGCTTAGCGAGTCGAAATTCTATCAGCACACTTATTTTTATTTGAACTATTTTATTTAAGAATCTAAGCAAAATAAACAACATCAAAAACACCGGTATAGTACCGCCTATCGAGATTAAAATAAAAAAAACCTTCCTATATACTAAAGTAACATATTGTTTGGATTTAATCGGTAAAGCAGTTCTCGAATTTTAGAGTCGCCTACCCCATACGTACATTTCAATAGCATGTATTATCTTCTTCTTGACTGTTGTAGAGCACTCCTCCAGGCACCGCTGCTTCGCGTACGTCTTCCTCAATCGGTGATACCAAAGGGAGTATGTGTGATCTTTACCTGGTGCTTCGTCGCCATTCTTTAACAGTCTCGCAAGAGCTTCTTCATCCATTACACAACATGGCCTCACCAGCGAAGCCGCCGCATGTTAATTCGCTTGACTTAGTCAATGTCGTCATAGAGCTCATGGAGTTCGTCGTTCCATCGAATGCCGTAGACGTTGCCAACGCGTAAAGGGCCAAAGATCTTACGAAGTAAGTACCACAGACATTTGCATCACCAATGCTTCAGTGCCATAAAGCAAAACGGGAAGAATGAGTGACTTACTATATAGAGTGTTAGTTTCATCTGGCGAGAGTGGTAACATCTATTAGCAAGAGTGATTCTTCGCTTGATCTCCATGCTGACAGCGTTCTTCATTATGACAGTGGTGCCAAGGTAGACGAAATCCTTGACATCAAAAGTATAGTTTTAAATTTCAAGCTGAGAGTCCAACCGCCGTGTATTTCTACTTGAAGAAAAAGTATACTTTGTCCCCGGTAACTGCTCGCTTAGTACAACCAATGATGTCGATATCATCTCCATAGGCGCACAACTCGACACTCTTATGGTCCAATATAGTTTCGTCACGATGTACTTCGGCCTTTCGCAACACACTTACCATCCCAAAGTTAAAAAGATCGCAGTAGAGTGCAGCTTCTTGTCTGAAGCCTCGCTCGGCATCAAAAAGATTAAAGAGGTTATTTGCTACCTTCACGTAATTGCGTGTAATGTTCAACGTCTTTCTGCAAAGTCCCGCCAACTTTGCTGGGACATTAAATTCATACATGGGGCATATACACGATGCCTCAACGGACTATCAAATGCTGTTTTATCCATATTATATTTATTTATAAATTCCGACTAGTGCTTTCGCGAATACCTACTCTATCCCACAACACGCTCGATAGGGTAAAGATATGGATCAAGAACTAGTGCATGTACCCAACTCATTGCCGCTAGTCTTGAACAACTTTGCAGCAGGCCATCTACGCCAGCATTTCTGTTCTTGATCCGCTTGATTACGACCCTGAATTCGTACCGTCGTTTGAGATTGGGGACTTCGGGAAGTTAACTACGGGAGCGGCATTATTCCCGTCATCACTCAATAGGCTGAAGTGTTCCCTTCAACCCTTAGTGCACTACCAGATTTTCCACTGCATCTCTATAGGAAGACACTCTGGTACTAAAACCTTCAGCCTGGCGCTTCTCTCGATCTCCTCTTGCTCACGCTTTTCCGCTCGTGTTTTTTACGTCTGAAAAGGCGCCTTTCGATCTTCCTCTACTCTCGATAGTGAGTAGACGAATCGGATTTTTGAGCTCAAATTATCTTAACTTTTAAAAAGGCATTCGAAAATGTTTTCAAATTGGCTTACAATAGTTTATTTTGGCCATTTCTAAGCGTTTTCTTGACAAAGTTTGAAGAAAATTGACTAAAGTGTTAAGTGTGAAAAAATTAAACTCTTTATAACTTATGTGCTAATTGAATTCAAGTTAGACGAAGTGAATTTAAGGCAATTTGCCAATAGCCAAAACTTAAAACAATTAAAAATTCATTTGCAAGTTGTGTTTTTTGCTGCTTCTTTTTCTAAGCCAATTTTTTGGATGCTGCACAATATTCTTGCAAACTAATTGCAAATTTCCATGGTCATTCCATATGCTGGCCATAAGACTAGGTCATCAAGCAGAAGAAGAAGCAGACTTAGTGCAATTCAATTTAGAAGTGCTTCTGTGGGCTGAAATTTGCTTGGTATCTGGCTTATATACATGCATATGTATAGGCCAAGCATACATGAATACATATGTATACCTGTATGTAGTACGGCAAGCAATTAAAGCAAATGTTGAAAATTAAATTTTAAACTTAATTGAGAGAACTAGAGAGTGGCACAGGAACTGAGACTGCAGCTTACCTGTCGGAGACTGGATGCTGTTTTTCGCAAAAAAAAAAAAAAAAATGGCAAAACTTTTTTGGGCGCACATTAATTAGAAGCTGCTACATAAGCGCCAGCGCCTAAAAGTTGGCAACTCAAAAGTGCAACCTGTACGCATAAAGTTGGAGATTTGTGTTGCAAGCAAACACAAACCAACACACACACATGCACGAGTAAGTCGTAAGTGTGTGTGTGTGTGTGTAGCTATAGTGCTTATTCTGTTAGATTTTGGCAGTCGAATTGCGCGCCAAAGTTGCTTTTAATTAAGGCCGCCGTCATGCGTCATGCGCCATGCGCCATGCGCCATGCACTTTTGGCATCAAAATGAAAGCAGCTGAAGTTGTTGCAACAGCAACTACAACACAACAACAAAAACAGCAATTTTCAACAGGGGCGTCATTAGCAGTCGCATCATCGGCAACGAGGTGTTAACTTTTTAACGTAACGTTTAATTTTGTTGAAAGCATCAACGAAATAAAAGCAAAAACAAACATGAAGTTCGCACAGCGAGTGGGCGTGGCATGTTTTAGGCAGTTCAAATAAATAACACAATCTTCACGCACGTAGCTCAAAAAAGGCATCGCTAATGGCAGACAGACGGAACGTTCTGTAATACGTTGGCAAATAGTTGCGGCTTTGGGGCGTAAAAAGCGGAAGCCGCTCCCATTGTGTGGGGTTCCTTTTTTTTAGGGCAGGGGTGTTGGAATGGGGTGTTGTTGTCTCGTCGCGTCTCATTTAGCGCACGTAGCACATAATGACCCAAAATTATTGCATTTAATTCAAATGTGATGCTACGTAGGCGGCGATGATAATGACGATTGTCGCTGATGATGAGGTTGATGTTGATGGGCAGCTGACCAAAGGTGAGACCAAAAAAAGCTAAAATTATGTTCGCGATGTTGCCCAGCTGACGACTTACGTATGCTCTATAAAGCATATATATACTACATGCATATTGTTGTACTTTTCCATCGCACAAAACTTTGATACCACCATTAATTAGAGAGTGTGATTAACATTTTATGAAGGACTTTTGTGGTAGGGTTAGATGTGGCTAGAAGTCTAATAGTAATGATGATTAAGCTGAGCTCTTCCAGTATTTAGCGGCAATAAAAAGAAGACTGATACCACAGTAGTTATCGCACACCGTGAGTCTTCTTGAGAAAGGACAGCACAAGCAGTTTTGTTGTTCTTGAGCCGCTTCATTTGGGACATCAGACAGTTAACTCGGAAAGCTACATTATTCCCATCTTCTTTTTCTTCTTAACTGGCCTTCTTCTTCCACTTAATTGACAATGAAAACCAGTTACCTGGTTACGGCCTGATATAGAGTACTCCTCCAGGCACCTCTGCTTTGCGCGCGTCTTCTCCAATCGTTGATACAAAAGGTAGCTAGTGTGCTTCCTACCTGGTCCTTCCAATGGAGGCATGGCTTGTCCCTTTCTCTGAGAAAGGAAAAGGAAGGCCCTACCTTCAAAAGCCGCATTGAAGACCTTTCTTGCAGTAGCTTCTTCATCCATTCGCACACCATGATCAAGCCAGTGGTGTATGGCAATATTGTCGTAGAGCTCAGAGAGTTAATCGTTCCATCGAATATTTTTTGTCAATAGCCAGGTAACTGCTCGCTTAGTACGACCAATGATATTGATATTATCTGCGTATGGGAGCAGCTGGACGATCTTATAGTTCAATATTGTCACGTCATTGCCCCATAAAAAGCCGAAGAAGTGTTCCCTTCTTTCGCGTATGACACTCTACCAGCAATCAATACTCGCTTCACGGGTAGTGAGTAAAGCCCGCGTTACCTTTTCTGTTTAGGATCGGCTATGTGCTGACTAATAGTTGCGGCCCTTTGGGGAGTTGCTTGGTATCTGTGGCTTAGACTCAAAAACGAGAATTATCTTTACACAGAGTGGTGTTGCTCCTAACCAGCCGAGTGCTGGGACCCAAAGAACGGCAGAGGATTTAGGTAGTCCTTGGGCCAAACCAAGGTTGAATTGAGATTGCCCAACTGATCTTCTTCATTTGACACTTATGGAAATTGGCTAATTCATATAAGCAAAAATTTATGCCATATGGAGCACTATATGACATCGAGTTGACAAAACCCTTTCAATACAGTCTATAAGATCATTGATTGACAAAATGTATCAATCCGTGTATTATATGATTGGATGGAAAAATTCCAGTGTAGGTCCGGTATTTACTTTGCATCGAATACCAGATATACCTCTGTATCTCTACAGGAAGAGGCACCGGTACTAAATCCTTCAGCCAGACGCTTGAAATTTTGGTAGAAGTTCCTAACGTAATTTCTGCTCCTCTGCACATCTAGATCACCTCCCGCCCTTTTCCTACTCACGTTTTTTACGCCCTCTCCATATTGCTTATCTCCCGATAATGGTCTCGCGCAAATCGAGTAGCAGTCGACAGCTTCTCCTGGTCCTTTTATAGGCGGAGTTCTTCACTGCAGTGGCTACGCGATACTCTTGATCGTACCATTGGTTCCTCGGTAGTGGACAAGGAGCGGGAAATATGCTTCCAAAGTCCTTCGGCGCTATCAGCTTCGATGAGGGTTGAGTAAGTTGCCCGGAGAGTTGAGCGGAGAAGGCTTCGGCAGTCCGTTGATATTGCAGCTTTGCGATGTCCAGCTTTTGCTGTGCGCTGGCCGCAAGAAAACCTTGGCTGCAACAAGGAAGTGCTTAGAGTTGATGTTGACCGCTCTCAACGTATGAGCATCAAGCACACTGGATGTAAGCCTCAGTTTTGGCAGTTTTGTGGGGTTACTGATTTTCCGAGCTGTAAATTAAAATCTAACATCATTTTGTTTGATATTTAATGCATCGTTGCTCCTAAACTTAGCATAGGGTTGAATATATAAAACTATAACAAACTTTTCCCGAACATTGACTAACGTTTTACTTCTTTATGCAACCTTTTAGACATCTTATTTTACCAATAAAAACGCATGTTTATTGAACATTCCCATACTGACCATGACATTCAACGTCATGAAACCAAACTATACCTTTATAGAGAGTTCCAAAACAAAAAGCAAGCCTCTTGCGTGCGCTTATACATAAATAAAATTTAATGTTTTATCAACGTGCAGTGCTCACTAAATAGAAACCGTAAGCGAGCTCACAGCGGGAGCACCAAAAAAATAGAATAGATGGAAAGCGGATTCATTGCAGAAATCTTACCTGGGAGTCGCGTTGGACTGACTGATGATGCTGTGGTGTCCAGGACGTGCCCAGCCGATTGTTTCGGGAGTGAGCAAGAGAGTGTGAGGGAGTTGCTTTCATATTATCGCCCGACCATGTGATACTTATTTGCTGTTATTGTTGTTGTTGCATGTAATTGTTTTGTTGTCGTAAATGCGAAGATAGATTGCAATTGTTACAGGCCATTACCAATGGAAATTACAGAGCAGCGCCCGCAGTGCCCCACATCTCCGAGACATCTAGATCTGCCTTAACGTTCATTCAATGCAAACGCGCACAAATTTCTTGTCATTAAATTAAAAATAAACGACAATATTTTATACGCCTATAAATATGCAACAAAAATTGCTTGTAACGGAAACTGAGCAGCTGTTATTTATTTATACCTTTTGTTATTGTTGTTGTTTTTGCTCTTACACAAAGTCGTTCCTGCAAGTTTCTTTGTTTTTTGTTATTCTTACTGTGGTTTTCCTTTTGGCCATTGCATACACTTTAAGGTGTGCACAGGTGTGTCTTAACTTTAACAGTTACGCTGGTAAAATGAATGGCCAGGAATTTACTTTGGACATGCTTAAAATGCAGCTTATGCAAAATGTATCTTGCAGATTTATTTTGAAATCAGTTGGGGAAAAATGCAATGTCTACATTGAGGAAAATAAAGTTTTACTATAAACTATAAAGTGTTTTTTATATAAGCAAACTATTTGAGACATTTCAAGGCTAGTTTCCTGGTTTTCCAAATAAGTCATAAGAAAAAAGTTAAGGGCTGGTCATAGCACTGAGCTGGAGAGGGGTGGTATCTTCAAATTATTTCGATTTGGGACGATGTGGGAAGTGGGGTGTTTCGCAAAAGTGACGTCTTTAACCATTTGTGACGTCACATACCGGTGACTATTATGTTTAAAGTCTTAAAAAAATTGGTGACGTAATTTATGAACAGGTAAAAGTCATCAAGTTAGGTAAAAGATATCTATGATAGTTTCCCAATTTACACCCAAACTAAAAACTAACCTAACTCTAGTTCTAACTTCAGTTAGAACAGGCCCCTTGATCCTTGCCTCTACTTTAACCAAGTTGACGCAAAACATCCACGTGGGGTCTCCTGGTTAGCTAGTCTAATCGCCACCATGCAGCGAAGTCTTCGCAGGAGCTTAATTGGGTTTTAGTCCCCTCCCAATGAAAGATATTATAAGACGCCTGGTGAAGTGCCCTCCATCACAGGTAGTAATTGGTTTTTCGTTCTACATTTTGGGAATAAAGGACATGAACAAATATACACATTGAACCAATTTTCAAAACACTTTTGCCACTACAAACGAGGTAATTCCAAAACATGTATTTTGAACGCATCACTGATTCTTCTTTTGAACTAGCCGGAATGTAAAGCTGTCCTCCCCGGTCCTTTGCTTTGCGTGCGCCTTATCCAATCGATGATACCAAAGGTAGTTACTGTGCTCACATTCGTCGCCTCCCTTCAACATGGGCAGGAGCTTCTTCATCCATACGTACAACATGACCTAACCAACGGAGCCTCAAGATTTCGTCGTTTAATCGACAACGGTAAGCAAAAGGCTTGGATAAGCTCTTTCCTACCTTGACGGAGTGTGTTGCTCAACGTCGTTCTACACAGTCGCAACAACAAAAACCCTGTTGTATTCAAAGGTAATATAAAAAAAAACATACAAAAAGGAAGAGAACAGGAATTAAGTAAATATATAACTAATCCCGAGTCTCCAATCCGTTGGGTGAACTTTTTAAAGATATGCACCAACTCACATGAGAAAGTGATCAGAGACTCAAGATTTACAATATAAAAGAAAAAGGGATTAAATAAAAATATGAGGTGATCATTTGCTTAGAAGTGCTTCGATTCCGTGCTCCTTTTGCTGCGTTAGGCACATCTTCGAAAACCGTACAGTCGAGGAATTTCTAGCGTTAACGATTGTATAAATGTTTTTCATGCACCGCTCCGATTATCAAATTATCCGGCATCCAACCTGGAAAAATCTTCTTCAAGGCCCAATGTTCATGTAATATTCAAGGTACACTCTTGGAACAAATGCCTCAGTCTCACGAAATGACGATCCTGCACACACAGTTCCCGCACAGAAACGAGGGTTTCTGGCAATACAACTGTTTTTTGATGACCTACACGAAACTCGTCGGTGAGCGACAGCGGTCAAGCTGAAATTTTAAAAAGTGTTCGTACTTCATCATGCAAATTTTAGATTTGATGTAGCAAGTCTAGAATTGCTGATTCACGAAATATAGGATGCAGCCCTCGTATCACAACTAGCGTTTTCTAACACTGTTTAGCTTGCTTTTCAGTTTAACAAGTGCTTTTATCTATTGTATAATGCCAAACCCTACAAATTTTTAGAGTAGTATTGGCATAATAAACTTAAATGAAACTTCATATATCGGAATCAAAGGAATCGGGACACTGTATTATATATCATATTTAAAAGCTTTATAAAAATCTGATAACAAAGTTCACTACAACCTTCCATTTTGTGAAAACTCACTCAATATTTTCGCTCACTGTATAATCCTACAATCATAAATAACAATTCAAATAAAAGTTTTCTTTTATTATGAAACAATTTTATTGTGCAAAATTTATAGAACACATGTTAATCCCTATAGATACAAGACAAGTATCTTAAGCATTTTTAGTCACCTGCAACTTGGCATCCTCTGACAATTGTTCAGTCTTTCCATAGCCAACTTCATCCCAATGCTGCGTCTCTGCGGAGCCCCATTTCAGATATATCGCATTGCCCGCAAACAATATCAATGCGGCAATGCTAAACACCAGCTGCCACTCATTGCGCTTCGTCTGCTCCTGCACCAACACGCCCACCACAAGTGGCGTCAAGAGTGCCACCAGATTGGTGAATGTGCTCAGTATGCCCATCAATATGCTGGCATGGGCGGGCGATAAATCAATTGTATTTAATTCGCTGCCTATGGTGGCTGCGCTGCTTACGCCCACACTGAGCGTGACCAGGAGCAGGGCCAGTGGCTTCTGTGTGGCCTCAACAAAGCCCAGTGCCAGCATGATGCAGGCCGGTGTCCATAGCGCTATGCTGTTGTAGGTTTTTCGTAGCGCCGTCAGACTCAGCCAGCCGCGTTGAAGCACCACATCCGCCACGATCAGATAGACGTAGCACATGCCCCACATCAGCAAAAAGGGCAGCGCCGAGTAGAAGGCATTGCTGTTCATGTCCAAGCCCAACACGCCACTCAAATAGGCGGGCAGCTCCGCCTGCATAGTGGTCAAGCCCCAGGAGTCCGCACAGCGAGCACAGAGCAGCGCATAGAAAGGCGCCGAGCTCAGTATGGCTCGCCAGGGTATGGGCAATTCGCGTTGTTGTCGCGCACTGCTCTGCTGATCGCCCACCAGGTAAAGCTGTTCCGCTGGACTCATGCACCTGGCCTGACTGGCGCGATTGGCACCTAGCAACAGCCACAGAAGACACCAACCAAAGCCCAGCGCTGCCGAGACATAGCTGATGGCTGGCCAGCCTAGACTTGTGGTGGCCAACATACCTGCGGCATACATGGCCAGCACATTGCCACAATCAAATCCTGTATAGGCAAAGGCACCAAGGCGTGTGCGTTCCTCCAAGGGTGACCAGTTGGCCAAATGCTGATGTATGCAGGGCAGGGTGACACCCTGACAGAGACCTTGCAGCAGCCGTACGCTGCAGTAAGCGCGCCAGCTGCCCACATAGATGCCATGGGGCGTGGCAGCGCTGAGCGAGGCCAAACCTAGACTGCCCACAAACAGCACGAACTTGGCGCCAAAGCGCTTACATAGATATCCACCGATAAATTGTGTTAACGTTGAGCCCCAATAGAAACTGGAGAGTATGTAGGATTTTTGAGTTTCTGTCCAGTTGTAGTGCTGAAATTAAAGGGAAATAAGGTTAGGTAGAATATGATGCCTGGTTTAAGGGAATTTGCGGAGTTTTTGACTGGGATTCGTAAATTTCTAACGCTCTAAAAGTTGTTTTTGGCAAATCGATGCATTGAGTTTTTATTGGATTTTAGTTGAAAGAGATGGCACCTAAAAATCAAGGCAAAGAGACATTTCTCTCTACCTCAAGATGAAATTTTCGTTTTTTTCGTATCATAACTCTTAATCAAATTAATAGGTTGAAGATATTGAACAACTAATTTGTCTCGTGTTAACATGGCTACAGTACACAGAGAGAAATGCATGAAAACAGTTAAAAAACATACAAATCTCAATCCAAGATTAATCTCTTTCTCTCAGATTTTGTTGTCAAACATTTATTGGAGCGCCTTAAAGGTAAGAAAGAATCATGTGTGGAGCTGCAAAACTATCGATAGTGGCGCCTATCGATATTTTCGATAGTTTCAAGAAAAAGATTCCACGATAGTGCCATCGGTTCGAAAAGATTCGATAGCACTATCGTTTTTTCCCGTTTTAGCTTTATAATCTTAACCGCTTAGCGTATGTTTAAACCATCGATAGTGAGGAAAAATCGATAGCACTATCGATAGTTTTGCAGATCTAATCATATGTCGTCATGAAAATGGACGACACTTGTGTGTGTGAGAAGGTTGCACATTTGTACCGTTAGGTTGTATTAGCGTGTCGGGGATTCTTAATTATTTGTTTCTTAATATATTTTTTGATTTCAAGTATTCTGAGACCAATTTGTGCTAAAAAATGCAGAACTCAGACTCGAGTTGAAAAGCACCTATTTTTTATCTGTGTACTTTTTCATGCTTACCGGTGTTTGTGCATTGATGGAAGTGACATTTGTCATGGCCACCACGGATACGCCCACATTGTACTGCAGTACAGTGTTCACTGTAAGTCCAATGAAAAGCAACAGCACCTGCAAATGACGAAACCCCAAGAGTGACACTAGAAAGAAATACACAGAATATAATAGTTACAATTGTCAAACCAAGTTCTTTGCTTCAAAGTTTTAGTTTACTTTGCTGCTTTGTGCACTGTTCCGCTTCCGTTTCCGCTTCCAACTGAGCTGTTGCTGTTTCTGTCATTCTATGTCCAAAATGCTTTCTCTGCCAAAGCTAGTCATAAAGGTAATAGTACTTCTAAGTAGATCCAATACCTAAATAAGGTTTAATGCAATTATTTTCATTGTTTCGAAAGCTAATGAGATATATTTGCCTAATTTCATATGTGTTATTATGTGCTGTTGATATTGGAGTAATGTGTG
This sequence comes from Chymomyza caudatula, assembly GCA_035041775.1. Lineage (NCBI taxonomy): Eukaryota > Metazoa > Arthropoda > Insecta > Diptera > Drosophilidae > Chymomyza > Chymomyza caudatula. Next base: position 367,230 of record JAWNKW010000032.1, on the reverse strand, counting down.
TGCATTGGAGTCTATATTTACCAACTACCTTTGCTTGGATATGGTTTATGAAATGGGTGATTACAGCAAATTATAGTGCATTTGACAGCTAAACATGGTTTTAGTTTAAGGACAGTTTTAGGCTTATAATTATGGAAAAGAACAGAAAAGGCATAGCATTTGCATTTCAGTGCTATAGTAAAAAAAGGCAGAGAATAGTCCCAATAACTACTAGCACCCACTATATACATATGCATACTTAATTGTGACAAGATAAACGTTTTCAAAGTTTAAGAAGTTTTTTCTCTTGAAACGCTTTAAAAACACGCTGAATTCGCATTTATCAAAAACACCAGCCAATTTGTATCTATAAGATACATTTTAGCTGTGTGTTAAAAATAAAGGTATTTATAAACAAGAACACATGGCAAATGTTACTTAACTCCAGTTCAATGCATTTTGTTTGAATTTGGCGTAACTCTATTGAAGATTCAGTTAGAAAAACTGCTACAGATACAGATGCATAACAGCAGATATTGTACAATTATTTTCAATGGAATTTAGTTGTTTGTTATTTTAGCATACTTGTGCGAGTGTGTGTGTGTGTGTGTGTGTGTGTGTGTGTGTGTGTGCATATATGTCTGTCTGAGTGTGCAAATTTTGTCGATAACATCAACGAAAAGCAACAATAGCAACAAAATTTCAAATCTCAGCATTTACAATTGTATCTGACGTAGCTAACAAGATACTTTGCACACACACGCACACACTTACACACATGTGCTGCGCTTTGCATGACAAGTTGTATGTGTGTTTTGTTTGTATTTGTGTTTGTTTTCAATGCTTTTTCAATTGTTTTGAAACTTTTCGTTACAATGCAACAAATCGTTTGCGTTTGCTGATGACAGCTTCTGTAGGGCGGCGGCTGGCAGCGGCTAAAGGGGGCGTGACCAGTTTACAGCCTACTAATACCATTACGGTAGAAAAAATACAATCTGGCGTCGATACACTTTCTGTCCCATGCAAATATTTGCAAATTCGAATTTTGTTTACATTTTAGTGCAAATTTTGCAAATAACTCGAAACGCCACTAGAAAATAGAACCCCACACTCTCTATGAACGTTGCTCACGTTTACATTTAATTAAAGTACATTTTATTTAGCAGACGAAATGAGCAACGGTATCTATAAAATTTGAGAATTTTCTTAAATATTTTACATGAGACGGCGTTGATCGTAGGGGTTGAGTTCAATATAAAATGCTAGATACAGTAAAGCTTTTCTGAAATTAACAACTTCTGAGTCAATTATTACCCTTAGAATTGTTGTGTTAGGAGTCTGAACCCAACTATCAGGTGCTTCCATCTTATTCTTCTCGCTAGTGTATCACATTTGTTAGAGGAAATATTCATATTGAGACAGCAATATGCTTACGGTCAAACATAATTTTCCTTCCTAAGCAGGTTAATCCTCCTACCTAAGAACTTCAAACCGATGAGTCTGACTTCTGCCCTCGAGCGCCTCATCGGCCTTCACATCTTTTAAATCGGAACTTATGACCGAACCTCAACACGCCTACCGAAAAGACAAGTCAACAGAAACAACCAAAGTAGGTTGTCACAAAGATTGAACCTCTTAGATATCGAAGGCTCCTTTAACAATGTAGTCTCCGAAGCTATTACCGTATCAGTAACAGATCTGGGAACCGATGAGCAATTGGTGAAGCTGATCGATTGATTGCTCAAAAGCAGGATAGTTCTGTCTTCTCTGGGTACGTCGCCTCAAACTCTCCTCAAAGAGGGGCACTATGCATCCTTTTATGAAACTAAGCTCCTAAGCGATAAAGTAGAATGAGGACGACGATTAGTTGCTTATGCGAACGATGTTGTTATTTGTGTCTCTACAAGTTTCCCCAAAAAGTCGGTGACCTGATAATGTTAATTAAAACGTCCGTTTGAACAGCAAAAAGCGGATTAAGTGCAAATAAGGCAAAAACAGACTTTTTCTCTTCTTAAGGAGATATAAAATACCGAGGCTTATTCCACCTAAGCTTAATGGGACTGTCCTTCCCTTTCAGCGACAGTGCTAAATAGCTGGGAAACTGACTGAACCCTTAATACTGAAGTTAGATCTCTCCGCTTCTCTTTTTTAATAAAATTAGTATAGTATATGGGTATTCAAAAAATGTATTCTGACTGCCATGAATGATTCATAGGGACATCGGATTTTTGTGGGTTCAGAGAGTTTAGACATGTGCCTAAAATATTCTATGTTTCATTGTTTTACAACTTAATTTTACCTTGATGATTGTTAAGTTAGCAACAATTGCGGAAGCTTTAGTTTTTTTGCTTTTGAAATTTTATGGTGACGCTGCTCCAACTTGAACTGATTAATCATGAAGAAACTTTTCGTGGGTGGTGTGCCTTTTAAATAGTATTGTTGATGTTTTAAAATATATCGCATTTCGATATATCAAAATTGCTAAATTTACAATCAATAAATAAAACCGATAAATCAATTTTAAAATGTAGGTATATCAATAAATAGCCAAAAATTTAAATTTTCCTTTGTTTGGATCATGTCTTTATGCACATCCATCAAACTGCCTTTTAATTTATTTTCACAATATCAAAAATTCAAAATATCAATATAATAAATTTCAGTGTGGTACCGATTTCTTCGCAATAACGCAACGTTTTTAGCTAAAACCTATACCATTCGAAAGATAAATTGCTTGCGATTTGCCGAATATACGTTTCACATGCATATGTTGCATTTTAGTCAGGTCGGTTTGAAGTACAGAATGTGCTGTATACGTTAGAAAACGAAACAACAATACACTACATTGTACCCACACAAACATTGTTATTTCGTGTTTTCTTTTCACCTCTTTGTAATGAGGTGTTATAAGAAAGTGTATTACGTCGTCGAATGTCGAATGCTAGTGTCAATAATAAAACTTCAGAATCTTTGGTAGTGCCTTTCATATGAAATAGAGAAAAAGTAGTAAATGAGAAGAAACTAAACGGCGATAATTCCCTCGTGAGCTATGGTTCATTGCAGCATATTGTGACTGGGCATGAGTAGTGGATCTTCTGTGAGAACCTGACGAAGAGCAAATACGGAATCGTTTCCAGCGACTTCACCATTTGTACCAAAGCTGAATATTCATATTGGTTGGATAATGTTCACAATTTGGTGGGTAAAACTGTTGAGGCTTCTAGATTTTCCTACCGATATGTGCGACACAAGGCTGTTTTGTTCTAAGTAAATGTTTTTTTTTATGCAAAGCCATAAATTTATCACTTTTTTGCCAAATTTCTAGCACGAGTTTAAAATAAGAAATGTGGTTTTCATTACCCTTAATTCGGAAAGATAATCAAGGTAATATATAAACTGGCATTTTGCGTGGAGCCTGCCATAAAATATTCCCATCCACCAGAATTCTTGAACGCGAACAAGTGATTGATTAAACTATGCAATAAAAAAAGCCTATGTCTAAAAAATACCTTTTACGGTAAATTTTGGTTCGCTGATATTGAATCCAGAAACCATTATGGATTTTCTAGCACCGAATTAAACGGTATTTAATATCAAATGAATATATTTCACACGGTTTTGATCTAACTTGGTTCGATCGCAAGTTACAATGCAATGACCTCAATTTTTTTTTTTCGAAAATCGAAAATTCTAAATTTTTTTAAATCAAGAAAAACAAAAAAAATGTTATGGTTTATTTTTGAATTCGTTAAAATCTTCTTTGCACCGATTTGAGCAAAATCGGAAAGGAAATGAAGGAGCTATATAAAGAATATCGAAAAATTCCACGATCGACAATTTTGGAATACTTTCATACAAAAAAAAAATCCGGGAATAAAACAAAGCATTTTCGGTTAAATTAAAAAAAAAAAATTGTATTTCTAAAATATTTTTTGAGTTTTTTGCCTTATAACTCGCAATCAAATCCAGGTTCACCAAAATTATCTGAGACTGATTAAATCATTAATTCATTAACTTCAATATAAATTGTATCCTGTTCAGAACACGGGTATTGAACATATATATATATATATATATATATTATCTCTATCGGCAGTATAGTTCCTGAGTAATATAACATTTTCTGAATTCGTATTCTCGACAACTTTAATTTTTTTAAATATCGATAATTTGAAAACAGTGCTAGAAAATCCAAAATGGATTCCGGATTCGAAATTCGAAATATTGACTGGAAAAGGTATGTTTTACCCATAGGCCTTTAATTGAGGCCAAATTTGTTTCATAGTGTTACCGATAGTAACGTTGGTTCCGATTTAGTGGGTCAACATAATTGGATACAAGCTTGCAACGACTCGAAAGACGAATCTATTTTCCGATTTGGCATCCGAAAATTGCCTAAGCATGGGTAAAACTTGCTATAAAATGTTACTTTCTGAATTTGTTCGGTTTCAGATATAACATGCATTTCAATAGGCATTGAAGTACACTTTTTGAATATGTTCAAATCATTTTCTTAACAATTTGTTGAACTTTGAATTTCCGAACTTGATAATTTGCTTAACATAATTTTCACGAGATCTTTAAAAACAGTTCGCTGTGCCACGAAAATAGGCGCATTGCCGCGACAATCTGAAAGATTGTAAAAAGTTCGTTAAAGCGAAGTTCCACTGTTTACGCATATCTCTTAAACAGAAGACAAACAGCACACGCACACACACACATCAAAAGCACATGGCAAAACATTTTAAGAATTTATTTATATTCTTTGTGTTTTTGTTGTTAACTTTTTGTAATTTTCATTTTATATTGAGAATGCGTTGATTTTTTGGCAAACAACAAACTTTTTTGACTATTTGCTAAAGATATTTCAAAGCAACAAACTAAATAGTATTTATAAATTCACAGTGATTTTATCTATTAGGCTGTTTGCTCACACAATTTGCTTGCTGCTTATTTGGTTTTAACTATTTTTATGCACATCACTTTTGTTTTTATTTATTTAGTAAAATTAATTTAAATTATTAAATCAGTTATTTCTCTCTACAGAACTATGCGCTCGTTTTGCTCGTGTTTTGTTCAACTTGGCTTTGTTTATGCGAATAATAAATAGTAGTAGTAACAACAAATTGGCTGGCAATCAATTAATTAAACGCTTGCTTTAGACCGAATCGTCTAGTGATAACAGCGTGAGTCACGCGTGAGCGAGTCATGTGCTAGTCATGAGTTAATTAACTAGTTTTAGGGCTTTTATACTCGAGGGAGTTTGTGAATTACAATGCTAATGAGCTTAGTATGGAAATTAAGTTGTTGTAGTTGGCATTTAGCAACTAAGCAATGCCCTAAGATTTCACGGCTTTTCGCTAAAAAGTTGACGAAAAGTAACTACATATTACTGAGAGTTTCTTTACGCTGTTTTGTAGCTTGATCTGCATGTACATATCTATACTTTTCTTTACAAACGTATTTTATTAAAATACTTGAAAATATTTTTCTATCTAATCAAACATATTTAATTTTTATTTTTAATTTTCTAATTTTGCCCCCCATATATATAGAAAAAATTTAAAAAATTTTGTTTTTGCCAATATTTCATTTGATTGGTGAAATATGTTCTCCTTGATTTCAAGCATTAATATCGACGCTACGAATGAAATGTCCGCCACACTTTTGACTTGAAAAGAAGAACTCGACAGTTTTGATGAATATATCATTTTTTTCAATTTCTGCTGTATCACTTGTGATGAACGCCGAAACTTCTTAAAAGCATTCGTATTAAACGACAAGCTTCTTCTATGAGAGTCAAAATGGCTCTAAATAATGCTACTGTTATTTTTGGGAAAGATATTGCAAACGTATGGGTGTTTTTGACTTTTGAAGTTTTGTTCTGTGTGTTGTTGCTAAGCTACATTTTCAATACGTTCCTTTACATAGTTAAAACTAATTTGAAACGAAAACAACAGAAGTCAGACCACGGTACATAACGGAATTAGGCATATTGTTAGAATCATTTGCTAAAACCGTAAACAAATTAGATTAAAAGGCATAAAAAAGATAACAACAAGCAAATGTGCGTGCGGAAGTTAGAGCGAGGCAGAGATAGGGCGGAGGCAGCGATTGGCTGACCGAACAGCGGTCAGCACCATATTATAAGACAGGGTACAATTAGTAAGGTATGATAACTCTGCCTATACTTAACTTTATCGCGAACCTCGATGAAAAAGGTTGCGTTCACGAATGATTTTTAGCCTTAACGCGTTTTTGTGGGTTATTGTGCAATATCATACAAATAACTTAATACATGATACATAAAATAAAAATCCAGAAATGGATCTTTCACAAAATCTAACTGTTTGTCAACTTTATAAATTTGTTACACAAAGGCGATAAAAGTTAGAGTATGAAAGTTTTTAAAGTTTTTAATTTTTGAAGAAGTTAGACTTGCATAACTCCATTATGTAAAATTGAGCAAGTAATCTTTAAAGATACATTATTAGCTGAATCCGCTGCGCATTGATAAACCCTTCAATATAAATTTCATTCTCTTTCTCTCTCTCTTCCTCATACTAAATATCCTCATCTACCTCTATCTCTGCCTCTACCTCTACATCTACATCTACATCTACATCTACATCTACATCTATCTCTATCTCTACCACTACCACTACCACTACCTTCTAGTCAAAGTTGTGAATGTTAAACGAATTTTGTAAAATGCTTGCCTACTATATAAGTACAAACACATTTAGTATGTTTCATATGGAAATCGTTTTTGCAATATCTCCGGAACCCCTCAGTAGATTAAGTATCAAACTTAGATAAAAACACTCTCCAACATAATGAGAAGCTATCCTCAAGACTTCATCAAAATCTGTCCAGTAGTTTTTGAGGAGAAACATCACAGAAATTGGTAGTCATTTTTATACATATAGATTAATGAACCTAACTATTTCATCTGCCATTATTTTGTGTGAAAATTATAGTTTAGCTGTTACATAAACGCACACATTTTCAGTTTCAATTGGTATAAATCTGAATACGCTGAAATATTTTATGCATAATAATAATCCCAAATTCGCCAAATCAATGTTAAACTACTTTTAAAAGCAACACTTTTCACAACACACACTCGCAAGCTCGCTGCTATACAACAAGAGCTAAACATTCAAACCCAAAACGAACGTTAGCTGGCGCCAGTGTGCAAACGATAGCTAGATCAGCTGCCGCCGGCAAACTGCCGAACTGAACTCACATTTCGTTGAGTTGACTACAAGAAGAGCGTGTGTGAGCAAACGATCGCAACACGCGCAAAGCAATAAAAGTGCCGCTACAAGCGTCGTGTATTTCCAATTGTTTAAACAAATACAGAGTTTTACGTGCGTCTCGACTTACAAATAGTCAATTAATAACAAATTGCATTCAATTTAACTAAACTGAGAAAAAAAGAGTTAATTTTTAAGCACAAAATTGCGCGCGCTGTGAGCTTTGCGCAAAGCCAAAAAGTGAAGTAAAGCCGCTAAACGCGGACCAAAAAGTAATAAAAAAATAAATAAAATAAATAAATACAAATAGTGACGACACAGTGCAAATAACGTTAACCAATAAAAGTAGCGCGTAAATAAGTAAATTCGTTTTGATTTTATGTCAGTTTTTTGTTAAATTTGTAAAATTTCGTATCGTTTTGTGCTCGTTTCTTACGGTTTTGCGTCTTTCTGAAAGTGCGTTCTGGATCCTTCTCAATGTGCGTTCTCCTGCTTGTTGCTAGCATTCATTCCCTTAAAAAAAGTGATCTGTGTCGTCGTCAATTTTTCACTTTTCTCTGGCGGCTAACAACGTACCGTTGTTTGTCTTTGCCTTTGTTTAATGTTTTGTCTTTTTGCTAATTTGCAGTGTTTTTGTGTTTATCATAGCGTCTCTATGAACGTGTTTCAAGTTAATAAAGTGAAAAACCAAATTAAATTGTAAAAAAAATATTTGAAAAAAAAATTATACGTCATTGCTGTGTTTGCATATCCACAACAAAAACAACAACTACAACAACAGCAAACTCATCATCGTTTTGCCAGCTGCTATTCATAGTTTTGTGTAAGTTTATTGTTTGTTTAATAATCTTTTGTTTGTTAATATATATACAATTATTTATCATTTACTTATTTGTAACTCACGTTTTTTTTATTTTTTTATTGTTTTTGCCTGCGCTTCTTGTTTCTTCTTCTCTGCCCTTGGAACTCTCACTGTCACTCTCTGTCCGCTACTCTCCTGCCATCATGCTCTCTCACACACTCACACAACTTCCCAAAACACTCGCCACATTTTCAACGGTTATTTTTGCTGTTGTTTTTTTGGTTACTTCAATTTTTGTATTTATCGCGTGTTTCTTGTCTTTGTTGTTTGTTGCACACATACGCATAATTGTTGTCTCTTATTGAGTAATCCAACATCAAGGCTCTCACCTCAACCAACGGCTTATCTCATCTACCGCATTGCCTTGCTTCTTGTCCTGCTTTGCTGTGCTCGCATTGCACAGTGGGCGAAAGGGCTGATCGGCGAATGAGATTCCAATTTGAAAATGTCCAATGGCGCCACTTTTTTCGAATTGGTAAATAACCAATTGATACAGCAACGCTGTGGTGTGTTTTAATTTAAGCCGTAATCGAGTCCAACAATTCGAAATTACGTTTAAATTTCAACTTACTCTGGTAAGGTGATGGACGCGACTTTAACTAACTAACTTTGATTTGCAGTTTTTACTTTTTGTTACTGTGAGCCCTCGCCTTTCAATAATGTGTAAGGAGAATTGTTCCACTTGAATCGAGTTGTAGTCAATTGCAGCTTCAAGTCGTTCCAATATGAACATTATGGCTATGCAGAGGTATATTTTTCATATGAATGTTATAACCAATTTAAGCAAGCAGGAATACCCAAAATCAGCATAAAAAAATATTTGATGCACACAGTCGGTCTGTGCCCGACAGTCGAATACCCTATACCCTTTTTTTGGTATCGCAGCGTTGAAGGGTATAGGCGCTATTAAGGTACAACGGTAATAGAGGGGATGATTCGGAAAAAGGTCGAAATTGTATGTTTTATAAGCCTAACATTAGTCTACGTACCAAATTTGGTGGCTCTAGCTTAAATAATAACATTTCTGTATAAAGTGAAGTTTTGTTGCAGTTTGTTGTTGGTGAAGGGGCCTGTAATTGACACGTTATTAACTATATCTTCTAAAGTTACCAGCTGTTACTGCAAAGCTTTAATTGTATAGCTTTTGTGGTGTGTGTTAAAAATTAGTCACGGGGGAAGGGGGTGAGATATCGACAAAATTCGACAAATCAAAATTGATCTCTTACTCTTATAGTGTCCGAGAACGGTGCGACAACACGGACGCAAGGACAGACAGACGGACATGGCTATATCGACTTGACTATTGCTACTAATCGATTTTGCCCATGGAACATATGGATCTACCACGTCTCCTTCTGCCTGTTACATACATTGCACCATTCTATAATACCATTTTACACTTTGTGTATAATTATTAGCTTATGACATCGTTACCAAAAGGTAGCTGGAACTTTTTTGAACAGAATGCTGTTCACGTTAATTAGTCTCCTAGTCAATAAACAAATTTTGAAGTTGAGTAGTGTGATATTTTCGTTTCTGACCAATAGTTAGTTGATCTTTGCCAAAAATCAAAAATAAGTTTTCGAACCCTTTTCGAAAAGCTACTGCAGATAGGGGTTGCTAAATATATGAAAGCATGTCGATTATTGTTGAATATGTAACAACATGAACAATTCAAAAATAGTTATTCGTGTAATCTTTATGATCTCTATGACTGTATGAATCGATCTTACTCAAAAAACATCTTTTGATTTACAAATGAAATTAGCTAAATCAACGATTTCGCCCACTGTGCAACGGTTTCGCTTTTCATGTGCTTCTCTTAGTTTTGGTTTCAATTCAGCCTGTTCAACTTCATTTACCACAACTACTTTGCTTCCTTTCTGCTTTATTTCGCTGACTCATTTTTTTGCCATATGAAATTTGAATAGCATTTTATTTTTGTTCGCTTCTCTTCATTCTCGGTCACACGGAAAAAAATCAGAACGACTTGTTTGAAATTGTTGACTGTTATTTGGGGTTGTGTGTGCGTATATTTTTATGCAATGAGTCGACAAATGCTGGGGTCTTAGAGTAGATCAATTAACCTTTAATGGACGTTAGGGCCTTATTTGACCCAATTTCAATTTATTTGTTGCAAGTCTTAACAAGTTGCACTTGTTTCAAGATTCTTGACTAAATTTCCATAAACGTATACTTAAAATTGAAGTCTAAAATGCTATCTGGAAAACTATAGTTTTCTCGAAATCGGTATATTAATTGGGGAAATTACATTTCTACGAATATTATACAGAAGAAACTGCTATCCAAATGTAAATTAGGGTAAATAACATGTTCGCGTTCCAAAGAATAGATTAGCTGCACAAAATGTTATATAAGATCATCATTATAAAAAATATGCAAGCTGTTTCGGTAATTTCGTTAATTTATTAACCAAATGGACATAAATCAATCTCATAAAATTAATAATCACAAATTTATAAAAGAAAAGCAGAACTTTACAAATTCAAATAAAAAAAAAAAATTATTTGGGGTCGATCGCTGTTATTGTTTTGAGCCTTGAATGAGTGGTTTTAATATGGCAACAGTATTGAGTAGCTTCGGTATTTCATTACAGTTACGTCTTTTAGTATATATATAGTATAGTATTTTTTATGGCGTTTTTACAAGCTTGCATGTTTCCTAAAATCCCCAATGAGCTATTTTTAGAAAGAGCATAAAAATCTGGAACTAACAACAAACACACAAATACATTTATACTATAAACAATTGTAGAGCATATTGTAGATATAAAAATCGCACAATAATTAATTTTTGCCACGTACGGTAAAGTCAAATAATAACAATAGTAGCAATAGCAAAAAAAAGTAAAATCAACTAAAAACACAAAGTAAAAGTCATTAAATATCAAATTATCGTCTGGCATACAGATTTAGTAAGTCTTCAATTAGCGTTGACGCCAGCATGAAGCATTCAACGCTCGCTCACTCTCTCAGCGCTCTGCTATGTCTGAAAACTTTTAACTGAAAAAACGTCAAAGTTGAAAAAAATCGAAAGTACCGTGTATGTGAAATGTGGCACCCACAAAAGTTAGTTCAGAACTGTTGCTGCATATTTTGTTCCAATCATTTTTTTGCTCATAGAGCGGGCTTTTCAGGTAGACAGTTATATTATTTTCCTCTTTTTTTTATTATGCCGCTTATCAGTAATGGGTAGCAACTGTTCCCAGTTTTCGATAACAGAATTTACATGGTACATCAATTTGTTGCGCTGTGTTCGCAATGCCTTTGGAAGTGGATAAGGGGGTGTGTCGGAGCTGCAACTAGTGTTCGCAGTTAATTGAAATTAAAAACAAAAAGCGACAATAAATTGACAGCACGATAAAAAGTAAGGGAAAACACGTTTTACCTGTGCACTAAACTGAGTCACTGGGTTGAAAGAACTTTTTAGTAAAAATAAAATTTAAATACAATAATAATAAAAACAATCAAATCATTAAAAACATTAAAACAAAAACAAAATAATTACAATTTATGGGGTTTAAGAACCGAACCGGCTAGCCGGCCCACAAAAACACAAAACATTTAAAGCTTGACTGAGCTATCGCGGGCTTAGAATCTTGAAAAGCTACAAAAACCAGGGCATAGATCTTTTAACTGGCTGAGTGTTCCATATTTGGGCAGCACACGTTAGTAAGCCGTTACGCTCTGGCAATACCCTGTTGGATTTATGAGCAGGCACTATTTGCAGAGCTTTTATGAGGTGAGCATCGTATTTTGAGTAGCCCTGAAGAGTGAGATTCCTTTTCAGGAACAACCGCTGTAGAAAAGTCCCAACACACATGGACAGAATTGTTCCCCACAAAGACATACTATAAGTACCAGAGTTCCCAAATAACCGTCAACCTTTTCAGCGTGTCTGCAAAAAACGTCAATGCTCAAGCAAAAACATTTTTTTGCCGTTTCTTATCGCTCAGGATATTTGCTCAGCCAATAACACAAGACCGAGGACACAAGCGCAGCGAGGAAAAGTATTCGGCTCAGAGCGAAACCGAGTTGAATCATTTTTGTTCGGTATAATAAACGTACTGAATGTTTATAGGGGAAAACTTTTTCGTTTAATGGTTTTACTCTCAAAAAAAAAAACAATAAGCCCCGAAAAAGTGACTGTTTGCTGATAATGACGTTAAAAGTGACTGTACTTATGAAATAACTCATAATAACAGACATAATAAAAGGAACCATATAATTTGCACCCCTGTTCCTGATTTTCAACCATAAAAATTAAGAAAAAATGTAAGAAAAATGGTAAATTCTCAAAAGCAGAAAACTACTAAACTTCGAATGTATTTGTCTTTTGAAGTATAAATGTAAACCGATAAAATATATTATTAGATAAAGTATTTTAGTCAGAAATGATTCTTAGCATATACTAATTTTGTAAGTGATATTGAAATACATCAAATGATCTTATTCGATATACTACGTACGTATAAGTATACATTGCTACGTACCTTTAGATCCGACGGGGTGCGTATTGAGCTACAGTTCCAACGTGTATCTTTAAGTTCTGTTTGATGGCGCTACGTAAGTGCCTCTTAGTGCCTCAATGCTCTTTCACATACCCTTACTTTGCTTATTGTTGTAGTATGTACACTCGCATACGAAACGCGTTTAATAAATTATCAAGTTGAATGCCCAGTTTCGAAATTTTAACATGTATGACCTTGAACACAAATTTTCGACGCTTTAGGCTTGGGTTCCCATTGAGTGTGTGTCACTGACTGTTTGCTTTGTATACTGCGAGTTGCTCGGGTTCTTAAGCTTTTGCTTGAGTTTTGTAGTTGTTGTTATAGTTGTTATGTTTGCTGTGTTTTTTGTTCGACGCCTTTTAGCGTTACAAACATCAACATGAACAAGAAGAGCGAAAAATTTCGGATGCCGCTGTGCTGTTACACTCTGTTTCTCAGCATATACGTTGATTTTGGTGAAACTTTTCGACAAGTGCAGGCGCAGCCAACTTTACTTTGCTTAATTAACGGGGCAGTCGCACAAATTAACTAACGCACATGCGTAACTTGTATCTAAAAGATACAAACTGTTTTGTAGTATGTATGAAATTATGTTGTACTTCATGCAGAGATTGCTTTTACGTCGTCTGCTTCCTCAGCTGCGAATGATTAATGATAGTTCCATTTGTATTTTTCGGTTTCCCTTTTTCGTTAGCGAACTTGAGTTTTTAAATTGTGCAGTGCGTAATATACCAAAATTTGTTATAGTAGGCTCTTAACTGGTAATTTCGGTAAATGAAACCGGTTTTAGTTGTTGCCCTAGAGGCGTGTTGCTACCTTTTTGGTTACGTAGTTAGGGTGCCTTTGTCTATCTGTTTGCCTGTATAAGGTCAAGTTGATCGCGTCTTGTTGCGTTAACATGCAACAACAATGTACGCCTACAACAACTAGTAGATAAACATTTACCTTGACTTGTTCCAAATAGAAATCAGCATTTTCATGGCACTAAAAAAACATAAAATTTTCATTGATTTTTACTGGCAGACGGCACATAAACAAATGCCCATTAAAATATAGAAGCTAACGATGATGTGCGTCTTACCATTGAAGAGTTTGACAGACAGACCGACCATGCTGTGTATATCTGCAAATTGTATATAGTAGAGGTATGGAACACATTTTTGTTAAGAGGTTTGCAAGGTATATTTTTCAATATATAGCTACAAATGAAAGATATAATAGTCTTTGATCATACACATATTAAAGAATTATCATTTTCAAGTGTTTTCGGAGATACTTTCTTAAATCTTGTTATGGGGTGTGGGTTTTTTATAATAATAACAATATTGATGGGAAATGATGCCCCACGAACCTTGATTAAACTAATAGCAGGGATATTTCTGTAAGAGGGACATCCTTCTTTTCATTAGGACACAATTAGTAGATTCCGTTCAACCTGTTTAACATAAATAAATCAGTAAGTTCTTCTTAAATTTGAAATAAAATTGAGAAAATAGACAAAAACCCTTTTTTTTACACTTCAAGAAACATTCTTGAAAGACTGTTATTTCAGGCGTACAAAAACATCGTTGTACGAAAAGTAAATATTTCCATCAAGTTTTCTTGTTAGAATAAGCCACAATTGCTTATTGAAAAGAAATATACATAAGTATACTATACATATAGCTCAAGCATCGGTCTGCATAAATATTTATTAATATTTGACATGATCGATCATCATATACTATTGGGAGCGCACGAATTGTCGGAAAAATGTGTAAAAAACTCAAGCAATTTGTTTGAAAGGTGTTGAAATATGCAAATGTACAACATTATTACTTTTGTTGATTGGCCTTGTCACATTATGAGAAATTATTGGGCCATTTGCAGTGTGACCAGACCATAGAAATTGTGGCATGCCAAGTGATTTGCGGTCTGTCCGTCCGTCCGCCCGTCCGTCCGTCTGTCTGTCTTTTGAATGTCTTTGGGTTAATGGCACTCATAATAAAGTGGTGAAAATGTGCTCAATGGAATGTTACAATATCATCTAGATTACCAATGCTGCCAATCAATGGACATAAGCTGGCGGATTCCTTTCACGTTGAAAGTGTCAGACGTTACGGTTCGCTTATCTGTCCGTAGTACCTTCTATTTATTTATTTTTTTTTATCACAGCGCACGTAAATGTCAAGCGTAAGCTGGTCGTATCGGAAAAAAATAAAATAAAATACAATTTGTAACTGTGTGTTTGTGTTTGGCTTTTGATTGATAAGAAAATAAAGCGACAGCTGTTCGGAAAACGTCACATTGCAGCGACCGCTTTATTTATATTTTTTGCCGGCTGGTTAGGGTTTTTACGGTTATACGTTGTTAGGCAAAAAAAAGGGTAGGACCGTTTTTACGTACAATATGTATGTAATTAGGGTTGGTTGAATGTCTCTTGTGCCTGGCAAATGTCAAGGGTTGTCTATAGAGCGTGTGATTTGCTTGACGCGGTTCCCTGTGCTAAATTCCATTGCTACTTGAGTTTTGAGAAAATACATTCTCAGACAGAGTTTTTTTCTAGGGGATCTCGTGCTAATTGCTTCTGTTAGTAACTTGTGCTTCTTGTTTCAGCTAGTTCTCTTTATTAAAATAGTATTCTAATTAAAGAGTTTTACCTATGACAATTTTTGTATTCCTTGACTATTGCAGTTATACCATAACAAAAATACCTTTTTGAGGTAAGAAACTCGTGAAAAACTTTTTGGAAGCAAATTGTTATATCTATATATACAAAAATTAAGCTTAAAAAAGTGATGTGCTCGCTAAACTCGAAAACGCTTAGACCGATTTAAACCAAATTTTCACACATTATAGACAGTATTAGGGAGAAGGTTTTTGTGGACGAATTCCAATAGTTGACGCCAAAGATATTGACAAAATGGATCTTTCATATAAAACATACTAAATGTGTTTCTACTTATATAGTAGCCAAGCATTAAATTTGACTAGTAGGAGGTAGAGGATATAAAGATATTGGAACCAATACCCGCAGCTTGACTTAGTATGAAGAAGAGAGAGAAAGAGAAGGAAGAGGAACGGGAAGATGATTTTATTGATGGCTTCATAAAAGCGCAGCGCGCTCCGCTGCGCGGGTTCATCTAGTATATGATATAAATTTTGTGACGAAACAAGTAGACTACTTTAAATATTTTTTTTTTGCATCGTGGGTTTCTTTAAACTAATTCAATTTCTGTATCCACGCTTTAATATAATGCTTTTTACAAACTTAATAAGCTACGATTGTATTGGGCTGTCACCCTGAGTGATTAATTGTTTGTAAACTGCAATGGGCTAGAATTGCGTCGATTAGTAAGAGAAATTAGCAACTATAATGCTTGGAGTACTGGGATAGTTTTATAATAAAGATTTTAACATAAGAATGTTAATTTTAATGATCATTGAACCTTGTCGATTCGAATTGGACTATTCCGATATTATCACCAATTTTGTGTCGGAAAGAGCATTTTAATACAAACTAAAATGCACCTTCGTTGCCTTTCTTCCATAGCCGCATAAAAGTCCTTTTTCGCAGTAGCTTCTTTATTCATACCCACAAAATGGCCTAACGCGCGAAGCCGCTGGATGTTTATTCACTTGACTATGTCAATGTCGTCGTAGGGCACATAGTGTTCGTCGTTCTATCGGATGCGGTAGTTATTGGCAACGCGTAAAAGTCTTTCAGCTTCGGCGTTTTAAAGCAAAACTGGAAGGATGATCGTCTTATAGACTAGATTAGTTTCGTTTGGCAAGTAGCAACTATTGGTAAAAATGATTCTCCACTTGATTTCCATGCTCACATCGTTCTTCATTGTGACGATGGGGGCCAGGTAGAAGAAATCTTTGACAACATCAACAGTATAGTTTTCCACATCAACACAGCTGAAAATCTATACTTGAAGAAAACATGTACTTTGTCACCAGAATAGCCGCAAAGTCACCGCATCTGCGTATGCGAGTAACTGGAAACTTATATAGTTATATATTGTCCAGTTACAATGTACATAGTTCGGCCTTTGCAATAAAAACATTAAATTGGTTTATTAGCGATATTCCGAAAAGCCTTTTAAAATCTCTTTAAATTGCTGACTGATTCTTTCACAGCCTAGAGACTGATTGATGGTAACCTCAAAACGAGGTTTATTTAATAATTTGAACGTAATCGACGAAAGAAGGTATATATATATATATCGATCTAAGTTAATAAACTTATGAAATTTGATTCGCTAGTTTCTATCCAAGCAGCAGGTTGTGAAGACGCCTAGTTTATATGTTCTTGAAGTTTTGTATATATCTTAGAATCAACAATAAGGAGTTGATTCGACTAAGTGTACTATAATCATAAACCCATCTGTTTTGATTCCCACATTCACTTTGAGTATTCATATAGATTTATAAGTATAGGCATTCGACATGCATACAAGTTGCTACTAAACTGCACTTTTCCAAGTCGATTGTCTATTGATTTGCAATATATGATTAAAAAGCAAACTTTCTTTTAAAATATTAATATAGATTTCTTTAAGTGTTATATATATTTCATAGATATATCTATTACTTTTAAGTTATATGTATAAATCTAAAATATCTTTGTATATGTGCCCATTTCCAATCTCAACCTAAACACATTTATCAAATGCTGCTACAACATTTTTACAACTATTTTAAAAAACTTTTCCTTCTATTTACATATTATTTTTATTCATATGAGAACTATATGCACACATTCTAAATATTTCTGTTTTTGTTTATTATGCGCTCTCAAAGTTGCATTTACTAAAATAACCAAATATACTAATAGCACTAAAGAAAATAAAATTAATGTGAAAATAAAAATTGTATATAAATGAAATCATTTAATAAAATGAAATCAAACAAAATTAATACCTACTATATTCAAATATTATAATAATAAACAACACAAATGTACAATATATAGTATTTATATTTATTCTATTTTATGCGCTTGTTGTGCTGTGAATTTTAGTTCAACTTTCCAACTATCTCTCTTTCTCTCTCTCTCGCTCTCGCTCTCTGTCTCACTCTATATTAGTGACTTTGTCTCGCTCTATATTTATTTTACACTGTTTACATGTTTGTATAATTGCGTGTCCCTGTTCCGTTCTCTGTCTTTCTCTGCTAACACACACAAGTTTTGACTACACTATGCAACAAACAAAAAGCCTGTGTCTTAAACTTACCTTTTCCGGTAAATTTGAAGTCGTTGATTTCAAATCCGGAAACCATTTTGAGTTATCTAAAACGGTTTTTGAGATATCGCTGTTTCAAATTCAATTCAAATTCGAGTTTTCGAAAGTTGCAAAGTCAGCTAATCTCACATATCTCGGGAACTTCACTACCGATTGAGATGAACTATAAATTGAATTGATTAAATCCGTTTCAGATAGTTTTGGTGTACCTGGATTCGATTACGAGTTACAAGGCAATAAATTCAAATAATATTTTGGAAACTAAAATTATTATTATTCTTTTTTTTTTTTTTGAGTTCAGTGCCCTGTAATTCATAATGGAGTTATAATAGACCAAAACTGTCAGAAAATAATTGAAGCAATACTTAAGTACCTTTAATTCAAGTTACTGTGCATCTCGATCGGCAGAAAGGCTGACATTACCACTTTCGAAATCTGTAATTTGAATTTGAATTTTGAAATAGCGATATTTTGAAAACCTTTCGAGAAAACTCAAAACGGTTTCCGGATTCGAAATTAGCGACCCAAAATTTACCGGAAGAGGTATGTTTTAGTCATAGGCCTTTCATTGAGGTCAAATTTCTTTCTGACTTACATCCATTGCCTGTCTTTCAGCCACTGCAATTCTAGCGGTACACATTGTTATTTTGGCGCCATTTTGGCATAATTCTAAACATTTATACACTAATTTCAATGTCACTTTTCACACAATCTTAAATATGCCATTCCATGTGTTTATAGATACACTTTGTGTATCTACTATCTATAACTGTATAATTCCCGTATTTATCTGCATATATTCTGTCCTATTCTTTGCAAGCAAAATATGCAGTCGCCCCATAAATACCGCCCACACATGCACATGCCACACACAGATTCACCAATACACCCACACATATGCATATAGACTTGCTTGCCACTATTCAGAATCCAAAGTGTTTATAAAAAAGAATCTTTAGAAAAAATAGAAAAATACTTTCACCAGACGCTCTTGTTCTCACATTTTCCAGCCACTGAAAATGCATTTTCACCTAATGTTGCGCTCGTTTTTATAAACACATTTCCATATTTACATCCACCTAAAGTTTACTATTTTTTTTTCCCCCTATTTTTTCGTACAACTATTTAAAACAATTTTCCTCAAGTATCTCTCTCTGTCTCTGTCTTACTCTGCTGCTTGCCAAGCTACTTAGCCTACATTAACTTTGCATTATCGACATCTTTAGCAAGTCCTTACCCATCCCTTGTTATAAGGCTAGGGCTATTTAAGTGCTACTTACAAACTTGTTGTACTCATATCGAAATTGTTTTGTTTCTCTTTCGATTCTCTTACAGAGTGTTATCCGCATTTCCAGTGTGCAGTGTCTCTCTCTCGATTAGATCACAAAATCAACAGCGCATAAAATATAATACAAAAAAAAAAAAATCATACGAGGAATTATAAAAAATAAATAAGCTTGAAATCAAAATTTATTGAATTCCTTTCAATTTAAAAAAGTCATTTAATTCTTGGCCAATTATTTGCTTAATTTAAGTGAAATTGTTTCAGTGTCAGCGTGCTCATAAATTAAAGCCTAACGTTCCAGCGCGCTCCATAAATACTTGATGGTATAAATTCGATATATCTTATATATAGCTACATCCAATATATTTATTTGGTTGATTTTGTTAACTTTTGTTTCATATTGTTCTTTTTTTTTTTTTGCCAACATATGGCATGATATATATTATATTAACTTGTGCTCCATCTGAGTGCCAGCTTTTCCAGAAAACTTATTTAGTTTTTTGTGTTTATCTAAATTCAAAGGCAGCGCCAAGCTAAATATAAAAACAAAAATAAACAAGAAATTTGTTTTTAACAAAAGAAAATTTATAAATAAAACGCCGTTAAAGGAAGGCGCGCCTACACATGTGTGGGTCTCTCTAAAAGTGGGTGAGTAAACATTAGCCCAAAATCTTAAAAACTAAACTAAAAGCGTCTAGTTATACACTATTGCTAAAAAAAAGTAAGTAGTATATTAAGTTTGTGCAAACAAATATTGTGTTTAATATGTAGAAAAACTAAGTGAGAACTCAAAAATTGTATACCAAAACGAACTATTTTTTTTTCTGCACACAAAATTTTGGTGACGTCATTTATGAACAGCTCCTAAGGATCTTAGTAATTTGAAAAAGATTTTTATATCATTTTTGTATTGTAGGTTTTTATAAAAGTAGTCTTCGACTTTGTACGACTTAATACATGCTCTCATAACAGGTGATTACGAAGAGAGAAAAAAAAAAACGAAATAACAATGTTTGTGTATACAATGTATTTTGTTGTTGTTTCTTTACTTCAAATCAAATTTAGCCTGACTAAACCGCAACGTATCTAAGTGAAACTTATATTCTGCAAACCGCAAGCATTTTTTCTTTCGAATGGTATAGGTTTCACCTGAAAACGTTGCGTTATTGCGAAGTAATCGGTACCACACTGAATTTTCGCTTAGCAAATGGAAAAATGGTATTTACACTTGGCAATTAAATTGCTCAACAGATTTTCCCCTATGTCAGATATTCTCCACAAAAATGTATAACTTTGACGCCCCCTATCCAAAAATTGCACTAAAATTTAAAATAGTGTATTTTATTGTCAAGGCCATGGAGTATAATACTATAATGTTGGGATTTACCGACTATAACCTTTTCATTTGTTTTCCCGAGCACTTCGTATTCATACACAACTTAAGTGTGCAATAATTCTTAACTTAATGCCTTACTATAAGCTTATTATATATAAACCAAGGGCTGCGCCTTCCCTTTCCTAAGTAATGGCATATCTTGTGTGTGCCATAAATTTATGCTTGCATTTGACTTTTGCAATAAGTCAAAGGTTGCTGGGTTGCTGCCCTTGCACCTGCTTTAGCTAGTTACCCCCGAACATAAGTTTGATTAAATTTTTTATAGCTAGCAAGCTTGCCTTTGTCTTTGGCCTTGTCAAGTAGTGACAGTTCGTTGGTAGCAGTTGCTCCCCCGCCAATCTGCGTGCAGCAGCGGATGCAGGCTTTAGAGGTTTCCCCAGGCAGCCAACATTTACCGGCAATGGCAACCGCCTTTGCATGTTAAATAGAATTTGGCAACTGCATTCAGTTGCCCGAACACTCTCTCCCCCTCTCCCCCCCTCTCTCTTTCTCTTTCTTCCGTCTCTGCTCTCAGTTGTTGCAAGTTGCCAGTCGTTGAATGCTAAGAGGTAGTTAAACTTGCTAAACGCGCAAGCGACATGAATGAACATCATCATTACTATAGCAGTAGCTACAACAACTACAACTAGTACAACAACTACAACAACTACAACTAGTACAACAACTAGTGCCAGCACATTTACATACGAGAAGTGCCGCTTGTGGCAGTTATACTTATATTTTGAATTTACTTTAAAGTCTGCTCCAACAACAGCTGTTGCCAATTGTTGAAGCGTGCGTGTGGGAAATGCATTTGGAATTGACTTGCTGCCTTATGTCTTCTTGGCGAAGGAAGGGTGTACGAGAGTAGCAGACTTCTAGCAGCAGTTGGGTAAACGATAAGCTAAGCTGAGTTACCTGGCTGAGGGAGTAACCGCTGATGTCAAGTGACTAATGCAATTTGTTGAAAACGCTTTGTAAAGTGGATAAATACAAGCGATTAGCGACAGATACGATTGGGTATAGAATATATTTTAGCGTGCACGGAATGGGATATTATTATAAGTAACTTGAGACTATTTCTAGCATTAATAATATTAGTACACGGGAAAGTGTTATGATTGTACTTAAGATATTCTTGTGATTAGGTAACTAGAAGTGAAATCGTTGCGATTTGATTAAAGAATGTTTATGCACCTAAGTATTGCAGCTGTATTGTGTAAAGCTCTGTTAATGTATTTCGATATGTTGGTAGCTGAAATGTTAATCACATGTTCATGGAAATATGTGTTTTTAGTTTAAATTACAAAATATGACTGATAGTGCAGTTGAAATGACCTAATAAATCTGGTTGTTTTCATTGAAATTAAAGAAACCGACTAATTAGTACAACTTTAATTAGTACTTAGTAAAGATTTTAGTCCAAAACATAGGTTGTCAGCATCCGTGGACAGTTTAAAAAAGACTGCTTACCCCTGGCTTAACCTGTATCCATGGAGATCACGGCCATTCTAACATTCACAAGATACATTTTTGTCCTTCTCCAGGAACTATGTATACCTCAGGACTTAATGTAGTATGGGCGATGTGCACTTAGGCCGAAAAGCTGAATATACCATTCAATCGAAGGTGCAGAAGCTGTGAGCAATAAGAAGGGGACACAAATGTTTCTCTTACGCTTCGGATATTATCACCCATATATTCGATAAAAGTAATCTAGTAAATATTCATATATATTGTAAGCAGGCCTTACTTATGATGCAATTTAGACCCAGGAAGCATAACGGTTATGAGTTATACTTAAAAAAATCAAACTTTAAGAATTATTTTTCCAGCATAACCTTTAAGCTATATAAGACTAACAATTTCTAAAAATTTGAACCAAATTGGATAAATGGAATGAAAAAATTTAATTCACAGTTCACAAGTTCGATATGACTTCAAGCTATTTCCTATTGGGAAGTTCCAATGGAGAAGATTTCCTATTAGGAATTTGGTAATTATTTGTGCAAAAATTACTTTTATGCCCATAACTTCAGTATTCTAAGGCCAACATCGTTAAAATTTGAAATATAGATGAAAAATACATTTATAAATGTCTGTGGCAATTTTTTGTTTTCTCAAACTCTTAGTCTCTGAGAAACACGTTACAACACGGACGCTCTTTTTGCCTGTTACATACATTGCACAAATCTATAATACCCTTTTACAATTGGTGTACAGGAAAAAAGGAAAACCTAAGCTTACATTCAGATCAGACTTTTGAAATGATACATAAAAGTCGAAACTGTCGTTCCCATTTACCGTATGATTGATTTATTGTTCATGGGGACAAATGGAGAGTAAAGGGTATCCCGTTGCCGGGTACCGTCGACCCGACTGTCTGCATCAAATTTTTTCATAAATACTATTTGGACGCATTTCAGGGTAAAAGTCACTAAGTTATGGCTGATTCGGTAATGTTTTAGCAATATCGATCCAATTTATTCAATGAATTTTTTTTAACAAAAAAGCTTCTTGGCTTTTCCAAATATTTTGGTAAAACTAACTATTTTTCAACGGTGACACCCAAAACTATGAAACAGCTGGTTTTTATCACTCATCACTCGCATACTCACCAATCGGTGGCCAACATTTCAGGTGGCAAGAAAATCAAAACATTTTGATTTTACACCTCTGGTTGACCAACCGATTGTTGTGTGTATGGGTATTGCAAGAGAAATGTAACAATTTTTCAGTTTTGAAACTTTACGTTTTTGGAAATATTGTTTTACATTTAACTTAAAATGAACTTTAGCCAGTTATACGTTGTGTCAGCTATACTAAAAAAACTTACATTTATTTTTATATGCTTCCAGTACTAACCAACACGCGTTTCATATGCACTTTGCAACAAAAATAAAAATGAAAAGCCAAACCACAATAATTTTTATTGTCGTTTTTATTGTTGGTTTTGTTTTCGCGCTAAAAGTGACGTGATATTTTTGGAAGCAGACGAATAGCGAGAAAAAAAAATAACAAATGAGAAAAAATTAATTTAAAGCTTAAATAAATAATTCAGCGGGTTAGCTGCTGACTCTGTTCCTCTAAAATGACAGATCAGCTGTTTTCAGCAGTTTTTTATTGTTCCAGACATGTCGCAGCGCACAGCGCTCTGTGTGTGTTTGCTTTCATATCGCGCGCGCTCTCTCTCTCTCACTATTTTATCGTGGTTCTGATAAAAACAAAGCAACAGCAGCAGCAGCACATTGTTGGTCCCACGCAGTTCTAATTTCAGACATTCTGACACCCAAAGTGCACGGGGCTTCTAGCCTAGTTGAGTAGTGTTAAAGAGTGTGAAATAAATGTGCACACACAGACACACCCAAATACACTATAACAGCAAAATATGTGCATAAAATGATGCTATAGCTCTTGAGTGTCATCGCCTAGTAAAATATGACACAATTTTTGGCTACTCAATGAGCAACTCTGGGCTCATTTACATTTTAAGTGCACTCGAACATTAGGCATTGAAATAAAAGATGAAAATGGGCAAGTTTTAAAATTTGTACCCTCTCCTTTGAGTTTTACATTAGGCTATTTGGGAGGTGTACCTGATGTTATCATAAACAATTTTCATGACACTTTTATTTGTTTACCAGTTTAATTACACACAAGTAGAAAATAGCATATACTAGATATGTGAAATGATGGCATGTTGTTTCTTCTGAGAATCGTGGGCGTTGACAAGTGCAGTTATTAGCTCATTATGAGTTGATCTTGTAAATATTATTTTAATTATCATCCATTAGCAGTTTGAGTGGCTTAAAATACACAAAAATGTGGGAAATGGATGTTTACTGTACATTGGCTAGTCGAAGTTGATATACTCTTCAAAAAGGTATATAAGCGGCGGTCCATATATCTCGCCATCACGTTTTTTCCCATTTTTGCCCCTCAATTTGCAATGGTGTTTCCAGCCAATCATTAGAAGTCTCGCTTTGAATAAAATCATTTAATGGAGTCCCAAAACAATTCGAAATACTTTTGCAAACATTTTGATATATTCTATGTTCTTTGTTTTTCTCTTTTAATCTATTTTGGGGATAGTTTCAGTCAGCAAACAATTTAGAAAGTCGTCAAATTTGTGATACAATAGGATCTAAAAGCCCTTTTCGTTTAAAGAAAGCATGGTCAGGCCCACATGCGTCGATAAAATCTGAAATTCGTTTGGGACTTATAACAGACAACTACGAGAAGCTGTCCTCAAAGTAACTACCAAGTTGTTTGAGCCTTCTCCAACAGAAACGCGGACATGAACAGAGGAGGCGTTCCCCTGTTTCTACAGTTTTGTCATTTCACGTTAGACTTGTGTATAAAGCAGTAGTGCAATATCTGCAAACAGTGAACTATGTAAAGAAAAAAATGTTGAAAAAAATTTAAAAAAAAGAACTTGGTTATATAGAATACATAAAATTTCAGCTGTATCCCATGGCAAAAAGCTATCCACGCCATGATGAGGAGTGATTGATTCTCTAAGGAGCCCCCTTAAACACGCCAGTGTCTGTAAGGATTGTCAGCTACCCAACATTAGTTGAATTACTGTCATCTCATAAAGAGATTATATTTTGCTACAGATGTCGGATTTAAACATTGAAAATATTTGTATACTAATCTGACTAGTCTAGTCTTTAAGCATGACTAAATGTTGACATCTTTCTGAGCTTTAGATTTAATTACTTTAGAATTGTTCCGAATTTCAAATAAAAAACAAAAATTTTCTTAATTGCCCTGTACTATCGAGGTAGTCCAAAACTAAAAAAACATCATCTTCGATCGGAAGTAAGGTTTGCGAGACATATGTGACTTTTTGACTTCGCAGCCCACGAAATCTCGAGTTGTAATGGCGATTATACAAAAACGGTCCTAGAAAATCCATAGCGGATGCAGCTTATTACTTACAAGGTTTTTTCTTTTTTGTTTCCTAATGTTGTTTCCTTCAGCACAGATATTTTGGCAAATTAATTTCGCAATAAGTTCTGGAATAGATTTGTAGCATCATAAACGTTTAATGCTTTCGGAAAAGCCACCATATTCTATTTCTTCGTAATATTGTAGAAATGTTATACATGCATGAATGTTGCCAATTTCGATTTTGATTGACGTCGAAAGAAATCGAAGCCCCGGGGTATTGGTTGCCTTATAAAGGTGATGCATTTCTTCACCTTTCAAAGCCTCGTTTGTAATAACTGTATAACCATGAAAAGTTGCTATTCATAAATGACGTCACTATGAGTTTTAAAATTTTTAACCCCCCTGCCCCTAGTCACATGTTGTCACAAAGTGATGTTCTCTCACCTTCCTACTGTGACGTCATAAATCGCTAAAGCCAAAACACAAAAACATTTATTCAATGGCAGTTTTTGAATATCTAATTGTGAAGTCACTTATCCGTAGGACCCCATCCCTCACAAATCGTCACATTTCGACTATGTATTCTCTTCAAACAAACCAGTAACATGTTGTATCTGCAACTTGTAGATACATTCACATGCTTTCCGGTAGTTTACAATCGTGTTGAACATCTGCGGCAACTTGTTGTTGTTATATGTATATATAGATTGTATGCAAAAAATCAAATTAAAACTTAAATTTAACAAATTAGCAAGCGACCCAACAATAAAAAAAAATTAAACACTTGTTGCCGTTTGGCTGAAGACTGTCGAGTTGGCTGTAAAAATATCATTAAATTTCACTTAAGCTGCACCAAAACTAGCAAGACAAACTCCATTCGGACGGGCAACCAGCCAAAATGTGCCACAGAGAATGGCAACAGACAAGACAACAAGCGACAGGCAACCAGCTGGAGCCAGCTTGCAACGCGGTAACTCGGGGTAGCCCGGGAGTGCTTAAACCCAAGCCACCAACTGGCTGTCAAAAAAAAAAACAATGGCAACAAATAGGTAGTGTAACTTTAAAGTGACGAAGTGTGAATACCGTTTCTCTATACTAAATACCTTTTAAGTTTCCTTACATAGAACATGCTGCTGAATTGTTGTTGTTTCGCTATTCCATTAAGCTTTCCCGTTCCAAATACAAATCGGTTCAGGACCTAAGAGTGGTATAGTGGTCCCTATATTCTTACCTAACTTATGGCACTTATTCTTAGTTTTGAGCCATAGACGTAGCAAAAAATAAAGCCTTCCCGATTCCTATGTCTGAGTAGAAAAGCCAAGCACTTAGATAAACTGATTCAAGATATTATAAGGAAACAATATACCACAAGACGCAGCAATGATGGCAAATTTTGGAGCTGGGTTCTCTCAGTGAGTTTCTGGGAAAGTCCATACTAAATGTAAAATTGCACATAATTTTAATCGAATAGGTTTGTTTGGTCTAAAATCTCAACTTTTCTCATAAAATATATAAAGTAGATATCATGCCACCTAAGACAATATTCAAAGTTCCTAGAATCGTGTTAATCTGTCTAATAGGTATGCGACAGCTCCTTATATTCTTACTTGCGACTTGTCAAAATTTAGGACAACCAACCCGTCAAGTATAGATAAATTGACCCCATACCAAATATCAAAACCTTTAGAACTAATTTAAACCCATAAATCCCTATTTTAAAAAGTTATGATTATATAATGGCATATAAAACTTTCTTTTTGCAAATAACTTGTTAACATAAATCATCTCCGAAAAGTGACATCCTAACTTTATACAAATAATGAGACAACATTGATTGCTTGAAAGCTTCTAGAACCCAAGAAACTTCCCCAGGAATCTATGCTTACGTACGTGCTTTCGTAACTCGCGTAGACAGCAGTCTGCGATGATAACATTATACACTACCCGAAGTGTATACAATTTTGGTGAAGATACGCTTTGGTTTTTCTCGCAATTTTCCGGCGCGTGTGCTTCGAGAATCGGCATTGCATACTCGGTGGCGTGCGTGCTTCCAAGTTGTTGCACTTTGCGCTTTCGACCCACATTTGTCTTTTGGCGAGTCCGCCTTGTCGACATGGTTGTCGCTGTCGTTGTGGATTTTCTGAGGATTGCCATTTTGTTTGTTATGGTTGTTCTTGGCGCTGTTGTTTGTCATGTAGTATCTTTTGAACATTTCCTTGTGCATTTTTCAACGGTTTTGCATTCCCGCTTGTTGCGTTGCTATTGTTGTAATTGTTGTTGGTGGTGATGTGGAATTTGGCTCTTTTATGCATTGCATTCAATCTTTTGCTGACTTGCCACTTGCCACTTGCTCAACCAGCGACTATTCTTGCCACAGATTTTCCTGGCACTTTTAAATTAAGTTTAAGTTTTTTCTTTACATAATGCACTGCCGTTTTTTGGTCAAATTGCTGGTTGGCTGGCAGCCTTGCCTTGGGCTGGCTTCTTGCCTCTTGCCTCTTTTAGCCTTGGCATGTGGCAAAAGAGAAAATGTGTTGGTAAAAAATGCAATGAATCTTATAACAGCTACTGCAACGCAAAAGAAAATGCCTTTAAATATGCGTTGAGTTTATTTTGATGTCTGTTTCTGGTGAGGCAACGATAGTTAGATGTTATGTTAATGATATCTTGGAAAAAGTTTGATATTTTCCGAAGTTGTACAGCAGCTGCTGATTTTTGATAAGTCTATTTCCGATGCCGTAATGCCAAACCCTTTCAAAAATGGGTGCGTTAGCACTGCTTTTTAACGATAGTGAATCTTTATTTCATTACATTTTAGTCTGATAACAAAATGGTATTAAATTTTTAATCAGCTAACATTAATTATAACTGATAATTTCTACAAATGCCGTAAAAAAGATTACAGTCTATTAAATTCTAATTCAAGAACCTTTTGATCAAGTATAGACGTACTTTATAGTACTACTATGAAAACACACCCACGGAACTATCAGCTAAGCCTGTAATTGATAGTGTGTGGTAATTACTTGTAGCTTTTGTTGTTGTTGTTTTTGTTGCTACACTCCATAAAGGTATCGTGGCTAATAAAGCTCTAATCTATTTTGTTTTAACTGTTGTTTATGTGTATTTAGTGTTTACCTTTTGTGGTCAAAGCACAAACAAACATAAAGCTTACAACAAACCAACAAACAAAATACCAACAAACATGCACACAAATAACTGTCTATATATATGTATAGAGTAAATGCAGGTAGCTTATCTAGAACATGCCTTCTATTTATACCCTGTACACAAAGTGGAAAAGGGTATTATAGATTTGTGCAATGCATGTAACAACCCGTGTGGTGAGCGGGTTAGAGAATACTACCTCAGCAGGTCAAAGCTTGTCGTATGAGGCGATTAACAATGACACTGGGTTCTTTCGATACCAGTAGAGTTACCCTTGGCCTTAAAGGGGTTGTGCGTAGGGTTTGGGACCCACCACGTAAAACCACAATTCCAATGAAAGAAAGTATTTACATCAGGCCGTAACCCGATAACGGGTTGTTATGGCCAGTTAAGAAGAAGAATGCATGTAACAGGCAGAAGGAGGCATGGCTGCCCATATGTTTCCTGGGCAAAAATGGTCAGGAGCAAAGTCGAGTCGATATAGCTATGTCGGTCTGTTCGTCTGTCTGTATGTCCGTGTTGTAACGTGTTTCTCAGAGACTATAAGAGTTAGAGTAAAAAATTGTAGCAAAAGATGCGCATTTTCCGGGAAAAGTGCAACTTTATCGATTCATGTCGATATCTCACCCCCTTCCCCCGTGACAGACTTTCGCGGCTTACAGGCGTTGAATCTTTCAAAAATAATTGAAATTGGATAAATGCATCAAAAGTTATAGTCAAAAATATGCTACTTTCAATACCTGTAGATAAGGATACATGTGAGCTAGAGTTACAAAATTTGGTGTGCAGACTCGTGTGAGCCAAATCATTAAAACTGTATTCACCTTTTTCCAATAGAAGCCCTCCTTCCCTCGCAATCGATTTACCTTAATTACTATCGCATCCTGCAACGTATTGATTTGAAAATAGCCACATATATTTTTAAACGTGTTTTTGATATATGTTTCTTGGCCCAAGATTATTATTAATTTTTGCCCCATAATAACCAACTTCCCAATCTTAACAGGCATATCGATCTTATGAAAGAGACAAAAGTTGATACTTCCGTTCACATTTTACCGTATTTAGTGTTTCTAAAGAAGAAGGGTTCAGGGTATTCCAAAGTCGGGCACCGTACCGAATGTCTGAATCAAATTTTTTTATTATGCGCCATTGAAAAGGAACATGGAAAATCTGTGAAATTTAGTATTGATTTTTATGATTGGTTTGGGTGTTTGTGACGGTGGCACAATCATTAAGTGGGGCCTAATGAGCGCCACAAACACTCAATGAACAAGCAAATTTATTAGTTAAATTGATAAAAATTTATGTGACACACAGACAAACACTCACGACCACACACACACACACACGTACACACACACACATACGCACTAAAGTGTTGGTAAAGAGTTAAATGACAAAGAGAGCGTTCATTTGGCGGCTTGCTTGAATCTCTCTCTCTCTTTACTAATGATATCATCATAGGCTCAACTTGGTTCATTGTCTGCTCAAGTGCTCCAGCACTTAAACTATTTGCAACAACAAAAGCTTACATGTGTGTGTGTGTGTGTGTGTGTGTGTGTGTGTGTGTGTGTGTGTGTGTTTATGTCTGTGTGTGTGGGTGTTTTTGTGTAAATATTTATCTTGCCAAGTCGAGTCTTTTATGTAACTCGCATGTATGAAAAAAGTTTTGCATACTACTATTTCGTTGACGTAGCAATTACCAACGCGTTTCAAGTGCATTGACACTAAGCACTTGGTTCTGGCTCTGACTTTGTTCGGAACGCCTGAAATCAGCATTACGTGGACCACCCAAAATGGACATAATACTACAATGTAAGCAGCTACAACGTGTTAGTAAGGGGAAGCAGTTTTCTATGTGGGCTGGCAATTTGCCCAAAAATCAAAAAGAACTTGTGATTATATCAAAGAACTAAGTAGCAGAAACAAAACAACGAATAATGAGTCGCTGGTTTAATTGTGCCGACTCTGGAATGCCTTAAAATGACGGAGTGCAGCTTCTTTGAAAATGGGTTTTTAAATGTAACCAAAAGCTTTTCCATTTGATACCCACCTAATGAAATTTGTGTGTTGAGATGAAACTTCCTTATAAATACTGATTTTTTTTTTTTTTTTTTTTTTTTTTTTGCTGTTTTGCTACTCGGTACTTGGCTATACAAATTTTTTGAATACTGGAGATTTCGATATTAAAACCTTGTTATAAATACCATTTGATTTTGACTGTTGCCACAGTCATGTATATATTTACAAAAGACAATTGGTATATTTTAGGCGGCCTAGGAATCTAATGGATTCAAGCATTCTGATGCCAACTCTGTTAAAACTAATTTAAATTTATAACAAATCCAACCATTCGTCCCTGTTGCAACCTAGATCTCGGAGACCAAAAGAGTTAGACAAACAAAAATTTGACCAAACGTGCATTTTGCGACATCAGATCGAGTTTGTCAAAACATGTCTATATTAACGATATCACACTGCTGTAATCGTAACGTGCTCTCTGGGACTTTTCTTATGTGACAGGAAGGCATATCAACAAGCTTCACAAACACAACTGACAAAAACAATTTGATTTTACTTTATATGTATATACCCAGTGCACCAACATGACAGCGTTAAGCGAAAGTCTCGCAAATAAACTCGCATACGAGCAAAACACGAATGTAACATTTTCTTAAGTGTCGGTCCGCTGCTCGTATTTTACTCGCAAAACACTTGTTGCAAAGCTTGTATGCGAGTGTTTTGCGATGAAAATACGAGCAGCGACCGACACTTAAGATATTAGGGAGAGTCTCGCAAAGTGCTCAACTTTACGAGTGTTTTGTGATAAAAATGCGAGTGCAAAGCTGGATCCGAGTTGATATCGCTTAGGAACGAAGTGGCCATAAAAAATTAAGTTTACTTTATT
Source organism: Chymomyza caudatula (assembly GCA_035041775.1). NCBI lineage: Eukaryota > Metazoa > Arthropoda > Insecta > Diptera > Drosophilidae > Chymomyza > Chymomyza caudatula. Next base: position 335,733 of record JAWNKW010000032.1, on the reverse strand, counting down.
TGACAATATAAGACATAGCGGTTTAAGTTTATTCTCCTCAAAAATATCGATATTCGCGAAATTTTCGAAATCTGACGGTGGCCGGGAAAAACTGAGTACGGAGCGATATCGAGGTAAGGTAGTTTAAATATGATCAACCATCAGAGTTCGTGAATATGAACTAGTGTTGAGTATCATTAAAAGGCAATATTTTTTTAAGACAAATAGCTATTTGTTGGAAATAGGAATGTAACGTTTAAAAGGCTTGCAATAAATAACGTTTACGAGCATTTTGCGAGACTGCGGATTTTTCTAAGGATTCAAAATAGATATAGGAAAAGGCGCACTAACGATAGTTCGTGCTCACACGTAAACGATAGCTTTCGCTGCCACAAACTGAACCACTTTTGAATCTTATTGGTATCTTTTCCGCATCTAAATGCGAGCGTTTTCTCGGGTTAGGTCTAGCATTTCATTCGTTAGCGACATCGTATTGGAGCGTTTGGACCTATTCAAATTGATGCTTTAATCAGATGTGACTTGTAAGCACGAAAATAGTTGCTTGCCATTTTCAATACATCCTCTTAAATATGTTACCAGCGGCGTTTTCCTTTCATAAAACAAGCTTTTAACTAAAGCGAATGTACCTCTTCTCTGTAGTTCCATAGTGTATAAAGTACTACTAAAATCAAATTTCGAAATAAGAAATATGTATGCTAAAACTGCTGCGCTGCACTGTTAGAAATCTCAATTATTTTGACAAACATGTGTTGCACGTATCTATGTTGCATGTTTGGCCATTCGTCAGATACGCGTGCTGCACACAAATACACTCTAAACACACACACACAAATTCATACATATATACTAAAGCATCTGTGGTCCACCCAAAAGCCAAATACGCAGACGTCGATTCTGCCAGCGTTAAATGATTTTTGCAATGTTTTTTGAAAAAAGAGGAAAAAAATGAAGGAAATCTTCTCAACAGACCAAGAAATGATATACAACATAACATAGCGAAAAAAAATAACAGAACAGAATATCTAAAGAATAAAATAAAAATTGCAAATATTTGCTGCAAAGAAAACTTAAGTCAAAAGGCTTTGTGGTGTTTTTGTTGCTGCCATTTTTATTTAATTTAAATTCAAATTAAATTGCAAATCTTGTAGAAATAAATTGCAAATGGCATCTCAGTATGTATTGTACGTATGAATATATTATATACAGAAAACTTTCTTAACAAATAGCAAAAATTGTTGGGAAAAAAATGCAATTCATTTTAAGCATAAATATGCAATGCACAGCAAATAACGGTAAGTGTGCGGTCCAAGAATACTTTATTTCAATCATTTAAAAGAATTTTCGCTCTTAAATAACTCGATTATATTTTAATACATTTTATATATTAGAAACCGTTAGGAGTGTGTCAGAAATTGTTAGTGAATAAAGTATTTAAGCACATAGAATTTCACATTCACCTTTATCCATCTAACTTATCGAACTTTTGTGACATTTCTTAGGAGATAGAGCGAAAAGAGCAGATTCACATGTGTGTATACGAACATTTTCGCAGTTGGCAATGGCAATTTCTCTGCTGACAAGGTTTTTGGACCATATGTCAAAATAGTTTCGAAATATGTTAATGTTCATATAATATTTCCAACGCATACAAGAAGATTTGCAGATATGTTCCCCTTACAGAAATAGACGACAACAACTCACTCTGTTGCAAGTAAATTCACTAAAACGTTAATAACATTATAGAAAATATAAATTTACCTGAAGAAGCTTTTATACTTTTCTAAAAAACCACTGAATTTTTAGCATAATCCGCCTTAGTGCTATGGATGGTTCAACTTCTTTCAATAAGAAATTAAACCTCTTCTAGACATTAAAAGTGATGATTGTCCTAACACGTCCTTTATAGATTACTAGCAAACTCGGCAAACTTCGTTCGCTCCGCTTGCCAAGCCCCGTTCTTAACGTCCCCTTTCCGTTACTCTTCCTTCTCTTTCTCTCTCTCTCTTCTAGATACTAAGTCCAGCTGCTGATATTGGTATCAATATCTTCATATCATCTTTCTCATCTTCATCTTGATCCTTTTCCTTTTACCACTACAAAAGCATTTGTCTTCTTCATCTTTAACGAAGATGTTAAAACAAATTTCACACTAATCTGAAGAACCGTTTTCAAGTTCACTGGATTCAGACATACATACAGGCATTAATTTTTATATATATACGTTTCACTCCGCCGGTAGATCATATTTCTCTAACTATTCCTCTTTATCATCCTCTTCCCGTTATCCTGCCGGTTCCCGTTCCTATTAATAGTTGTTGCCAGACTCTGTGTACAGTTTTGGGAAAAACAATAGTAGTCTTTGAGATTATGTAGTTTTACGCGTTCATAGATTTCGCGTTTTATGCTCACACTTTTAAGTTTTAATCTTGAAAAACAAACTGCTGAAAAAGATATATACACCAGATCGCCCAACAATTCGTTATTAGCCTGACATGAGTTGCGGATTAACGTCTCATTGCGGATAACTTCAATGTCGATGAGCTTGGCACAAACACTTGCCTTCCTTGGCCACTTATAAGCTACACATCAACGAATTTTTCAACCGCAGAGTCAACTAGAAACGCCAAAACGTAACACACTGTCGTACAAAATCTGTCTGATTGAAACAAGAAGCTCTCAGAGCTCTGTATTCTAAAAGGAATGAGCTGCTTTGCGATTGTGTGTGCCACTGCCGTACAGTCACTTGGAGTCCAAACAGTTAGGCTCCTCGTCCGTCCTAATGACTTTTATCATTTGGGGACTCAAAATCAGAGGAAATGGCATCTTCTACTCATGTGCAGCTCAAGTATCTAGGTATTCCAATACTGGAGCTCAGAACTGCCTGTAATTAGACCCAAACGGAATGTCACCCTTCAGATCATGTGTCCTTTTGTGAGTACTGTACCTTAGATACTACAGTAGCACAATAGGACGACTTACGGCACACAAAGAGCGGGACGGAGCTTAAGTGTTTAAGGAAGATATTCCTAACAGCTAGTGTAACCTAAACTAACGCAAAATCTTTAACCTCCTATTTGAAATTTGTTTTTGTAACGACAAATTTATACCACGTGCTGTTTTAATACAATAAAGCGGGAAAGCTGAATATATTAAAAAAAGGGTTTTATCAAAATGACTAGAATTTATTGAAGAATATATACAGAGGATCTATAGTCTTTAGCCGCCATATTTTTCATTCAATTGAAGTTTCTAAGACAGCGTAGAAATCGATCACTGTGAAAGGCAACATTGTGCCTGAAATCTCTCTCAACCGAATTTCAAACCAAAGCAGTTTTTCGGTATGCCAAATATATTTTTATACCGCATTTCAATCAAAAATCGATTCGTCAATGTGCTAGAACTATCTTTTTGCGTATGTTAAATCTAAACAGTTCTCGCCGTGCAAATACGACTTCGGCAAAAGATACTAGCAGTCTCTTCTTCTCAGGGGTCTCCATCCCTACTCCAAGTCCATCGAGGGCTCGCAACCTCTGCATACAATGTATGCAGAGAAGCTTTCAGCGATCCATGGCCTGTCAGCAGCGGGTAGTCATACTTAAGTACTGTCCAGCAGACAAATCAAAAATTTTTTAACAAAAGTTCAAATGAAACTCTAGGCAAAAACCGTCTACATATTTCTGGCACACTCTGATTATAAGCAATGTTATGGGGGGCTATAAAAAAGATGAAACCAGTTAATCGAAATGCAATTGTTATATCGATTTGATTTCCTGACATGAGTTTATAATTGCGATTGAGGTAAATTGCCGAAATGTCATCTTAACGCGGCTAAGTTGCAGAATACAGCTAACTTTTATGTTATATTCAAAACTAGTTCATATTAAATAACTCTGATTGATGATGATCTTTACCGCCCCCAATACCCCACCGTACTCAGTTTTTTCCGGTCGTCTTGAAAATTTCGCGAATATCGTTATTTTTTAAGAAGTTCCACTCAAACTGTATCTTCATTCTCCACAGATTGAATAAAGAAAAACCTTATTGGAAAATGTGTTGACAGATCAACGTGTTTAGGTAAACACATTACCACGCTTCGTCGCCTTAATTTCAAGCTCCAACGCCTAATCGTTGAATCGAAAAATGGCAATTGAAAGAAGTGTAGTGACATTCATTATTTTCACATCGGAAAAAAATCACGTTTATATTTCAATTGGTAATGGAGAAAAACCTCAAAATAACTGGTATTCACGGAGTTTTAAAGATCTGAAAGAGACCGAAAAAAACTGAGCACGATTGTATATTAAGGCAAGACCGTTTAAACGTAGTCACCCAGAAGTGTTGATGAATATCAAAAAAGGTTGCATTTTGTAGGCTAGTGTTAATGCTTCTTATGTTATAAGCGGAATACTAATACACAAACTCACTAACTACTTTTTTTGCCTGTCAACTATTTTTCTAAGCACTAACTCATGTTTATAGAGATACTGTATTTCATATGTTGTTTTGCTACTCCTATTTACGCGTCTGTTGCCGAATTTCTTCTAACGATTTTGTTTATTTACACTTCTCGAAAAAACGACAAAAACAGCAACGAAATCGAAAGCAATATAAACAAAATATGTACCATATGTATGTGCCTTACAATCTGCTCCTAATATTAGTGTTGTTTTGGCTGCCGACGGCAACGGAAGTTTCCAAGTAGCAAAGATTCGACTTTTTTTATTTCTCACTTTTGCTTCATATTTTCCTGCAAAATCTGCACTAAATGTTTAAAATGCATTAAGGATATCCTTTATTGGCGCTTTATTGCTTGCTCTTTTTTTTTTATTATTATGTTCTGTTTTTGCTCTGTTTCGTTTTAGGTAAGTTTCTTGTTCAGGATTTTGTGAGAGATCAACCATTTTTGTACTTGCTTAGTATGAGTCAAGCTGTAAGTGTCAAAAACTAGATACTAATTGAAATATGTGTATGTTACAATAGTTTAAATATAATATTTAAGTATTGCTTCAATGTTTTGTATGATAACAACAATCTAAAATGTAGTGTAAGTAAGGCTAAGTTTTTGTATAGATATTGGAGCAAACACTAAGATAGCACTAATAAAATCGGAATCTAAATGTGTTTTGATGTTAAGAAAATATAATTAAGTTATGCCAAAACGAACTAGATTAGAAGGTCAGCTCGTTGTGATACCTTAGAATCTTTTTTACTAATTTGCTCGCTAGAGTTACACTTGGTCGATGTGATTGTATTGGATAGCTGAAACAAAATGTTTAGGAAGTGCCTTATTCTACAGAGGGCAAGACCTCAACAGACGAAGTGCTCAGTTGTTTACACCTCTTCTAGTTTTTTTAACTCAGTTAACAAAAAGTTGTTTTCTACAAATGCTTTACTCAAACGGACTTTGAGTATTTTACATGAAGCATAAACTTTAAATAGCTAAAAAAACCGATTTTTTGATCTCTAATTTAGAGCATAGCGAAAAACCGTACGAAGAAATGCATTTATAAGACGTTTCAATTCCATTAGGAGCGGCCTATCTACTATCACCATGATTGACTCATTTTTTTTTTTTAAGAGTTTAAGGAACATATTTGTTTTTGTGCACACTGTTTTGATTTTCTTAATCATGATGTCCTGAACGGATTGGAATCGGTACGTGTGATTCTATGTGTATGTTCGGAATTCCAGTATTTAGTTACACATACACATTGTAATGGTCAATGTCGGTCTACTTACACTGTGGGATGTCAAGTCAAAGGATGAAAGATATCATAATGTTATGTGAGCCTGAACTATACAGGTATTGCTGCCAGCATCTGTGTGTCTTGTTTTTTTTTTTAGAAGTCGGGGAGACAAATGCGAAGAGCTGTTCAAAATTTGAAGCTGTTAAGCAAATAGTTTTTGTAGTCCTTTAGCATATATTGAGCAGATTTTGGTTGGATTTTGCTCCCGCATTGGTACCAATTCTTCATCCACATTTTGGGTTTGTTGCGGCGTTTTCTATTTAGTTACTGTTGCATATGGTAAATTTCGCTCTTGAATACGAAATTATTTAGACAACCGCTCTAGAACTACTTAAATCGAATGACTGATTGACGGTCATAATGTGCGTGATGTACGAACTTCCATCAAGCCGTCCATCAACACACGTACAGTGCTGTATTCAATCATGATGACAGTGGACGGGCTGCTTAAGTTATCAACTGGTTGTTAGAACCCGTTACTGGGTTACGGCCTGCTGTAGAGCACTCATCAAGGCGGTTTTGCTTTGCGAATGCCTTCTCCAATCGGTTATACCAAAGGTGGCTAGTGTGCTATCTACCTGGTCCTTCTAACGAAAACATGGCCTCTGCCTCTTCGTTGCCTTCATTCGAGACCTCTTTCGCAGTAGCTACTTCATCCTTAGGCACAACAAACAGCCTAGCCAGCTGAGCCGCTGGATGTCACTTTGCCTGACTATGTCAATGTTGTCATAGAGCTGATAGAGTAGTTCGTTCCATCGAATGCAGTAGTTGTTGCCAAAGCGTAAAGGGCATTTTTATTAGACAGCTTCATCACCCAAGCTTTAGCGTTATTATGCAAAACGGTAAGAATGAAAGTCTTATTTAGTTTCAGTTTCTTCTGGCGAGAATGGTCTATATTACTAATTTGCCTCATTTCAATCTTTGACTCTTAGTCTAACATCTCCCTCCCTGTACTCGAAGAAAGCATATTTTTTGTAGGGCTCTCATTTACAAGCAGACCCACCCTGACAGATTCTCTTTCAATAGCCACAAAGGCTTCGGTAATTGCTATTGTCCCGTACCGGTTTACCTCGTCCTTTTACAACAGATTCTATCGCAAAGTTGAAGAGGTCGCAGGAGAGGGCATCGGCTTGTCTTGTTGTTACCATCAATCTGCAAAGTCGCACCAGCTTTGCAGAGATACCAAACTCCGACTCTGCAGCATATAAGAAACAAATACAAACAAATGCCATTTAATCATAATATTCATTATTCGGCCGAATCGCATCTATTATAAGGCTGAATATATAACATTTACGTTTCTGCTGAATACCAAATATTTTCTACAATTCAGTAACATAGTATACCGAATATTTTCTACGATATACTGTCTGCTATTCGGCGGAATACCAAGTACTGTCTGCACTTTTCGACTAAATAGCGAATACTTAGTATACGCTTAGTATAGCATATAATAGCGAATACTTAGTATATTTGCTGCAAACTCAATGGATCAAGTGATTGTTTGCAGTGTTTGTGGCCTAACATTCTTTGCGTGTGTTCTGCTCTGATGTTTTAAAAACATATTTCAGTAAACTTCTCCTAAATGAAGTCTATTCTTTCTAACAGTGTAGACTGAAACGTGTATGTGTATGTGTAACTCCTCTAACAGACACGCTTCATTTTACATGTTAAACAACTTAAACTTTGGCCGGGCCATTTGAGCTGCCAAGTGGCGTGCATAAAAGCCAAACTCAGTTCGAGTGTCACTCAGAGAGCAGAAACAACAACTACAACAATGACAACAACTACAATAACAACAGCAGATGTAAACCACAAAACTAAAAATGCTAAACATTTGTTGAGCATAGAAATTATTATTATTTGTTGTTTGTTTTGTTGCATCTATTGTAGCAATGTCTGTCTGTCCGTCTGTCTGTCTGTCTGTCTGTCTGTCCGTCTGTCTGTCCGTCTGTCCGTCTGTCTGACTGCCAATAGTTGTTGTTGCTCCAATTTCCTGCATATTTTACATTTGCAATTTCAATGCGTAGCATGAAAAACTACAACTTTATGCGTCTGTATGTGTGTGTGCGTGTGTGTGTGTGTGTGTGTGTGTGTGTGTGTGTGTGTGTGTGTGTGTGTGTGTGTGTGTGTGTGTGTGTGTGTGTGTGTGTTGTATTGATATAGAATCTTTATTTATATGTGTACTTAGTTTATATAATTTTTTTTTGTATGCCGTGTGCAATTGAATTGCAAATATTTTACCGCCACAATATTTCAGCGATGCTGTGAGCTAGATAAATATAAATGAAATTCTATTGTATTTTATTAGTTTGCAAATAAACAGTAAATAAAGTTTCAATTTGTAAATATAATCAACACAAATTGCCACATGAGACGACATTGCGTATACGCCGCATGTTCATTAAACAGCATGCATAACTAAGTCAATCAAACTGTCGAAGACAGAAATTCATAAAAGATTATTTGGTAGAAACGAAAAACTACGAAATAATATTAGATATATTTGTGTAAATTCTATATGTACTAGCTCCTGACTTGAATATAAAACTTATACAAATATATTTCTGTTGTCATATGGAAGAGTAGCTTAAGTCGACATAAGAAAAGGTTGAGTTATTGCGTTATATATGTATACGGATCTTAACAAGTCACCATTCCTTTTTTTGAAACTTGTATATTTCTTCTTTTATAAACTTAAAAAAGAGACGGTGACTTGAAATGTCCTATATGGAGCTCTAGAACGCAATAGCTTAACATTTTCTTATGTCGACTTAAGCTACTCATATACCACAGATTTGATTTTTTTGAGTTGCAAAACTATTGATGGTAGCGCCATTGGATATCTTCGATAGTTTCCGCAAAAAGATACGATAGTAACTATATATGTACTATAGATAGAAATATATGTTTTGTTTCCCAGCTATCTACCTAAACTTAGCCGCTTAGCGTGTGTTTAAGCTATTGATTTTGAAAAACATCGATATTGAAACTTAAAAGGGAAAAATTCTATATATCGATAGTAATATCGATTTTTTGTACAAATCGAACTTTCGAATAAACTAGGTGGCTCCGCCCCCTGCTCGCTCCACTCACCAACCCACGTGGTCCCTTCGATTTAGATCATATTCCTTTATACCCTTCCCGTTGCTCTTCCTCACGCACTGCATCATTATCTTCTTGAAAGACATTAATTCTAGTTTTTGAAAAAAAAATAAATAGCAAGATACAATTTCTAACAAATTTTCAATATAAAAATTTAAAAAAAACATGGAAATAAGTTCTACTTTATGCGTTTTTTTTTTAGTGTTGAAGAATACTATACATTTTTTTAGCTAAAAAACTTTATTTTTTCAGTTTTAGTCAACTAAATTAACTCTTTTTTTTAAAATTGAACAAACATTTTCACAAATATTGGTAAGGGTTGCATTCGAATATCGAAAGTGCATTTGAGTTTAAGTAAATCGAGCAGTTATTTATGCAATTGGGCTGTAAATAGTCGGATTCAAAAGTTCCTGGTCCGACACATAAAAGGTGTCACAAATTCGAGTGTTTTAGATTCTAACCCAGAAAATGTTAAACTTCAATAGTTCTTTGGATTTTCGTCTGACAAAAAATGTCAATAATCTTCAAAAATGAAATTTATTTTTTCCAAATCCGTTGGATTTGCCAAGTTTTACCCATATGCAAGTATCTTAAGTCTGTATATAAACAAAGTATTTTACATATCTTAAGATATTACTAAATAGGTGAGCCATTTCCGCAAAACTAATGCAAACAACAACAACAACATCAACAACAAACATAAATACTAGAACAACAAAAAGAACAAAATTTTGCTTTGACTTTTACTACTTAGAAAAAGATTTTCTTTCACATCGCCAGCTAAAAATAATATTTACGATTTCATTTCATGTTTGCGTTTTGTAAGTTTTTGTTATTGTGGTATTTGTTGTTGTTGTTGCTAAGAGGCGTGGCTATAGGGGGCGCTGCAGCGAATTGAATGCTTTTCTCTAGTTTGCATCTAAGACAACGTACGTTTATAATTAGCAACTTTTGGTGTCGGTATCCAAAAGTTCTTCACAACTTTTTGTTGCTGTTGTTGTTTTTGTTGTTCCTGCTTGTTGAAGCACATAAGTCAATAGTGATAGGCCCCCAATCCCGCCCCTTCACACACCGACCACTTGCTCTACCCTGTAAATCTTGGCGCTAATGAAAAATTATGAATTTATGCCGAGTCGCAGCCGGTCGCAAAGCATAGCCGACACACATATATCAAGATATAATTCATGTTTATTGTGCTCAGTTCTACGTAACTTATGTTGTACGCCTTGAAGATTCAGATATTATATACTATGTACATATACTTTTTCTCGGTTTGTATTCGTTTATGCTAAATTATGGGGCGTCAGGTCCATCAAAATTGTCTACTAATATACTGTTGCTGCATTTGCTTCTTCATTTTGGTGTTTTTTGGTCTTTTATTTCTATTTTATGGCTTTATTTTTAATGCGTAATTTTATTGTTTTGTGGCGTGTTTAGGGCTCAACTGGGTAATGTTTTATTAATTGAATTGTTAGGTGTAGTAAATTTAACGGCAAACCTTTAATTATCCTGGGATTCATTAAAATCATAGTATTGTTAGCCATGTGCAGACTACCGGCTACTCTTCTACTACGTGACCAATAGACTCAGCCTGGCAGATCCTCTTCCAATAGCCGAAAAGGCTTCGGACCCATCTCGCTTGGTACAATGATGTCAATGATGTTGTGTAGACTAGCCACTTGACAGTTTTATAGAAAATGGTACCGTTTCGATACACTTTGCTCCTTCGCAACAATCTCCTCTACAAGTTTGAAGTTGTTGAAGGATCAGGAATATCCACTGGCTACAAAAGGTCTAGAGAAATGCATTCCAAATTTCTAGCTTTACAGCGATACCGAACTAAGACAGTGCCCCATATAGTTTATAATCGACAAAATATATGGTGGATGTCTATTTGATATTCGTGGTTCTTAACCAGGCAAAAGACTTCGATCGAAGGTTCGATCAGTGCTTTGACGAATACCTCTAACGTCTTACACAACACGCTCGATATGCGCTAGAAAAAAGACACACGTGTGTTCACTCTTTCGGAGAGCAGTGCAGAGGACTCCCTTACAAACGATCTCATATAATAATTAGGTTTTAATAATTCGATGATTGTTTAAGCCCAAACTAGAAAAGCTCTCTAAGAAAACACTTAAAAACTAAATTTATGGCTTAGAAGAAATGAAGGTAAGGTTTCTAAAATAGCTCTAAATTATAAATAAATACAAAGATTTTGTTCTGCTGCCATGTGAGCCAAAGAAACACAATATTGGGTTTTTCTCCAAAAATAGTATAATTTTAAATCTCTAATTAACGCACTTAATTAGCTTATTCCGATACCAAAGATTTTGATTAGCTTACTTTAAGCTGCCTTGAAATCAAGCCAACAGAACTTGGGTTTTTTTTTTTTAAATATAGAGGAGCATTAAATTTTGTGTACATCCCTAAATTAGCTTGTATTTAGCACTTTATTATAGTCAAAGTCAAGTTTTGTTTTGCTGACTTCGCTCTGCCAGCTTGACGGACATGTGTCTTTTTATACTCTAATAAAGTTATTACGATTCGTAAAATACTTCTAAAATGGCCGACGTAACCTGTTATTTGTTTACAGTATTTAATATATGATGGTGTTCAGGCGTTTAAGCCTTCTTCATTCAGTGATTTAAAAGGTGGATTATGGATGTATTGATCCAGTCTATCAAAGGCAATGGTGTAGTTCTTTTTTACCTTGAGTCAGCTGCTGTTGCTTGTCTTCATTCTGAAAAATGGACCAGCTTTTCAGGGATGCCATTTAAACGACATGTGTTCTGTTTTATAAAAGATAAAGAGATAGGAGAGCTAGATTTTGTACTCGACTTGGTTTATTTCATTAAATATGTTAGTTACGAATATCTGTTCAAGGGCATATTGTGCATAGTTCGACGCCACAACTCTGCCAGCCGACTGCTGCGTCTTTGCACGCTTTCGAATCAGTTCATCCAAAATCATTTTGTGGATTTTTTTATGTTTCCGTCCGTAACAGGCGCTTTTGGACGTGCACATCGTTCATCACCTTCCGCATACGAATGGTTGCTTCGCAAGCCTGGCACAGCGTCCGGATAACATTCATTAATCCACTTATTGATATCAGCAGCATTTTTTTTTCATCAAAACATTTCATTCAGTGTAACAAAAGTTGCTTCACTCAAAATGCTATAACTCACAAACTAATAATCCGACAGCTTCCTAACATTGCTACTTAACACAAATGATATGGATTTAATTCTAGTTGCACCTTTATATAGAAACATACGAGCTTTTCAGCCGAACTGCCTGCCAGGCCTATAGTTGAATTGATAGGGACTGAAATTTAACCGGAAATGGCTTTTCTTCAAAACTCCTTACTGAATTCTTGATTACCTCTTCAACTTATCATAATTGAACTATTCATAATTTCCATTATTAAGATTCATATAAAGATGTTTTTTGCCGGCTCAAGGTGGTTCTTGAGAATAGAAGATTACGAAGAACCCTTAAGGACATTTTTGAAATCGAATTAGTACATTTTTTTTAATATTTACGTTGACAAGAATACTCTGATTTCCAATTTTTTATTTTTTTTTCATTAAGTCTCGTTCGAAAAAAAGCATCAAAAACAATTGTCGCTCTAAAAATAAATGCTATAGTTTATGCGTTAAAAAAAAATATATATATATATATTTATATATATATAAATATGATATATTGGTTTTATTTAATAGAGTGTCTTAATATTTAAAAACATATTCCGCTGCCCACATTGTTTTCCTTTATATTTTTATAGTGATCATAAAGCAAATTTATATCTATGTATATGTAAAAGCTAAAGTGATTTTCCAAGAAAACTTTATATACTAAAATGAATGTTTTACTTGTATTGTATTTCTTTGCTCTTTATTGTAATCAACCATATATTTTTCATCTGAACATGTTTTATTTTACGGCTTTTGACTTTTAAAGATTTATAGCGATATTTCTCTATTAAAATTTTGTGGTCGTTTATAGCAAGGTCACAGAAATTTGTTAAACTTAAATTTATACGTTTTTAGTTGGACATATAAAAATATATATAAATATACTCAACTTTTTAAACAACCTTTATTTGTGCAAATCACCGGAAACAACACGCCAAATTCTTGTAGATAAACAATGCAACAATGTTTTTTTTTGCTCTTCTTTTAAATTTATAGTGGCATAATTATAGCACAGATTTATGGCAAGCCAACACTTTGTCAGATTAACACAACAATATTAAACTAATCCCAGACATGATTTATGCCACAACTAGTGAACGGCTAATGTAGAACCATCTTTAAAATCCGAAACTAGCGCCAGTTTCCATATATATAAGTTGCACATGATCACAGATACACACAAACACACACACGGACACACACACAAACACCTTTCATAAAATGGTGTCAGTTTTATTCTGTTTCCCATTGTATATTATATTTTTTTCAATTTGAACACTTGGCGCTCATAAAAAATGAATTTTTAATATATTATACATACTTCTAATGCTTTAAGATAATTTTCCTTAAAAACATTTTTCCGGCCAGTTGGGCGTGGGCCGGACGCTTTTCCTTGGAGTGTGGCCAAGTTATGCAGTTTTCGTCGGGTAGCCAAAAATACAACGAAAAGAAAAAAAAAAATTGAAAAAAAAAAATAGTCTGAGAAACCTAAGCACGACGTCACCTATAGATACAATTGTATCTAGACACTGTTATAGGTAGTGGTGCTTAATTAATTTACGTTGATTTTTAATGTGAACGAAAATTATCTTTTAAATTGGTCGAGAGCGTGCGCTCGATTGGCTTTCGTCCACCTGTGTGTGCGGGACGCATGCCTATTTATACAGTAGTACTTTTTTTATAGCGAATTTCAATGGGATTAGAAAATCAAGTCGTTAAATTGCTAATTAACTAATAAAATGTCAATGTATGACTTAAAGAAATAGTTTGCTACAAATATTTTGAAATTCTATCGTTTTTTAAAGAATAACTCAAGTTGAGTTTAAGATTTTCATGTTTTATGTCAACAAGTTAAAAAGGTTCCCGATTATGATGAGATTTGCAGACTTCGCAACTCTTCTCATTTTTTGAAAATGAAAATCCGGTTTTCGGATTTTTAATCGGTAAAAACCGGAAAAGTTAAGTTTTAGCTATTACCCGTTCACTGAGGTCAAATTTGTTGCATAGCGTAAAGCGAAAGCTATTGAGAATTTGTCTACACCTGCATTGCTTCTATCGAAATTCGCATCCAACTTTTTGAATAGCATGTTTTTCTAAAGATGCTCTGTTTTCTTTCTCAGTGTAGAGATGCTGTTCAGTTTATTGTTTCTATTCGAACAACGGACAAACGAGTTTTTATTCGTGGAGCTTTGGACTTATATCGATAGGATGGTGCTGTTTCTTCCACAAGAAGGATAAATGGGTTGTGGTCTTGATTTTTGTATGTTATTTTTCGTATATTAGTTATCAGACCATTTCGGAGTCTAATTTGCATGGATTTTAACGATTTATTAGTTGTTTTTCGACCAAAGAAATACAGAGATCCAAATTCAAACCGAATCGCCTTAAACCGCTTTCAGCCTTGTTTTTAAGTTATTCGAAAAGATTTTTCTTCCTCTATTAGGAACCAAATTCAAGATCTAAAAGTAAATTAGTGGAATTTATTGTAGTTTGAAATAACCAATCCGCTAGAGATTGTTGAAATAAGTTCTATTGAAATTTACAATTATACTACATCGGTTTAATTTGTATGGCAAAAGCTCTACTGTAATAATAATAATAACACTGCGACCCTAAGGATAAATTGGGCTCCCTACCTAGCTTATATCTCTCCCATCTCCCATCTGGTCCCATCAGAAGACTTGCGGCTCTATTTCTTGCTAGTTCGTCTGCAAGTTCATTCCCAGGAATGTTGTTGTGGCCGGGCACCCACCGAAGTGTTAGTTTCTTCGGGAAGGTTCTACTGTAAGGGTATTTATAATTATTTGGGCTAAGTATAAATTGTCTTTTTGCACATTGTGCATTTTAATTAGATTTTATTTTGGGAAAATCGATAGAGACAAATGAATTGTAATCAATTAACGTTTGCTCGGGGCGAGCTATATGGCAAGGTTGCCAATAGTTTTGACCTTGGCTATATTTGGCTTTATTGACTTTGACATTGCACACAAATCCTTTTAGCTAATGAACTTTTGCAACACTGGCTTTCGTGCCCAAAATCAAGTTAAAGGCAAAGAGAAAATAAAAAAAAAAATTGGAAAAACTATGTTTGTATAAACATAATGAGCTATTATGATGATGCCTGAGCTGCATCAGAATCAGGCTGCTGCGAATACCAACCAAATAACTCAATGCCTCCGTCACGCCTCTGCAGCTGGCATGCCGCCCAGCCCCAAAGTTCAACATGTGCCACAGAATATGGAATTAAGCAATGTCCATTTAGCATTTGAAAAGCTCACGTTCCAGCAGGTCAATGTGTGTGCGTGTGTGTGTGTGTGTGTGTGCGTGTTGTGGCAGCCACACGAGCTACCTGTGTGTGTGCGCCATGAAGCTTTCAACAATTCCTTGTTGGCGTTACTGGCATGTGCAACATTCACAAACACACTTGCGCTCACATTTGTCTGGTCATTTGTATGCAACGCGTTGCTCTTGGCTCACTCGCTTGCCGCTGCTGTTGCTGCTGCTGGTCAGCTCAGCAGCTCAGCCGCTCAGCTTGCCCCTTGAACGATTGCGCTCTCGAGTGCATTGAGGTTGCACTTTGCACGTTGCCCTGCCCCACGCCCCGCATAGTAGGTACATCTGCTTAGCGTTGTGTTAACCTTGTTAAAGAGCTGCCGTGTGCCCGTGTGACCTCAGCAATGCTCCCTAGACATACGGTTTTGGTGCAAATACTCGTATACATGGTGTACATACTAGTATTCCTGGGCCTGTGTGCCATTTGTGTGAAAGTGGAACTAATGGCGCGCATTTCGCCACGCATGTCAATTGTGGCTAACTTGCTGCTTGTAGCCTTCGATGTCTTACCAACTGTCCACCGCCAATTGGATTTTTGGCTTAAGCAACAAGCCCACAAGCCAATAACAAGGTAACACAACACTTTGTATGTGTGTGTGTGTGTGTTTGTGTGTGCACATGAAGTTAATTGTGGCCCATGGTCATCGTTTAATTGCGTTTGCGCATTGCAATTAACGAATATTATGTAAGTTTCGCCTAAAAGCATGCCCTATTTTTTGTTTGTTACTTAACAATAAAATTCTGAAGTGCAGCTATAAGTTAGGTGCAGACGTGTAATTTCATTTAGTGGAACATTTTGGAAATTTTAAGTATTTTGTTGATAATCCTGCTGACATATCGGTCAAACACTTTGTAAGGACAAATATTAACCGAATACCGTCAACTAATACGGAATTCAAGTCAACAAATATTTCAGTAACTATTTATTATTTAGTTTAGTGACTTTATCAAAACATTTCCCAGAATCTTTTAAGACATTGTGCAAACGTTTTGTCTGTTTTTTCTAAAACAGATACATGTTTGTATCGAAACTTGGTTGAAAGAGTTAAATGACACCCCATTGTTTATGGCTCTCTTCAATTGGCATTCAACAGCCTTACCGTATAGTGTTGAAAATGACCAAGAAAATAATAGTATTTTTTGTCTTTTTTATGAAATTCTACTCTCTAATTTTGATTTGGTATATTTGGCAGTATTTTTTAGTAGACCGTCCTAATGCCGTCGCTTGCACATAGCTTTATTCACATTGAAACCAAATCTGTTTACTGTTACCTTATAAAAGAAACATATATTTATATTTGGTATTTCTAATTGAAAACTGCATTTCTAAAACAGACAAAATTTAAATCGTAATCGCTCGATAGATAGAGTACTATTATGAAGTAGTGCCAGGGGAAAACTGCATTTACACACTTGGTAAGCTTGTCTCGTATTGCAAGCGCCTGAATGATTCGAAAATATTCTCATTTGGGAGTATATTTTTATACAAGCTTATTTTTTTATATAACCCTAAAGCTTTCGTTGGGGAGCTGCAAAACTATTGATAGTGGCCCCATTTCATAGTTTCAGGAAAGCGATTCGATACTATTGATAGTACTTTAGGTTCGACAAATTTCCGATACTATCGGTTTTTTATCGTTCCTACCTTCCTAAACTTAGCCGCTTAAGGTCACAAAGAACAGGAACTGAAATAGGAATTGAATTCAGTACATTTGCTATATTTCTGTTTGTGTTCAAAGTAAATTGTTATAGGCGCCATCTATCATGTTGTTATTTCACGACATATAAATAAATAAATTTATGGAAAATTAAGAAATAAAGTGAAGAAGAAGAAATAATAGATTTCGTCAAATCTAAACTATATTCTGTTTTTACAGACAGAAAATTAAACCGAAACTGAAATTGATTATCTGTTTCAGTTCCTGAAAGCCGTTAGTATAAGTTTAAACAATCGATAGTGAAAAAACATCAATAGTGAGACAACGAGGAAAAATATCGATACCTCCATAATACTATCGATCATTTTGCAGCTCTATTCGTTTGAGCACAACTTCTTACAAACGGCAACTAAAGCTCTGTTTGCATTCAAGTGCATCATTTGATGTTTGGTATTCTTGTTAGTATTTTATAGTATATTATCAAAATCTCATCGTAAGAACCAAGCATTTTCAAAATGTAACTGAAGCTCTGCTGCTGCTTCCTTTTTCCAAGCACGAATGCGCAGGAAATTCGCTTAAGTGTACAACAAAATGTTAAAATTAAAAATTAATCATTTTGTGCTTTACCGTGATGGTTTGCTGGTAGCTCTTGTTGTTGTTTTCGTTGTTTCTGTTGCTGTTGCTCCTGCGGTTGTTAGCACATTACCCCCGCTACATTAGAGCTAACTCCGCCTCTGGCCACCTAAGTTTGCCTTGCGGTCAACGCGGCAGAACAACTACACAAAAAAATAATAACGAAAGCCAAGAACTTGAAGCACTCAACGCAACTTCACTTAACTTGACTGGGAATCACGTGTAAATACATACATATATATGACTTTTTTTTGTAAGTTTCGCTTCTTTTTTTGCTACAGAATGCATTTGAGTGTAATGTATTTAGTTGTACGTGCTGGCGCTGCACAGTGGCTCGGGCAATCGCAATTTGTAGTTATAATTTATTTAAGCGTCCATTAAGGTGCAAATATTGATGACCACAGAGAGGTGGAATAGACTGAAAGAGAGAGAGAGAGGCTAAGTGAGTACTTAGTATCCATGTAGACCAATCCTTGGAAAAAGATACTTGCAGCCAGCAATTACTTTTGAGTTATTTGACATGAGCTTGGAATTAATACGTGGAAGAAACTTCTAGCTCTGTGGCAATTTGTGTTTGTCTTTGTCGTCGACGCCCCTTGGCGCACTTTGATTTCGATAAGTAAATTTTGACGGAAAAGTTTTTCATTGCTCATTGTAAGAAATAAAGAAAGTATATTAATTTTGGCAAGCAGTTTGTGACGCAGAGGATCTGTAAAATAATTGAATTTTAAGATAGGTTAACGATATCGAAATGTCGATTTCACAGTTTATAATTTAACATGAACTCGTCGTCATTAATTGTCGTTATTACGACAAAACAGAATCGAAATCAGCTTATGTAGCAGAAATGAATACAAATATGACTCGTTTATTGAAAAGTGTCTTTTTAAGCTACGGTCAGACTGGCCGACAATATGCATGCCGAGCTCTAACAAGCATATCGATAGTAGATCTTAGTGTGCAATCGTAATAAGTTGTGATTAATTCGAACGACTGAGGGAACGAGTCGGCATCCTGATTGTCGGCTCGTTTGAACGTAGCTCAAAAGACCCTTTGCATTACCGATATAACCTTTAAATAAATATTTTAATGAAAACCGGAAAATGTATATGAAGAAAATACAACATTATTAAAAGTACATGTATCAAATTTAGTGGCATCCCCATCCTCACAATTTAGTGAACCTCCCTACCCTTATTATGGTTTTTCTTCCGTTCGCGCTCTTATTGATTCTAACATGCCTATAACGAGTTCGTCTAAATTCAGAATCAAGATTTGAAATTAAAAAAAAAGAACAATATATTTGATATACTTTATATGAACGGACATCAGATTACATCTGATATCATTGAACATAGGTTGACCTTACAAGATCAACTCGCATGTGTTTAGTATTGTAACAACCCGGTGGATTGTATTAATATATCAGTTTAATTAGTTTAAACAATTGTTTATTTATATTTGATTATTGCAATCGCTTAACTCTCCAAACTCAACTAACTACATAAGGGCTCTCTTGTACCTGTACACCGTGCGAACTCATAATGATCGCAGATAGAGCAAAAATTTGAAAAGACACACGTTAGACAACCTTATACATTATAGTTGAAAGAGATCAAGCGAATGAATAAGGTTACTTTGTATCTGTCTACCATGTATTTAGTATGAACAGAACATGTAAACCTTGCGTCTTCCCGACGTCCGTCAGTTATAGACAACGGTATATGAGTATACCGGGCCCAAGCTATGACGAAGTTGGGGTCGCAATCAAGCGGCTCCAGAACAACAAGTTGCTGTTTGGGAATTTGGTGTCCTCTGCCCTGTCCTTAAGACAGTGTGCGCTAGCTAGGTATCAGCCTTCTTTCTATTGCTATTGAGCTTACTGCGTGAAAGACTAAAGCCATGTACTAAATAACTGATCTGATCTTATCAGTGTGGCTTGGTAAGTACACCCACCATTACGCCAAATCCTGAAAAAGACCCACGAATACCAAGCTATGTCCAACCGCTTTAACTTTGTGATGGAGAGTTTGTTGCGAAAGACCGTTTTGATGTTTTCAATATATGTACATCTGTAAAAGGGGAACAAAACTGAACTTGAAACCATGTAGATTTCCTTGCGAAAAATATAAGTGAATTGGTGTTTAGGTGTTTTCATTTATAATCTTTCCATTACATTTCTCTTAAATGACTCCTCTTTGCCGTTTCTTTATGATTGAAGAGTATGCGAACTCCCAAATATAATGATTTTATGCGACTTTGTGTTTGGCCAAGTGAGTCATAGGTAATGTGTCTTGGGCTAGAACAGAGCGCGTCTTCTTTTGACTGTTTGCACAGGACAAACATTGTCCTAACTGTAACAGGTGAATGGGTAAAGAAACAGAGAGTGGGTCAGAAAGAGAGAGAGAACGAGGGGGACTACCAAGTTGAGCTGTGGGAAATCGATTATGAATTATTTGAGTTGGAAAAATGACTTATGAGACTTTTGTGTAGCATACAAAGCGGCGCTACATTTCGTCATGTTATCAGTGTTATGTGAGTGTGTGTGTGTGTGTGAGTGAGTGAGTGTGTGTGAGTGAGTGAGTGTGTGTGAGTGAGTGAGTGTGTGTGAGTGTGTGTGAGTGTGTGTGAGTGAGTGAGTGTGTGAGTGTGTGTGTGGGCGGGCGCGCGTGTCATGATTAATGATCATTACAATGATGGCATTGTTATCAAAAAGAAATTCATTGCCTTTGTATGCGCTGGCCTTTGATGCTAATAAATTTTAAAATAAAAATCGAATTCTCTGAACATTTTTATTATATTGAAAATTAATTTTTGTTAAACTCATATTGTTGTTCTGATTTATGTATAAAAACTGCCTTTGATAGCTATTCAATTTGGCTTCAATTTGCTAATGCATAATTTATGCGCCTTTTAAATTATTGTATATGTATTTTTTATGTCTAACATTAAAATTATATGCATATTACTTTTTAGATGCCTTTTTTATTTTAATTTTTTATTTTTTTTACAGGTAAGTTTGCATTTCGACGGAAAAGAAAACGTAAGTTACACTGCTGCTGTCATTAATTTATTTATTATTACCTTGACTTTTGCTCTTTGGGGAGCAACTTGAGGTGCGCCTCTGGATCTGTGTGGGGCTAAGTTGTGAAAAGCTTGAGAGACTTCCTGTTCATTTCCG
This sequence comes from Chymomyza caudatula, assembly GCA_035041775.1. Lineage (NCBI taxonomy): Eukaryota > Metazoa > Arthropoda > Insecta > Diptera > Drosophilidae > Chymomyza > Chymomyza caudatula. The sequence continues at coordinate 314,879 of JAWNKW010000032.1, read as the reverse complement.
TGCGGTTGTTTGCCCTTTTAAATAATTAATAATGCGCCAGGTAATCGATTTTCATATAAATTGAGATTTATTTCTTTGGCTCAAAGCAGCAGAAATAAACTCAATAACATTTTCTTATTTATTTCCCAAGTTGCGCATTTTTATATGTGCAATTATCACGCCCAATGGAAACTGTTCGGATAAAATCTTATAAATTAGTTGCTCAATACAACAACTACAACAGCCCCTAACAGGCAACCCCTAACCCCTAGAAGTTCGTTCCGAAACCAAATAGTCTCGCACTTATTTAGACAGTTGATTAATCGCCTAACGCATTATGTTTTTGTAATGCGTGCTTAGCTGTTTATCTATGTGTGAGTGTATCTATGTGTGAGTGTATCTATGTGTGTGTGTATCTATGTGTGTATCTATGTGTGTTTGTTTGTTTGTTGGCCGCTTTTGCTGCTATTGTAGCGAACGTAAGCCAATTAAGCTGTTGGTTTTTGTTCAGCTCAAAGTGTCATCAATATGCCTACAATTGGAAATTAATTGCCAGCAAATTTGCTGACTTTTCTATTAACGTATTATGTGACACTATCTATAGTTCTATCTGTTATTGTTGTTGTATCTTGTTCTGCCTCATTAGGTTGCACACACACACGCGTCTTGCATTCCTAATTCAAAAGTAAGCTAAACTAATTGCTGCATCTACTTTGTGTTTGCTTCTTTCTAAAAACTTCAAAGTATTTCCACCTATAGCTGTCGTTTTATGCTTTAAATTAGGCATACCGACCACCCGCGTTTCCCTACTCTTGTTCTACACATCTCCTACAGAAAGTGCTGCTGCTGCTGCCACATCGTTGTCGGTTTGTGGGTTGTCATAAATCTCTTTTTGTGGCATCGCCTACGTTTCAGCTCAATCAACGAACGCATCGTAGCACCGCGTCAGCGCTGACAATTTCAATTGCTTTCCAGCGAGGGTGGAAGTGAAAGTAATATATTATAGTTGCAAGTAGTATTGGAGTATGAGCAGATGGAATTGTAGTGAACTTTTGCGTACTAGCTTGGGATACGATTGTGCATGGTGTCATTTTATCATAAGTAGCACATCATAGAGCGCTGATAGTTGAGTTGCCATCTCCGATACTTGTTTGTTATTGAGCTGATGCAATGAACACATATTTTATGGTAGAAAAACTGTTGGGAATAGAATTTTTGAGTAAAAAGCATTGCCCAAAATGAAGCCCACAACAAGTTTGCAACCCTTTAAGGTCCAATATATTCATTAATTCTCATTAATTTGATCTTCAAATCTGATAACTTTAGAGCAGGGGTCGGCGAATTGTGCATTTACCACTTTAAATAATCTCATTAGTTTCATCTTTTCAAATAACTTTAGAAATATGAAAAACTATCTATGTTTTCAAGTTACAATATATAGTAAATAGATAGTATTTATCACTTCGAATTATCCCATTAGTTTGACCTTTTCAAATCTGATAACTTTAGAGACTTTAACAACCGGTTAACGGGTTAAGACCCCATCTAGAGCACTGCTCCGGGCGCCACTGCTTTGCGCATGCCTTCTTCAATCGGTAATATTGGAGACGTACCTTCGTTGTCTTCCTTCAACATCCGCATTAAAGACCCTTGTCGCTGTAGCTTCTTCATCCATAAGCAGAACATGACCTAGCCAGCAGTACCAAATTTATCAGAAAAGTTATATTTTGACCATGAATCTTAAATGAGGTCAATTTGTTTACAAGTATTAAGAACAAAAACACTGAGAAATCCAGTCTCTGAACATAGGACTGGCCTAGAAAAGGAAGATGCCATATTGCTACAAATATGCAACACTTAAAGCATTGGTCCAACAGCGAGTTTTGTTTTTCGTTTCTCTGAAAACTGTGGTTAGTTGCATTATGGATTGGCAAAAGCAAAAGCGAATAAAATATTTACATTTTTATTGAAAGTCCTTTTCAAAGTCGCCTTTTTTCCAGAAAAAGTAACAAGAAGTGCGCTAAAATATGAAAATCGGTAACCATCTGTTTAGATCTAATATATTGACGTTAATTAATGTTCTTTCCTCAGCTATAATTTATTTTGTAGCATTCGTACCAAAAACGGTTATAGGAATAAAATGCTCTTAAGCAAAGCCGACAAGTTTAGCCGCCACGTAGTTGACCTTTTTGTGGGTTTTTATTAAGAATATAAGTTAAAATATCACTTTTTCATCTTTCTTCAAATGCTTGGGTAACCCTCGTCATTCAAACCAAATATCTTGCTATATAATCTACGTGTACTCTATGGCTTTCCCCTTGTGCTCAGCTCAGTTGACATCTCTTTCACGCCCAGGCAGTAGCGTTCGCTTTTCCCTTACTTTTTCTTCCACTCAATTATGAAAAAGAAATTATTAAGTGCAAGCTGCGCTAAATTAGCGCGCAATTGAGTGTGGCCCACGGAACGCGAAGAGGTCTAGTAGCAGGCGGGGATTAGGGGTACGGGTTGGGTACTACTGTACTGCCAGCAAAAAGCGCACAACTTGTGGTTTGAAGTCTGCTCACCATATTTCTGCCTCATATTTTTTGCTACATTTCTAGGAAAGACGTTGCCAATGCAAGAATGCAGCAGAAAACTATACTAGATATATGTAGCACGTGGATATCTGTGGCAGAAGGTTCTGTACCGAGCACATGCGGGTGGTTGGCTTTCTGGGCTTGCATGATATAAATGGCGCATATTTTGTGCATTTCATTTGAGTGATTTGCCAGCCAAAATGTGCACCATTTTGCTACTCACATAGATACACACACACACACAGAAAGAAGACTGATGACGAGCATGATGATAATGTCTGGCTTGTATGAGTGACGACCTGCCGCCTTTTGGGCACTCAACAGGTTGTTGTCAAATGTTGTTGTTGCTGTTTTGGGGGCCTTTTGTATTGTTTGTTTTGAATTTGCTTGATTTGTGTTTTTGGATGCATGCCAAATACTTGTAAGATGCGGCCAGCCAAGAGCTATTCCTGTTGTTGTTGTGGTTAGAGATGGACGTGTGCCTCGAATTTGCAAGCACGATTAAATTAAAACGATTCTGGCCTTAAATTTTGATGGTAATGATGTGGCTCCCCACTCATGAGGGATACTGCGTAGCTAGAAACAATGGGCATGAGCCCAATGCTAGATCGAGCTTTTCCACAGTCAGAGTCGTGCTAATAGTTCATTTCCTACTTTGTGGGGTTAAGTTAAGGCGCTTCTTCCACAGTTCGATATATCCACGCGAGTCAGCGAAAAAAAAGCTTGTAACTGTCTTACAGGTAATCGATGCGATTAAGATATTTGAAACTTCGCTGAAAATCACGTTTTACAATACTTTTAATTCTCGTTTTAAACACTGGCGAAAGAAAGTGTTATGAAAACCAAATAAGTATTAAACAAAAGCTAGAAAATTAAGTTAGAAATTGCAAAATTCTTATTTAGTAGGATGAGCAAAAGAGGCGCCAGAGAAGAATTCGGTACATGGGGGTTGGGTTTAGTCCCTCTTGCGAACACTAATATGAAGCACGTCGTATAGGGTTGCAGATGCGAATACTTACACCGAGTCGCATGAAAATCTGGCATTGTGTATGGGTGTAAAGCCGGAACAGTAGGATATTCACTTTGGCTTAGACTCCAAGGTAAAAAAGCCGTTCAATCCGGCTATTGCCACGGAACAAGAGTCAATAGGCACGGCCACACAATTAACAGTCGAATATTGACTCTAAACTGCTTACTTGTAGAAATCTTGCCAGTGAGCAGCAACTATCGGTTACTACCACCATTTCTATTAGACGTTTGACCAAGCACCCAAAGCAAAACCACAACATTGTGTGTGGTCAGCAAAGGACAGTCAAGTAGTGTGCGAACTTGCATAATTCCGCGCTAAGTTGGTATCTAAGCCAACTGTTATCTTAGGTAAATACTATCCAATTAAGCCATCAGAAGCTATCTGCTGTGACAGCCTAAAGGCGACTTGCGGCGCTCTTACCTGAGAGTTATTACTGCAAATTAACTTAAACAACGCTAGAAGAGCTTAGTCCAACGATAGTATGTTAGACAGAACTACAGAAAGATTCTATACGCCTAAGTTCGTTCTTGCGAAACAACTTCTTGGGTCTTGAAACTTAGGTTGATTGAAGAAAATCTAGCAAAGAAACATGGATACGGTTAGGATAATTACTTGTTTTCGGTACTTTGCTGAACTTTTCCTCATCCTTTTTATAGTTTTGTATATCTTGCACTTCGTAAGTTAATCGTGAACACTAACTCACCTCTAGTTCTGCTGAGAGTGTTACAATTCTGAACAAATTGTGGCACAACATAAGAAAGTTTGCCAGCTAAGTCGCTAGTCTTAGACCCAATGCATGTCAATCATCTCTAAGCAGTTGCTTATCTACAATATTTTAGCTTCTCTTGGCGCCCCTTACTATAAATTTGGCCAGACAGCGCTTGAAGAATTGCTAAAACATTTAATGGACCACAAATGAAAGCTATAAATTATGCCACCACTGCTGCAGTTTTGGCCTTTAATTTTAATTAGCTAGAGAGAAGTGAGTGCGCCAACTTGCCGACGACGACTTTGGTCATGCCAACCGTTGCTAATTGAAAAGAAGCGAAAGATATAAAAAAAAGCGTGTTGCATTTTATATGCAGCTTCAACTTTATGTGCCAGCTTTTGTTTAATTTTCTGTATGGCGCATAAAAGTTTGCCCAATATTGTGCAATAAATGGAGGTCGCTTCTCCGTCGACAGTACCATTTATTATTAAAAATTGTTTTACGATTCCAGTAATTTGCACAAGATAAACAGGCGAAGTAAACAGTCAACGTTGCTGTCTTGCTGCCTGAACAGCTTTTTGCTAAAGAATTGCGCAAATAAACAAAGCAACACGTTCGTATCCAAAAGATACATTTGCAAACAGAGCCAACGAAAGGAAACAAAAAGATCCAACGAACTAAAGCAATCAGCGCTTCAAAGGCGAGAAAAAAAATTAGGCGAACCAACCGATTGCGCAGTAATATTCGAATAGAGGAGAACCTCAAATGGAATCTATCTGCTAAATATTTATGCATTCGCATCAAAATCAAAAGTTGGTTTTCGGCTATGTTGTAAACCTAAACAATCTTCAAATGGTTTTGAGTAGTGATGTTCGTTGAGAATTTCTGAAGAGTGCGAGGTGATTCTATAGATTAAGTGCAAAAAAGAGTCGCTTGTCGAATTGAAATACACGAGACTTAATGGAAAAAGTAGCGGAAGGCCGGAATTGGCCTGGATAGGCAATAAATCGCATGACTTAGCATGATAAATATATATATAGATATGTACTGCTGCATATATACATTTTGCGGTGCCCGAAAAGAAGCAACTACTCCAAGTAAAAAAAAATCTTACCTTATATTATTCTACCATGCTCCCAAGTTCCTGCATGTATTGAAAGAATGCGCGAAGAGATCTTAAAAATGTTAAATTTCACAGCAAGTGTAGAACACTGAGTTTACTTGCTCCAGCGATTCAAGTTTGTGGTCTATGGCTTCTCCTAGTTTTACCTTTCAAGACGTGGAGGTATGGTATTTCGTTCTGCATAAGATAAACCGCTTTCAGAATCCTATTGGATGCGATTGGTAAAATTTTTTCGGATTACTGTGTTGCAGCGAATGTGTGGGCTAAAACGTGATAAGCTTCATTCCACGAATTTAAATGTGCGTTCATTGCGTGGTAAATAATTCTTGAAGCTCTGAAAATGTATTTACTCTGATTCATTGTTTATTCTTTACTTCAATACTTTATTTTGTTAAACTGTAAAATGGAACTCAGAGTTCTAGTGAATGCTTTAGTGGGTTACAGCAAGTTTCTTTTTCTCTTTTTGTAATGTGATAACTCTAATACGATGAATTTTATGAACGTTTATTATGGAACTATCAGGTTTATTTCTCATTATAGTTTCAACTGAAATTTTGCCGGTCTTCGGATGCATTGAAATTGACTCATTCAGCAATCACACTAGCTGCAATTCGTGCTAAAAAAAAGTACTCCCTGCGATCAGATTTCAAATTTTCTCATAATTTTGTATGAATGATTTATAAAGCGCTGCATTGCCCAATGTTGCATGAGTTCAAACATATACTTTTTAATGACGTTCAGCAACTTTTTTGCGCTCTTATTTATTAGGCGACGCAGCAGAGCAGATCATTAACGCGCTGTGAATGTGTGAGAGTGAGTGAGCAATGTTATAAATAAGTGTATGCGGGTGTTGTGCATGTGTGTGTGTGAGTGAGTGTTTGTGTGAGTGAGTGTTTGTGTAAATGCAAAGTGATCAAAAAAGAGCAAAAATAGTGTCGACGAGTTAATCTAAACAATTTCGCCACATGCGGTTGCGGCAGCAGCGACGTTGACTGCGACGTCGGATTTGGCGTAAAAGGGAAGTCAACAATTAAATGCAGAAAGCCGCTACAAATAACAAACAACATACAACAAAAGCAATAGCATAAGCAACACATACAAATATATGTAAATAAATACATAGCGCGCTGTATACAGCTGTTGTGTATCTTGAAGATACTTTTGCAAGCGCTGCTTTTTTTTATCTGCACCCCATGTTGGTTTTGGATGATCGCGTGTATTAGTCAGCCAGCCAATTTAGCAGCTGTGCCGCTTGTGATGCTTCTGCTGCTGCTGCTGCTGCCACTTCCACAAAGTTAATTTTTTTCTTGCAACATTTGCAGCATCAATACGAACGTAATTTACGCTGAACTTCAAAATGCCCCAATCGCGTGTGCTTCACTTTTGATGTGCTGCAGCTAGTTAACCCAGAAATGCGCACAGCATTAAATGAATTGATGTCTAGATACTTGTCTAGTTGTACAACTGACACACTGACTGACTGACTGACTGACTGACTGAATGAATGACTGGATGGCTGTGCAACTGTCTTAAGTGCCTTCAATTGATGTTGTCGATCTGTTATAGTTTACTCACAGAGAGATCACATTATGACTCTTTCAATTATGTTGCATTTTGTATCTGTTTCTGCATCTATGGGATTGATTGCTAGCGCTGCTTGTGCTAATTTCTGACTTTCAGTGGCAGTTTTTAATTGAATTATGACAAATTACGTTTAGTTGGTGCCAAGTGTTTGCCATCATTTTGACATATCTCGCACGCTGCAGAGGATATTAATTTCATAGTTTGTTTTGTGTCAGCAAACTGACAAAGGCCCAATGCAGCAGTATTATTTTTTCCGCTGACGACGGTGACGCTGAAGTTTATTTTTATTTTATACTCTTCAGCTGGTATTGTGCGTTTTTCAAGCGGTTTTTTGCATGTCTAAGGGCAGCGTTTAGCGTGGTTTCATATTTGTGGAAACTGGTCCATATCATGTAGAACAAGCAAACATTTAAACAAATCGAATGTCTGGTAAGAAAATTGATCAAAACCTTTTTCGACATTCTTCCCTTTCAGTGTAGTTTCGAAGACTCCTTCTGAATAAGCTTTAGACGGCATTTCCATTGACAGGACAGTCATATGTCTTCAATATAAAGAACAACAAAGACACACAACATTGCTTTTTTCTTTTCATCTTTGAATAGCACTTTAGTAGCATTATGTGTAGTGTAAATGGTCTGGTCCCTTGACACTATTGCATGAAACATATAAGGAATCATTAAGTAATTCTTAATCATTAGCTTTGTGTTTTTGGTTTTATTTGATGTCTACTACATCCAAAGAAATTAATCCACAACTTTGACAATGTTTTGGATCTTTAAGTTCGGGTTTTCATATACAAGATCAAGAACTACTGTGTTTATACCAGGCATTCAAGCCTTAACCGTTATTCGAACCGTAACCGAAATAAATTATTATAATAAAAAAACCGATAACCATATTCATTGAGGCCGATATATTTATACCGGTACGGTTTCGGTTTTTTTCTTTGCAAGCTTACATATATGTTTTCAAGTTGTGCTTTACATTCTGTAAAGCATTTTCAATGTAGGTCGCACCTGACTTCTTATCGGCAACATTTATAACTTTCGAAGGAGTAAAGATATTCAAAAAAAAAATTAAAATGCCTGTTACATAGAATTCCTTAAGCTTTTGCGATACACTGCGATTGCAGTTTGTTTGGGCGATAATAACGCTGCTGAAGCTATAAAAAGTGAAATACTAGAAAACACAATCTGTTTCTCGCTCCCACATCTTTTTTTTTTTAGTTCTCTTTTGGAACTGGAATCTTTGGCCGTTTCATTGAATGGACTTGCTAAAAAGCGACCATTCCCAAGACAGTGCATACATTGTAGTTACGAGCAGCAGCATCACACGTACACTGTAATAACTGTAATAACTATTCTAATACTTTCATGCTTTTCGGTTTTTGTATATGAACCGGTATAACGGTGAATTGAATTGAAACCGATATAATTGAAAAAAGAAAACCGAAATAAAACCTTTTACCGGATCAGGAGTACCGGTACTATATTTGTGAAAGTATCCTTTATAAACGAGTTGTATATGAAGAGTATCGAAACTTTGGCGATATCCCCGACCTTTGTTTTTCTACGTGTTTATGTTTGCCGTTGCACACACGCTGCCAAAGAGTTTTTCGCATTGTTTGGCATTTTATGAGCGTGAAATTAAATTAATTAAAACTACACGGCAGCGCCTGCCTGGCGTTGCCACGTTATCCTCATGTGCGTATATTGTATATACATATACACATATGTATGTGTGTAAGGCTCATGTCAAACTCTGGCGTAACAAAATTTTTACCCAGATTGTGTATATTGTTATTGTCGTCAACGTTGTTGTTGTTGTGTTGTTTGCACTGCGCGACGTGGACCACGCTTACATTTCACTGTCAGAAGCTCGAATCCTTGGTGCTCCATGAACTCCCTCTATATACATCTCTCTCTGAACTATCGTTACCCTGCGCCAGCTCCATTAGCTGTTGCATTGTCTATCCATTTAGTTGCTTGTTGCCTGCCCAGCCTTATGTCTATGTGCATGTGTGTGCATGCCCAGCGGACCAAACACTCGTATATGATATCGCATGCGGGTGAATTGCGAGACTTAACCCGACAAAAAGCTATCAGAAAAGTCTCGCAAAAGATATCGCAAACCCTATTTCTTGCGAGCCTTTTGAATAGTTTAATGCGTATGCGAGCATTTTACGAGCTTTTTGCGCGACTCTCGCTAATATTTTATGTGACGGTCCGCTGGTCGCATTTTTATCGCACAACCCTCGTTTGCGAGCTCATTTTCGAGCTTTTTGTGAGATTTTCGCTAAAGGCACGTATGTTGGTCCGCTGGGTGTGACTATCTAAGTGTTCATGCATGTGTGTGTGTTCCATGTTTCATGGAGTTTGATGATGCCTTTAGCCAAGGCATTGAGCTGGCACTTTAGCTTGCATTGAAGCATGTCCCGTTGCCAGGTGCCTTTAGCCTTAACTGCAGCCATGAAACTGCTTCTTATTTGTGTGTGTGTGTGTGTGTGTATGTGTGTGTGTGTGCATGTAGGTGTATGCGTGTGTGCGCTAGAAATCCAATTTTCTATGCAGCTAACACCTTAATGCTGCAGCCATATTTAACATGGCTTCATATTTCATAGTTGCTCGTGTTTTATACTAGACAAATAAAATTTTGTGCCATTTTCAAAAGCGCCAACTGCTAATGAACTAGATTAAATTTCATGCCAGGCATTATACGGCTAAATATGTGTGACAGTGTGAGTTAGGGTGTCCGTCTGTGTGTGTGTTAGTCTGAATGCAGCACTTAACTGTGCTTTAAAAGCGTCTTCAACTTTGAGCCAACTAAATGCTAGGGTCAGCTTTACATATGCCATTTGGTTAGCTGCCAGCTAAGCTCTCAGAACGCAGAGAGTATCTATCTGCTATAGCTAAACAGCTTAACTAGCGTGTATATCTATCTCTGTGTGTGTGGGCGAGAACGACGAGCAAGTTGGCCAGACACGTTGTCAAAAGTGCAACAACTTGCAGCATTGGCCATTCAACAGCGGCTTAACTTGTTGCAGTCAACCAACCAACTGACCCAACAGGCAATCATCCAAAAGTCAAGCCAGTTGGTTGTAATTTTGTCAGCTTAGCTGACAGGCGTGGCTTATGTGTGTCCTTGCGGTCGGATCTTGACTGCCCCTTTGGCACTTTAACCTTTTGACCCTCTAAAGTGGTAGTTTATGGAAGGAGGAAGTTATGCGGCATTTGAAATATTAAAGCCTCGACAGAGTTTTAAGTTGTCTAACGTAATCGTTAAACCTGCTTATTATGGCAATCCATATACAACTTTGACTGCTATATCCCTACCTAGTTTTAACTTTAGTTTTGTGCAATTCAATTTTTTGGAATTTCGTCAGTTCGGCGCTGTTGTTAATTTGAAGAGTCACCGTTGAAAGATCAGTGGTTCGTGCTGGGACTAAGCTCTTATGCTTCAGCCTCATTGCACGCGAAACTTGCTCTTTGTCTTCTGCAAGAGTGAATTGAAGAGTTCTTTTGCTTAATGCGAAAATTCGCATCTGGTTTCGTTCAGAATTCGGTTGGGATATGAAACTTTTCATTGTGAATGGTACTAGGTGTTAAAAGGGTTACTAGTTTTTCCGAGTTACCTTAGCTGTAGAAAATGTTTCCCAGATAGCTTCAATTGTTTTCATCGTCTCGTTGTTGTACATAAAAACCATCTACAGGGTTGCTGTTTATGGCCGCTTTGCAAGGATTTGCGAAAAAGGAAAGGGAAATGCGAGTACAAAAAATAGGAACATAGGAAATTTACCTTTTGCCTTTGGCACATAATTTATGCAAAACTTGAAAATTTGTCACCAGGGAGGAAGAGCCGAGTACACGTTAAACACGTTTTCTGTCAATTTAATTTCTAATTAGTCACGGCCACTTAAAGGCAGTCACCAAGGTGGCCAAGAGCAGCAGCAGCAGCAGCAGCTTGGCTATAATTGAAATTGGCAGCTGTTAACGTTGGTCCAACGTCAGCGACTTGCACGTGATTTCATTGCTAATTATTGCGGTTGTCGCTTTCTCATACTCCCTGGTCCTGGCTCTGACCACTAATGTGTCCCTTGTACCTTGGCGTTGGTCTTACGTGTTCGCTCAGTTTAATGTGGCTTAGCTTCTTCATGAAATCATTTAGCCAACCAACTATGGATGCCACTATTAATAGACATATTCTAATCAGACATTAAACATTTGCCAAATTCCAACTAGCCAAGTCATGTAAGTAAATCTAGAAGTTGTGTACAATTAACATATGCTTGCCAGCTGCCAAGAAACCAGTCATAGGCCATAACAAAAGCTTCTAAGTAATAATAATAATAATAATAATCTAAGCAATGTAGAGGGTAAATATTGAATGCTTCAAACTTGGCCATACGTGTGTAGGTAGTACTCTATGATGGGCATGACTCAAAGTTTGCCGCCAAAAGGTTAGTTGAATAGTTGTAGTTGTTGTTAAGTAGCTGTTGTTCAAGCAAACACAAAGCGAGTTACACAGCTTTGATTAATTATAGAAAACCCAACAATGCTCACTGGGTACACACTCACACACACAATAACACACACACACTTTTTTATGGAGTTGTGTGCACACAAGTGTTTGGTTTCCTTGAGAAATCAACGCTAAACGTTTGAACATTAGCCATAAAAAGTAAAATAAAAGACGTTATAGCATTAGCGAATTTTGAATACACTATTAATTGTAGCATGAAATAATGATCATCAATTCATAACTGCAGTTGCCGAAGTTCTCAAATTTGTTAGCATAATAAAGTTGACCATATTTTTTCACTCAGATTTCACTCACTTGCAGAAAAGTTATTTTCAAAGCCTTGCAAAAATTTTGCTTCCATCCATAGAAACTATCTTAGGGGCTGTTTATAAATGATGAAAAATAGTGAAAAGTTATCCCGAGACCAAAAATCTGCCATGATTCTAGCTGGCCTGAAAAAAAGGGGCCTGAGAGGAGGCATCTAACATTTTGGCAAACATCGTGTACAACATGTTAAAGATTTATGTAATCGGTTGTATTGGAGAAAAATAAAGTAAAAGACACCCAATGTTACACTTTGCCTAAGAGTCAAAAAATGTAATCTTTTCTGCTGAATAAAATGTAAAATTGATAGTCCAGAGGGTTTTAATCTAGACTATCGTAGTGTAAAGCATCTTGTGTGTTTTACATGGATCAACACTTTTGTGGCAGATTTTTGATGGTTTGAAGTACTTTTAGTTACTTAAACAGGACCCCCATAAACAAAATATCCAGAAGTATGAATTCCATCTTAGATGTTTTTTGGCCCCACTTTGCGGACCATGAACAGATAATGCTGTCATACATGTGTCTCGGGACCCCTCGTATTTAGTTTCAGGACAAATAGATACAACTTTAATAGTTCAATGGGGAACATGTAGGGTAATCTATCTTGCCGAGTTTACGCTGGCGGTCGCAGGTTGGAATGAGTAGCGCCGCTACTGGAGTTTATAGTGGAACTTTGGTCTCAAATTTCGCTTAAGGAGTTGTACAAAAAGTGTCTTATTCGATTTCAAATCAACTCATATATTAAAATTAAGGAGGCTGAATTCGCTGTTAATTACGCGATACAAAAATTCGGAAAAATGTATAATTTAATATCATAAACTGTTTAGATATATTTTTTTCTTATGCAGTTGCCTGCAAGAAATCTATTTCAACCGAATATCAGCACAACGGCAATACGTCGATTTATCTTTGTAAGAGGTTACGGACTTCTGTCACACCTCTATTATTTCGGATTAGGCGATTCAATATTTCGAAAATATATGTATTATTCTTTTTCCTTTCTTTTGTTTTTCTCCTTTTAGTTAATTTTTATCTCCTTTTATTTCATTTTTTTCCTCTTGTTTTATTTTTTTGAGTAAAAAAGTAATCAAGCTCAATATTATGCTTCTTTAAAACACGCATTTTAGAAGCCAGCAACTCAGTGATCGAAACCTGATTGAGCGAAGTTAACTTCTCTTCCTCCTTGTCGTTCTTAGCCTGGGCAAACACAACCCAACCGGTCCTGCCAATGATCCAAAATGTTTGCGGTTAAGTCTTCCAATGGGCACACGCCCAATTAAACCATTTGCCAGTCTGTTGCCGTTCCACATTAGTCTATCGTTATGGCGCAAAGCATTAGGTTTAGAATATAATATTTCTTTAAGGGTATAAATAGAGAACTTAGAGCCTTAGAACTTTACCTATCAAATAACATGATAAAAATCTTTTTTGTTATCACATATTCTATATCGTTGTACAAAACTACGTTATAGAAAATATTTTGAAACAATACACAAGTTTCATGAAAAACCCAATAAACTTTAAAACTCTCTCAACCGAAAGGTTTGACTCGCTTTGAGTTTCTGCAAAAGCTTGTGAAATTTGGGCCCAAAGAGTAGCGTATAAAAAAAAACAACATATAAGCAACAAGTGTCATCTTCAGTGAGCTTCCTATTAAACGCCTCATTCCCTTTCTCTGACGTTCTCTTTCTATCTCTATTAGGGTCCCGCAGTTAGCATAAAAAGTTTTGCCCACGGCTGTTTCACATGTTTTACGGTCGGTTCGGTTCAGTTTAGTTCGGTGCGGTTCGTTTGGGGCCAGAGGGCGGCAGAGGGGCGGGACAATTCACGAGAAAAATATCAATTGTCTGGCCATATAAATAAAGTGCCTTGACTACAGACATTTACTGGCTAAATCGCTGAAGCTTGTTGGCTAACTGAGACTATACATAGTCAGTTTTATTATATAATTTCATTCAATGCTGTCGTTATTGTGGTTTCCATCGTTGTTGTTGTTGTTAGTTGTAGTAGTTGTAACTGTGCCGGCCGGCAGCCGGTTAAGTTGTTCGACAAGTTTTTCCACTTGCTCATGAGCTCATCATCATCATCATCATAATCATAATCAATGACAGCAACTGAATCAGCTGTGTGCGTTTTGAAAACTCTACACACTGAAAATGTAAATATATGCAATTTGCATTTTGGCTTTCAACTTGAACTCGAGAGTTGCTTTCGGTCTCAATATTTAAAGAGCTGGTCTCTGGCTCTTGCTTTTTTGAGGTTTTGATGAGACATTTTGAAGTCATTAATTTGACATGCTAAATGAGAATTTATGTGTCTGTTGCAGCGGCTAGGCAATTTCTCATGCGCAAAACATTTTTCAACGTTGTCAAGAGAGTTGGAGACCGACGGGAGACAACAACTACAACAGCAAGAACAACTCGTTCTGACCGCCGCGGCGATTCGACCGAAATACAAATGTCATTAACACTCGTCGCTGTCATGACCAAAAAATTATGAAAAAAAAACCACAACAACAACAATGAGATATACAAAACGGAGGCAGACCCCTGCCCAAAAGTTATCTGCTTTTGAGCTGTGGCTCATTACGCAGGCTTCAATTTTGGCGCGATGTTGTTGTTGTGGTTATACCCTTGAGTGGAGCATATCAGCTCTGTAATGCTGAAGAGGTGGCATTAACGAATGTACAACAGATGAAGCGCTGAACTTAAGTTGTTGGTTCTGTTGGCTCTGTCAAATGTTTAGAAATTTGAAGATTTTAAATTTTCTTTGGTTTTTGGCTTATGCTCCGAAATGCTGTGTCCAATAGGTATAGGGGAATGGACTTTAAAAATTTCTAAAAAGTGTCCAATTTATAAGTTGGAAGACGACCAATCTACACAGTGCCAAAAATGTAATATAGTATGAGATTTATTTAGTTTCTTGTAAAATATACACTGCTTGTCCAATATAAAAAGTGTCCAGATTCAACAGTTTTCACTGTACTTAAATGAATAACTTTAAGCCAGAGCAACCGTTCGATCCAAAGTAGATTCGCACCTCGGTTTTAATTTACAATCATTAAAATAAAGCGAGCCGTCACGGCACGTATGGCAGATGTAAAACATTTAAGCTCTTAGTTCACTCCTACTTCGCATAACGTGGCGCCATCTAGCGTGCGCATACAACAATTTAACAAAAGCTGCTTAAACAGCACACAACATTCTCGCTCTAATGTGCACGCTGTTAACACAGCACGCGCAACGGTAACACCATTTGAGCGTAAAAACAGATTTTTGTGATAACCTACTTGATACCCTTTGCCTTTGATGAAGTTTAAGAAACATTGATACACACATTGAGACATATACTTGCCCACATTATTGTCGGAAGGGTAACTAGACTTTGTAATATCCAATTGTTGCTTTCGGTGACAGCTTATATATCTTTCTTGTAGCTGTCTGTCAGTTCTGAAACCACAAAAGCTGCTTGGCTGCAATTGTCCAAAAATTGTGTACATTTTCGTTGTGTCTTTCGACATTTAACAAATTTATTAATAAAGCTTGTTAAAGCTACATAAAAGGATTGCCAGCTTGCACTGTATCTAGAAGATACATTTTATGATTGTGTACACTATATAGTATATATATAGGTAATTTTTGGCAAACCGGTTTTGCAGCACAATGCCATTTTAAAATTACTGTGAACAGCTTTTAATTATGAATTTTTAACGCAATTTTTATATAGTTTTCTTCACACATTGAAAAGTTTTATGGAAACTTCCATAAACTTCTATAAAGCACTTGAAATGTTTGAACAAAAAAGAAAAATCATGTTACGCATCGGATTTCACACACTTTTTGTACATAATGAAGTTCTTTTATGTGATCTTTAAAAAAAAAATAAAGACCGTGAAATGCAAACCAAAGCAAATCAAAAGCGCGCCACATGATAAAGATAATAAGGAAGGGAATGTGTTGGAAAGTGGGTTCTCGTACAGTACAACTCTTTTGGAGCTTACGCTTCCCGCTCTTTGTGTGCCGCAGAGTTGCTTTGTCTTTCAATTTGACAGCTCAATTGTTGTTATTGTTGTTGTTGGCGCTGCTTTTGGGCCTTTTGCGCAGTCGCAGTCCAAAGTTTTGAGCGTCGCGTCAATTCAAGGTTATGCGTGACTTTTACTTCATTTGAGTTAAGTGTTGTGAAACTTTGCTTGGCATTGTCAATTAGTTATTATCGATTCGTTCAGTGCTCTTCAGTTGGCCAACAAACATGCCAATTCACTTAAAATTTAACATGCATACAACTGAAAAACAACAAACACAACAACAATGCAAACTAATTTCGCTAAAATGTTGTGTTTTTGTAAACTAATTTTTTTCAATACGTCTGCAACGAGTAAAGCCGCAAAAACAAAGCAAAATTTAAATAAACAAGGCAAATAACAAAATAAAAAATAAAAACTTACTTGTTTTAATTCCTGTTTCCTGAGTTTCGACCATTTGTTTAGAGCTTGAAATTGACTGCCAGTGGCTTATTTTTTTTTTGCCTAGTTTTTCCTTTTGGCCGACATTGGCCACAACTCACACGCACACACAATACAATTATGCCGTATCCGTATTTGTTTTTGGTCTGGCAAGAAGAAGAAGCAAAAAAAAAAGCAAAGAAAATGTACATTGCATTCACATATGCGTAGAGCACTCAAACATCATCAGGTGTTTTCATTTAATTTGCGAAAAATGTTTGTCTACAAAAAGCGCTTTCAAATGATGAAAAGTTTGAGCAAGGTATGAGCAAGTAAACCACTCTATTTGTAGTGCTACCAGGAGTAGCATGTAGAAGTAGCAGAAGTTGTCGTAGTAGTGGCATGTAGAAGTACTAAAAGTTGTAGTAGCTGTAGAGAGTGGTAGTAGCTGGCAGACATTTAGACTGAGTACTCAAAGTAAACACTGAGCATTTTCTAAATATTTTTTTCGCTTTCTTATCTTAGCTTTGCACAATTGGCATATGGTTTGTAATATTCTTTTCTTGACTGATTTGACGAGCTAAAGGTTCCTTTTAGTTGTAGAGTTTTGTTGCAGCCAAAGTTTAAATGGATTTATTTTCATTAAGCTAATGAATAAAATTGTATTGAAAACTTTGGTACATCGAGCAATACTGAAAGTGCACAATGGGTGCAATGCAAGCCTTGGAATCCACATTCACATTGCTCTTCTTCTTCTTAACGGCCTTATGTAAATACATTCTTTCATTGGAATTGCGGTTTTACGAGGTGGGTCCCAAACCCTACGCACAAACCTTTTAAGACCTGGGGTAGCTCTGCTGGTCTCGAAAGAACTCAGTGTCATTGTTAGTCGCCTCATACGACAAGATTTGACCTGCTGAGGTCGTATTCTCTAACCCGCTCACCACACGGGTTTAGAGTCCACTACTCTCGGCAAATGCCCGCAATCAATCTTTATCCAAAGCTATTCCTACAGCGAAAAGCTGCAAACTCTGCTCTTGCTTTCAAATAATACAATTATTTTTATGGTTTCCAATGATTCTCTTTTTTCGGAAACATATCTTTTCTATATTGACTCTACTTCTTCTTGATTGGCCATAACAACCCGTTACCGCGTTACGGTCTCATGAACTTTTGCGCTGTGTTGCTGCTTCGATCAAGATAGTTGATTTCCATGTAGTATTTGGTTACCAATTCACCGTTTACCTTCCATTCGTAGATCTGCTTCACGATGTTGTTGTTTGGTCTCCTCAACATTTGTCAAATCCTCCAGCGCAACTTTCGCTGCCAAATGTGTGCATTCAACAGTTTTTGATACTGAAGCCACAATTCCTGGTTTGATATAATTTGCGACAAACGTATCTTAAGAATGCAGCGGTTTACGTATGTCTGCATTTTTCTGGAAGGTACAAACTTTGCAGGTTTTTGACATCGGATTAGAAGAGCTTTATCTTAGCAATACCATACTGAGGACAACATTCGAAAGGCGCTGTGGGCTTTATTAATTTTTCTAACATCCAGATCTGTAGCTCTATCGGACGATACAAAACTGCATAAATAGTTAAATTGGTTGAGCTTCTCAATGGGCGCATGTCCAAGTATAATACACTTATGTGCTGAAAGGCCAGTGTACACTATGTTGATCTTATAGCAATTGATCCTAAGATCCATTCACTTGTCACATGTTGTTCAGCCCGCTGTTGTTTCGCGCCAGGAAACGAATATCGCCTGTAACTGCGGTGGCAGTCACTACATAGTGTATTGCTAGTATCACGAGGATCGATGACAGAACAATACTTAAATGATTCAAGGATTCATTAGTTTAAAGATTGAAATATGCTCTGCCATTTCTTAGCACTAATTTTGTTTTAAATTCTGCGAGCCAGCTTCTAAAATTTCTCACAGATCTTCAGCTTAGCTGTTAGGATTTGAATTTCAGTGTTGCTTTGTGCTCGCTGTTTGTGTCTCGACAGTGTGTTTGCAGTGTCACCTAATCCATTGTGCGTTGGCACTTTTTAATGACACACAAAGGTACTCTCTTACACACACACACACACACGAACAATTGCACAGCGAGCTGGCTACATGATTAATGATAGCTGCTGCATTACGCATACGCAATGTATGCGTCAGTGCACTACACTGGACAACTGCAACACACAAAGCAGACAATGTTTGGGCACCGTGTAGCTAGTTTTCAGAGCAGCTTAGCGAAAGCCAGTCAAACAGACATGAAAGCTGTAACGTTGCAACACTACAGCTTACGCCTAACCGCCCACCAAAAAAAGAGGCGTTTTTTGGCATCCTCCAGCGTTGCAGCCTGATGTAAAGCAAACAAACGCGAACGAGCAACGCCTTGGTTGGCATCGTTTTCTTTTGGCCTGAGCTTTCAACACTAATGCAATTTGATGCGGCACAAAACCGCACTCACACACACACACACTCGGTCACACACACAGGCACACACACAGGCACACACACACACAACACACTCTGTGTGTTTGTTGTTGTTTGTTTGTAGCGGGTTGGCGTTGTTGGCGGTTGGTAAATCCTTAACAGAAAAGGATTTTCAACACATTTGCAACACGCCTTGCATAGTTTTAGGCGTTGCACATGCCGCATGCATGCACTAGCGCTTTACGTTACTAAGCCGGGCACTTGGCAAAGCGCATATAGTCACACACACACACACAAACACACACACACGCACACACACACACACACACACACACACCCACTCACACATGTACACTTCATTGCAAGCGTATCAAAAATGCATAGAGCATTACTGAGTTTGAGCAGCCCACAAAAGCAGGCTATTACTTTTGTTGCTTTCAGGTTTTATGGTGCCAGGATATGTTTGGTTGTCTCTGTCTCTTGATCAAATGTCTCGCTCTATGTCGCCTTATCATTATCCTGGCGTTTCCGTTCAATAGCCGTCGCCATCGTCATCGTCGCTTTCTGGGTTGTTTTCTTTGTCGCTTACCGTGAAATAAATTTATGCAAATTCTGCATTTTGCTTTTCAATTTCGCTCTACAATTCCCTCTATTCATGTTGCCCTTCGGTTTGAGTTCTTGCAACAACTTCGTGCAACTTCTTGGCGTGTAAAAAATATTGGCGCCATTCTTTGCATAAAGTGCTGCTCATAAAAGTGGATTAGGGGAGAACGTTCTGGGTTTGCTTTCTATTTACTTTCACTTGTCATGCTAAATCTGCAACATTTTTTTTTCGCTTGCATTTCTTGTCTGTCTGTTGGTGTTGTTGTTGTTGGACTTGTTGGAGTTGCTGTTGCATCTAAGTGTCACAAATCTAAATGCTTTGAGATTTTTAATGCGTTTTGGCAGAATTTTGATTGATGCAGTGCAGCTAGCGGCACTTAAGTTTTGATTGGCAAAGTAAATCTGCGTGTAAAAGTAAGTTTGCTGATAGGTCAAAGCCACAAGATAAACTTGGGACGACGGAAGCGACGCAAACGTGCTTTCAGAAATTTTGATTCCAACTATTCGCTTGAAAGGTATAGGCGCCTGAAGAAATCCACCAAGTTGCTCTAACGCGGCTAGCGAACATAAATGCAGATATTATATCGAAAGCGAACATAACTAGCTTGTTTTTCCTCTTAACTGGCCATAACAACCCGTTGCAGGGTTACGGCCTGATAAAGAGCAATCCTCAAGGCGCCTCTGCTTACCAATTGGTAGCTTTCTATCTGGTTTTTCCAACCGAGACATGGCTTGCCTCTGCGTCGCCTTCCTTCAACAGCAGCGTTGAAGACGCACAACATGACCTAGCCAGCGTAGCCGCTGGATGTAAGTTTGCGTGATTATGTCAATGTCGCCGTATAGCTCAAAGAGTTCGAGGTTCCCTCGAATGTGGTGGTCGTTCCCAACGCGTAAAGGGCCAAAGAACAAACACTCAAAGGGCATTTTCATCACCCATGCTGCAGCGCCATAAAGCTAAACGGGAAGGATGAGCGTCTTATATAGTTTTTGTTTCGTCTGGAGGAAGTGGTGAACTAGCTCAGAATTGAAGTAAATCGTATATGCTTTTCGAACTTATAGCGTTTTAAATATTGCGTCTGCTTGTAAGTTTGCTCTATTGTGAATAGTATAAGCTGTAATTTTCCAAAATGGGAATCATTGTTAAGAAAATGTGTTGTTTTACTTTGTGCTTCATTTTCAAGTTACTAAAAATGCAAAATAGTAAGTTGTGTGGTCTAATTGAAGATCTTACGAACTTTTCTAAATATCATTCAAGCCATCAACCGAACAGTAACACGCTTAATACCTTTACTTTGTTCGGATCAGACGCTCCAGTCAAAAGTTTAAAGTTACAGCCCTTGTAATTATGTGTTATTTAAGTTAATGAAGCTCCCATCAGATTATAAGAGATATAAACAAACTACTTCTTGCGATATTGCCAGACTGTCGTCATAGAGTGTATAATTTGCGTGGGTTCAACGCTTTACTTAACAACAGCAGCATCATCGACATCATGATAAGAATGACGCTGACGCTGACTTGTGATGAACAGCTGTTAGTGCTACTGCTAACGTCATCCCAATTGGCCACCTGTTCATTAGGTTGTACGCCCCAATACCCAATGCTCGACAGTGCAAAAAATATCAGTGCCAGGGGCGCGCGCAATATTCTCGAACAAATTTCTTGCGCTTGATTTGTAATGCTGTCAGCCATGTTTCTAGTTGTTGTTAGAGTTGCCATTGTTGTAGTTGTTGTTGGTGTCGCCTGCAGCTGTGCGGCGCGCATGCTCAGTCAAGTGGAAAATGCAACGGCAACTGGCAACTGACAATGGTAACGGCTCACTGCAACCGTTGAGTTAATGTCATGAACTTGGCAACAATGACAGCGTCATGACACGCTATAGACAGCTCGCTGCTTAGCGTTATCATGATAATCAACAACATCGTCGTCGTCGTCGTCGTCGTTGTCATCATCATCGTCGTCATCATCATGATTAATTTCATATTTGCAATGTCTAACTTGTTGTTGCCGCTTTAAATGATGGCCACACAACTTAACTGCACATTAATCATTGTATTTGGTAGCTGGGTGGCAACCCTAGGCCTAGTTCAAGCTGCCGTTAGCTGTGTACCATTGTACGGCATTTATTATGCTGCTTGAATGTCAAACATAGTCCACAAATGTTGGACAAATTAACGCATGGGTGGCGTATGGGAGGCGCTGCCCAAAACTCAGACTTGACTTGGGTCATGCATCAATGTCGTCATTGTCGTTGTCATTGCAATTTCAGTTTAAATTCCCGTTACCATTGCCAGTGCCGTTGCATGACAAACAACCGTATACTATACATGCGAGACTCATACACAAATGTGTGTGCTCACATACACATGCACACACGCTCATAAAGTTGAGCATGCATTACAAATGCACTTGCGTTTGCCTTCCATATGCTTGACACATGTGTGAGCGCGGCTTACTCTTTTCGGCTGAATGTATGTGTGTGTGTGAGGGATTGTACAGTCAGTTTTGCGAGTTTCGCATATTGCGAAAAGAATATAATTCAGAACTACGAAACACTAAAGAAATCGTAAGTCTTGTAAGTTGAGGTTTAAGTATCTTTTGTGACATTAATTACCTCTGTGTTTCCAAATCTGAATCGTTGGAAAATTCCAATCGAAAAGAACAATAGTCACGAACAAACAGAACGAATGAGATATCAGAACAACTAAAAACTCGTCTTTAGGCAAACCGATCAAGAAGCCGTCTATGGAGAGCTAAGGAATCAAATGGATAGCCCGAATTGCGTGTCAGAACTTCCTCTTTAAGAATTAAAGGGTAGGAATACATTGGTTCCAATATCCGCAGCAGGACTTAGTTTGAGGAAGGGAGAAAAAAAGAGGAAGAGGAACGAAAACGGGAGCAGAGAGCGGAATGAATAATGCCTCAAGAGGGACACAATTGTTGGCGAGCGGGGATATATATAGAATCACGAAAAATGTATATTCTTTGAATGATAAAACGACTGTTTAAAAGACGATATTTGTGCATTTGTGACGGCGCAGCAGCGCGTCTGTGCAATTAGTAAAATATAAAAGTATTACCCTTTTGTATGAAATCTTCGGCACATGGCTACCTGTTAAAAATATGTGATTTTACAATATGTGACTTCAATAGTTCCGAATCACTGTGTTATTGGTAACTTGGGATTTCAGATTTACTACTTAAAAATGCACCCTATTTCTTCCCTTCTGTGCTATATTTTTTGTTAAAAACTTGTTTTTATTGCAATGCCGTACAGAAAGTATTACTTTACTTCACACTTGTTTTAACTCTTCAGATTATCTGATGTCGTCATTACGGAATCCATTTCGCGAAATCATATTCGCATAAACACGATAGGACAGTGTAAGCGTGTGTGTGCGTTCGTGTTGTTGCCACTTGGCTGCTTGGGCTTACAGTCGCGTGTCACTATAAAAACAGCAACAATGTTTGCTACCGCCAACGAACTTACTCATTTCCACCATGTCTCCTCTACCCTACGTTGCCACTCCGACTCCTGCCACAAATGTCAGGCAACGTCAATTTCCGTTTGTTGTCGTCATTAAAATGCAAGCGCCATGACCATGGCCGGGCTCTACGCCGGACTGAGAAATGCACTTTGGCACTACTTTTGATAATGGCAACGATGACGACAACGAGCAAGAACAACAAAAACAACAACAACAATGACTACTACTATAACTGTTACAACAAAGATGACGATGGCGCTGACGACTTATCGCTTGGCATGTGTAAAATGCAACGTTGAAGCGCCGTTTAACTTGCTCAACAATTGCAACCAGAGAGCATTATACAGCATTACTTGTATATTAATTAGTTTGCCAAGTCGTTTACGGAAAACAAACGAAACCACGGACACAATCACACTCACACAAAGATACAAAGATACATATATGTATGTATGACGGCGCATGCAAGTGACACTCTTGAAGCACTTAAAGCAATTTGCTATGAAATACTCAAAAGATGCCTTAAATAAACTGACAGCTAGCAAATGACAGAGAGGCCACAGCATATAGAATATGTCCAAAAATGTGTACAGTATGCATTCGATTTGGTGTACATTTCATTCTACAAAATATAAGTGCTAAAAATAATAAGTCAATTTTATTTAAAAATAGAAATTACACTTGACAACAAATGTTTTCAATCGCAGAAAAGTGCATACTCAATTTTGGCCTAACAACTTGTTACAAATTAGAAAAAAAAAAAATTACGAAATTTGAGGGTGAAATGTACATTTCAGAACAGCTTCGGAATTCAAATAATATAAAATAAATTTAAACCCAAGTTAAGAAGAAATAACTTTTCAACATTTGGAAATCAAGATTCTCATTTTGGCGAATTAAGTTTCAAACCCAAAAGCGGAGCCATGGGCAGAATGTCGAATATAGGGCAAGGTCCACTTGTTTTGAAATCAGAACGGTTTTTTGTTGTTTTTTTTTTATAAAATTTCATTATCTTTTTTGTGTTTTGATTATTGCTTTGAAAGAACTCATGAAAATAATACAAAAATATTATAGGAATATGGTAGAAATGTTTTCTCATTTTA
The DNA here is from genome assembly GCA_035041775.1 of Chymomyza caudatula. Taxonomy (NCBI): domain Eukaryota; kingdom Metazoa; phylum Arthropoda; class Insecta; order Diptera; family Drosophilidae; genus Chymomyza; species Chymomyza caudatula. The sequence goes on along the minus strand of JAWNKW010000032.1, from coordinate 290,962 downwards.
ATTCCGATTACCATCTCGATTTTTCTAAAAGACTACATTCTAAGGATGATTATCGGTATTTATATCGGAGGAAATAACGCGTTGAATATCATAATAAATGATAACAATAGATATTTATCTTGGATAAATTACACTATGCAACAAATGTGGCCTCAATTAAAAACCTATAGCTATGGTCGCTGATTTCGAATCCGGAAACAATTATGGATTTTTTAGCACCGTTTTCCAATTATCGCTATTTTAAAAAATTCGATATATTCTATTTGCAATGTCAGCAAATCTCATGTTACTCGGGCTTATTACTGATAGAGATGAATTTTAGCTTGAAATGAATGTAATTTAAAATCAAATCAATGTATCTCAGATCTGTAGTCACAGGGAAATGAACTCAATTTTTTTTTGTCGAAACATCAAAATTCTTGTTTTTTTTTTTTATTCCAAAATATTTTATTTATTTATTTTTGGAATCTATATATTGATGCTCTGCGAACATTTCAACACCAATTAGAGCTAAATCGGTAGCATAATGGCGAAGTTGTTAGGAAATATCGATAATATGTAATAATCGAGCATTTTTTTGTATATGTACTTTAAACTAAACGCTAAACTAAAGCAATTGCTGTATTTACTAATCAGAATTCTCAACAAATACTAATTTGTTGTAAAAGAACAGGGGACAACGATGAGTTGTTCAACGAAATTTCAACAGAATTTCAAGCCAAATAATCTTTATACCGAATTTAATTTACAAAGCAATTCGTCAATGTGCCAGAAATATCTTTGAGAGTATGAAAAACCGAATAAGTAAGAATCAAATCGATGGACTTTTAAAAAAAATCCAAATGAATATTTAGGCTTAACCGATTTCTGACACACTCCTGATTATCTTATATAATATTGTCTACTATGCACTTTGTAGCCAAATAATTAAGAAAATCCGAATAGTTGCCGAATACTAGGTACTAGAATAGAGGAGTGCAGCTTTTCTGTATAGAGATGTTTGATGCTTAAAGCGATAAACAACTGTTTCGGCCCAAAGATTAAAATCGTTGATTGAAGTTCAACATTTCGAATACGTCTCGTATAGTGATATTTGCTTGTTCATGTCTAATTGTCTGTCGCACGTGTCTTGGGTAATCGATGCTCAATTTAGTTTCTTTTCTCGTTCAACAAATGCTTGACACATGTACTTACTTTTTTTAAGTATATTTTTTATCTCTGTATTGATGAGTTGCTGCTGTTTGTCTGTCAAAGTTGTAGGCTTGTGTCTGCCATTAGGGACCACCAAGGTTGCTCTGTAACAAAAGTGGAAAACTTGCTGGAAAACTAAATATCGAACTACAAAATAAGAACTTGAAACAAAAACTGAAATATTATTAAGTTGCCATGTTACTATTTTTATGGCGTGCACTGTGGTGCAGTTGCTTGACACTTTGTTGTAGTTGTTGGTGTCAGTGTAATGCAAAGTTTTGACAACATTTGCCACTTTGTCATGCAATTTTAATTTTAACATTTGTATGCCCGCTTGTGATTTTACTTTGTAGTTTTTGTTGTAGCAGCACTGGTTTTTCTTGTTTTTGTTGTAGTTGCTGGTGTTGTTGGCGTCATATTATGACAAAGTCAAAAGTTTTTTATTGCTTGCAGCAGCAACTTCGCTGCCGTTATGATTTATATGTTGCATTTGGCTCGAAAGGCTGCCAGCCCCTTGCATGCTCTGTGAGCCATGTTTGTGGGCGTGGCCTGCCCCGCCTCATTCCTGCATTGTTGCTGCACTCTGTGGCAATTGCAAAAACGAAATGAAGCCATCAAAAACGAAACGAAAACGTTGACATCGTTACGCAAACGTTCTCCAAACGGAAATGACAATGATGATGGCTATAGCATGCTCTCGAGCATTTCCAAATGAAAATATGCGAAGCACACAAAAAAAAAAGAAGAAAAATAGTGCAACGCGGTCGTGATTTTTGCCTGCGTTTAGGGGTAAGGGTTTGGGTATCCTGGGGCTTTACGCCTTGCTTTGTGTGGCGCTATTAAAACGCGTGAAATTGAAAAGACGAAAAATTGCAATATCAACAGCCGGCAAACCATTGAAAGCGCACAGCTTTATACGTTCAATGTGTTTTCGTGTTTATGTGTAAGTCCAGCGTCACCACACTGCCCTCTAACCCCCCACCAAGTACCACAAACATTTGAGAGCTGTAAAATGACAGTCAAGTTGTCAACGATTTGATGGCCAGGGCTGACGCTGGATTTAAAACTGTTACTGAACAGAACAACAACAATGCTCGGGGACCAACAAAAGAAGTTATTAGCAACAACAATGCATAACAATTGATGATGTCTTTAACAATGGGAGCGCAAAAAGCTAGGGTTGCCAAGTATACATAGGTTTAAGGCTATAAATCGTTTAATTTGTCAATGAGGGTAAGCTTAAAAGAAAGAGTGAAGATTCCTAAAGACGCTGATATAAAAAGTAAATTGAATTATTAGCAGGGAAATGCATATTTCGGTACATGATTATGTTATAATTTCAAGATTTGGCAAATTCCAAGCAAACAATGTAATGTTTCAAATGATATCGCGTTCCGTTTTATTTGTATTTGTCGAAATTATTTAAATTGAATAGTACAAAAGCGTACACTAACTCAATTTTTTCGTAAATAGTTTCGGAAAAGGAATAAACAACTATGATAGGACCAAGACACGAAGTTTCACATAAATGTTATATCTCATATATTAACACTCCGATACTATTACAGATTCGGTATCAGCAGCGGTATCCAAAACCTCTGGATACTAATTTTAAATTAAATGTACGCTTTTTGAAGTCAATCGGTATATTGAATTTCTAAAAACAAGTTCCGGGTATCAGCAACAAAAAAAAACCTATGCGTCATTTTCTAATTGTAAAAATATCACAAAAGCAGCTCTAATATTATGAACAGTGCTGTAATATTGCCCAATCTGAAGCGTAATCAAGATATGGAGCATAAGTCGCTGGATCCCTTTTGGATATACACACTCACACACACACATACATTTAACCATAAACCTTTCATCTAACTGTGCAGCAATCAACTAACTGTTACTTTTTTCTATTTTGCTTTATGCAATTTTAATTCACAGGTAGCGACCATGATGTCCTGCCCCCTTCCTATGCAATTACCGATACCGATACCTTCAATACACAAAACAGAATTCTCACCGGTACACATTGGAGTTAAGGTAAGTCCACGAACAATTGCAAACACAACAAAAGACGTTTAAGTAATACTTAGTGAAACAAGCAACATTATTAGATAGTAAATTATAAGCATAAATGTAGAAATCATGCAAATTTTTGAACCCAACGAATCAGTGGAATCTCTAGCCAAAACGACTAGAGGAAGACCAAGGAAGTCAACAAGTGGAGCAAAATGCTAAATGCAAATGTGACACACATATGTATGTATGTGTTGGGGTTATGACAAAGTTCGGGGGGCTTAACGCTTCATTGTTGACATTATAACAAAACACGTAAAGATAGCAACAATAAGAACAAAAACAAGAACAACATGTGCTGTCGTATATAGATATTTACGTAAAAATAATGTATGCTACTAAATCAAATTCCTGCCAAGATGGCGACGAACTGTGCGCTACATTTTTGCGGTGTAAACACACAAATAGTAATGTGTGTGCGTGTGTGTGTGTGTGTGTGTGAGTGTACGGACCCATTTAATACGCTGTGATCACATTTTAATGACACTAAAATGCAGTGTATGTTGTTGTTGTTGCTCTAGAGTTACAATAATGTCAAGTGTAGCCGTAGAAGAGCGTCCGGAAAAGAAACCCGAGTGGAGAGTTTTGATGGTCTTCAGGCATATTTATGTATCACCCTCGGATACATTTTGATAAATGTCGCTGCATATTTCTTTATTTCTTCTATTTTGTTATTGTCCTTTGGTCCTCAAAAATGCCACACATAAATCTATTTTTGAATGAATGGAGCAGCCCAAGAGAGTGTGTTGAACTAAGTACAAAGAAAATGATGGGCGCACATTGCGTATGCGCAATATTTTCAGTTTTGCTTGATTTTTTTCCTTGCTGCCTTTATCTGTGTCAGGACGTGAAGCGCGCTGCTACGTAGGAAACTGCGCTTATTGTTTGCATAATGGACGCTCGTTAGCAATGCGTGTGGACGGACATCTCTCGGTCTCATTTTTGTGTGTTTTTTTTTTTCGTGAGTTGATTGAATGGCCCCACGGTAAGTGGGTAAGTGGGCGTGGTGTAAGGGTGGCACCCTTTAAAGCGCGACTGCACTCTTTAAGCTTACGCTCACGTATTATTGTTGCTAGTAGCGCCCCAGCTTAAACAATATAAATGTGATTTTAATTTGGTAATTTTTTTGTTTTTTGGTATTTTTTTTCTTGCCCTACTCCCAATCTTTTCTTTTGTTTTTGGCGTTTTATGGGGGCGTGTGTTTTGGTCTGTTTGTCTGTCTGGGTTGCTTTTGTTTTGTCAGTTTGCGTTTAATAAATGATTTTCATAGCCCTTTGGTGCCGGAATGCCAAGCCAAATGAGTTGATGCGCCATGGCTTTGTTTTCTGTCGTTTTGAAAGGGGTTCTTGGGCGGAGGCGTTTGCAACGAAACCAAAGTACCATAGCTCAGCTGCATGTGCTGATTGAAGAAAAGCAGGAACAGCAGTAGAAACCAAGTTGACCGACATTTTCTTCTTTGGTTTTAAGCAAAAATTTAATTTTCACTCTGGAACTGGAATTTTATTATGGCAGAAAGTGCGAAACTTAGCTTAACTTAGAGCAAACGAATATTACGGATTGCAGTAAAGTCACTTAAACCTAAACATATTCATTTAAACAGAGAAAAAAAGCTGTAACTAAAACAACCTAAAAATGGATTGAAAGATATCTGAGCCAATCCTGTACGACTTCTTCAATATATTGCGCATAAATAAATATGATTAAACTTGAGTTCTGTGGAATGGAGAACGTAACACTGTTGTCATGCAAGCTCGCACCACTGGAATCTCGATTACGACAAAACATTATCGCAGCAAAAGACTGCTTCAGTGTGCCTACGGAACTTACTTAAGAATGTCACATCCTTTTTTGAGATTTCTGGATACAAGAGACTGGAACACAATGAATTTACGAATGAGCTCACTAAGCCAAGAGTCCCTCCGATTGAAGACAACAATCCAACTCTTAGGATGACCTTTAATCATGTAATGATTGAGATTGTAGTAAGATATGTCAACAGAGGCACTTGCACAAGCTAGGCATCACCAGCTCCAGTAACTGCAGGTTCAGTGAACTTGAAGATGAATCCTCGTAGCACATACTAAATGAATGTGATGCCCTGGTAAGGAGAAGGATTCTAGGGCTATATAAAATCTCGATGACCGAAGTAGACCGACTAGAACCATCCCAGATAATTAAATTTATCGCGGAGATAGGATTGGCAGAGGAGCTGTACGCTAAGTAAGGGCACAATAGATCTGTAGGTCGCGATAAGAGAGTTTTTTGAGTAACTGGATGTGTTTTTATTATGCAATTTCATGCAAACAAGTTTTGTAAACAAAAAGTGTTTTATTTTACAATATACCATTAATACCTCTCTATTATATAAAAATTGATATTTTATAAATTTTTTATTTTTTATCCGCCAAAATTTATTTTGCAAATCTGCTATTCTAATTAAATCTAACAGAGGAAGAAAAAGAGGTACGTTGAAAAGAACAAAAGCGTAAAGCATATGAAAAGTGGCGAAAACCGACTAAATCACAGAGTCGAACATATAATTTGTCCATTGGAAAAAACTGAGTAGAAGGACATGTTTATTATTCAGAAGCATGGTGGTCAGCCTGCGCCGTGAGCAGGGGCTAAAACCCCTAGTGGTATTATTATTTTTTACCATTTTTGCACTACTTTTGGAAAACAAAATTGGTTAAGTGAATGAATCTATTCGCAATTGAAAAATGCGCTCTTTTTTGTATTATCCGTAACTTTTTCGTCTGGCGCGATATTTATGCAGCAATAATGATCTTTAGCTCGTCTAAGGTCTTCGGATCCCCTGCTTAGCTTATAAATTGACTCCATACTAATAAGTACAAAGTTCTCAAATCTGGTGATCTAGATGCTCATTCAATGTCACTATTGTTTTGACTTCACATATTCCAGGGAGTTTTCGTTGCAGAATCTTTATTGTTAAGGCATACCACGCAGTCTTGTTGGTACCTGAAGTGATTCAGAGATCTCCCCATTTGTGCACACAAAGTGTACTCCAATGATAGTTTGCCAGCATACGCGGGCCTAAACAGTCGCTTTCCGATGGTGCAATAGGTTTTTATGAGTTTGATGGGTATTTTTGCGATAGTTTTGATTGTTGAAACCACTAGGGATTATTTTTTTTCTAACATATATTGGAACTAATTGTTAGTGGTCACAAATAGCTAAAAGTCAACATCAAGCTTTTCAAAGATCATGCAGATGCAGATTAGATGCGAAAATCGTGCTATACTTCAATGTAAGTGGCTCAGCTACATTTTGCTTGAAGTGGAAGTATGCCATATAACAGAAAACCAATGCCTCTATTATGACGACACTTGTTTGGTTGCAGTTTCCTGGTACGGCTTCCAGTTATCAGATCATAATGTCTTTTAGCCACTTGTCAGTGTATAGAACCCATGTTCCGAACAAACCGAACCTTTAGCAAGCGAACATTTTTCTGCCACAACAAAACTGAAAGATAAATATGCCATTTTGTCAGTTTGTGTGTGTGTATATGTGAGTGGGCTGCATGTATCTATGTGTGTGTGTGTGTGTGTGTGTGTGTGTGGGTGTGTGTCTGTGTGTGTGTGCAACAAACTTGTTGCTGGCTGCCATTTTGCTGCTGTCAGTGGCCAGGAAGTTCATACATTGTTGCTGTTGTTGTTGTCGTTGCTGCCGCTAGCTGGTTTTAGAATTTATTTTTTGTTTTTCGACGATGATCAGAGGCGCCACAGCGGTTGCAAGACAAATGATGCTAATTTTCGTTGGCTTCTGCACAAATTTATGCACAATGCGTTGCATAGTTTTGGGCGCAATCGAAATTGCATTAATCAACTGAAGCATAGTTGAAGTTGTTGTTTGTCAGTGTGCGAAAAAAAGCTTTACAAATTTATTCATTTTATTTATGCCAATCAAAATTGTGTTATGTAAGCTGCAATATGCAACAGTAATTAATTTGTATATATTGTTTGCCAAAAAGAGTATTAAAAATGGTTGGCATTGTCAAGCCGTTTTAAATTTGCTTATGTATATAAAGTAATTAAGTTTCACGTTAATAAAATATTATTTTTCAATGCTCTAACAAAGGCTGTCATATTATAAAGGTTAATAAGCCAACCATAAATTATATGATATGTATGATACAAAACGCCTTTGGCCAGCTAATTATGCGCTAAATAAACTGACTGCGCATTTTACTAGCCAACTCCTTTATTTTTCCACAAAATTATGCCCAAAACCGAGTCCAAATAGCCGCAGGACATTAGCTGACAAGTGATAACACGGACATAAAGAACAACTGCGCCCAAATGCAGGTTACAAATTATTTAATAAAACGTCAGCAAAGCAGCGGCAGCGAGTTTAACGAGTTACCCAACAGTTGGTCAACCTTTCAGCCAGTCGAGCCGTTAAACTCAATTTCCGGTACGCCAAAAGGCGCGAACGGGAACTCACACTTGACCGCGCGATATAAATCACTTCTTTATTGGGGTGGCTTAAGGAAAAATATGAGCAAAATAAAAATTTTAAAAAAGGTCCGTGAAAATTTTATTAAACAACAAAATAAGACAATGGGAGACAAGCTGCCGATGTACGATTGGGGTTGATTTATAGTTAAGCCAGCTGTATGTGGTCAATTTGTGTTAATTGAAAGGGTGGTTATACTATTAGGCGGTGTTCTACTCTGATGGACGCTCTTTATCATCATCATCATTAACAAGCGGCCTACTTGAATTATAGAATAATTTCATGCAAATAAAATTTGTTTTTTTGTTTAAAGACAGACTGAGATGCTGCGTCTAAGGGAGAGACCACCTCCCTTCTTCTTCTTAACTGATCATAATAATCCACTATCGTTTTACAGCCTGTTGTAGAGCGCTACTTCTCCAATCGTTTATACCAAAGTTGCCTAGTGCACGCTCTACCTGGGCCGACGAATCCATGTCCTGCCCCTCCGCTCCCTTCCTGCAACAGCGGAACCTACCTTACTCGCAGTAGCTTCTTCATCGATATGCAAACATGGCCTAGTCCGCTGGATGCTAATTCGATTGACTATGTCAATGTCGTCGTAGAGCTCATCGAGAGATCGTCGTTAAATCGAAAGGGAAAACAATCCAGCCTTTTCATTAGACAGCGTCATTACCCATACTTCAACGGCCTAAAAGAAAGCGGTAAGGATAAGCGTCTTATAGTGTGTTAGTTTCGTCGTGCTGGAGTAATCTGCCTATTGAGACCAAAAAAAGCATCTATCATCGTTCTTCATTGTGATGGTGGTGCCAAGATAGACGAAATCATTGTCAACATCAAAAATATAGTTTTTAAATCTATCTGAGAGTCCAACCGCGCCGACTTCATGAAGAAAACATATACTTTGTCTTGGTATATATATAACCAGACCCCCCAGTCAAATTCTCTATCAACTGCCGCTGCTTAGTACGACCATTGATGTCGATATAATCTGCGTATGCGAGCAACTGGAAACTCTTATAATTCAATATTGTCCCGTTGATATGATGTTCTTCGACTTTTCGCAACACATTATCTATCACAAAGCTAAAGAGGTTTTAGGAGAATGCATCGCCTTGTCTGATGGATGGTTCGGAGATTATTTCCTTGACGAAGCTGCGTCAACATCATTTTGAAAAGTTACACCAGCCTTGCAGATATACAGAACTCAGAAAATACGGCATATAAGTACGCGATCCCTCAAGGGTCTATCAAATGCGGCTTTATAATTGACAAAGATATGTTGAATCTGGTCACCAGGCCTGAGGCCACACTGACAAGGTCCGATCAGTTCTTTTGCGAATGGCTGCACTCTTTCACACAATATGCTCAATAGGAGCTTATATGCGATAGAAACAAAACTTATACCACGGGGTCACCCTTATTGAGGACCGTTCAAAGGACACAAAGGTTCGAATCATCGGACATGCTTTCTAGCCATATTCTGCAAAAGCGGTGGTACATGCACCTTACCAACTCATTGCCTCAAGCCTTGAACAACTCTGCAAACATGTCATATGCGCCAGCAGCTTTGTTGTTCTTGAGCAGCTTAAACCTCAGTGCACCCTGTGCATCCACTACCATGGGCTTACGAAAACTATGAAAAAATTAAGCTTCGTTGTATACATGAAATATTTGCCATATGACCCTCCTCCCTCCCTGTGGATGTCGCTTATTGGATTTATAGCTCACACAAAAATGTGATAAGTACACAATGGTAGGTCAGTTTGCACGGTTCTCGCACTGCACTTTTTATAACCGAGCTTGCATTGTGAGAAGTTCGATTCGTTGCACGTTAATCGGCTGTTCGACGGCGCTGGTTGACTATATATACTATATGGATATATATGAATATATATATATATGGATGGATGAAAATCTTCAAAAGATACTGATTGTCCGCACCACCAACATGTGGTGTGGTGTGGTCTCTTTCTCGTCTCAATTGTGACTTCATTATGCGTTCTTCTCTTCAGGCCGTGCCCTCTCGCAATATCGCAAATCCTCTTGTATGTGGATACTCAGCTGACTAATCCTTAGCCAGTTATCCTCACTTATTAGTATGCAGCTGGTTAGCTTCTCCGGGGAAGGCATTAAACCCACTAGATTTCTGCATCTTGGGCATTGATACAGGATGTGGTCCGCGTTCTTGTTATTTTGTTGGAAGCTCGGGCATAGGGGAGTTCGCTCCTGCTCGAACCTGAACAGATATTCCCTATACCCGTAATGATTTGATATAAATCCAATCCTATAGATACGGGATAACTCTGTGCGTCCATCTTCCTTAAGTTGACGTGCCCCACCTAACCTGCCAACTGGTTAATGATGCCTCGCTTGCCGTCCTCCGAATTTGTTCCCGATCTATTATTTCTCTTGTTAATGTACGCATTGAGTAGATTGGCTCCATTTCCTTTGCCAGAATATCGACCGGTATCATTGTCGCTAGGACCAGCAAGGCATCATCTGACAGTGTCCTGAAACCAACCGCAGTGCGCTTAGTCGGTATGGGTTAGTGTGTTCACACCTTTGCTATGACATCTATTTACTTTCAAGCTTATTCATTTGCAATTGGAATACAAAGAATCGGCTTCCACAATGGCTTTCCAAAGTTATGTGATGATATATTTTAAGAATACTGGATCTATACGGTATGATTTTCATGAACTTTCTGTTAATATTTTGTTTTTCGAGCCGTCGCCATAGGCCGGCCAGAGATCCATACCTGGTCATCAGTTTGGCGTTTGATGCCTCCATAGCAGTGTGATTAAAAGAGATTATTCCTGATTTCTTTCTTTTATGCTGTAAGTAAGCGTACGTTTTTTTTATTAAATACATGAGCTTCTTTTTTAGTCGGCAAAATAATTAAAATAAAACATTTATATAGAGATTATGTGACACACATACACAAACAGCTACAGCTAAATAGCTTCCCGTCGAGTCCTGCTTACATCCTTCTTAATGAAACTCGTCAACCCTGCAGCTACATTTGTGTCACCTTTCTATAGCAGAGTCAACTGTGGTCCATTGACCGGGCAATGCTTCCGGCAAACTGCAGCAGCTACTCCGCCGTAGCCCCAACTCATAGCCTGGAGTTTTATCACCTGTGCCAGCATTTTCTTTGTCTTGTGCTTCATTCGCGTACATTTGTTTCTCTTATATTTCTATTATTAATAATTTAAGTTGCGCTTCACTTCCTTGATGATGACAAAGAGAAACGGAGCAGCATCCGAAATGGAGGACACGGCAGTGGATGGCGCAGCTGTTGGTTTATTTCCTTGTATTCTCGATTGTCTGTTTGTTTGTGTTTGTTTCTTCTTCTTCAACTTCAGAGGCTCCTGGTCATGTCTTCTGCTCTCCTCTGCTCCTTACAAAGGATTGCGTTTCAGTTACTTTTGCGTTGTGTTAAGCGCTTGTAGTGCCTCCACTTATTTCTTTTTTACTTACTGATTGTTGTTGTTACTTCACTTTTTTCTCTCTTTTTTTTTTTGTATTTCCACTCAAATTGTTTTATTACGGCTTTCCCTTCTCCCGTACACCAACTCTTGTATGCCGTTACGGTTTATTATAGCGATTTTTCTTGAACGCATTTTGCGTGTAGCTGTTGTTTGCGTTCATTTCATGCCTTTTGTAATTTTTATGATTTTATTTCTGCTTATCTTATTTTTCTTTAGTTTAACTTTTGGTACACGCTGCTAATACGGCTGTTGTTTTTATACCCTGTTAAGTCGGTGCATGAAATCATTCCTGCCTCTAGAAGGAAATGTTTCAAGTCCCAGAAGGTGCAAATTTCAAAAAACCGTTTAGTTCTGTACATGTATTCATTTTTTCATGCTACTGACAAAATTTAAACACCTTGTGGCTAGATGTTCCATTAAGAATACCCTCATTGTCGTTGTGTTTGTGGAGAATCTACACATATCACCAGTTTCGTTTCGTTATGTGTTCCAAATTCCAACGCCAATTCCAAAACATTGTTCACATTTTTTAAAATTGTAAGAACTAGACTCAAATAAGAGTTAGCCAGTCGCTTGTGGGGCAGGGTATATTATAGTCGGATTTTCTCGCCTTTTTTTCTGCTTCTCATTGTTGTTACTCATACATGCATACACATATACCTATAAAAACGCAGTTGTAGTGGCTGCTCATGTCCCTCATCCCTATACAACACTGTCATATTTCGCCTTTGGTTTACTTTTTATGCTGCGTAATAATAAGAACCTTTTCAAGAAATTAAAAAAGAAAGCGAAAATAATTCAAACAGAAAGTCTGAGTTGGCACTAACACGCACACATTCATAAAAAAAATTTGATGCAGACAGTCGGGACGGTGGCCGACAGTGGAATACCCTATACCCTTTTTTTTCCCATAAGCACTAAATCCAGCATACGCTAAAATAGGAACGAAAGTATTTTTTTATGTCTCTTTTTAGAAGTTCAATATTTTGTCAATAAAATTGACAAGTTTTCCTATTGGGAAGTGGTGGCAAAACTTTCTTTTATGCCCATAACTCCAATAATAAATTTATTGTAAATGTCTGACAATTTTCAAATCAATATATCGGTGGGCGTGGCAGTAATTAAGGTAAATCGATTGCGGAGGATTCGAAATTAAAAAAGGTGGATACAGTTTTAACGATTAGGGTCACACGACTCTCCACACCAAATTTTGTAACTCTTGCTCCATGTATTCATATACACACGTGGCAGTGAAATTAGCATATTTTTGACTATAACTTTTGATGCATTTATCCGATTTCGATAATTTTTGATAATAACATAGATGCACATTAACACGACGCACACCTCTGTCGAGGTTCGAGATTATAGATTGAACGGAGCGCCTGTAAACTGCACAGGGGAAGGAGACAAGATATGGACGTGATTCGACAAACTTCATTTTGTTCAATTTTTGTGCCTCTACCTTTTAAAGTGTCTGATATCTTGACGTTCATACGGAAGGACGGACAGACGGACATGTCTATATCGACTCGACTATTGCTCCTGACCATTTTTGCCCATGGTTTAACATATGGTCTGCCACGGCTCCTTCTGCCTGTTACATACATTGCACGAACCTATAATACCCTTTTATATTTTGTGTGCAGGGTATAAAAATCACACATGCGTGTATTTTACCGTTACAAGATGCTCCTGCTGTTTTTTCGCTTCCTCTTTTGATGTGATTCCATTGTGCTCGTTGTTATTGTTGCCTGAGCGTTAAAAATTATAGTTATTTATCTGGATTGTTAATATTAATTTGATTTTTTTTGTAACCTTTACGCAATTATTTTTCACAGACTCTTTCCCTTTAATATTGAAATTCTTTAGCAGTTTAGTATTTAGCTTATTGAACTGCCCCTGCAGCAGTTATATTATAACAAGAACAACAACGTACAAAACCTAATTATTCCCCAGTTAAGGGTCGCTCCCATAGTCATTACCATTTGGCACAAAACAATCATTAAACGCAAAATATTATAGTCTACTTTTGTGCGTGCACAAAATGGAAAACATAGACAGCCAAAAACTATCACATTACATGCTGCTTCTTCTTGGTTTTTGAGCAAAGTTCCGACTAGTCAGAGCTAAGACGTGGCTCATGCATGATATTATGCCTTGAGCATAAATTACGACGATGAACATGGCCCAAGTAATGGTTATGTAGAAAGGAGCCCAAATTAGCCAAGTCTTTTACTTGGCAGTCGAGCAACAAGCTAACAAGCCAACCCAAGCCGACAGAGGAGCTGTATGTCAAGCAATTTAGCCTGAAGAAGTAAAACTATATACATATAACAACAAGAAGCAATGTTTAAGGACAAGCAGGCTGATGAAGGATAGGGTTGGTGGGTCAAAAGAGGTGCCCTGGCGAAGTAGTTAGGATAGCGTCAAGGAAGGGTCTTCATGGACAACAACTTGAGCAGCTTGTATAGAAATCGAAAAGGGATATACATTAATTTCAATTAAGGCGTGCTCGCGTTCAACGACCAGCTGCTTGAGTAGCAGTTAAGGAAGAGAGTAACAACAGCAACGGCGACAGCGCGCAGTGGTCCAAATATGAATATGCTGTTACAAAATGTATATCTGTTTTTTAGAAATAGCTTTCAACTGAAAGAAATGTATTTTAAAAGCTTTGGAAATCTTTCCTAAATTTCTTAAGAAATTTCAAATTAAACTTAAGGGGAAAACTATCCAGAGAATGAGTTGCATTTACCTGCAGATTGCATTCGCACTATCCACTATTTATTTGGAATAAAGGTCAATATGCCAAAAATTTCTTTTCAAAGCTTAGGAACTCTGTCATGGAAGCTTTTAATGAAGTTCCTAAAAAAATTTGAAATACAATCCACTTCATATACAAAATTTGCAGAAATATCTGATAAAATTTAATCCTAGCTCTAAATTATCTGAAAAGATTACTTTGAAAAATAGTTGTCTACTGTTAGAAATCTTACAGCTATCGGTGATTAAAGATAGAACTGCGGTTAATATATATGAAATTTAAAGCAACATTCCTGTATAACTTTCTCAACTAATTAAAGAAGGAACCGCCGGTTATTTAGTATTTCAAGTTTCCCTTATAGATAAAAGAACTTTTCTGACTTGGAAAAGAGTCATGGCTTATTTTTTAAGCGTGTTTAGTGACAGCATTTTGGCAACCTGATTAAACCAGCATTAAATCTAATCAGATTGAGTAGTCCGAGAGAACAGCCTGAAGTAAATGCTGAGAGGCTATATTAACCATCAAGGACTTGAAAAGACATTTTGTGAAAGCACACTTCAAATACACTTATCAAAATAGCAGAATTGCTGCAGTCAAGGAGTCGATGAAACTTCTTATTGACACAGACTTTCCATCCTTCTTACCTCTTTCCCAGTAAGAAGATGCGTCCCATAATATAACATATTAGTATGGCTTTCAAATTCCTCTTCCAGTCCTTCAGACTATATATTCGACGAGAGAAGTGTTGCAGACGGTAGAGGCAACATGGCTTTTATAAAAGTAAATTTAAATAATTGCATTTCAATTCCGTTGACATACATTTTAACCATTTTTGTAGAACGACAAGTAAAATATCTAAAAATGGCTTGCAAATTATTTTTCTCAAACCTAAACCAATTGTCCGTATCTCTTAGATAATGTAAGATATTCTTGATGTGACATGTGAAACATTGCAATCAAACCGTTTCATAAGCGTACATGCCGTGATGGTAGCACATCGATGGGCTGGAGATGGCGCTAGCCTAGTATAATGCTAGATGATGCCATATTGTGCCTAGTCATGATCCAACTCTTCGGAGTTACGCAAATTCTTTGGTGTTAACAACTTGAAAACTTGACGACACTGATTCATATTTAATACATTGCTCTATTTAGCTATAGGGGAACGATTTTGATCGAACTTGGTATAAAACTAGTAAAAAGAAAACTGAACTGACTTAAATTCGAAATATAAGGTCTAAATAAATAAATTTGCAATGTTTCAGGGCCTGGTGTCCCGTGATGTCACAAACTGGCTTAATAATGCAATTGTAATTCTAAGCAATTTGTATCGAAAATTAAGTTGAAAAACTGCTTTTCGTTTATTCATGTCGCCCACTGTGCAGCGGGTTCTTGTTGTGCTTGTAACAGTAGTTTGTTGTTATTGTTCTTTTTTCTGTGCATGTTGCTTCTGTTTTTTTGCCCTGCAGCCCCGTTAGTTCTTTGTCATCGTTTTTGTTGTTTTTGCTTTTAATCCTGCGTTTTGTTAGCTATTTTGGCTTGCATGTGTGACACACACGCCAACACAGCTCGTATTATTTATTATGGTTGACACAAAGACAACCAACAACAAAAAGAACAAAATAACGCAACAAAATGAAAATAGGAAACACAAATTACATGGAATCTTTGTCAGCGATTCCCAAATGTCTCGTTAAAAATTAGCTCAAAAAAGCATAGCATACTTATGGGCACGGTTTACACAAACTATTAAGAAAAGTTGAAGAACACTTTCTAAGGCTATTGTTGTCTACTTAATGTCACATTTGAGTTATAAATCGTTGAATTTGTTTAAACAAATAATTAGGCAACAGGTGGCGCCATGTCGTAGAACAAAAGCGGCTTTAACCCTTGCCAGCAAAAGCACACACAAACGCACACATAGAAGCATCCAAAGACACACACACACACAGACACACACACACACACAGACACACACACACAGACACACACACACACCCACATTAGCAAACACATCTAGGCAACTGTTGACTTTTGCTTTAGAGTTCAATATTTATTTTCGCGATTTTGAGCAGCAAAAACAAAAACTGCGTAAAAGTAGCTTTTTCTTGTTAGACAGACAACGACAGAGTTGTCATGGTAGTTCAATATCACTATGTCTGTGTTTGTGTGCGTGTATGTGTGTTTGTGAACATAACAAACAAACGGACACATGCATTAGTTGAGCTTAAATGTTCTTGTCCTTGCTGTTCTCACTCTTGTCATCGTCTCGGTGTGTTGGTGTGTTTGCCTCTATGTGCGTCGGCTGCTGAGTTGCCATTGTCGTCTACTGGAAACTTTTCTGTGTGCAGGTGTGCACACCGAAAACTTGTTGACCAAACTCAAAGATAAACACACACAGACTCAGACATACAAAGGCTGGGCATCAGTTTTGGCCACTTCCGTGCGAAAAGTTGTTACTAGCAGCTGACAGCGTAAACATTGCCCTTAAAATAAGCATTATAAAATTTGCAAAATATATTTTTATGCTTTTTATAATGTTATATATACAAGTCTCATCAAACTTGTACATAAGTTTGTAACATATTTAACTAGTTTTCGTTTCATATTGAAGCAATTTTGAAATAATAATACTTGAATCTATGCCAACAACACAACAAGACAAAATTAGTTTCATTTTTCAATATATGTAGTATGTCTTTAGAAATTCTGTATTTTCTGCTTCGCACAACTTGTCACTCTAAAAGAGAATAATAGTGGCTACTTTTTGGCCTTTATTATTACGTAAACAATTCCTGTAACTGTCGTTTTTCATAGGTAATACAGGGTGCTATTTTCAACATACCAATATAGCTTCTAGGAAGCAGTGCTTCCTATTAGAACCCAATGGCCGCCCTTTGTCAAACTACCTCGCTAAGAAAGGAAAGAAAGACGATATTATCAGTTCAAAAACCAACTCAACGAACACGCAGTAATATCAAAGATCTACTTCAGCTATTGGAAATCAATGTTTCTCTTGCAGAAAATTGCAACATTTGCAATAGTCTCAGACTAAAACCTTAAAACCAGAAGGCTTATGCCATTAGTTTGCGAAGAACTTGGATTGTGCATTTTAGAAGAAAAGAGCTATTCTGGCTCAAAATCAAAAAAGTTAACTTTTTCAATACAGTTGCGATTGGTCATTTGATAATTACAGAAACAAGGATATCTCAGACTAAAACGTAAATGCTTATACCATTAGTTTTGGAAGGACTTCGATCACGCATTATAGTAGAAAAGAGCTATTCTGGCTCAAAACACATTCATCCAAATGTCATTTTTCTTCGTAAAGATATGGCTCTTCGGTAGTGGTTTTCACACTATCTCTATAACATATAGCTAGATTGAAAAATATCAGATTACAATAGGATAGGAACCGAAGCCCTTTGTGATTCAATAAACAAGCTACGCCTCCTGCTCGCTGCGCTCACCAAGACCCGTGCTCCTAATAGGAAGGCAGGCACTTCTCCTCCGTCTTTTTCAATAGATAAATTTTGTGTTCAACACTTTGATTTAGTGGTTTCTTGTCATTTATTGGTAGTTATTTTTCTGCCCAGTTTTTTTTCACCCTTTATAATGAAAATTGAGGAGCAGACAGAATAGACGAAACTTTTTTATATAATAGAGAGAAAATTCTGTATGCTATCACAAAAATATGCTATTACACTCGGATGGAGTTCGGCTTAATTGGTTTTGTATGCTGTGTTAGCAGGGTCCACAAAGGAACTGTGTACTCTGTTAGGAGAGAGAGAGAAGGAGAGGGAAAAGAAACGGTTTTTGTTGTTCTATGCGTATATGACGTCACATTGTGCGAAATTGAAGAGAACTTGCAGCTGCGTAAATAGAAATATCCTTGTCAGAGACCGATGCAGAAGGTCCATCCAGAAGCTTTTTGCCGCCTACACACTGTGAAACCAGCAGTAGCTATTGCTCTTTCTACGAAGTGCTTTGAACGGTTGATCTATCTAAACGTTTTCAGTGCATAACCACCAAAGATCTTATAGAGTATTTTCCTCTTGAACACTCTAAAAGCCACTTAGCCAGTTAAAATGGGCGCCTATATCTCCACATTCGATACACGTTCTAACAAGTTATCTTTATCTCCCCTCATAAGCTGTCTGCAGCCATGCGTTCAGTTGTCTTCGAAACGTTCTTCAAGATTGTACTTTGATCTTCTATAGAACCTTGTAATAACTCTCCTCATATGCTCTGGTCTGAAAGCATCCTAAAGTAAGATTTCATTTGTCATAAACCCATTTGAAATTATAAAATTATTCTAGTACTCCTGTAAATTAACCTACCTAACCAAAAACTTAAAAAAAACTGCATCAATTATGAAGCTTAACTGTTTAGTTATGTATTGCACTTGGAAGAGCATTAAAGTTGTAATAAAGTCGAAACGAGCATTCTCTCTCTCACTGGTTTGGCTTTTTAGTTGGTTTGCTGCAAGTGAAAGTTTTTCGTTGTATGACAACTTGAAAGTTTTCCAATTGCATCTGAAAATTGCGCTTTGCCTAATTGCCAGCCATGTCTGCTGTCAGCTGTTTCCGCTCACTCACGCTGCTCAGCCCCTCTCGCTCTCTCACTGCTCGACATGCCAAGCACGTCGCGCCGAATTATGAGCACAACTTGAGACAGAGAACTGATGTCAGTGGGCCTTAAAGCTTGGCTCTTGCGATTTATTTGCATGTGCGCCTATAAATATGTAATAAAAACTGCAAACGACCGAAAAGGCTGCCGCAATGAGAGAAGCCGTTAGATAAATGGCGGCGGCATTGGCGACCCTAATACAGTCATCAGCGAAAGGGTATGACACCAGCAACCCCTGGGCGACACACACACACACACACACACACACACACACACACACACACAGCTGCTTAGGCATATGTGTGTGTGTGAGTGTGTTGGTGTGAGTTCCCCTGGCTTTTGTTGTAACTCATTTGACATTATTATGTGCGCTTTTATGGCTTCTTAGGCTCGACGTGCCACGTTCTTGTGTCTATGTGTGTGTGTGTGTGTGTGTGTGTGTATAGCACAATGGCACTTCCTGTGTGTTTGCCGGTTTCCGGCCGCTTGCCTAGATTGTTGGCCCAAAAACATATCACAATGAGCATATCAATAAATTTCCATATGTGTGTGTGTGTGTGAGTAACTGTAACCGTGTGCTTGCCTCACTTTCTCTCTGTTTGTATGTATGGGTGTGTCAAAGAGGCTTGGCTTTTGTTGCAAAGGCTTCACAAAGCTATGGGTAATTATTATTTTGGTTTATGATTGCGCTGCAAACGCACTTTAAGGATTTTTGTGGCATCTTTAGAATTTGGTTTATTATGCCGACATGAAGTCAGACAAGCCTTGGGTCTTAAGTTCTTCCAAGGTGTTTGGTGTCGCATAACATTTTAACTTGATTTACGTGCGTCTGTGTGTGTGTTTGTGGGAACCCATATTTTATTGCCCAAGGTTTTATGCGCCTCGAATAATAGTTAATGCGCTTTTCATGTCAACTTTAGTAGTACTTTTCTTGCCCTCTAGCAATATGCTAATCCTTTGTAGAGCCATCAAACCATTTTCCTAACGATACAACTTAAACACAATTAAACACAATTGTCAGCTTTGTCAAGAAAAGCGTTGCTGAAGTAATACTACTGACAAACTTGCATAGTATTTTCCTTGAAATTGATGCTGCAACAATAATGGCAATTTCTGTGGCCAAAGCGTGTTTTCTCTCTCTCTCGGTTTTTTTTCCTCTCAAATGACACAAACAGCAAGAAGGTCGTCTAAGTAAATATAACAATAAAATAAATAAATTGGAAAAGTAATAATGGAAAACGGTCATTGTAGTGGGTTGCATTCGCCCTGTACACAGTGGTCTGAGAGGTAGCAAGAAATTGCCAGTTCTATCAATATTATATGACGAAATTGCAAAAAATTTTGTGAATGGGAAAGTGGAATGTGTGTAATGAAATATTCAATCTGTTAAAGGAACTCAAGTTCTATATTAAAAAACGGTCGATTTTTTAGGATGAAAATTTATGAACTCCAAAGATCTATGCATATTCTGCTGTGTTGCCAAATTGCAGTAGATCCTCAGAGAGAGAAAAGACATTCTCAAAATGAGTTGCCGTGCACAATTTGAGTACATTTTGTACAAAAATTTTGCACTTCAAAAGATTTTTTGTACCTGCATTGAGTACAAGTAAATATCATGCTGAGTCACTCCCTCAGAATCTGCAAGATTATATTGCTCACGACTTTTCGTTCAATAATGCATTCTAATACGCATTTTACCGTAACCTCCAACTTTAGTCTCTGATAGCTACTTCTGTTTTACAAAAGTCAAATGCCCAATTAGAAAAAGTTCTTAAGAAAAATTGCACGACTTCAGTGGATTAGGAGTGCAGCAGCTGACACAAGCAGCAGCAGTACATTGGTTCGATCTCCAGCCGAGGAGGTTGCAAATTTCCCGCCGCTATGCTAGAATGCTATGCTTCTGTAGAAACAGCTTTGCTTTTACAGAATTGAAATCAAGCCACATGAATCAGGCCACCCGATGACATGTGCCAGTTTTACCACCAAGGCGCAGCTTAAGCTGTTTCACATCGTATTATCAAAATGAAATCAGCTGATGAGTACGCTACTTCCAAACCGAAGACTAGGTGTATAAAAAAGATTGTCGCTTTTTAGGCGCTTTTTCGATTTCATCAGCATCGCAACCACTGTGCATATAGTCTCAATACTTTCATAAAAAATCATAAAAAAAGTGTAAACCCACGCCGAACCGACACGCTCATAGAAACCAAATACAAACATTGACATTGCATATGTGAGTTTGCTAAGCTCGGTGTATCGTAACGTATCCTTATAGTCAGTATAATGTCTGTATAGGGGTGCTGTGGCATATAGTATGACGGTGAAGGTATTAAATGTGTGCGCAAATGGAGCGCATAAGGAGTTGCGGCAAAAGATTTTTACCTTTACGATGCCAATATAAATTTGTATTTACATTACAATAATAAAAAGGCAAACACGCAGCGCCAGCCAATAAGAACACAAACAATTCCTGATTTATGACGCTAAAAGTGCACTCGGAATGCTCCAGTGAGCAGCAGTAGCAGCCGGAGCCGCAGCCAAAGCAGGATCCAGGCAATATGGCGACGTTTTTAATTCCATAGATAACAAAGCACTTGTGGGCAAAAGCCTCGGCACACAAAGCAACGCCTGAGTATAGCGAGCAAATAGAGCAGCGGGTGCTCCGCATTGAGCACTAAGCTCGGTTGCAGCAGCAGCAGAAGCAGTAACAACAAAAACTACTCCTAGAATCCGGCCAACAGATAAAAATCAAACTTAAGCGCAAATGGGCCATGGGCGGCGTTCTATGGTGGGGCAAGTTGGGGGAGTGTTACAACAAGGCTGCAGCACAGCAACAGGCGGCGCGATAACAATTTCTAATAAAACCGCATGACAGGCCCAACCTAAGCACCGCAACCCTCCGCCCACCGCCCTCTAAAACCCTTTTAAGTGCCGCACCGTGCAAGTGCGGAAGATTACTGCAACGTGCGCTTTAGCCCTATCAACGTGGTTGTTGTTGCATGAACTTTATGTGTCCCTTCGTGCATGGTGGCTTGCCATTTGGCCCATAAAATGGCTCAATATATGCCTAAAACGTCAGCCAACTGCCGCCCACTACCAATAATACTGGTAATACGCTGGGGCAGCTATAAATCAGCCATATATTGCCGCACATGGCGTATGCGCAATATGCCTTGCCATTTGACTATTATATAATTGCTTAATTACTCAACTAAAAACTTTACTACGAGTTTACTTGACTGCGAAAACTTTTTAAGCCCAATGGCTGTGTGAAAGATTTGCTGGAACATTTTGCCAAAAGAAAAATATGCTCGTGTCTGTGAGGCATTTTCGATGCGGTTTGAAAGAGAAGCGAGAAAGCAAAAGCGAGAGAGCGCAAACGAGTTTTGTATTTTTATACCCTGTACACAAAGTGTAAAAGGGTACTATAGATTTGTGCAATGTATGTATCAGGCAGAAAGAGGCGTGATTGAACCATGTCCGTCTCTCCGTATGAGGGGATAGATCTCCGTGATCATAAGAACTAGAGACACAAAATTTTACCACAAGATGCGCGAATCTAATGTAAGATGAAGTTTGTCGACTGAAGTCGATATCTTAACCCCTTCCCCCGTGACAGATTTTCGCGGTTTACAACCGCTCCATTGAGTCTATCAATCGAAACTCCTCAGAGATGTGCGTCTTGTTAATGTGCATCTAAGTTTCAAAAATGATCGAGATCGGATAAATACATCAAAAATATACGAATTTCACCCCCCACTCGCCAATAAACTGCTCTAAAATTCCACTACATGTAGATATGGATACATGTTAGCTAGAACTACAAAATTATGTGTGGAGACTCGTGTGACCCTTATCGTTAAAACTGCATCCACTTTTTTCAATAAACCCAATCCCCCCCCCCTCCCCCCCCCTCCCCACCCCACCCACGCAATCGATTTACCTTAATTACTGCCACGCCCCCCTATATATTGTTTTGAAAATTGCCACAGACATTTATAAATGAATTTTACAAAATTCAACGACATTGGCCGTCATTATTCATTGGAATAATGAAGTTATGGGTATAAAAGTAATTTTTGCCCTCATAATAGCCAACTTCCCAATAGAAGACTTGTCAATTGGATCTTCCCAATAGGAAAATGTTTACAGGCTTATCGATCTTATGAAAGGAGATATAAAAGTAGATACTTCCGTTACCATTTCACCGTATTTAGTGTTTATAAAGAAAAAGGGTACAGGGTATTCCACTGTCGGACACCGTCTCGACTGTCTGCATCCACATTTTTTTTCTGTGTTAAGTTGGTTGAAATTGAAATGGAGCAAAATCAGTGGCAGAAATCGGCGTGAAATACTTGAGGCTCAAGTGGCGAAAATGAGCGCAGAGAAAAGAAAGTACAAATAAACAGAGAGGCGAATTGAGAGAGGGTATATCTGTGTGTACGTGTGTGCGTGTGTGTGTGTGAGGCACTGCACTTGAGCTCTTCAAGTCAGCCAGCCATTTTGGCATTATTGAAAAGTTTTTGCATACTCTTTTAACCCTCTTTAGACAAGGCCAAAAAACAAGCATAGCAATAACAACAACAAAGCCCAAAGAAATTGTATGTAGATTTGAGCTTGAAACAGCAGCCGCATCAAATTTCCTGTGCGACTTGCTTATTATCCATTGTTACACACTGCCAGAGAGAGTAACTTAAGTTTGTCAAGAAATTTGCTAAATGCGATGAAATAATGCTCCACAATTGATCTCTGACATATCGACAAATTGCAATTGGGTTGAAGGAGATGTCTGGCACACACGCCTGATCATGGTCAATTTTGTTTTAAAAACTATTTTACCTCTTTGAATAGATGTTTTTTATGGCTCAAGCTCCAAGGTCATTGTCCCTTTCATCAGGTCGTTTATTTCATGTTTCCGATATTTTTGGAAAATCAGCTTCGAGCATCTAGATTTTTCAGATAATTTCTGTTATGAATTCATATGTTTATTGTATCGATATATTTTTATGTTTCTTAAATTGGAGTTAGTTAACATTAGTGTGACGGATTTTCGTTCATATATCGCATAATCAGTCAAACCAATTTCCAATTAGCTTTCAAACACTTTAAAAGCCATTGAGAGCACATGGTTGAAAGGCTTTTGTGCTAAAATTAGGTGGAAAGAGAAATCTGACACATCGACATATAACAGTTGAGTAGCAAGTCGGTTGCAGAAGGTGAAAGCTGTTGTAATGCACTTCTCGAGGAGCCTCTTCTTCACGCCTTCTCCAAACCTTGGTCCTTCGAAGGGAGACACGGCCTTTCAGCAACTGCCGCATTGAATACTCTTTTCGCAGTAGCTTTTTCATCCATAAGCACAACATGACCGTCGTAGAGCTTATAGAGTTTTTCGTCCTATCGCCTATAGTAAAGCCAAGTTTCTTACGGATTATTACTTACTTGGAAACATTTCAACAGCATTTGCTTCATAATGCAGGATCACCCTATGTGAGAAGGGTCTAGAGAGTGAGAGATGCGAAAATCAGAATGCTAATGCAATAGTGATTTCGACCAAAGCGTTAGTTAGGGTAACACAAGTTATAAAGATCACTATTGTGATACAATGGTGATTATGACCAAGGAACTAACTACGCGTAATAAGATGCAAAAAGCACTATGGTGATACAATGTGGATCTTGGCCAGAGGTTTAACTAAGAGAACACAAGCGGTAAAAATCACTATGGTCATAAATGGTGATTTTAACCAGAGAGTTAACAACAAGTGGTAAGAGGCGAAAATCACTGTAGTATTGCAATGGTGGTTTTAGCCAAGGGGTTAACTAAGACAGTACAAGCGGTATAAATCACTTTGTTGATACAATGGTCATTGGTTTTAAGCAGAGAGTTGCAAGAGGCAAGAATCACTATGGTGATACAATGATGACTCAAAAAAGTAGTTTAAGGTTGAGCACCTGCCATGTGTGGCTTAATCTCACGGTGTTCGAATATGCAAGCATTTAACACAAGGATTGATATAATTCGTCAATCAACGATGGTTTTGTCAACATTTCTCAAATATTAATATATAGTGTTCCATATGGTAAATGTTCTTACTAATATGAATTTTCCATTTCCATGAGTACCAAATAAAGAAGATGAGTTGAACATTCATTCTTACTTCAATCTTGGTATGTTCCGAGGTCTATCCAAAAGATAGATCTTCTGGGTCCCAGCACCACCAGCAACACCACTCTTAAAAGGGACGGGCTTTACTGACTACCCGTGGCACCAGTTAAGACTCCCAGTAGAGTTTCATACCAGAAGGTACTACAAATTCGAAACTCCCAACAGCTTAAAGGATTGTCATTGAAGTCACGGACCACACTGGCAGAACACGCGGACTTCGTTTTGATAGGGTTCTTTTGATACTCTTAGCCAGCTGTTATCCCGGATCAGGTGTAATTGGACACAAACTCGTGGGCTTGGCCGCCACTATGGTGATGTAATGGTGATTCAGTAAGCGTTGCCACCTTAGCCCGCTCCCATTTTGTCTTAACAATGCTCTAGTTTTGAAGGGAATATCAACTTCGTAGCTTAAAATTAGCTTCTCATGCTTTGGTTTGCTGATTACTTTGCCCCTTTACCTTGTCTATCCACTTGGCTTGGTTGTTGTCTTCGCTTGCTTAAGCTGCACTTCATGCGCGCCTGAAACTTCAGCTTTCAATTTTGTATTTATTTATATTTTGACACCCAGTTTAACCTCCGTTCCCCTCTACAAGTTTGTTTGTATAAATAAGTGTGTGTGTGTGTTTGCCTATTTACTGGCTTGGCGCCCGCAATTTGTCTTAAGTGGCAACCCCTTTAATGCCCCAACGCAACAACCCCAGCGATTTCTATTCGCTTGGCGCCCTTCGCGTGCGACGCTGTTTAAAAAAGTGTGAAAAAAGCGTACAAAACGCCATAAAGTATGCAAAGCATTTTGCATTTAACATTCAAGAAGACAAAACCCAATATGAAGTGCAAAGCCAAAACGGAGCCAAAGTTACGCGCTCTACAAATTTCAAACTGAACCGGAATGACAACAAAACAAAAAAATTCCGTAAGAAAGGTTGCGTAAGAGTTGACAGGCTAAAAAAAAAAACAACAACGTTGCCCCGGCATAAGTTATTTTTTTCACTTTTGCGTGCATACTTTTGGGCGCTTCTCCGGTTTTGCCTTTTGTCCTGACAAATTCAGGCGTGATAAGTTTTATGTGCGCTTATTTGACTGTTTTTAAATAGACACCGCGAAGGCAAGGAAAGGGTTTATACATATATATATAGAGAGTTTCGAGAGTTTTGGGTTGTTTTCTCGTTTTCGTTCTTGTTCTTCTTGTTGTTGTTGTAGGCAAAGTTAAATAATTGATGTTGACAATCAGCAAAGCAAATAAAGTAGACAAAATTTTTGCGGCGCATTTGACTAAATGAATGCCAGGCATACGAAGTGCTTCCATTTGTTTTTATTTTTTTTTATTTCTTCGAAATTAATAAAGACTTTGGGCTGACATTTTCAAGTGTTAAGTGGTTATATAATATAGAAATAAATTGAATTAAATTTATTAAGGGTTTGGAAATATATACTGCACAAAGCGTTAATCTTGAAGAGAAGCAAAACAATATTTGACTTATTCGGTCAATATTTTCTAAAACACTAGAATTTAAAATTTATTAAGATTTGATTGTTGGACTTATACAGATACGCATGTCTAAGGCCTGAAAATGGTTCAAAAGTTCAAAAAACCATGTCTCCACAATATTCAGAAGCTTGAAGCCCTGGCAATAGCTCTCAAGCGCTTCAGTACTAGACGTACTAAAATCTGCTGATAACCCCAAAAGGGTATGAGATTCTCTGAATTCTTCTAGTAAATCAGTTTTTTGTCCTTTAAATGACAACTAAAAACTGATGGTTTGCTTCGGATTGCACTTCTTGAAACGCCTATAACTATATCGCTCATTTACCAGAAGACTGTCATAAAAGAATAACATATTACCTTCTCACGCGGAGAGTGCAAGATATAAACATGCTATTTTTACACAACACGAAGCTGGATATAACCAACAATTCTGAACCATTTACTCAAAAATCACATTTTTTGAGTTATGACAGTCTTCTAGTAAATGACCGATATGTTTTTACCGAATGCAAAGTTAAATATTGACAATTTTACTACCTCCGATGGCCTTGCCATAAGCAATAGTCAATAAGTTTGATGCAAAGATTTACAATTTTTTGTTTTTCTAAAGTTATTTCTAAGAAAGGAACAGATTTATCAGATATTCAATTCAACTTCTTTTTTGCTTTCCGAAAAGCTTTCTTTTAATTCAAAATTGATGTTAGATGCGCGACAGCTTTGACTTCGAAGATAATAATCTACATTTTTTTGCACATTTGTCTGTAGAACGAAAACTTGGTAGAATTCTCCGATATTCATGACATATGTATATGTCAAAAGTTTCGCTGGAACAATGTAAACAGCAAAGATCTGAATTATGGCTATGGTAATGACAACTTCTGAAAGTATCGATATTCCACTTTCCATCCCCATCGGGAACCTCGAGCACAATATAAGTTTTTCTGCATACTGTGATGCGTGCAGTGACAGAAAGTAGCAGCTCTATGTGTTGTGTGTCAGTACTTTCGCTCATTACGAACTCCTGCGTAGTTCCAGGTACTATAATACATATCACATTGGCAAATCAGTATTATCACTAATTTACATGTAAAACAAAAAGTTCTTAAAGAGTATTTCTCTGTTAAACCTAAGACCTTTCTTTGCCCTATTAATATTAAAAACTTATTAACAGTTCGACCCTGGCCATGAATGGATTACGGAGAGAAATTCAATTCCACCAAAATAAAAAAGAAGAGATATAGAAAAGCAACATAAACAATTCGGCCGAAAAATATGTGTCAATTGGGAAATCTATTTTGCTGTTGTCTGCGGACTTAACACGCGCCACTCAATCAAATGTTGCAACAAGCCAAGGCAAGACACCTAAAAGTATCGAGAAAGCAAGCACAATCACACACACACGCACACATACGCACACACAAGAACAAGTCAATGCGTACAGATATCGCACAGATATATAGTTACACCTGAGCAGCTGCTCTAAGTAGCGGGAGGTGACTAGCGGGGTAGGGGAGTGGGCGGGGCTGCGGCATATTTAAGTAAACATATAAATAAAACATTTGCGGGCGCCAGAAGGATGAAAAAAGAGATGGATGACCCAATGGCGCAAGATGACAGCAACAGTACAAAGCATACGGGAAAATCCCTTTACGAACTCAGAGGGGCGGAAGTCCGTACAAAATGAAACAAGGCTAAGAACTTTGGGTAGGGGTAAGGTTGGTGCAAATGGTGTGGGTCATTTGGGCCAGCGTATGCGCTTGGTCAAGCAGATGCGATGACGACGAGGACAACTCACGGGCATAAAAAGTGAAATTTGCTGAAGGCTTTTGAAGGCAGGCCGCAACACATGGGGAGAACCGGGCACGGGAATTACGACGACGACGACGACAGCGGCATTTCAGCGTGCAGCAAATTGAAATTGGAATTGAAGAAACGCAAAAGGCCGAAACGAAACGAAATGAAATGAAATTCTGAGCCCTCTGCTAACTTGCCGGTCTGGCTTCCTGCTTCCAATTGGAAGCGGGGGAAAGACTCTGATGTGTCTGATGTGAACGCATTTACTGGTGGCATAATTGGCGCTTATTTCCTGGACAGCTGCCGTCAACGCATTTCGTCAAATCTTTTCCTGCTTGCCTGTCATTTTTATTGGTCACTGGAGAGTAAGATAGGCAGACGACGAGGGCATACACTGATTGACAGCTGGTCAAAGTTTTCGCATCGACCAAAGAGGAGTACCATGTGCGCCAAGGAGATTATGCATAAATTTCAATAAATTTCAATAAGTAGCGCAACAAAGTGAAATGTTTTTGGCCAAAAAAGAAAAACGGAAAAACTTTTGTCTTTGTTTGATATCCTCCTGGCTTGATTCCAATGTTGGCCAGCTGCTCTTTAGAAAGTTTTGTGATTTTGACTTTTTTTAATGCCACTATTTGTGCACTCAATGCAGCAAACTCAATCACACTATGCTACACGGTCGCTTTAGCTTGCTTTCTCGCTCTCTCTCTAAACTCTGTACACCTTATAGTGCAACTTTGGCAAATGAAGCGTATTAAAGGCAAAAGTTTTAATTGGTCAAATGGCTGACATATTGTGCACTTAAGTGACTTTTACCAGATTCGCACACACATACACACACCAACAAAGTTGCACATATACAAACAAATCATGTGAGTGTGCAAATGTTTGCTTGACTTCTTGTATGCATGTGTTTGTGTGCGTGTGCGTGAAGTGTGTTTGTATAAAGTTGACTTTTTCACTTTTTGACAAGTCGAACAATCTAATTCTAAGCGGATTTAGTAGAATACATACAGTGGAGCCCCGCTTAAGTGTACTACTTGGAAATACTGCACATACAGTGTTGAGAATGTTTTCTGCTTAGAAATAAAGTGCAATATTTTAAGCTTATTTTCGGCCTACATTTTAAAACGAAGAACTTAGAACTTTCTCATAAACGATCGTGATACCATATGTTGAATCATGTTTTTCCCAAAAAAAGGTTAGCATTTCAGAATCTTGGGCATTATGGCTATATGATACAGCTCTACTAATTTGAAAATTGTTTCATTTTTCAGATTTCTAAATATACAAGTTTAGTGGCCAAAATATGATGAATATTCCTAACGCATGTGACAATATTTTAGGAATGTAATTGCACGCAATATCATTCTACATATGTATGAACTTTTTGAATGCCACACAATTCACAATGCAATTGCTTTAGTTCACAATCGATTTGAAATATAATTCAAAGACAGTTTAGCTATTTATATTACTAAAGTTTTAAAGGGCCTAGATTGTGGTGGAACTGGGTGAAAGCTTCTGATCGCCATTCACCGGGCAATGGCCAGGGTGATACCTGTCTCTACCTGAATCAAGTTGACGCACAACCTCCACGAAGCGCCTCCTGGAAAGTTTGCTCTTATCGCTAGCCGGTGTTAAAGTAGTGAGCTAATGTGCGCAGCGAAACCCTCCCTGGGATAAAAACTGTTCTAAATAAAAAATTTAGGTTTCCAGACGATAATGAAAATATTCAACTTTTAAACGTCGTTTTGGTTTTTAATTGATTTGGTTTCGAGTTTAGAACGACTTGAGGAATGCGGAACCTGTTTTGTTGAAATTAAAAACGTTATAGTTTCTTAACGATTTTTCGGGCACATAAAGTTTAAATGTATCAATAAGAATCGCTTGTATGCCAAACTAACTTACTTAGGATCTAATTCATTCAATGCCCACACAAATTTTCTCATTGATTTCAAATAATTTAGAGTACAATTGATTGATGCAATCTTAAAGCGATTGAAAGTTTAAACGAACTTCTTGGATTTCAAACCCATCGGAGTCTGAACGATCGAACGTTAAGGAGTTCAGCCCATTCTGTAAGGTGGGTCTTGAAAGTATTTAACATGCGAATTCGTGAATCAGAAAAGCATTTCACTAGAACACTTTTTGTTTATGTAACTTCAAATTCTTACTTTTAAAGCTTAACTGTATTTTTAGCTTATAAACCGAGTCTGCTGACCACACATATCAGACACATAAACTACACACTCTTGCCTTTAACCTTTTATAAGAACCATGCCAAAATATGCCACATTACTTGTTATCAATCTGCCAATTACTTGTTAAGCTTAGATGTTTAACGCTTGTCTGGCTTTGACTGCCAACGCCTCAAAAGTCAAATAATCATAATGTCCCAAACATTTGACAACGCTACTAACTACAACAACAATCATAAAAGCAACAAAGACAACAACAATAACAAGTAAAAGAAAATTTCTTCTAGCAAATCTCTAACGACCATTTGAAAGCCAAGCGACAGAAAGGGAGCTCGAAAAACATTTCAAGTCAATCAAGCAGCTTAAAAGGCAGGCGTAGCATCCAGTACAAATAGCATCAACCCCGGGACCAACGACAGGAGCACATCAGAATTAGTGTTCTGGTTGCTAAAGCTGGTGACGCATAAAACTGAGCGAAATCCTTGAGGACTATAAGGCTGCCAGCCAGATAGCTGCTAGTCAGCAGCTTGACGTTGAAACGCAAAATATATATTATATGGAGTATATTTATATTTGATAAAATATGCTTAAAATGCGATAAGCAGCATAAATCCCATCGGAGCCTACGACAAGTGCACACCGTGTACACCGAGAGAAAACTGTCAGCTATATTGTCAATTGTTTAATGGTACAGTGTATCGAAATATTTGACATGTGACATACCCAAAAGTATTCCTTTGACCTTTGAAATCCGGTAAGGCTACGGTCAGACAGACCGACAATCGGCTGCTGACCCGTTCTGGCCACATATTCCGATTTTGGGCTGCCGACTATTAGCTAACCGACACAGTTGCATACTAATTTAGCCGATTGTCGGCCCTTCTGACCATGGCTTTTAATGCTTCCTTAAGTGCATATTGGATCAGAAGACAGACGAGAAGCAAATATAATCGGAATGTTTGGAGTCAGTTCTTAGAAACTTAATTTGTAGAAATTGTTTTGAAAACAAATGGAGTTTAAGATTAACTTTTGGTTGTATAATTACGTCTTGACGGACTCGTACCAGATGTGTATAAGACGATAGTTTCTGATCCAAACACCAGTTCTCTTTTAACCTTGAATTCAACTAATAATACCAAATATTTCTCTCAGTACACTGACATATTCGTAGATAAGCAAACATGCGATTTCCTTGTGTTGGTCTGCCACGCGCAAAATGCCAAGGATTCAATTTCTCAAAAGGAATATTTGAGCAAGCAAAGTAACTGTATATATAATTTTCAGGGATGAAGTTGCTCCCCGAATTTGCTTCTGCATAGCGATGCAAGTAAATTACAATTTAAGTGAATTTTTCATGGTGTGTCGACAACAGCTACAAGCAACAACAACAAAAAATAAACCAAAAGCAAGTCCGTTAGACAGACATTCTCAGATACTTAGATGCTCTGACACTTAGAGCATTCATTTGGCCAACTAGTGAGCCCTTTTTAGTTGCTGATGGCTTTTGTGCAGCAAAAAGCCAAATCCATTCAATACGCAGACACAGATACAACACACACACGCACACACACGCACATTCACCAATACTTGCTCTTAAAAACCTCAGCATAGCGTCAAAGAATTGTTGTCGGGTGCAAATTGAATGAAAGTGGTAGAAAAATGTTGCTGAATTATGCAGCAACATTCTGATGGATAAGATAAGCTAATTTGTGCACATAAAAGCAAACAGCAACAGCAACAACAAACACAGCTTGATGTCTGTCTTGGCCAAACTTTAAGACAGTTTTGGGTTAAAGGCGGCAGCAGACTACAGACAATCGGCAAGATTTTGCAACTTTGAAGTATCTTGCGTGTGTGTTTTGTATCTGTGTGTGTGTGTGCTTGTGTTTTAAAGCTAATGGCAGCCACTTCATTTGTGTGTGGCTCAATGGCACTTCACACGTGACAATGACAACAGTAACAACAACTACGACAAAGTCAGCACAAGCAGCACCAAAAAGACATACGCCCTAATACACATTAGTAGTGTCACACACACACACTCACACACACACACACACACACAAACACACACACATGCATATACAAGTTCTTGAGAAACCTCTAAACATAAATAAGACAGTCCTAAAGGATTTTACATTAGCAAATGGATTATGACGAATTTTTTATTTATTCTTCTTTTTTCTTTTTGATAAAATGCGTTGTATTAAATTAGTTTCGTGCTGAGATTTAGAGCTGAACAATTTTTATAGATAGATAATGTGGTACTCAAACTTTAAGATAGTCTTCGAAATCAACTCAATTCGATGCAGTGCCATATGCAAAAATACCCACAGTTTGCTACAAAACTAGTTATCACTAACTCGTTACAGCTTACTTTCAAAACATTTCTGCTCTCCAAACAACTTCGATAAGATTTGTGGTTCATCTCGAGCAATCATAGCCATTACGATATATACGACGTAGAGGAAGAAGAGTGAAAGATTAGACATATAGATTACTTCCGAGTACTGCAAGAAGTTGTGAAGACGGCGCAACAGTAAAATATACTCCTCATTCATGGGAAATATATCCCTTCCCATACTGGACTTTATTGTCCTTGCAAAGAGCGGACAGTGACAAAAAGTGTTCTGTCAAGTCGTTATCTTCAAGTCACGTCGCGCAAGTTGGGTCGTCATTAAAGAGAAAGCATGATTCAATATTAAAGAAGAGAAAAAGTGGAGCTTGTTACCTGACTTTTGTAATCTTTCGCTGCAGTTTGGCGCATGTCGAACTCACGTTCGTGTGGTTTTATTGATGCCATATCTCTAATCTCTCGGGAATCAGCTTTCTCTGCTGACTCACAAATACTGACCAATGACATGCATACAAATCTTCTCAACATATTGACAAATTTTCTTTAACTTCTTCTTGACTGGCCATAACAACTCGCTATCGGGTTACGGCCTGATGTAAATACATTCTTTCATTGAAATTGTGATTTCACATGGTGGGTCCCAAACCCATACGCACAACCCTTTTATCGCCTGGGGTGGCTCTACTGGTCTCGAAAGAACCCAGTGTCATTGTTAATCGCCTCATACGACAAGCTTTGACCTGTTCAGGTGGTATTCTCTAACCCGCTCACCACACGGGGACAAATTTTCTCAGTCGACACAAAAATACTATTGCAGCAACTTCTCTGCTGACGTCGCCGACTCCTGCTCCAGACTGTTGAGAAGAAACGAACCTCCTAACCTTTATTAGGAGATAAGGAGTGCATTCCAACCGGTGAGAGTACAAAAAATATAACTAATGGGCATCAGACCAGCTTCCATTGAGAAGCCACTCAGAGCACATATCCCTTCATTCATAATGACGATGTCGGAACGACATGGTTTCTGTCGTTTCTTTTTCGAGATCGGTTCAACGATAAAGGTTCAAAATTACTGAATATTATTTTCAATGTGTGTGACTTACGGAACAATATATGGATTAGAAAGGTCAACACGGGACTACTTAGAAGTGCCAAAACTGCTTGTCGAGACATAGAGTTAGTATGGTTTTAAGGGCCACATCAAAATATTGCCTAACCGAAAATACTCATTCAGTCGGCTGAAAACAAGTCTTAAAGATTCTGGCAATGTGTAACTCAGTAATATTCGCGAATATTTTAAAATTTTCAGAAGTTATGATCAATTAATTAGCTTCAACAACAACAGAAAAAAACTTTGTTAGCTGCATGTCACACACAAAGCCAGCAAACAAACTTGTTCGAAAAACTTTTCAATGCAATGTTTCCTGTGCCATCGTCAGACCGAAACAGCAACCCACAACCGAAAGTCATTCCTAGCCCCAAGGACCGACAGCAGCCCCTAAAAAGTATGGCTGTTAATTTGCAGTCTGTCCATCGAGCAACTACCGCACGGCTGTCTCTAGCAATTTGTGCTTTCTAGGTATTAAAAAATGCCTGACGCGCGCCTTGAAATTAACACTTTTCAACCTAATTTGATATTCATGCATTTCTCATGAGAAGCGGGAGTCGGAAAAGACGTCAAGAAAGTTGGCTCAGAGCGCGACGCACCAGGCCGTGCCACACCAAAGAGCTGCAAAGTGTCAACGTAAAAGTGCTGCCAAGTTGTTGCAACGTCAACGATGACGATGTTACTGCTGCTGCTGCTGTTGGTGACGACACAAGCTCATGCCACGTGCCGCATGCAAAAAGTGTGAAAAAATTGTAATTCCCCAACTGGCGGCTGTCGTTCGCTCGCTCGCCTCTGCTCTGTTTTTCCGTTAATTTGAAGTCATGTTAATGATAAAAGCCAACAAAGGCTCTGCTGCCGGTGCCGCTGCAGCGTATTCTTGTAAGCCGACTGGATTTTAGTCCCTTTTTGGGCCGCTGAGCTGCCGGGACGCCGTTTGTTTGGTTTTAAGCCTTTCGACGGCATCTTTTGCATGTAATTAAAAAAAAATTGGAAGACATTTTGTATAAGGCAAAGCTGTGTACAACTTGCAATCAACTTGCGCCCCCGCATCTTGTCTGGTCTTGCTTTGCAAACTCTTCTCTTACCTATTTTTGTTTTGGATATTGCTCGGTGTTGTTGTTGTTATTATGTAATTTCAGCCACAACATATTACGCCTTTAAGCCGATTTTAATGCCATTCATTGGCTACATTTTTCATGGCACGCTCAAAATTTGTTGCTTTTAAGCTAGTTAAGCTTATTTTTTGTTGAACCCTGCTTAGACTATGGTTTAAACTTGGGTTTGGTCAATTGTGCTAATTTCTTTGGGGTACAAACATTAGACTTCAATTACCCATTACTTTACGATAATGAAGAAGCGTGTTTTACTGGAAGTTATGACGGATTTTTGCTGACCAACTATTTTGTTGATTTCGCTTCTAACTCTCGAGCTATAATTGAAAATTCTTGAGGTTTTGTCGTATCTATGTAACTTTCCCGAAGCTATGGCAGACTTTGCGGCTTTTGAAAGAGAAACTACCAAGGTGGCTCTGGTTGTAAATGAGCGCAAGACACAGTATATGTTTTCTTCGAGTAGAACGAAAAGGTTGGGACTCTCATATTGATGTTGAAAACTACTTTGGATGTTGTCAAGGATTTCGACTACCTTTGCACCACCGGCGCGATGAAGAACCAGCATCACTCTTGCCTATAAATGTTACTTTGGTCCCAGTAGGCATATGAGTTGTAAAAAGTTGTAGCTCTCGACAAGCGAAACTTGCACTACAAGACGCTCATCTTTCTAGTATATCGTAAGGCATTGACATAGTCAAGCGACATCCAGCGGCTGAGCTGGATAAAGAAGCTACTGCGAGAAAGATCATCAATGCGGCTATTGAAAGGTGACGACGAAGGGGCAAACCATGGTTCCTTTGGATGGACCAGGTAGAGAGCACACTGACTAGCTTTTAGTATCATAGATTGGAGAAAGCGTGCGTAAAGCAGAGTCTCCTGGATTCGTCGCGTAAATAATAGAACTGAAAACTGGTTCACGAATTCAATGTGCTGCCCACTCATTCGTAGGTTCCGAGCAAAACGCCGTGACTGAAGCATATAGTTCTGCACAGAGCTGGACATGAGCAGAAAAGGTGCTCAATAGTTTCTACCTCTTTGTTGTCCCAGTAGATCCTGCAAATATCGTAAGACGCGGCAGAAAGCCTAGCACATAGCCCCGCTGCTCGCTTATAGTTGTTTTCAGGAGAGTGCAGTTAAGGGATCACTAAAAAAGATTCAAGAATTTAATTTTCTAAACTCGATACAACACGATTCATACGAAATTCCATGAAATTTAGATTCCTTATTTCATTAAAACGATTTCCTGACTTATCGTTTTACGTTTTTTAAATTTTCAGTTTTCTTGCTCGCCTGCCAACATGCCCTTATAAAAGGCATTTTACTCTTTTCCTCTCTCTCTTTGAAAATACATGTTAATAGTCATATTTTATTCCCCATTTTTAAAGGCAATTTCTCCAGAGGTTTCGTTTTGTATAGTCAACTTTCCTTCGACTTCTTCTTTCCAAAACGGCAGCAGCTATTAGTGTTAATTTTTTATGTATGTATGTGTGTGAGTGTCTTCAATCATTGAGTGTGTATGTGTGCTCTTCTTACCTCCCTTAATAATGGCGTCTTCGTTTTAATTTAAATTTCTAGCTACTTATTCGGTTTTTTTAACTTTGCTTTGTTTTTTTGGGGTTGTCACAATTCAATCAGCCCACATTTTTTTTATTTTGTGTGTTGGCTGTAATAAATAAATACAAAATTAGATTTGCCCTCAGGGGGCGGCAGGCAGGAAACCAACCACTCAATCGAGTCAATTCCATGCATGTGATTTAACAATGAAATGAAAAAACAATTTCCATCTTAAGTGGAAGGAGCTAAAGAGCACACATATGAAAAGAGAGAAATGACGCTGTGATTTGAATTTGTTGCTCGGCCAATTTGCAAATTTGCACAAAAAGTGTACAGGGGGCAAGAAGAAGAAGAAGAAGAAGAAGAGAAGGAGAAGAAGAAGAAGGAGAAGAAGAAGCAGTCGCCAAACTTAAAGCCACAGCAGAGAGCAAAAAGCGGTAAAGCAAATAAACAGTTAATGCTTTTATGCAAATTTATGCCATTAACACAAATAAGCAACGCAGTCGATGTTAGAGTAAAATTTTAAAACAATTTGTCACTCAAAAGTCGAGTCTGCATGTGTGATAAGCAAGAAAAACAAATACAAATTCAGATAAAAGCCAAAATCAAAGCATAAATAGCAACTACAGAGAGAAAGAGAAAGAGAAAGAGAGAAGGAGAGAGAGACAAAGAAGAGAAAGAGAGAGAGAGAGGCAGCGATAGCGATAGAGCTGCGAATGATAATGAGGATGTCAAGATTCAGTTTGGGATGCATGCATGATGAAGTTGTGGCAGTGACAAGTAGCACGTCTGAGAGCAACAACAACAACAACGTTGCCAAAAATCAAAGTCATTGAAAATTAAAAGTAATTTGTTTGCTAAAACGCCCAAGACATTAGCCAGGTTAGTTGACTGGTTTTGGGTGAAAGCAAATTGTAATGTGAAACTCATGCAAGTGGCAAGACGACAGTCAAAAGCACTTACGCATACAGACACACTGATACACTCACACAGATGT
The DNA here is from genome assembly GCA_035041775.1 of Chymomyza caudatula. Lineage (NCBI taxonomy): Eukaryota > Metazoa > Arthropoda > Insecta > Diptera > Drosophilidae > Chymomyza > Chymomyza caudatula. The sequence continues at coordinate 253,568 of JAWNKW010000032.1, read as the reverse complement.
AAATGTCAGACATGTATAAATAAAGCAGTTTCCTTGCGGAAAGACGCTGTTTGGAAACCATCCAAAAAGAAGGTCTATTAAATTTTTAACGTTTTGCCCAATGGAAAAAGCGTTGTTAGAACCGTTGGAGTGTATACACAATATGTGAAAGGAGTATCCTAAACGTACTAATTCTATAGGAGCAGCTAAAGATGGCTGATGAACAATTAGTCTGTACCAAATTTCAAAGGTGGTGACATGTAAAACGTGTCAGAAAACCTTCCTTCAATACAATATTTATAAAGACCAAAGGGTAACAGTTTCCAAAGTAATAACATTTCGTCTATTCCAATCGTAGTTTCATGCATCCCTTAATCCTTTCCAGCTCGTTTTTAAACAAATTGAATTTCAGCCAAAAAGTATGCAAAAAAACAGACGGTTTTTGACATAATAGCTGTGACGCTCAGTTAAACGACACTTGTTGGATCGTATTACTGTTCTGTAAGCAATGCATACAATGATACTTAAGAAAGTGTGATAAGATATAACTGACCTAGTGAACATATTTAGATAGGCGTATCTTTCAAGGACAAAGGCCCAGCGGTCTAACATAGTTAATAATTAAACAAATGCTAAAACTCTAGGTAACCACCTATGTTTCCTTATCAACTTATAAAGATATGATATTGTTTACATAAAGTTACACTGAGAAACAAAATTATAGGCCCAAATTTTTCTTTGAAACGTACTTTTATAAGCGAGAATGTAACGTCTTAAATCAAAAATGTTCGAAACACTTGTGTCACTGACTTCCAGCACCAAATACATGACTATTTGCCTCAGTGTAAAAGTGTTCATTATCTTGTTTTTGCCAAGGAATTTTCCGATCTTAAGATAATCATTGACATAGAAACAGTGTGTAAGCGGCACACTTACATAGGTCTATAAAAGGGCCAGAACATGTTGAAGCTCCAACAGTTATTTGCATTAACTTAAGCCGTAAGCAATGTCGTATAACCCGCAGACAAGCTATAATGCAGAGCAAAAGATCTGGAGCGGTCCCGAAGAACGGCCTCACTTTTCAACGGACTTGTCAGTTGGGGAAATTATATATAAAGAGATGCGAAAACTGAAGAAGGCGTTAATTATATGCGCATTTCAAAATAGATCTCTGCCACGGAGCATACGGTGCTCACATGCGAGGAACTGCTACTGAATGCTGAGCGTGTTGCTAGCTATATGCGGCAGTTAGGTCTACGGCAAAAAGATGTAGTAGGAATCATGGCTCGGAACACAACGCACATATCCGCCGTAGCGTATGCATGCTTCTTTAATGGCATACCATTTCACTCCCTGAACGTAACATATGAGCAGGAAACTATTAACCAGTTGTACAATATAACGAAACCGCGACTTATTTTTTGCGATGGTGACGAGTACGAGAGGATGCGCAACGCTACTACGAACTTGGATGTCAAAATAATTACCATGCGCAATCATCGGAAAGGTGTGACCAGCATAGATGACATACTGTTAACGTCTGTGGATGCGGGTTTTCTACCTTGGCGCTTGAAAGAAGGCAACAATCAAACGTTATGCATTTTATGCTCCTCGGGCACTACGGGTACTCCAAAGGCGGTTACAATTAGCAATTGGTGTCGTAGCGATAGCAGTTTACTCACGACAGATGTGCTGTTTTCGCATACAACCCTAGATTGGATTTCTGGCCTAATGATACTACTCGGAAATGGCTTATTTAGTACCAAGCGCATAATAGCCGACAATGCCTTCGATCCCGCCTTTATGCTAGGCCTTATAGAAAAGTATAAAGTGACTTGGGTTATGCATCCTCCCGCGGCCATGGCGATGTTAGCCAATTGCCCTGAGTTCAAAACATCTAATCTAAGTAGCATTCGCTCTTTCACATATACTGGCGGTCGTTCCTCCTTAGATGTGCAGCAAACTATTAGTAAGCGCCTGCAAAAGTACAGCTTACGGCAAAGTTATGGCTTTACAGAGTTTGGTGGCGCGGCTACGATTAATTGTTATTTGGATAAAAAGCCCAAATCGGTGGGACGCTTAGTAGCCGGTAAAAAATTGAAAATTTTAAATGAGCGTGCCGAAGCCCTTGGACCGAATGAAGTGGGCGAAATATGTGTCTATAACGGAAGGTACTGGGCGGGCTACTACGGAAATCCAAACGAGACACAAAATATGCGAGATCAAGAGCAGTGGTACCATTCTGGTGACTTGGGCTATGTAGACGAAGATTATTTTCTTTATATAGTTGATAGAAAGAAGGATATGCTTAAGTATCAGAATATAATGTACTATCCTAATGAAATCGAGGAAGTTATAGCAAGAATGCCGCAAGTGGCCGAAGTGTGTATTTTTGGAGTATGGAACGAGCTTGTGGGTGAAAAGGCTGCCGCGGCAGTAGTTAAGAAACAAGGTGTTACTCTGAGTGCTCAAGATGTTATTGATTTTGTGAAGAAGAATATAACTACTCAGTATAAACAATTAAATGCAGGTGCTATCGTCGTGGACAATCTGATACTAACGCCGACTGGCAAAACGAATAGGCGCGCAAATCTAGAGCACTATTTGGAGACTCGGCAAAGTTTTGTTTAAAAATTTAGATTATTAGGGTAAAAATGATTGCTAAGCATTTCTTTTAGAAAATGAACACATGTTAATGATTTGAAGAAAATACAACTTTTTAATTACCTATTAATGTAGACTATATTTTTCAAATTTTTCCGCCCAGTCCGTTAATTTGTTTACATTTTTCCCTAAGCAAACAGTTATCTCTCGCTTCTCGTATCTCTTAACAGACAGAGAGACTATAAAATATTGTTTAAAAAACTCTAAACATCTGTGCTGATAAGCACAATTAACGTCAGCTGTGAGAGACTCACAAGACAATGCAACACAAAGTCCAACGGCACTCTCGGGGTTTATATATATAAGATTGCCAGACACGAAAGTCACTTACAGTAGTAAATTGGAAGTAACGTTAAACATGTTAGACAGCGCGGAATCGAAATACGATGAAGCATGCAAAGTATGGATTGGTAAAGAGGAGCGTTTCTACTTTGCACCAGATTTGTCCATTGGAGAAATTATCTTTCATGAAATGAGACGCCACCCTAACGAAGTGGCTCAGGTATGTTGCTTCGAGTAAGTTGCTCCGAAATACATCTAAAATGTGTCTGTAAACAGATCTCGGATACGGAGAATACGCTGCTTACCCGTAAGCAGTTGCTAGTGAATGCTATGCGCGTGGCTACATATATGCGTCAACTTGGACTGCAGCAGCAAGATATAGTAGGAATCATGGCTCGAAATACGACGCATATTTCAGCCGTGGCCTACGCTTGCTTCTTCAATGGCATACCCTTTCACTCGCTGAACGTGGCCTATGAGCAAGAAACCATCAACAAGTTATATAATATAACTAAACCGAAACTTATTTTTTGCGATGGAGATGAGTATGAAAAGATGCGTGATGCTACAAAAAAACTGGATGTCAAAATAATTACCATGCGAAATCATCGTAAAGGTGTGACCAGCATAGATGATGTACTGGCAACTTCAGTAGCGGAAGATTTTCTACCATGGCGCTTGCATGAAGGCAACAATCAAACACTCTGCATTTTGTGCTCCTCCGGCACGACGGGTGTACCTAAGGCAGTGACCATTACTAATAGCTTCAAGTGTTATAGCTGGATTAGTTTGAATTCTAATGATGTGCAGTATTCGCATAGCACCTTGGATTGGATAAGTGGTTTCTTGACACTAGTTACAAATGGTATTTACGGCACTAAACGCATTATAGTCGACAATGTTTTTGAACCTGCACATCTGGTACGCCTAATTGAAAAGTATAAAATCACTATGTTGATACAAGCGCCTTCTCATCTGGCCATGTTCGTCCATTGTCCGGAATTCCAACATGCAAACTTGGACAGCATACAGAGCTATTGTATAGGTGGCGGACGCTCTTCCTTGGAGGTAAATCAAGTCATAAGAAATCGTTTAAATAAAGGAAAATTAGTGCAAATGTATGGATTTACGGAGCTAGGCAGCTTATGTTCAAGCAACAGTGATACTAATACCAAGCCCGGCTCAGTGGGTCGCATCATGGCTGGCTACAAAATGAAGATACTCAGCGAGAATGGCACAGCTTTGGGTCCAGATGAACTAGGTGAAGTGTGCATATATAGCGGTCAATTTTGGGCGGGTTACTACAATAATCCGGAAGAGTCCGAAAACATACGCGATGAGGATCTATGGTTTCACACCGGTGATATAGGCTATGTGGATGTTGATGGTTATCTCCATATAGTCGATCGCAAGAAGGACATGCTAAAATATCAGAATATTATGTATTATCCCAATGAAATCGAGGAGGTTATAAACCAAATGCCACAAGTGGCTGATGTTTGTGTTTTTGGTATATGGAACGAATTTGTTGGCGATGAAGCAGCTGCTGCAGTGGTTAAGACGTTGGGAACGGAACTTACAGCACAGGATGTTGTGCAGTATGTGGAGAAACATGTATGCGCCAAGTATAAGCAGCTAAATGGCGGAGCTCTTGTAATGGAAGAACTGTTACGATCTCCGAACGGTAAAACTAATCGAAGAGCAAATAAGGAGTATTTCTTGAAAAGTAAAAGTGTTAAATTTAGCGAATAATGTGCACAATTGATATAAACTTTGTTTTGTTGTTGTTATTTTGGTCATGTAAAGGTACAAGTTGTTTGTCACTGAATAATATACATTTTAATTTAAGTTAACGTTTAAACCATTTTTTGTTGATTTTGCATTATTAAATACCGATTAAGGGGATATATCGTCATTGCCTATAAAATGTTTAGATTAATTTCCACTCGAGAGTTCTATGGCGATACAGTTAGATTCTTTCTCTCGCTTTGCCAAGATCTCTACGATTTACTGCAATTAGGTTAACAGTTCTCTGTGGCTCTCTGAGCAATTCCGTCATTCTTGCTTAAGCAAGCCACTGTTAGAGTTGCAAATGTTAACGCCCGCTCTTGATGTTAACAGTTGACTCTTTATGTTAACAGCAGATTGCTGATGATGATAACATATGAATCTATAACCTACTTACCGCCTTATCTATAACAATTATACTTAACATTGCCAGATGTGGTGATTGACAGTCGCTGTCAATTAACATTGAACAATCAGCGCAATTTACACTAATTGTTTTAATAGCTTTATTGATAATATTAATGTAATATACTGGTTGTTATTGTTGAAGATCGCTTTGAATAAACTTTTACTGCAATAGATGCTCTTCAACAGTATGAACCGGGCCTACACCGGAATTTATTTATGATCACGGTGCTCTAATATGCCACCAAGGCGAACACATAGCACAACGAATCCTCAGAGAACAACAGCCGCCCTTGGGTAGGTGCGAAGTGTATCTATCACCTTTTCTGCTTTGTGGGCAGCAGCACCCGGTTGGAAAACGCAACTCCACACCGAACACAGCGTTCTGCCCGCGATTTGGGTGTCAACCACAGCCACCACGATACTCCAACTAGGGCTCGGTTGGCGCTCCCCTTTTAGCCCCGACAGGCTCGAATTTGGGGAACCCCAACCGTGTTGGCAAAAATGCCCGGGAATGGTTACCCACGCACCTCCTGTGGCACTACCATCAGTCGCCGTCGCTATATAGTTGCTGTGATATTCTTTGATAGCAAGTCATAGTATTGTGATGTGCATGCTATGAGATGCTATATATGCGTCAACGAAGCGTTAGAGGTATTTAGTGGACTAAACCCAATAACGATGAACACCCTAGATCTCGCTAGCCAAACAACTCTTTATTCCAACAAACTTTTCCTCTTACTTTTATTTAATGTTCTAAATACACATAATGCTCTACATAAAAAAATTATACAAATGTAATGCTTTTAATTTCTTGTTTGCATTCAGATCAAGTTCAACTAAGTTTAAACCTGGTAGATATGATCGCCTTTATCAATGACATAGACCCAAGCCCATTTTAAGAGTCTCTCATTTAAAGCTTACTTTTTTGTTTTATGAAATGCTCCTTATTTGCCCGCCTTGAGATTTTACCATTGGGAGTGCGCAGCAGATCATCCATTATAATAGCTCCAGCATTAAGTTGCTTGTGTTTTGCGCTCAAATGCTTTGCAACGTAGTCAATAACATCCTGAGCCGTAAGTTTAGCACCATGCTTTGCCGTTACAACTGCAGCTGCTTCATCGCCAACATGTGGATTATGTGTGCCAAAAACCAAAACTTCAGCCACTTGAGGTATTCGCGTTATGATCTCCTCGATTTCTTTGGGACAGTACACTTTATTCTTGTACTTAAGCATATCAATCTTACGATCCACTATATAAAGATAACCATCAGCATCCACATAGCCCATGTCACCAGTGTGGAACCATTGCTGCGAATCTTGTATCTTTTTGCTTGCTTCGGCATTGCCGCAGTAGCCTGGCCAGTAGAGTCCGTTATAAATGCACACTTCACCCAATTCATTTGAAGCCAAAGCTGTGCCGTTCTCGCTTAGTATTTTCATTTTATAGCCAGGCAAGAGACGGCCTACCGATCCGGGTTTCTTACCAATATCAGTATTAATGGTACAGCAAGCGCCTAGTTCCGTAAGCCCATAAGCAGCACTATATGCTTCTTTAGGCAAACGTGTTCTTAGAGTTTGAGTTAGTTCCGTTGAACTGCGCCAGCCTCCCATTACATAACTGCGTATGCTAGCCAAGTTTGCCTGCGGGTATTCCGGACAATTGGCTATCTTCGTGGCACCAGAGGGTCCCTGCAGAAGCAAACTAATTTTATACTTTTCAATGAGTTTCAAAAGAAATCCAGGTTCTACGGTTGCATCGGTTACGACGCGTGTGTGTCCATAAACACCACTTATGACCATGGTTAGGACACCAAATAGCCAATCCAAGGTGCCAATGCCATGGGAGAACTGCACGTCAGTGGACTTCAATGCAATCCAGTTGTACAACTTTGCGCTATGAATTATGGGCACAGGTCTAGGTGGTTCCGTAATACCTGATGTATTCAATATGCACAGTGTATGTTTATTAGCCGCTTTTATAGGCCAAGGTAGGAAATCCTTATCTAGCCCAGTCTCCAAAACATCGTTTATGGTAGTCTGACCTTGAAAATGATTACGCATTGTGATTATTTTTACATCCAAGTTCAAAGTAGCTGCATGCATCTTATTATACTCTTCGCCATCGCAGAAGATAAGACGCGGTTTAGTTGTTTCATATAATTTTTGTACAGTTGCCTGATCAAATCTGAATGAAAGACAATGGAAGGGTATGCCATTAAAGAAGCAAGCGTAGACCACGGCAGCCAAATGTGTCGTATTGCTGCCCATGATTCCTATTACATCTTTTTGCTGTAGACCCAATTCACGTAAATAGGTAGCCACTCGTATAGCATTATTTAGCAGCTCTCCACGAGTAAGCACTGTCTTTTCCGATTCCGAAATCTACAAGTGAATCACTTTGATTACATTTTACATCTTCATTTGGCCATAACAAACGTGTTATACTTGCGCCACATCTTTGGGATGACGTCGCATTTCTTCGAAAATAATTTCTCCTATAGAAAGATCTGTTGCATAATAGGAACGTGCTTCTTCTTTACCGCTCCAAACTTTGTTTGCAGCATCATAATTTGATTCCGTGCTGAATGACATTGTTATTCTTCGGGTGGCTAAGTTACTACTAAACATAACATAAGCACAAAATCTCATTATAAATGAAAAATGCTCATTATGACTACACACTTGGCAGTATGCAAAAACTCAAATCAACAAATTTTTTGTACTCTTTTGCAGTGCTTGCCAATGCTCTGCTATTTAATAGTTTTGCTCTATTGATATTGCTACTGCTCTGAGAATGAACTACGAAAAGCAGAGTATTAGGCCAAAACTCCAGACACTTTGCTATTGCTCTGCTACGATAGATGTGCTCTTGTAGCTCAGAGCAAATAGCAAACGAGCAGCTACGACCGAATTGCTGTCGGGAGCCGTAGCAATTGAATGAAAAATTCCGTAACCGTCACCGACCATAGCTAAACGTATATTACTTTTCTGCTCTACTTTTGACTATCACTCCAAGTAATAAATGCTTATTAGTTTATTAGCCATCTCAAAAATAAAAACACACACAGTCAAATACGTCGTGGGCTGTTTTTACACCCGCGCAACTTTTGGAAAATTTTAAGTAAATCAACGCACATGAATGAAAAAAACGCGCTTGGTTATACCCTGTACACAAAGTGCAAAAGGGTATAATAGATTTGTGCAATGTTTGTAACAGGCAGAAGGGTCACACGTGGAAGACCATATGTTCCATGGGCAAAAATGATCAGAAGCAATAGCCGAGTCGATTCAGCCATGTACGTCCGTCCGTATTGTAACATGTTTCTCAGAAACTATGAGACTTAGATCAAGCAACTTTTTACCATAGGATGCGCATTTTCCCGGAAAAGAGCAAGTTTATCGATTCATATTGACATCACCCACACCATAAAAGCTATCCAATTGAAACTTAGCACAGTCATGCACACTGTTATTGTGCATAAATTGTGTAAAATTTATCAAAATCGGATAAAAACTTTGGAAGATATGAGTAATAATGGGGCAATAAAAATAAACAGTTTGTAACGAACTCAGGCTTTTCCGCACGTTTATCAAAACAGAATTTATTGCTCAGAGGAGTGCTTGGCTTTATTTAACCATAAACCGAAAAAAAGTTTGCGCTGTTGTATAATCATGGACGAAACATATAACTATCCCAACACACCGGAGACTAAGCAGCAGTCAAAGGCAGTGTATTTCGAGAACCACGGATTTCCGTCGACCAACGAGGTTATAGTGAAAGTGCGATTTTATTTACAAAGATTATTTTGACAGGCTTGAAAAAACAGGTGATCTTCCATTAAAGACGAGCACAGTCGCCATGGAAAAAGTCAATAAATTGAGCTACTTATCCAGAGTAAACACCATATATCATTCTGTTACCAAACATGAAGAGATCTGGATTGAATGAATTGATCATTACTGATATTCCAACAACCCTGTTCGAAATTTACCAAGCTAAAAGAAGAATATGTCGAGAAAAACAAACATCCGAAAAGAATCATATTTCGTTAGGAAAGTCACTGACTTCTTAAACTTTCCTCATTTTCCACTGTTCTAGAGAAGCGGAACAAGTGATCTACCTATGTTAAGTACACCTTGCATTGCACTAACTAATATACGCTGTTCTAAAAGCTTTTCGATTAACTGTGCTACTATTATACTACGTTCCCATCTTATCTGTTCGAAGCGCCGAAAGAGAGCAGATCTTGCTCATATCAGAATATGTGCTACTTGCTGCTGAATTCTTGCACACAGCCTGAAAGTATGCCTTCCATTGTGATAGAATACTTCAGTACAAGGCCCACGGTACATAAATACTGCAGCTTTTTAATGGTTAACTGCTGCAAATCTTTATTGGCCATAAAAACAATACGAGTTAATCATATACATAAGCTTTTTGCTATAATTGAGTAATAAGTTACTTAATTGCATTTTTTCACATTTATGCGTATTACATTTACTGAAAATTTAATTCTATATAATAAAGTTATTTAATAAATGTTACTCTCTTCTTTTACAGGTGAGTTATTTTCAATTTTCATTGAAGCGCCACTTCCGTTGTCCATTTTGTGAGTATAAATCAGCGCAATAATTATGATAAATTATTATGTAGAAATCTTTGTGCAAAAGATTTATAAGACTTCTCAAAGATGTGGCTTTCTTGCTTCATAAGCTTGTTAGCTCTTGCTGTCTATTATTTTTACCTATATATTTATATATATATATATATATATACACATTATATGACTAGGTTGTTGTTGTTGTTCTTACGCGCAACTTTGGCATATTTTGTAAACTTTATTATTAGCTAACTTGAAACTTTTGAACAGATTTCAAACCCTCAATTTGATGTGCAAGAGTTTTATATTAAACTTGAAAGCTTTTGGGCAAGTATTTATCTGTAGTACATGAAAAAAAAATGAAAAAAAAAATCATTTTTGTAGCCATTTCAATTAAAATGGCAAATAAAATGATTGGATATTGAAATATTTACCGCAAATGCGGAAGGTAAAAGTGCTGCTGATTTTCGCTACATATTTTCATTGCCTTTATCTCTCATTTTTATGCTTAAACGTTTTTGTGGTTGCAACCTTTAAAACCAAAAGCAAAGTCAGTCTACTGAAAAATGCAGGCAACAGAAACTGGTTTACGTTGCATGTGGCAACAACAATATCCAATAACCACAACAACAACAACAACTGAGCTGCAAAGTAAATATTTTTGCAATGCAAAACCAAGAGGAGAACGTTACATTGTTGCCAAGTGCGTATGTGTGTGTGTGTGTGTGTATCTGTGTGTTTGTATCTGTGTTTGTTTTTTGTTCTTGAACTTGGCCAAAGTCAAAGCCAACATCTTGTGGCAACTTGGCAGCATTTGCGCCAGCGCAATGGCAACAACTTTGTCTGCTGGCGGCTTGATTGTTAGCTGATTTGTTTGGGCCATTCTGATATTTTTGTATAATTGCTGTCCGCCTAGGCGATAATGTGAGAATGTAGCGCACTACACATGTCGTTGCAACTTCATTAGGGTCAATAAACGCCAGAAGTCAGTCAGTCAGTCGGCTAGTGAGAATAATCAGTGACTAACTTGCTCTTTTTTCTTAGCATGGCCATGATCGTGGTTTCCGTTGCCAGACTCTAAACTCAAGTAACACGAACGACTAGTAGTTTCTAAGTCTTGGAAAGCAGTGTCTAACTAGTTTATTAGTGACTAATTAAGACTCTTACTCGGATTCCAACTCTGATCTTTGTTTTTTTTTCTATACAATTGAAATCGTTTTATTGCAAATGAAGAATGACTTCGTTTACACAGTGTGTTATTCAGGTGTATTCAAAACGTATTACACTTAGTTCATAGAATTCAAGTTGCACTCTTATTGCTACAACAATATTTAAAATGAGAGTCTCATAGAGCAAAGGCTTTGAAAAGGTTGTGCATTAGAGAGACAAAACCTTTTGACATTTTGTAATTGAACATTTTGCAGATTATTTGAATCTATTGCTTATAACAAACTTAACGCTACTCATTTGAAATTTTAAATGTAATACGAGGTCCGCCTTTAAATCTGAATGATTTTTATCGTGAAGTTTTGAACGTGATAATACTTAGAAAGTGTTCAAATAAGCAAGCTTCTTGTTTTCTTAAAGGTAACGTGAAAAGTTATCCTCGGCGAAGAATGCAAATCCAACTGGGAACAATTTCGTCTGATTATCTCAACAAACTTAATTTGATTTTGAGCGATAAAGGACCCTTTAGAAACACAAAATATAGCGGTTAAATCTTGGATTTCGTGAAGATATTTCAAAACCCCTTTTTTTTGCCACAATTTGATTGTGCAATATCGTCAAGTGACATATCGTAAGATTGAGGCATTCCTGGGAATTAAGTCCTTCCATTCAATATTGCATGAACACGTGGGCGCTACGAAGATTTGTTCACTTTGGGTTACGCTTAATTTGACTGTCGTCCAAAAGAAGGCTCGAGTAAATTGGTGGAAACAAATGTTAGAAATGACGAATCTTATATCTGTGCGTATGACCCCGAAACTAAACAGAAATCAACCGAGTCAAATGCAATAAAAGTTTCTCGTCCAACAAGCACTTTATATCAAATGGTTGAAATTTTTTCTGTTAGCATAAAGATTCGCCGGAACGATTCTGCCAACTCCAAAATATCAAATGCCCAATATAGCAGACAGTTACCACCAGAGAGCCACTAGGCAAAAGTAGCCATGTCTGGTTAAAATATTTACGGGTAAGGCGTAAAGGTAAAACTTTCTTCACAATAGCTAGACGGAAGGTTAGAGTGTTTGATGCCAAGGTGACGGTAGCTAACTCTCGCATGCCACGATTGGAGCTACGTCATTCGGAGTGCCAAAAGTGCTTTGAAAACTGGTACAAACGTTCGCAAAAGTCTATCGAGTTTCGTAGAGAACATTTCTCATCATTTATGAACAGTTTTAATTCATAACATAACTAGATGACTTCGACTCCTGCCAACTCGCCAACCCTCGTGCTACCAGAGACGGATTCCAGTTTTTTAGTAGGCAAAATAGTTTGTCTATTTCTATGAACACCTAGATCTCGTACACCATACCATCAAATCTTAGCATCTCAAGGCGTTGAGCTTGTTCATCAGGAGTTCGAAGAACACTTATTGCATGAACGCGTTTCGCAAACTCGGACCTTGGAGCAGGCCTTGCTCTGGTCGTTGGTGCACTCGTTCCTTTCTTTGTTGTTGAGCATGTCAAGTATTCCTGCCGGTGTTCCCTATCTTGGAGCGGCTAGACATTACTTGAAAACAATCGATGGTTAAGTTTGCTATTAGAACTCAAAATAAAAACAGACTACATCCATACATGCATCGCAGAACTATATTATAACATTAAAGAAATACCCGACAGTGGACCCTGTACCCTTTTTTGCTCCATAAACACTACATCCAAAATACGTTAAAAGTATTTTAGTAGTTTATTTTCAAAATCGTACTATACATTCGAAAAATGTAGCTATCAGGACTATTGCGCCATCTATCGGTATGGAACCTTTGCTAAGCTTTCCCACAGACTATACCAATGTCAATCGGTTTAGTGGATATTAAATTTTAGACATTCGCACCCGGAACGAACATGTTTCGATATAATAGATAAGTAATCTAACAAAGTCTTGATGGTTTTTCGTGTTAGTTTTGAGTCAATCTGATCACAGCATACTATATATCCATTCCTATGAAAGCACAAAAGTGGTGTTCCAATGGGTATTGAAAACATACCAACAAATAGTTCTTGACCCCAGAGTTCTATTAGGCTGAAAATCCTAAGAAAGCAAGCCTCAGAACTCTCTTCAGCTTAGCGTAATCTTGATTCCTATGTTATCTTAGCTTGAATATATGATATTCTTCATTCGAGTTCCTATTCAGCTGTCGGAAAGTGCTTAGAGACCAGCTGCCCAAATAGCTGACAGATATGAACAGCGACAGTTCTGCAAATCTTGGCCATATAAATACTCTTTCCGCTTAGAATCGGTTTTCGTAGATTATCATACCACAATTTTTTTTTTTTTTTTTTGTGTTGCATTACAGAGTGTCTAGTCGTTGGTTCGTTATTTGGTCATTTACCTTCTGGCAGCGTATTTTATGTTGCCAACTTAGCGCATTGCTCGATTCGTCTTGGCTTATTGCATGTTGTTAGCTGATTTTTTTTTTTCTTCTCAACGTTTTGATTTACCCGCTGCAAATGTGCATGCATTTAAGCGTTCAGTTCACACAGTCTGATAAACTGACTGACGTTGATGATCTTGCTGTTGAGGTTGTAGTTGTTGCCACCATTTGTTGGCCATTTTTAGCCAGTTGTTGTTTGTAGCTCTTTTTGTCGCCGTCAGTTTGTCCGTAGACATTTTTTTATGTTATTGTCGTCTAGCCTGTCTGCTTTGATTTTTGTTACAAATTTAGCAAGAATTCATGAGAAATTCTACCATACTGCAAGTCACAATCTCTCTGGTCAATGCACGCGTCTTAAAGCCATCATCAGCATCATCAAAATGATTATCAACTTCAGCGTCATCTCAGCATCATCAAGTGGTTTGACTTGTCTAGCGGTGCTACAATCTGGTACTTGGACTTGCTGTAAAATCTGCATTCTTGCCAGAGACCAAGTCCACATTAAATGCTAGAGTCACTTGGTCTGCCGCTGTCGCAGTCGCAGTCGCTGCTGCTGCGCGTCAGTTGTTTGTTTGTTGTCTGCTGCGCTGATTTTCCGCCGGAAGTTGATTGCAGTTAGCAGTTGGCTCAACTGTTGAGGCTATTGCTTGCTGTTAACTAACAGAAAAGCTTTCACTTAACAGCCTTGTGTGCTACCCCTGCGCTTTATCCTTAAGCTTAACAGCCACACAGCTTTTATGTTAACTACCCCAGCTGGTATAACAGTTGAGTTCGTAGCTCTCTTAAACCATTTCGCCGCTCTCTTAGCTTTTTTAGTAGCACTAAAACCGGTTCTTGGACACACTAGTTGCGCATTTATTATGCATGGCATGGACTTAAGCATTTTCCTGCTTCCTGTTGGCACAGCGCGCTCTTAACTTGCTTGTTAACACGCTGTGCATGTGTGTGTGTGTGCATGTGTGTGTGTGCATGTGTGTGTGTGCATGTGTGTGTGTGTGTGTGTGTTATACGATGTGTGCCAAGTGATGCCTGTTGTGCGCGCTGCTACGCTTCTCTGCACTCTTTTTGGGCTTGATTTTCGATCAGTTTTTGCGCACGTTAAACCTTGGCCTTGAGGCCCTTAAATGGCGCGCTAAGTTGGCAAACTTGGCTATCATAAGATGTACCAGATCCTGTTTATTTTTCGAGTAGAGCTGCTCTGAAATCGAAGTCTGACTTATGTGTTGTATGTGGAATTACTTGTCTCTGAGTTTGTTTGATCTCTTGATTCAATTTTATAGCTAGTTTTTTAAAATTTTATTTAGATTGACAAACATGCGCCTCATTAGCCATTAGTTTTAGCTAAAACCACAATAACAATAAAAGCTGTTGCCTGTAAACTACAATTGAGGTAAATTCCAAGCTGAGATAGCGACAGAGCTGTAAGTAAAGCTAAAGCTACAATAGCAGCGGCAGGAATAAAGCCCCAGCTAAGTACTATAAATCACAATTTAAGCAGTAAAAAAATAAGGAAAACAAAAGCAAAAAAAAAATTTCAAAGACAGCCAACTCCTGCAGCGTCTACTTGTTGTTTATACCCTGTACATATGGGATCAAGGGCATTATAGATTTGTGCAATGTGTCTAACAGCAGAAGGAGGCGTGGCAGACCAACTTTTGAATGAAGTTTTCTTTTCAGCCTTTTCCACTCCGTGTTATCAAAGGTATCAACGCATGCAAGGCCTACTCCTTCGTCACTTTCCTTGATCAGCCGCAAGACCTTTCTCCCAAGAGCTTCTTTGCCTATACACACAACATGAAGTTTTAGAATGACAATTTAGTCGTTAGTTAGTTACGGAGTACTTTCGCTCAAACATTCCAAAGACAGCTCTTAGAGTGAATATGGGAAAGATGAGCGTCTTGTAGAGTGTTAGTTTCGTCTGGCGAGAGTGGATTCTACTGCTCATTTGGCTATTCAGACCAAAGTAGCATCGAGGGGTAAGAGTAATGCGCAAACTGTATTAGATTAGATTTATGGTGGGTGCGATGGCTAATCAGAGAAGGTTGACCCATCCCTAGCACTCAAGCAATCTTGCCCATACCCAAAAGAGAAAATTAAGAAAGAGAAAGGACAGTTGAAATGAGTGAAAGAGAACGAAACCCAACCATACACACAATCTTCCCAACTCTCGTGCACTGTTTTTAGATCCCATTTTATCCCATGGAGCGTTTACTTTATTTTGGGGCAGAGTATCCCATATTCGGATACTGCTTAGACTGTAGCACATTTTCTTCTTCATGTTGTTGCTGCTGTTGCAGTCTGGCTAAATAATTCCAATCAGCAAGCAAACTGCAAACGATGCGCTCCAGTCGCTACGCGAAGGTCGCCAAAGGTAACCTCGATGTAGGGAGCGAGAGAAAGGGAGAGTGCAGAGAGCAGCAGCAACATCGCCTTATTATCTACGCCATTGTTGTGTAGACTAAGCTGCCCTTTCATTCCGCTCTTCCTCCGTCGTACCGCCGTTGCCTTTATGAAAACTTGATTTTTGTTTCCTTTGGCCAAGACCAAATTATATTCTATAACGACTTTTGACTCCTTTTGCTGCTGCCTTGGCTTTTGGTCATGTTCCTTATTTTGTGTTTGCTTTTGGCAGCGCTTGGTCTTGAAATTAAGTAAATTGAAATGAAAATTTAGTTAAACCCTTTTTTGGGGTTTTCGCAATGATTGTAAGAAGCGGTAGCCAGAGAATATTGCGGTAACTAAAAAAAATTATAGCGAGCTAAACTTGTCAGTTATTTCGTTTATATTGTAACTGTTAATGGAAGTCATAGCACCGCGATTCAATGAAGGGTTCTCTCTTTCTCTGTAGTAACACTTTAAAATAATACTTTCGTTTGTTAGCTCAGTTTTAGAAATATGAACATCTGTTTTGAATTTCAATTTGCCGAAATTAAGATATCTTCAGTTCCTGCTCGTCTTTCTTTATAGTACAGTTTTCGCATCCCAGTGCCAGACGAATAGTTCAACTATCGGTCGAATCGCACGAGATGACTCTCAGATAATGAAAGTAGAGTACATAATTTATATAAATTATAACAAAATTACATAAATATTATAAAAAGTTTATAGTAAATTAAGCTCACAGTTGAGGATTCAGATTCCTATGCTGCTTGGAAGCATGCCCAAGCACTTTTTGTTGCCCTTGTCAGAGATGCCTTTAAGTGGCTGGTGCGTGCACTTGAAGTACCAGCACAGGGAACCAGCAATCAAGAAGAAGCTTTCAAGTATCGTGGCCAAAAAACGTTATGCTCAACAAATCACGCTAATGAAAAGCATGGCGACTGCTATCAATGCAACAACTTGCACGAACACACAGCCCTACAAACACACACACACACACACACACACACACACACGCACACGCACACACACACACACATACACACACTAATACATACACAATCAATACTTAAGAAAGGACAAGTGGCAAGTAAATAAACTTAAAAAGTGCCACTCGATGTGAAGCAAAGGCGACCGACCAACTTATAGGCAAGTGAGTCAGTGTGCCAGTCAGTCAGACGACAGGGTGGCAACTTTGGCAACAGGATATGCTCAATAAATAGAGACGACTACGAAGAGTGTTGTTGGTGTTGTTGAAGTCCTTGCGTGCTATGACCCAATCCGCTTAGCGGCTTGTTGTTCCTGTTGTCCTTATTGGTTGTAAGTGGTTACAATGAGATTATGCTTCATTACGCGCCCGACAGCCTGCTCGTCGGCACCCGGACTTGACTGGTTGGCTACCAACCTGACTGCTAGACTGATTGACGGGTTGATGGCTTGACTGGCTGACAGCTTGACCGTTGGCAATCATAACGAGCTTTATGCGCGCCATTAGCATCGCGTTCACTGGCGATAATAGCAAAAACACTCCAACTAATGGACGCCGACTGGCATCCGGCACAACGTAGACGCCGCAGTGGTCGCAATTGTCGTCATCGTCATCGTCATTGCCGATATATGCAGGGAGGCAGCAATTGAAAAGTACTACTTGCAACAGGCGCACCCACACACTTACAGTTACACATCAATGCAAAAGCAACAGGAATCTCAAAAATGCAGGCAACATCAGAACGAGAAAGAGAGAGGGTGAGGTGAAGAGACTCTTGAACGAACAACGTCGCGAATAACCAACGTCATAATGATGATGTAGCTGCGCTGCGGTTGTTCGACATGATGATGTATTTGATCATTAGCGTAGTTAAGGGGTTTAAAGGTGCGCTTAGATATAAATAATATTATCGGAGAAAAGTGCACCACGATCTTTTGGATGGATTGCTGCCAGTTTCTATCTATGAAATATACCTTATTTACTGCGATGGTTCTAAGCGGGTTGCATCGCGCATCAAGACGGACACAGACATTCTTTACTCTATGTGTGTAAGTGATGCGGAGATTCGTTCTCGAGCACGCAAAACCTACAGCTTTTGGAGTTAGTGATCCAGTCTAAGATTCTTCAGTATCTCTGCTCTTCTGTAAGTGATGGATTAGTATTCCCGGTCTTTATATGTGTCCAAGGCACTATCCGACAGTAACTTTGTTGTATCGATTTAGGTGCTCTAATTCGATCGTTTTTCGAGCCTGTTTCTGCAAGCGCCTTTATTGCGGACAGACTTTCTGATAGTATTGCAACACACCTAAACTGGTACTTTCTGTCCTGGATTTTATCTGCACAATTTCATTTTGGATAACTCTGCTATATATATTTATGAGCCTATAGATCTTGGCCAATGTGTTCGGGTTCCCGTGATAAAGCTGGTACCTTCAATTGTTAAATTCGAGGTAGCTACGTAACTTACTTAGGGGCCTAACTCTTTCTTCTTCTTCTCTATAACTGTAGCGCGTCGCTCCTTGTGGGTGCTGCTGGAAGCCCTTCTAAAACCAAATTCCAACTACGCCCCTAATGACTATGTTAATCTGTGCTGCTGCAGCTAAAGATGGCTGGAATGGAGCTGTCGCTGCCGTTGCCGCTGCTGCCATGGCCATTGCCACACAATGCCTGTCGTTGCCAAAGTTGCCAAACTTGTTTCATTTGCGGTCGAAATATAATTGTGGTGGCAATGGAGATGGGTTTTGGCTTTGGGTGCAACGATGGATTGCGCTTTTCAACTGACTGTGAGGCTGTCCATTTTTTGTTGCTTGGAATTTTATTATTGAAAATGTTTCGATGGGTTTGTAGACTTCTCTATAGGTTGGCGCTTGTAGCAAATAAATTTGCAGCAGGGCTTAGGGTTGCCGCGCACCTGACTTGGACTCTTTGACTGACTGATTGGCAATGACTGGGTCAAGGGTTGCTCAATTGGCATGCTAACAATTTTTACAAGCAGCTTACCAGGGACAAAAAGATTTCACAAATTTGCCAGATTGTTGCAACCGGAATGCAAATGGCAAATACAAAATGCATAAAAAAAGGGACAGCCAAGTTGCCAGGGACTATGGAATGTGTTGATAATAAAGCAAAATGTGTGACGGGAGTAACCGAGGGGAGCGGCAGTGGCATAGGGTCTTTAACAGAGTGTTCGACTGCGCTGCAGTGAATAATTAACGATGTAAACAAACGCCAAGTGGCAAATAAGCCAAACAGTGGGCCAAGTTACTGAATTGCCTGGTTTAGTTCACTCTTAAGGGCCAACAATGCCAAAAGGGCATGCCAAATGTCAGGCTAAAATGATCAAGTACCAAGTACAGTGTGTGTTGCGGCCAATTAATGGTTAGAAGAGCAAATTTCAAGGAAGCTGCCAAAGATACGAAAAGTTTTTCTATATAGTGAAGCGTTGAAAACTGATGGGCTACTTTCATCGTTTTTTTTTTAATTTGTCGCTGATCATGAGACATGTACATCTTAAATTCCAAAGCGGCGTCTTTTCGAATCACTTTAAACCGCAGCTTACAGAACTTTTTTGTGTACAGAATGTCACTTACGTTGAATGGTTGCTGGAATAGTTGAAAGTTTTTGTTAGGAACACTCAAAATGTGTATTATAGTTAGGTTTTTCAAGTTCTGATATCCACACAGAAGTCGTTTGAAAATTGAGAATAAGGTTTCAGGATATACATATGTAGCAAAACAACAGCTTTAGTAAGTAACTTTAACCCAAAAAGAAACAAAATTATCTTTTCCAAACATAATAACTGAAGCACCGGAAAACTTGGATCCCGGTATAAAAAAGAATCCCGTTAAGTTAGATTTTTCAAAACTGCGACTGTTTCACAAGATTATGGAATAAAGTTATGGGGCAACCGCAAAGATTAGGGGATGCAGAGATTTACACCTCATACCGTGAGCCTATATTACAAAGAAACTGCAACTAGGATTGATACTGTGCGCCTATAACAAACCTGACCATAACAAACTGCTACCGGGTTACGACTAGAGCTGCAAAACTATCGATAGTGGCGCCATTCGATATTTTCGACAATTTCAGGAAAACGATTCGATAGTAACGATAGTACACCGGTTCGAAAAGATTCGATACTATCGCTCATTTTTCCTTACTGCCTTCCTAAACTTAGCTGCTTAGCGTGTTCTTAAACTATCGATAGTGAATAAAAAACATCGATGGTGAGATGTAATAGTTTTTCAGTTCTAGGGGCTTCTCTAGGTGCATCTGCTTGGCGCCATATCAACTCCGGGATATTAAAGGTAGTAAGTGTTGATAGAAATTTGGACAATATGCTGGGCTCACAAGATTTGACAGCGTGCATCTCAGTATCTAGTAGCTTTGAAATTCTTTAAAACTTGTAACAGCCAATCAGTGTTAAGGCTCTACTAGAGAACGTGCTAAAACGGGTAAGAGGTTAAAAGGTTTTCCAACTAATGCATTTAAGAGCTCTAAACTCTTAATTGAAATTTGTATTTCAAAGCAGTATTTATGCCTAAGTTGTCAAAAAATTTACATGAAATGGAAATCTCGCAGTTACTCCTTAAAGAAATACTGTTTTCTTTCGTCATTGTGAGGAGTATTTATTGGTACTGAGTTATCCCATTGGCATTTTAACAGCGCTCTTAAAGATAAGCTATGAAATATTTGCTCATTTGGCTTTTACAACTTGGTTAACCTGTTAGCTGCTCTAGGTTGCCGCCCTATGTTGCATGCACCAATGCATGCCTTAAGTGCCGCTTCAGAGTAGGGGCTGCATAGTTTTCCGCTGCATCGTCTTTTCTTTCTTTATTGTTTTAAAGCAATTATGCATTATATTAAGTTTATGTTTCCTTGCCATGTAATGTCGGCAGACAGAACAATCAAAGCTTGAGAGCAAGAATAATCGAGACTAAGTTTATAACTTGGTCAAGTTGCTGCCTCTTTATATGCAACTTGCTCTACATTATACAGTGCATGGAGGCAGAACCTTTGGGTCATAAATTTTACTTAAAATAAACCAAAAGACAGCAACTCACTATAATTCTATTGCTGGCACTTGGCTGCCCGGGCGACATACGACATACAACATCAGACATAAGACATGCCATAGCCAAGCAGAGTGCGACTTATGGCCAAGCCACAAGAGGAATGTGGCAAGCAGTGGTAGATTCAAAGCCAGTCAGTGAGTGCAGCAACTGCAGTCCGGAGCCCGGCCCAGCTCCAAGCTCCAAATTGAGCACAAGACAAAGTAATAGAAGAGAGCTGTGCATGAAGACATTCCAAGCGCCTCACACACACAAACGCAACACACAACCAAGTGCGATGCACATGTTGCATATAGAAGCATGTGTGTGTGTGTGTGTGTGTCTGTGTGTGTGTGTGTGTCTGTGTGTGTGTGTGTGTCTGTGTGTGTGTGTGTGTCTGTGTGTGTGTGTGTGTCTGTGTGTGTGTGTGTGTCTGTGTGTGTGTGTGTGTCTGTGTGTGTGTGTGTGTGTGTGTGTGTGTGTGTGTGTGTGTGTGTGTGTGTGTGTGTGTGTGTGTGTGTGTGTGTGTGTGTGTGTGTGTGTGTGTGTGTGTGTGTGTGTGTGTGTGTGTGTGTGTGTGTGTGTGTGTGTGTGTGTGTGTGTGTGTGTGTGAGCTGCATGCAATTTTTGCCGTTTATGCCATTTGCAATAAGAACGATGAACGAGACAGCACAGAAAGAGGCAAAAAAAAGAGGCAGAAGCGGCGAAAGAGAAGAAAAGAAGACAGCAACTGGCCAAGAGCAAAAGAAATATTCGAATGAATTCAAATGTGGCAAGTTGACTATTTCGTGCGTTTTGTTGCGGCTGTTGTTGTTGCAGTTGTTGCAGTTGTTGCTGGGTCTCTCGATTGCAATTGCGGCTCGCTTGGCTGGGCTGGCGAACTGGTAAATGTTGTTACCGCATATTTCTCTCTAAAACATTCAAGTTGAATGTCGTCGGAGTCGACTTGCTGCTGTTGTTGTAGTTGCTGCTACATGTTGTTGCACTTGAATTGCCAAAGTCAACGCCATGGGTTCTGGTCGCTGGTCTGGTCGGGTCTGGTCTGGTCTGGTCTGGTCTCCACGACGACGACGACGACGACGATGGCGGCAATGCTGCCAAGATTGAGATTCATTGCCTGTTGCATGTTTTGGCCTTACGACTCACTGACTGTTGCTGCAGCGTGGCTTTACTTGGCTTGGCTTGCTAGCTGTTGCGCTCTACTAGCAAAGTAATACATGAAGTAATCTATGACTAGGTGTACATGTATGCGTGTGTCTTTGTGTCTGTGTTTGTTGCACCCCACTGCAACCCATTTGTCTGGCTGCCTGTGGCTTGGCTCGCTGGTTGCATATCTGCGACTAGTCTGATGCTGACTGCATTCTATATGTATGTGTGTCTGTGTGCTTATTGTATGTTGCATGTTATGTATGCAGCTCTTGAATTCCTACTTCTTTTTTGTTGTTTAACCCATTACTGCTGTTTGTTTGTATTTTTGTGTAGTGCTGTACTTTTTGTGCCATTGCTATATGTATCTCAACTTGTTGCGGCAACATTGTTGCCAAAGTTAAAAGCAATATGGTAAAGAACTTTTCAGATCAAGTTGGTAAACTTTGAAAATGTATTTTGAATATAATCGTTAAATGTTAAGGAGAAAGAAGGCAGAGAAATTGTGAGATCTAGCTTAGAAATCGTAAAAGTTCTTCTCGTGCTTGAAAATAGTAAGGATTCCTTCGATCTTTTATAGATGTAATACTAATAAGACAGCTTCAGCAAAATTGTTACACAGCTGTGAAGCTTTAACTTAAACTTAAAATTTTTAAGAAAAAAAAGTTTAATATGTTACGTTTGAATAGATTGTGCCATTTGCTTTATAAAGAGACCGCTAAACTTGTCACTATTAGAAACATGCATTTTGAGTAGTGTCCTTACCCCAGACCTTCGTAGGTTTAATCTCAAAATCAAAATATATAAAAAAATTTCAACTTTTTTGCAATCAATAGGGAACTAGATCCTTGAACTAATTGCTATGTATATTTGACATTTCGTTTTTAATGGGAAGTGAACATATTTCCTATTCTATTACAATATGAGGGATGCGGATTCGTGTAGGCTATACGAATTTCAGACAATTCAACTCGAAGATTTCAGCTTCCCAAATCAAAGTAGAGCTGCAAAACTATCGATATAACTATCGATTTATCGAATGTTTTCTTTTGTGTCTCACTACTATCGGAAGTATTGAATCTTTTCGGACTGATGGTGCTATCGTTACTGTCGAATCTTTTTCCTCAATCAATCGAAAATATCGTAGGCGCCACTATCTATAAATTTGCTATAATGCACAGCTTCAATTTATAAGAACTACAAAACTTAACTACGTGTTATAGTGATTCCATTGAATTTTTGAAAGAAGTTACCTTTAACGTTAGCTTGCCTTACAAAATGGTATTGTCAGTCTTTATTTCATTTGGTGTTCCACTTCTGCACGAGTCTCATAGTCTTTTCGTTTTAGTAATGAAAGAATTCGTTTCCACCCCGAACATCTACTTGCTTCCTGCTCTGCGATTAGATTGTTTAGCCAATTGAACAGTTTGTTACAACTTACTTTGAAATTTAAGCAACGCTGTTAAGCATTTTATAACTTAATCAATATTTGTGCATAAAAAGTGAATAATAAAAACACATAATATTACAATTTCTGTATTTCGTACTCATTGTTTTTTATGCTCTTTGCAGGTAAGCCAGTTTTACATTTATTCTACAAAAAAAAAAACAAATATACGGAAGCAAGAACTGCCGGACTAATACGGCCTAAAGAGCGTGAGTAAAAACAAACGCAAATCATTTAACGAGCCCAGCTTAGAGTGGAGCATATTGTTTTATATGCTCTTCTTGCAACAAAAACAACAGCAACAACAACAATACAAGTTGCCAACAAATTGCGCGTAAATCCCATAAACCGTTTACAACTACATACAACAAAGCGGCGCAACATGGCGCTAAAGTTGGCGTCATCGATGACAGCGACGCCGCAGCAGCAGCAGCAGCATTTGCTGCAACAATAACAAAGCCATTTTTATGCACAGCATCGCACAGTGGATCCAACTGACATCTTTTTGAGGGAATGAAGATATTTTCAAAATGTAAAACGCATAGAACAGAGAATAAATAAGTTCGATATTAATACTGCAAATGTCTTATCTTTGCATGTCTTGAAAAAATTCCATATTCTAAGTTGTGCTTATTTTTCAAAAATCGTCCTCGTCAAAAATT
The DNA here is from genome assembly GCA_035041775.1 of Chymomyza caudatula. Classification (NCBI taxonomy): domain Eukaryota; kingdom Metazoa; phylum Arthropoda; class Insecta; order Diptera; family Drosophilidae; genus Chymomyza; species Chymomyza caudatula. The sequence continues at coordinate 229,570 of JAWNKW010000032.1, read as the reverse complement.
TTTCATCTGGCGAAATGTGTCGTATGTGTCAAAATAGACTTGCCAACAGATTTTCAAAAAATTCACAATTTTTTAAGCAATAAGCACATTTTATAGGTGCAAGGATAAGACGTTTGGTGTATATAATATCGAACTTTACTACCGTTTTTTGAAGCTCCCTCTTTTCACAGCATATTTATAGAGTGTATCGCAGAAGCTTAAGCAATTCTCTGTTACATACATTTAAATTTTGAAAATATCTTTGCTCCAGTCAGTTGTATCCACTGTGCAACGGTTCAACGCTTTCTACTATGTACATATATGTGTGTGTATAAGTGTGTGCGAGAGCGTGTGTGTTTTTGGGGTACAGCTGACAAAGCTAAAATGGTCGCTGGTTTACGGCATATGCAAAGCGCGATGCTAGGCTAAAAGTTCTAAAAAAAAAATCAGAAAAAAATCAAGTATAACGCGAAAAGTGAAGGTAAACGAAATTTATTTTTATTAGTTGAAAATCATAGTGTCCAATCAATGAAAATGCAATGGTTATAGGTAACATTTGTATGGCTGCTCGTTATGGGTTTTGGTTATAAAATCGTGTTATTGAGTTGTTATCTATATAGAAGTAAAGGGGGGTTAAGTAACTAGAGAGAAAGAGAGAGAGCGTAGCCATTAAACTCAAATTTTATTTTGAATCAGCTTGATGAAGGAGTTAAGAAGAATAAGTTTCACCTATACTTGACTAATGCCTTTAAAGACTCCAGTGTTTTTGACGAAACTGTTGATAATATATCCTTAAGAGTCTATAATATAAGTAATAGAAGAGAAGCTCTGACATTTATACACCTAGAGTTGTTTAGGTTATAAGCTGATAACAGAATTTCGTCTAGCACTGTGTTTCTATGCCCGGCTAAATAATATCGTTCTAGGAATTCAGCTTCCTTAGATGTCCTACATTCCACAATATGCAGTAAAGAAAGTGATCACTGTTCTGAGGGTTTTTTGGACGATTCGGTGGATTTTCTTAAGTCTATTTCCTTTTTCTATAGCAAGCAAGGAGTTGCTTGACTTTCCTAGGTCTCGGCTAGCAGATTTAGGATTTTTGACTCGTAGATCTATATTCTTCTCTGAACGGCTTTGGCCGCATTCTGGGTACCTTTCTAGTTTCTCCCCAACGTCAAACCCAGCAATATTGCTATATGCTGCAAACTGTCTAGTGAAAACCTAAATTATCAAGCAGCTTCTTCAGGGTTTTCCTAATCGGCTTCAAGTTTATTCTTTTAAAACTGTTTAAAACTGAAGCGGTTTTTGTCAGAACTTGAGCTTGATTATCAGTACGGTACAGACTTTCTAGCCGTATACAAAATATGGAAAACAAATTTGAGTGAGATAAAGTGGATTTTTGTTTTCCTCAGTGTATGTACCTATCAAAATATGAAAGTGAAGCCATGTCAGAGTTATAGTTTGCGCCCCTTCTATCTATCGATAAAAGAAATCTTAATAACACTATGAAAAAATCTTTTCGGTAAATGAATGAAAAAAAAGGAAAACAAAAAAATTCGAATTTACAAAATATTTTTTGAGCCCTATCAATTTATCGTATCTAAAAGAAAACTGTGAAAAACCTTTTTGAATTTTTGATTTAATTAGTTAGATTAGATTTAAGTAAAGGAGAAGAGATTAAATTTCGAAACAGATATTTTTTTAGTTAATTTCCCTAAAACTCGGAATCGAAACAAGAGACTGAAATTCGAATTACAAAGTATTTCGATTGGTAGTAACTCTCAAAATCTCGAACTCGCAACTGTGCAACTCATCGAAATTTGAAAAAGTTTGTCGGATTCAAAACCAGCGACCCCAAATTCACCGGAAATGGTATGTTTTAGACAAAGGTTTTTCATTGAGGACCAATTTGTTGCATAGTGTAAAGAAGATGCACTATTTTCAATAAGAAAAATACACTCCCAATAAAACTATGTTAACTTAAAGTCATTCAATTTAGATTGTGTGACTCTGTCTTATTATGTGTGTAGTTTGTTTTCTTTGCTAGAATTTGGAATATGGGATATTAGGAGAAAGAGCTTTTAAATCTTCGCATATGCCAAAATACTTATATACTATAAGCACTCTACTTACGAAATAAATTTGTATATTTGGTTATAACGAAAACCATCGATAATACCAGCCATCAATTTTATGTTCGAGATAAATCTATCGGGAGCTGTTCAAATGTCACTTCAGCGGTTGTACCTCAAAAAGTAAATGGCAAAATTGCTTCCAAAGAGTTAAAGCATTTTGTATTTATAGAAACTATCTGTTAAATCTTCCTGAAACTCTAAATATTTTCCAACGAAGTAACATAAAATTTTCGTTATCTCGCTTGCGCCCAACACCTAAGCTTAAGCAAATGCAACCGTAAAACATTAATTAACAAATTTCGTAAGCATTTGATTAGCATAATTAAAGCTATCAAAACAAAAGCAAAACAAAAATCAAGAGCCAAAAACTTTGACAGCCTGTTGATAAGTGGAGTGGAGAAGCCAACAAGTTAATAAATTCTAAACTGTTGCATAGAGAATGTTGGCAGAGGAGAGAGAGGCGTCATGGCCTAAGGCTAGGCTAGGCGCCTAGTTCTAACAGAAAGCTTTTTGTAGCCCCAAAGCTTTCGATTGTAGAACAGCTGTTAAGAGAGTGTTAACAGTGCGCCAACTACCCCTATTTGCAAGTGCTACCCCTGACACAAACAATGTACGTTGTGGCTCCTTGCCCCTGCTACCACCCACTCGCACACATACACACACCTATGCATATTCGCACCTTTGCGTCATGCGCTGTACGTGCTTTCGGAGTCGGCACACGAACCCCCAACGTTACAACAACGAATGCGGCTCGTGCGCCTCGGCATATGCTTCGTTTTCCGTGTTGTGGCATTTCGTGCGCTGCAGTCAGCAATAGACGCAGCAGCGGCGGTGGCGGCAGCAGCACCAAAGCAACAGCGGGGGTGGCAAAAGCTGTGCACACCTGAGTGTGCGTGCGTGTGTGTGCGAGTGGCGCCCCAATTTCACCCCCTGGCGCGCATTTCCGAAGCAGGTGTAACAATTATTATTTTCTCGTTGATTTTCATTTTTGTTGGTGACGACGGCGCTGCCGCCGACTACTGCCGACAACGACGGTGTCGTCGTCGTCATCGTCGTCATCGTTTTGTTTTGTTGTTTTTGTGTTTGTTTGGTTTTCTTTTTTTTGCTGTTTTTTTTTTTTGCCTTTATGATTTTCCATTTCTCTTGTATGTGCGCGCTCTCGCTCGCACTGCCAGCAGCGTGCGCTCGTTCGCACCTACGCAGGGGGAGCGCACGCATGGCGCATGCATTCGCTATCTCATACAGCATACACGTGTGTGTGTGTGTGTGTGTGTGTGTGCCAGTAATATTGTTACTGCAACAATAGCATTACAACAACAACAACAAAGGCATTGCTGTCCTTTCGCTTGAAATGCGATTTGGCACGAAGGTGAAAGCATCATCGTATCAGCATTGTATACAACGTCGTCGTCATCATCATCATCATCATCATCGTCGTCGTCGTCGTCGTGGTCGTTGCAACTCGGCATAGAAGTTAACCCATGCCACAAGTCTAGGCACAGCAACGCACTGTTGTCATCAGACGCTGCTGTTGAAGACTGTTTCCTGAGTATTGTAATGCGGAAACTATGTCTTTTGCCGGCGCTGCTCCTTTGGTTGCACTCTTGTCTGTCAACAGGAAAAACTACTCTAAAGGTGATCAGCCCCCTGCCAGCACGCCACTGTTTGCTTTTTTTTTTTTTTGAATGTATCATGAAAACGTTGCCAAGTGAGGAATTCATAAAGCAGAATATCAGACAGACACATGGCGAAACCATAATAAAAATAATGAACAAACGAAAAGACAATAATAATTGCGCACCTGAGGCAGAGGCAGAGGCAGAGGTAGTGGCAACACAGCGAGACACGAGACAGACGCAGACCAAAAGCAAAACCAAGACCAAGTCCAAAGACAATGGCCACATACCACAAAGCACGGCTCAAGCAAGGCCTGAAAGTGAAGAGGCTCAAAGCAAAGAGAGCGAGCATGAGTGCGAGAGCGAGCGTATATCAAAAACCGGCAGGTAACACAATAACAGCTGAGAGGGAGAGTCGATACGCAAGGTGTGCTACGCTCCATTCTTTTTTATAAAATTTTCGGACTTGCTTTAACGCAGGAGAAATGAGACGAACGTACAGAGCGCGTCGACTGCGACGTAACCGTCGGCTTTATGTTCGTCGTCGTCGTCGTCGTCGATGTCGCCGTCGTCGTCGTCGTCGTCGTCGCTGTCGTTGTCGTCTCTCGCACACGAGCTAGCATCCATAACATCGGCTGTTCGGCCTATCTTTTGGTCTACTGTTGCTTTATTTTGGTTAGCACGCAGCGTTGCTCGCTGTTAGCGTCGCTGCCAGCGTAGACGCTATGCCGCGCGCAACAGATTCAATCTCGCGGCAGCAGCGACGCGCGGCGGCTTTACTCCGAAACAAAAAAGGTATATTACCTTAGAATGCCAGTCGTTCTTACTTCAGTCTTCGTACAGTCTTTGCTTTAACCCGTTCCAATTCTGTCCGCCGTTCGTACGCTCGCTCGCTCGTTCGCTCTATAGTAAAACATAGATATATACATATATATATATATATATATTTAACAGCAACAACAACAACAAATAGTAGGCTTCTACGCAGCAAAAGCAACAACAGCACAACACGCGCTCGCCAAGTCAGTCAGTCAGTCAGTATTGAGTTCCGTTCTGTGCTGCACGGTTTAGTTCAGTTCAGTTACCACTGTTCAGTTATCATACAGCTGAAGCCGTAGCCGTAGACGTAGACGTAGTCGTAGCCGTAGCCGCATTGCCGCCGTTGCCGTCGTCGCCGTCGCCGCTGTCGTCGCCGTCGTCGTCGTCGTCGTAGCACACACCACATCACAAACCAACCACCAACAATAACAACAACAACAACTGCGAGAACACCCATATCAGCAGCAGCAGCAGCAGCACCAACACACACACAAACACACATACATATTCACTCACTCACGAAAATTTCAATATCCAAATCAAAGTTGAGTTCAAATCGAAAACGGCCGCAATACCAGCAACAACGTCTCGCAAAACAGCACGCGATTCATAATACAAAAATATAAATAAAAAACGTAAACTCAAAACAAATAAATAAATTTTCAAAAAAGCATAAATACACGCGTTTGCATAATTTTATTGAAAACTAAATTTTGCAAAACTTTTTCCACACGTTTTCTTCCGGCTTTTAAACGCGTGTGTGCTTAAAAATAATCAAAAAAAAAAATCAAAAATCAAATTAAACTCTAATTTAGCAGTGTATCTTTGTAGCTAACTTCACGCTTCTAACACTTTTTGCTAAACAAAAGCACGCAAATGTAAGCAACAAAAAAGAAGTATATTTTTTGCGCAAAAATTTTGTAAGCAAGGCAAACAAAAGGCATTAATAATATAACATTGCTGGCAAAAGTTCAGAGCTCTTGAAACTGCTTTTGGAGTTACTGCTGACAAACAGCGCTCGAGGCTTAGGCTCAGGCTCAAAAGAAATTTCAGAGCCGGCAAAAAAACGGCTGAGAGCGAACGAGCGGGAGCGCCCGAAAAAAACACGTTTTTTGTCAGCGCATCAAAGGCAAAATTACAAAAGGTAGACTCTTTGCCAGCGACAACAACAAACACTACAACGACTTCTTCACTTGAAGCTGACCATATAAACTTATGGCCAAGAGCGAACGAAACGAACGTTCACGTTCCAATAGGCCAGAGAACTTGGACACTTGTCGCCTGTACCAAGGCTTGGAAATAATTTCAGTAGTTTATTTTTATTGTTGTAATTACACGTAGAGCAGAGTCAGTCAGTCCGTCCGTCCGTCCGTCCGTCACTGCGTGCCACAGAACCCACGCTGCTCTTGACGATTCTCTAATATTCCAACTTATACGCTTTTTGCACAAAAGTGTGACTCAAACAAAAAAGAGAAGAAAAAAACCGGTAAAGAAATTTTGTGCGTGTTGAAACAACAACAAAAAACGTGAGAGCGAGAGAGTACGCATTAGAACCCAGCCATAACGCCGGTCTGCCTGTCGCTCAGCCGCAGCATTTAAGCCAGTTATTTAGCCAAGTCAGTCAGCAGTTTTTAGCCAAAAACGTGTTTTCTTATATGCCGCTTGTTGCTGTTGTAATTTTTGGCCAAAATCTCATATACATATAAATATCAAATACAGCAATTACATCAAAAAAAAAAAAAAAAAAAAAAAACACGTAAAACGCAAAAAACACTCAACACAGTTTTGTTTTTTCAGAGCCCAGCAACAACAACAACAACAATTAAAACCTAAATCAAACAAATCACAAAAAGAGAGAAAATTCTCGAGAAAAAAAGCAAGAGTTCAACAATCAAATACAAAAGAACTGCAAGTTTATCAAAAGCAAAAGTTCAAGCAAAACTTTTTACCACAAAAACATAAAAATCAGCAACAACTTAAACTTCACTTCATCTACTACAACTTTTGAACCGAACCGAACCACTTTGACTCGTCATTTAATTGGTAATGAGCGCAAAATTATTATATACAAAATATTCATGCCCATTGTTTTGCATTGTTTTTAATTTTATGCCATTTGAAGTTTAATTGTTAATGCTTTATTTAATATCTTTTTGTTTTTAAGTGCACATTAAAACTGTGTTCGAAGTTTTGTGTTTGGTACACAAAAAAATAAATATAAATATTGGCTCAAAACTTTGGCGACAAATTTGTATAAGTTGTTTTAATTGCCGTTTATAAGTGTTTAAATGCTTTTGTTCTTTATTTATTTTATATAAAAAAACATAATTTTTTTGAGCATGAGAAGTGCTATATGCGAAATTCAAAATATTTTATTATTTAAACCAAAAAAATAAAGCAAATATGTTTCTTAAAAAAAATAATTTTTAGACTGCAGAAATCTTTTTTCAAATAAATAAATAAAATTAGCCGCAGTTTGTGCAGAAGAATTTTACAAAAATTGTACTCTAAACAATTTATAAAACAAAAAAAAATTGTTAAAGATTTAAAAAAAATGTATAGATTTTCACTTAATTTCAAAAAAAAATTTCTAAAATAAGTAAATCTTACAATTTTTACATCCATACATGTTTATTTCAATACCGATCCGAAAATCTTATTAGATGCTATTAGCGACCAGATTTTCTTTATAGCGGTTCGACCTCCCAACTCAAGAACCTAGAAACACGAATTTATATTTTGTTATAACTATTTACCAATATTGCGAACTCAGTGAGAATTCAACTTCAGTTCGAATTTATTTAACAAAATATTCGTTTGTGACGAAGCTCAAAAACTCAGTATTTTATACGTTAAACTTGTGTCTTAACGAAACTTTTGAATTTTCGATTCAAAAATCATTAAAATAAAAGTTTTTTAGAAGAACAAAAACAAATTCGATGTCGATTTTGTACATTTTCACTCAAAACTGTTGAGAATTAGAGTGAAACGCGACTTTAAAAACTGTTTCCAAAAAAACAAATTTGCAGGGATTAAAATTCAAAATAAGTTATTTATGAATATCACGGAAACTAAGCATTGTATTTGTTTAAAAATGTAGTCAATTTTTCAAGACATCATGCTTTAAAAACCGTCAAAAACCAAAAAAGTGATTTTTCAAAAATTTTATCTTGAGATTTCTACAATTTTAGATGCTTTCCAAACTCAGTTTGTACAATTAAACTCATGCATTTTTTTTAAAAGTAAACAAATGTGTTAAAAAAAGTTGCAATTACACAATTTGCGAAAAACTTCAAAAATAAAAGGAAATTTAAGAATTAGAAGAATGTGAACGTACGTAAGCAGAAAATTTATTAAAATAAATAAATGAAAAGTTTTGGCAAACATTTTATTAACAATTAGAGAACAATTGTTGGACATTTTTATATGATAATTTATGCAAATAACTATTTTTATGCAGATATTCGAAGCTCACAAATTAGTAATTGCACAAAAAGAGGATTTGCACTTGAAATGTTTGAAATTTTTTAAGATTTCAAACGTTTGTGCTTAATTTGCGCATTTACAAGAAAACTGTCATAAGTCCAAAAAAGCGATTTTCGAGTTAATCAGGCAGAACTATATGTTCCCATAACATGTTATTTGCGAAAGAAAAATAATTTGTTTGAGATACAACATAAATTTCGAATAGCAACAAAACACAAAATAACAAAATTTCCGACAAAGTGAATTAGTATTTCCAAGAATACGAATCCAATTGTCGAATTTGATTAAAAAGCTCAGATTGATTTCAATATATTGATTCAATTCGCTTTAATGCATAATAATAATACTCATTTTTGCTTCGAGTTTTGAGCCCAATCACAAACGAATTTTTATTAAAAATATCTTGAAATCTCTTGCTTACAAAATGTGCAAATTTGTTGTACTCCAAAATTTATTTCCGCGTTTTAAGTACTGAAAATTTTAACTATTTTCAAAAGTAAAATCTGTTTTTCCTTTAATAAAACAAAACTTAAATCAAAATAACAGTGTCAAAGTGAAAACCTACAATATTTTTTTTAAGTTTCAAAATGGTTTTTGTGTTTTTTTTCAAATGTTAAGGAACAAAAAGCAGAGTTTTCTTGTGTTTTTAGAAACTGTGTGTTGAAATTTTAAGACAAGAAGTGATATATTTTTTAAGTCTATCAAGTTTTAGAATCGTTCACCAAAAGAAAAAGAATTTCTTATGTTTTTGTTTTTTAAATTAAGAAAAGGCAGCAAACCTAAAAAGGTTGACAAAAAGTGCAAAAAAGGATTTCAAAAGCAAAGAAAACCCAACGGCTTAAGAAAAAAGCTACCGAAATTATTTTGAAAAACATTTATTTTGAGTTTTTTTTAAAATTCTAAAACTACCAGTTTTTATTTAACTGTACTGTGTTAAGTTTTTCTTTATGAAATTTTTTGTTGGTACAAACTCGAACCCAAATTTCAATGCCTTTAACTAACCAAACTAACTTTGCCATTTTCGCAAACAGTACAACTGAGCCATAATCAAGTTAAAAGTTCTTAAAAATAAAATAAAAATCAAAACAAAATCAAGGCAACAACCAAAGAAGAAGAGCAAGAAAACATAAACTACAAGTAGTCTGGTATTTTTCTGAAACTCCAAAAACACGCTTTTCCCACACCAAAGACACCCAAAACGACTCCCAAAACAACAAAAAATAGCACAGAGCATTAAAACCCATTAAAAATTAAGACACACTCAATAGGCGCGCTAAAACTTGGCTAGTAACAGAGAAAGAGAAAGAGAAAGAGAAAGAGAAAGAGAAAGAGAAAGAAAGAAAGAAAGGAAGGAGAGAGAGTGAAAAAGTAACAAATTGTTGCGTATACTTAATGATTTGTGGCAAAGTGAAACCGAAATCGAAATCGAAATAAAAAACAAATGTAATTTGCTTTGATAGAAAGGTAGCCAACATTTCAGATAGATAACCAAAAGCAGTATTATTATATTGTAATATAAGAAGAAGAGCAAACAGAAGAAGCAGAATCAAAATCAGATTCCGATTCAGAGAATTTGCTGTTTATTTACAAGCGCGAAAAATTGTTGAATTTGTATATTTTGTTGTTAATTTTTGAGCGTATTTCAAATTAGCTTTTGTAAGCAAATCAATTAAGAGATAGAGAGAGGAGAGAGAGGAAAAAAAGGTGATAGCTTATAAGCAGGCAAGAAAGGGTTAAGGAAATCAACTTGTGTGTGTGTGTTTGCGCAAAGGTTGTTAAATTGAAAATTAAGTATAAATATTTACAAAAGACCGTTAAATAGCAACATATCAAAAGAGGCAAAAACCAACAATTAGCATATTAATTATAGCCAAAAAGAAATCAAGTGAAAGTGAAAAAAAATAGATTACATATATATATATATATAGCAATGTGTGTGTTTATTGTGTATATGTCTATGTAATAAAACGTGGTTGTAACTGCAATCAGTCAATTTTCTAGCATACTTATAGGCGTGGCACACTAGCAATCAAAGCAAATCCAACGCAAGTCAATCAAAACACTTTAAAAACAAAAATTTGTGTAAATTTTTGCGAATTTTTGCAAACCTTTTCTCTCATAGCATATTAAACTAGGCTTAAACAGCGGGTAGCATATAAAATTGCGCCGTTATCTGAAAAGAAGATCAAGACGCGTTTTGACAATCAGTAAAAAATTAGCGTTACATACAGATTTAGCGCCAACTCGAGAAGCATAACAGCATTCCGTTGAAGTTCAGGCAGCAATCAAAAGTAGAGCTATTTGTAGAGCATTATATATAACATATTTACCATATATATATATACTACAGTGCAAACTTTTAGCACAACTTTTGCTATAACTTTACAAAAACTATCTCAATCGTAACCTCAAAAAACTTTACTCTACGACAATCTCTCAAGTCTCAAGCTCCACAGAGCAACTTATTCAATCAAAAATCTTCAAACGGTTTTCAAAACTTACGCTATTTATCTACATATATTTGTATGTCTAATTAATCGAAAACTTTTTGGTAGTGATATATAACTCACTTAGTCATAAGTTAGACAATCTACAAGTTTCAATCAAGCTACGCTCAAAGTAATAAAACTACATATTACTCTATATAGCAACTATAGAACTTTAAGCACTCGTCGTTATTAACTATAAACAACAATTTGTGTAAAACTTTTGAAAAGCTAAATTTAGACTTAATTGGCATAAGTTAATATCAAAACAAACAATTGGCATATAAAGCAAATATAGTATATACATAACTATAAAAAATAGCGCACAGTCATCAGCAATCAGCATCATTTCGCCAAAAAAACAACACACGCATAAAACTCTTTAACCCGCAAACCAACCAAACAACCAAAACCCGTGCAATTCCCCTACGCAAGAAAATACCAAAAAGCAAACAAACACAAAAACAACAACAGCAACAAAGCCAGCAAACAAATCAGCGCTTTTATAAAACAAACACGTTCCAAACGACAACAACAACAACAACTACAAGTACAGCAACAACAAAAGTGCTAAGCAAATTTTTTTAATCAACGTTTGTTGCCGATAAAACTGTCATCATTGCTGCGTTAACAGAAACCACGGCGTCAGCAGCGATTGCCGCGCTCAGTATTAGCAGCAGCAATAGCCAAGCCACTGCAACTGCAACAACAACCGCAGTCGCCGCCGCCGCCGTCGCAGCAGCCGCAGTTACCACGCCCTCAGCCTCACCGCCGCCGCCGCCGGCGCTGTTAACGGTAAAAAGCGAAATTATCGTTGCAGCTGATTCTACAGCCGAGTCCTCCCCTATACAAGATTTAATCATGGTAAGCGACGCCCACATCCTAAAATTACCAAAAAATACCAAAAAAAAAAAAGAAAATAAGCACAGAAAAATGCACTTGATAAAAACGCAAAATTGAGAAAAAAAAAAAGATTATCGAAAAAAAATTAACAGTTGAAAGTTATTATATCAGAATATACAATAATTACAATTGCATATAAACCAACGTTACGTTTTTGTTAATCGATAAATCGAATACAGCAATTATGCCACATATCATCGAATTATGCTTCATATAAATCTAATCCACTTGAAAGAAAGTTGTACAGTTTACTCTATGCAAAAAAATGAAAACCATGCCTACTTACTACTTATACATATGTTTTGAAGAATCTCTGTTTTGATTTATAAGCGCTACTTGCTAACTCTATATATGCCTCTGCCATTCTTCTACCACAAAACTTTCACCTCTCTATGAAAATATGCATTGAATACAAATATCTTGCAAACACCATCAACAGTTTTCCCATAAGAACCGTTCTTTAATGCAACAAATGTCTAATGTCAATGGTTTTTTATTTATATATATCAGTTATATTTTATCAGTTTTTTCAAATATTCTTTGAGTTACACAAGTTTCCACAGTGTAAGAACACGTATTTCTTATTTCTTATTTTGTATTTTAAGTGAAGTTCACTAATTGATTCGAATTCGAAAGCATGCTAGTTCTCAATTCCGATTTCGACTTGTTGATATAACACGTTAACCGATTAAGTCCTTATATAGAGGACTCCTCCAAGGGCCTCTGCTTGGCGCCAGCCTTCTCCAATCGGTGATATCAAAAGTAGTTAGTGTACTCTTTACCTGGCCCGACCTTTCTCGAAATAGCTTCTTCATCCATATGCACAACATGGCTTAGACAGCCGAGCCGCTTGATCTTAATTGGCTTGACTATGTCAATGTCGTCATGTAGCTCATAGAGTTAAAGGGCCAATGATCCTACAGAGTACTTTCCGCTTAAACACTCTAAGGGCATTTTCATCATACTGCGTCATCAGCCAAGCAAAACATGAAGGGTGAGCGTCTTATAGTGTCAGTTTCTCTACTACTCATTTGCCTACTGATGCCAAAAGTAACATCCTGTGACAAGAGTGATTCACCGCAGGCATCTACATTCTGAAGTGGTGGTGCCAATCCTTGACTTTGATCAGAAGTATAGTTTTCAACATCAAACTAAGAGTCTAAGCGCGGCGACTCTCTACTCGAATAAAACATATACTTTGTCATAGTCTCATTTACAAACAGATCCTGACAGTTGCTCTTTCAACAACCGCAAAGGATACGGTAACTGGTCGCTTAGCACTACCAATGATGTCAAAATCATCTGCGTAGGCAAGCAACTGGACACGCTTATAGTTAATTATTGTGCCGCTCCGATGCATTTGGGCTTTTCGCAACACATGCCACATCAAAAATTTGAAGAGCTTGTTGTCTTTTCCGAAGACTCGCTCGGTATCAGAAGGTTCGAAAAGATTCTTTCCTACCTTGACGAAATATCGCGCATCCTAAGAGATACTCTTAAGTAATTTTTAATTCCTTTCCTCTGAACAGTGGTCATCGAAATCGAATTCGGGAACACGCATGAATATATTTCGAAATCACAATATTAACTACATAAGTTCATTCATGTACTTAAATGAGTTATTTAATGATGTGCCACAAATCGTTTACAACCAACATATATTTTTTTTTGTTAATGAAACTATTTTTCTTCCTTGCTTGATATTGCCCTCTGCGCCCTTAGGAATCTACCGCTAGCGATATATAACATAAGAGGAAGCAGCGGATAAGACAGATATTAGATCCACACACAGATATTAGTTTACACAAATTGAACCAAATGATTATCATTAATCTGTATTGAACACATTCTAAAACAACTAAAGTTAATTTTACATTAGAGCTAACAAATATTGTTGTTAAGTAATCCCACATCTCGTGCTCAAATTCAAACTTTAATGCTTTTTCAACGCTTTTTTATTGTTCAATTGTGAGAAATACTGCATATCCTAAGTATCTTCAAACCTAAAGATAACGCATAGTTAACAAACGGTTGCTAAACTGAATTTCTGAACAAATGGTGATTTTAGCTGTTCAATTCCATATTTTATGTACAGGGGCGTTTGAAGTAAATCTATTTGGGCCGTCCAATTCAGAGGTGTGTCACATATAACTTTCAAGATTTCAACCCATCCATTCCGTGAGAAATATCTTAGACCGCATAGAAAACCTATCAGAAGCTTTTAAGCGCATGACTCGCCAATAGATAAAAATTCACTCTAAAACTGTTGACATATTTTTTTCATATCTCCCACAATGTCTTTGGGTTAGTTTTTTGGTACTGTCACTATCAACGTTTCAAATGTTTGTCAAGTTCTTCCAACATTCTATTTCTTGTCTCATGAAAAGTACGCCTAAGGTTTTCTGTCTTCATTTAAGCCAAACAATGCAAATCAGAGTTCGACAGCGAAAGCAGACCAGATGCCAATGGCAAATGAGAAAACGTTCGTCTAAGAAGCACATGTTAGTTCTGCTCTGTCGCTGCTGATGCACCAAGGCGAACATTTTGCCGCTGCCGACTAATGATCAAGAGCTCTCCTAGAACAGGCATTCTGCTTAATATGTTACGTTACAAATTGAGGGCCAGACGGTCGTTTAAGAAGATCTAAAAATGGGCCCAAATTAACGTAAACCAAGATTTGTTGATGTCATCAGTCTGATACTTCTTTCCGTTTAACAAAGGCTTGCGAAATTCCAGAGCAGAGAACGATTTTGAAAGTTCTGTCGGCACAAATTGAATCAAATTTTTCTTTTAAATTTTACAGTTTGGGTTTCGATACGGGGATTTCGAAGTTACTTTATAGCACTCTAACTATTTGGCACATTATATCCTTCAGACCTGAAAGAGCGAAATGAAGATTTAATTTGTTATCGGGAATGTTAGATCTGACCAGCTTCTTCAGAAATGCTTTATTGATCTTAAAAGCTTTCTGTGTGCATTGTTTACTTTGCATAACTGCAATCAGTCTATGCATATTTTTCTTACATTTAAGTTGTTATTTGCTTTAGACTAACTATTTCTAAGTTATTTGATTTAAATTATCTACCTTTACTTTATGTGCAACTCGATAATCATGCAATTTGTCTTATACTACTGGTATAGGTATAGACAAAGTGCTTCGGATTCTCGTACCTCGTTTTTATTTACTTTAACTCAATTGCTTTCGTTTGAATTTCAAAGCCATTGACATTAAAATGAAATGTAAATCTAATCTTATAGTTAACAGATAAGCAAACAGCTAATTGAAGCGCTTAAAAGCGTATAAAAAATTGCTTGTGGCTGGCTAGTAAAGAGCCTAAAGTGGTGTTGGTGCTAGTTAACTTGAAATTACATGGCCCGAGCACTACTTTTTCCCCATTTAGTTTCCTGCTTCTCAGTGCTTGAGCCATGTTAAGAAAACAAATAAAATGAAGAGTTACGATTAGTCAGAGCTTATTTACTTACTACTACTGCTACTATAATAATAAACAAATTAAAATGCTACTACTTAATACTCTATCTGTTCTACTCTTTTGGCGCTCACTGGCTCTTACTCACTGCTTCAATGTAGTTTTAATTTTCCACTCGTAGCGCTCACTAAGCCACTGTCTCTGTCTTTGTTTCTATCGCTGTCTCTGTCTCTTTGCTCTACTAATACTACTACTACTTACTCACTACTAGTGCTACTATTTTTGCTACTTTTTAATGCTGCTAAACTACTATAACTACTACAATTTCAACTGGCATCACTTTTGTAGTCAAACATTCTGCTACTTTTTTCACTACTACTACTTATTTCATTTGAAATACTTTACGATTCGAACATTTTTGTTTTGTGCTTAATGGCCAACAAAATAAACAGCGTTGCCAGCTTTTCAATTGAAGCTGTTTTGAAGTCTGAACGTATTGAGTTTTTTATAACAAAAAAAAAAAATACTTCTTGTGTTGTATTTTAGCATTTTGTTTCAAACATTTTTTATTGAGTTTTGTACAATTTGGTCATTGATTTTTTGTTCGATTTTTGCGTTTAAACTTATTTAAAGCCAAACAGCCAAACTCAAACTCAAAAATTTCAAACAAAAATAATCTCAAAACGCAAAAACTTCACACCACGCACAGCAAATGCAATTGTTGCACGCACCGCCGCCCAATCATCCGCATCATATGCAGCTACAGGCCGCTGCAAGCGCCTATCAGGCAGCATATCCGGCTAATAGTGCAACCATGTTGCAGCAACAGACCAATATTGTCGCCGTCCAGCAGCAGCAGCAGCAGCAACAGCAGCAGGTACAGCAACAGCAGCAGCAGCAGCAGCAACAACAGCAGCAGCAGGCAGCGCTACTACACCAACAGGCTGCAGTGGTGCAGCTTCAACTGCAGCAGCAGCAGCAGCAACAACAGCATCAGCAGCAGCAGCAATATCACTATCAACAGCATCAGCAGGCGCAGGCCATGCTGCAAACCTATATGCAACTGCAGGTGAACAATGTGGCTGCTGCCGCCGCCGCCGCACCTGCCACGCCCACTAAATATGCTACGGCCGGGCATGGGGGCGCCACCGCACAATTCTTCGCTGCGCCCACCACACCGCTCACCATAATACCGGCCTGCAATGGCGCCGCTGCGGTGGCCGCCGCTGCCATGTACGCGACGGCCGCCACGCCGACGTCCGCAGCAACCACACCGACCAACAACAATGTAAATAATACAGTTAATCTATCTGCCGTAACTAGAACTACTACCAAATCTACTACCAACAACAACACCACCACTACCACCATCACTACTACTAAGCAGCCCGCTGCAGCTGCGGCCGCCGGCGTAGGCGCTAGCGCAGGCTTGTCATTTGCACTTGGCGCTAAACGCTCTACGGCGTGCCTAACGCTAAACTCGCTGGCTCCCGAGTATATGGCTCGCGGTGCACAGCTGGGCTCTTTGCTGGGTGCGCCGCCAAGCGTTAGCGTCAGCAGCAGCGCTGCCGGCAGCAGCAGCGGCAGCAGTGGCTGCAGCTCTGCATCTTCTGATTGTTCTATGCCATCGCCAACTTCACTACACTTATCTTCTCCTAAAAAGGTTTGTGTCTTCACTAAAACGCTACCAACATTAAAAAAAAACAAAAAAAAAAAAACGAAAACTCTAAATGCTTTGATTTTTCCAATTCACTTGACTAAATTCTCTATCATGTAAATATATTGAGAAAAATCACCTTTTTTTCTGCTATTATTTCTATTGTAGTTTGAAACTCTTTTTAAACTTACTTTTCGCGCTATCTTGCTTAACACACACACGCACACACACTCACGCACACACTCACGCACACACTCACGCACACACTCACGCACAGTACTGCTCTTTAGTGCAACGCGCCTCTAGCTTCAGATTCATTTTGTTGTTGTGCTCGTCTTGTTGTAGTTGTAGTTGTTGCTGTTGTAGCAAAAGTAGAGCGGCATGTTATACCATTTAGAACATAATTTTATATAATTACTATAATTACAAATATACAACAATACTAAGTAAGTTTAATTAACAATTCTTTTGCAGCATTTAATTTTTGCGCAATAATTGCACTTTCAAACCATCAAATTTTAATGATCAATTTTCCACAGTGTATCTAGCATTGAGTTTTGTTTGTTTGTTTATTTGTTGTGTCAAAGTCAATTATGGCCAGTGCCATGTCCATATGGCAAACCACTTTCGACTAGGTGGCAAAATTCCCACAATTAAATTCCAATTGAAATGTTCTAAGAACAATTTCAAGTTACGGTTCTTACGTAGACGCCTAACTAACTTAAACTAGCAACTAAATAACCAACAATTTGCAGCAACATTCGATTTGTTGCATGAATTGTGGTTGCCTTATAACTTTACGCTCCTTTTTTTTGCGTCTGGCTTAGTGTGTGTGCGTGTGCCTCCACGTATTTGTGGGGCACTTCGATGGGCGTGACGTACTCCGAAAGTCAATTGTGCGTAATAAAGTAATGTGAAACCGCTTGACCAGCCAAGACTGGCATACTAATGAGTAGAGCAGAGTAAAAACCGAGCTGAACTGAGTATCCAACAACCGCACCCAAACCCCTGGTACGATTTCGGATAACTGTCTGACATGCCGGGGCTTGCCATATGGCTCACATGTATTGTGGATATAAATGTATTTATGAGTTTGCCCTTTTTTTCGTCTCTCTTTTTTAATTTGGAACAGCTTAGTCAAGTGGCATGCAATTGTCAATTTGTGGGTGAATTCAATAAAGTGGAGAAATGGAATCGAAAGCACATAAATTTTGGTATTTTAAGAGTCAATCGTAGGGGTTGGTGAGATTCCTGTTAAGGTTAGAGCTGACTGGGTGGAGTGCAACTATTGAGGAGTGCCAACGAAGCACCTGGTTACTATTGGTTAAACTATTTTTGGAATCTTTAGTGACTTCTAAATAGCTTTTTGAAGCGTATGCTAAGTACATATTCCAAGATGATTTTTTTGTTATGTGAAGGCTAAGCTTGTTTTGTGGGATTTCGGAAATCTATGCACTTATTTGTAATGATATATTTTATATCATCATACATAAGAAAACGAGTTTCGTTTCCAGCTATATCGCTCCAAGCATTTGATTTGACATTCTTTGTACATATATAAAGCCCTTCATGGCTTCATTTCCGCAATGCACAGGATAAAATCAAAATTGAAAGTGTAGCAGCTTAAACAAATAGAAATGTCTGTCGAATTTAATGATTTAACGCATACTAACTCACTATATCGCTAGGTTTTACAGCCCACCATTAAGGTGTCCAAGTTTTAGACACTCAAGTAAATCAGAAGATTTCCTGGTCTGGTATCTTTTGGTAACTCCTAGGAATGAATCTTAAATTTAAACAAAATCTCAAAGCTAAACAAGCAAAGTATGCTTGCAACATTTTAAACTAAAAATAGTTAGTTTAAAGTTATTTCCAAGACTTTAATGAAATGCCGAAACTAAAGCAAATTGAAACAAATTGTCGCCTCCGTCTACTGTGCAACACTGTGCCACAAATTCTTATATAATGCAGTGCATTAAATGTTACCACAACTTCCACTAGCCTTGGCTTGGCTTTGGAGTTTATTATTTTATCAGTCATAAATATCGCACATGCGAACATTAACCGCAATCGTTTGCTCTGCACTTGCGCCTTGACATGGTTGGGGTCAGAGAGAAACGGGGGGGATGTCGGAGTTGCAACTAAGCCAAACAATTCGCTGTGGCGCTTGCCACATATCAACGGATAACCTACGACAAACGTTGACCATATTGATTAGTTGGCGTTGAAAATGTCGCTGCAATTTGTTGCAAGCTGCACGGCAGCCCAGACAGCAAAGTTGTTAGCAAAACACATACACACGCATATGTGTGTATGTGTATGAGATAAAAAAAAAAACACGTAAGTGTACAGAAGGTCCCCGGTGGGCGATGAGGTGCTACGGTCACGAAAATGTGTGCGGGGCACCACAATTTTAGTTGTATTTCCCCAGCTGTGCCCCGCGGCATGTGTATGTGTGTGTTTGTGTGTGTGTGTGTGTGTGTGTGTGCACGGGTATGTTTGTATTTGTTTTTCTAACACCCGGTTGTGACTCCGGCGGTCATTGTGCCGCCATTTGCGCACATTTTTATATACAACCGACACAGGCGTATTTATTATCGATTTGTTGTTATTGGTTTGTGTGTGTGTGTGTCAGTGTGTGTGCGTGTGTGACATATCCTGTTCGGCGTATAGCTGTTTTTTTCACTGTTTCTCATTTTTTTATAGTTTGCTGTCAGCGTTCGCCTTGCCACATCGTTGAAATTGCGACTGCCGTTAAAGTTTAAGCTGCACTTAAATGACTCTATTATATGGTGCAACCGAGTCGCTGTACACAATTGACGCCTCTGTCCTGGCCACACAGAGTCAACAAACAATTTAAGCATTCCTTGTACTTGCCCGTTGGCGTTAAATTATACGTAATTGATTTTATTTATCATACGCCCCGTTGGCGTATTAAAGATAATAGGAAAAAAACGACAATGAATACAAAATAACTAATCGTTTCGCTTTTAATGTGTGTCTCATTTGATTTGTATGTGTTTTTCCGAACGAAATTTTGTGTCAGTGTTTGCAGGCTATATGCATATTACAGTGGACGCTCGTTATGAAGAACATTTACATTATATTCTACTATACCTGTTAACCGATCTATTACTGTCAGTTTTATCTGTCTCGTTGCCACCATTAGTTATATAGCTCTGCTTGTGATTTGACAAGACCTAAATGTTTGCTTTTGGGGAGCTAAGGAGCTATATTTGCAGATTGAAATTCCGGCTGAGAAAACGTTTAGAATCTTGCAGAAGGCCTTTGGTGACAAATTGGTATAAAGTTTTATAAAGAAGGCAGGGAACGTGTTGATGACTTGAAACACACGATTATCAACGTCAACCGATGCGAAACACGGCTTGAGTATGTATGAGTTTAAACCATTTTGAAGGATAAATTACGCCTTAGAAGAGTGGATTTCCATATGGTGTCAAAAACGCCTAAATGTCGTCTCAGACGATATTGATTTTTCGCGATTTTTTCGCCGGAAATTGCAGGCTCCTTATTCAACTTATTAAGCTCCGTGTGTATTTGGCTGTGTTCCTAATGAGAAAGACATTAATGGTAATGTCCAGGTACTTATTTCTAAATAAAGATTCAGGATTTGGTGTTCGTGAAAGTGAAAAATGTAACATAAGAAACTTTATACATTTGTCAGAAAATTCGTATGAAAGTTACACAAAAGTGTTAGTAAACGCAATTTCGGAAAGCTTCAAGAAAATGCGAGTTAAGTGTATAATAGGCCAGTGAGTAAGGGACTAGCTTTTGCTTTGATCTGCAAGCATCAAAAGTATCTTTAATTCGATTTCATTAGGTTACTCAACTCAGAACTGTTTCGGGAAGATTTCATGGCCAAATATGCAAACCCTGACACTGAAGTACTTACTGTATTTACATATATGTATGTATAATAAATGCATCTAGTTTTTCGTGCGGAGATACAACAATGCAACATAGAAAAAGTCATGTAATTGTTTTTGCCTAACATCGAACAAGCAGAAATGTTGCAAAATGTACAAAACATGTGAACAAATCTAACATATAGAACAGACATTATTACAAACATTATTTATAGATTTGCTTGTTCCATTATGATGTTTTTTTTTTGTTGTTTTTGTTAACAAACACACAAATGTTTCATATAATTGGAAAATATCTTGTGTTGGTTACCTTTGTTTCATTATAAGTGAAATTTTTAATGTTATATTACGTCCTATGTCTGATGTCTTATCACATTTTTGTCTAATTCAATGCCCAAAATGTTTTTGTCAACAATGTGAATAGCAGCAGCGGAAATACACTCACACAGATGCACACACACACACAGACACACACACACACACATACACACATACAGGTGTAACAAATTCCTAAGCAAATACAAATACATGTACAAATGAAAATGAGCTTAATGCTATAAGAGTGCTAAAAGAAGCAGAACATGTAGAAGTAGCAGGCAAACAACCCTAAGGTGTTAATAAAGCTTCTGAAACAAATATCACACCAACTCACACACACACACACACACACACACACACACACACACACACACACACACACACACACACACACACACAGATACAACCGCAGACAAATATTCATCTTGCTGTTTTTTGTGGCATATTGACAATGAAACATGAAAGTAGCAACGCAGCAGCCAAAAACAAATAGAAAATTTGTTTGACACGCAAATTTTCATATGCATATGTAATATAAGTTTTGGAATGGGCATAACAGATGAAAAGCAATATGGTTACAGTAAAAACACCAAAAATGCAAGAAAATTTGTTTGGAATTCCTAGAAATTGCTTCGATACTATTGTGTCTATCGGTAATTTGTGAACTCTATTTTTTGCACTACTTTTAAGCTGGAATATACCTTTTGCATAACTGACAAGCAAGGAAAACAAGCGGGCACAAAATAAAAAACTTATCGTTACGGCATATATGTGAAACATTGAAAATGATGGGCAGTTGGGGGCCTGACATACATTACGACATAACGTTCTTAACGGATTTTGAACAACCCCCTTGTCGACAGGCGTTATCTTCAAGTATAGCTACCCCTCCGCCGACGAGTTATTTGTTCGCCAAAACAACATAACGAATACTGTAACACAACTTTAAATAGTGAAAACTTGATGCGACTTCAACAAATGCAACAAATTTGACCTCAATGAAAGGCCTATGTCTAAAACTTACCTCTTCCAGTAAATTTGGAGTCGCTGATTTCAAATTCGGAAACCATTTTTTCCTTAAACGGTTTCCGGATTCGAAATCAGCGACTTAAAATTTACCGGAAAACTTTAGTTTTAGATATAGGTCTTTCATTCAGGTCAAATTTGTTGCATAGTGTTATAAGCGGAACACTTTGGAAATGAAACATTTATGTGAAAATCTGAAGTTAAGCTGCAATAAATCCCATTGTTGCTACCTAAGAGAGTTCGCTCAAATTAGGCCATGATTTCCATGTAAACTACTAGAAGTAGAGTAGAACTTAGTGTCTTTGAATACTAGGAAACTTTCAGATTCAGGCAAAGCACGAAGTCACTTCAAGATACAAAGAATTAGTAATTTTTAAAGCTAACACTTTATGAGTCTTCACTGTAACTTATTTACATTGTGGCTAAAAAACAAAAAATAAAAAATATTAAATTGTAAATGTCATATAAAAAATGAAATCACTATACTAAGTCAACAACACAAAAACAATTTAAAAGTGTCAAAGTGAAGCGCTTTGAAGTGCGTGGACTTGCATGCGAGGGTGAGAAAGCACGGCAACAGGAACTGGAACAGGAACGCGCTTTTAATAAGCGCATAAGAGGGCTACAGCTTGCAGAGAAGAAAGCGCTCTTTCGCGTTCTCTAATAAACTTTTCAAATTTAAAAATTCATCAAACTTTCGCGAGACAAACAAACAGACCCGGGGTCAGACACGGCAATGCACATAAGTTAACGTACAACAAAATAAAAAAATGTAAGAGAACATGAAAATAAAATTTATATATAAAAAAAAAAAAAATTACATTAATCCGTAATCGAAAAACTTGAAGTTACAGACACGCAAAACTTTTGCCTTGATAAATTTATGAAAATGCGCAACTCGTGTAATAAGCGATTTACAAGCGAAAACTCTAGGCGTTTGAGTGTTTATGTATGTGTGTGTGTGTAGCGGAGTTTTCTTAAACTAACAATTTCAATTATATTGCATACAGCAATAAAAAACAATTTGAAATTTAAATGCACTAGAAAAATTTGTTTTCCACGTTGCTTTTCCATTTCGGAGCATACTTTTTGGGGCAAGCCCCCCGAAAAAAAACGCACAAAATGAGTGTAGAGTGTGAGGGCGAGAGTGAGAGTGAGTGTGAGTGTGAGCAGGGCTACAATATGTCACAGACAAGGGCAACTGTCAAAAAATTTTGGTTACTGCAGGCACATCAAATTGAGATGAGAAAATAAAATTCAATAAACTCTTGTTAAGCACGCAGTCAACTGTGGCAGAGCAGTGGCAGTGGCAGTGGCAGCATTTGGCAGCTGCGACGCAGCAACAAGCAAAAGGAAACCAAAATCCAGAAACACACTCAATTCAGGACTAACAAGGACAACGTTTTAAATATTGACAGCCTGAGAAGCTCTAGCGACGTTTACAACAACAACTAGCTGCTGGCAGGCATTGTTACCAACCCGGACAACCCCCGGATTGTCGATTAAATAGATAAATCAACCCTAGAGACATGTACACCAACAAATTTTTGCATTGATCAAAAGCATTGGGCAGCTGTGCTCTACCATATCTCTATAGTACAAGCGCATGCTGCCCCGCCCACACACTCAGGGGCGTGGGCCTAGGCTTAGGCATGCTTATGATTTGTGCAACAACAAAAGCCTACCAAAAATGGGCATATCGATTCGATATTTGGGTTAGTTAGGGGGATACTTCTCTTTTTTTTTTTTTTGGTGTAGTTAAAGCGGCTATTGAAAATCAAGGCAGCAATCTTTGTGCCTGTGTGTGTGTGTGTGTGTGTGTGTGTGTGCCTGTGTGTGTGTGTGTGCCTGTGTGTGTGTGTGTGCCTGTGTGTGTGTATTTCGTACAATTGCGCTAATCAGTGCGCACAGAAGTATGCTACATTTTCTTGTTGCAGCTCTGAGCGCTGCCGCTGACAAACAAATTAAAAAGTTATGACTCGAAAATACTTGCCATTTATTTTTTTTAACTTTTCACTACATAGAAAATAGCAAAATGTTGTTGCCAACAACAACAACAATGTTGACTGGACAACTCTCAGCGCTTCTGCCGGCAGCTAAATTTAAATTGCTTTTGTTGCGCTTTTGTTGTTGCTGCTGCTGCTGCTGCTGCTGGTGATTTTCCTTTTTGTGCGTTGCTCAACACTTTTTTGCTGTTTGCACAAATAGTTTTTCTCGTCTCTCGCTCAATCTCTTTGCTGCTTGTCACATAAAAATAAGAACAATTTTCATTCCTTTGAATGTCACGCGGCGCAGCGTAAAAAGCGCGAATTAAGTTTTCCGTTAAACGGCCAAAGCGCTAAGCGCATTAAAAAACTTTTCTAACAAAGTTTTCCCTTTCTTTTTTTTGGCAGCAAGTTTTCGCCAACTCTCTTTCTTTCTCACGCTCGCTGCTTTGAACATCATCATTAAAAGCTTTTGATCAGTGTCCATGCAAAATGTAGCTAAAGATTAGAGCAAACGAAATGTTCATATGAATATTTAAGTTGGAACGGTTAAAATGAGTTTTGTCTTTTGCTAGGGTATATAGGGTATATGTAGTTTGATGTGCTGTTTGTCATCATCTTCTTATTGACTGGCCATAACAACCCGTTATCAGGTTAAAGCTCTCCTACAGGCGTCTCTGTTTTTAGCGCGCCTTCTACAATTTTTGATAATAAAGGTTGCTAGTGTACTCTCTATCTGATCCTTCGAACGGATTCTAGTGTTCCTTTGTCGCCTCTATACCACATCCGCATTGAAGCCCTTCCTCGCAGCAACTTTTTCATCAATATGCACATATGTGTTAGTTTTGTCTGATGGGATCGGCTTCTACACCTGATTTGCCTACTGAGACCAAAGTAACATCTGTTGGCAGGAGTGATTCTCCGCGTGATCTCCATGCTGACATCGTTCCTTGACGCAAAGGCTCCGTTAACTGCTCGCTTAGTACGACCGACTGCGTTTGCAAGCAACTGGACACCCTTTAAGAATACAGTCCCGTTCCGATGTACTTCAGCCTTTCGCAACAATACTTTCAAGAAGTCGCAGGAGAGGGCATGGACTTGTCAGAAACCTCGCTTGGTATCAAAGAGCTTGGAGAAGCTCTTTCCTACCTTGACGGAGCTGCGTGTGTTGCTCAATATCATTCAGCGTAGTTGTACCAACTTTGCAGGAACTCCAAACTCAGACAGTGCGGCATATACGCGATCCGTCAACGGTCTATTTGGTCTTGGCATTTTTGCATAGAAAAGTAACGACTACTAGAAATGCTGCTTTTGCGCCTTTACCATAAAGCTTTAAACCGCTTAGGGTATTTTAGCTTCGCGCATGCCAAACTTAGCCCTTTCCAACCATTTTAGTGCTCTAGCTTGCGTGAATTTTAACAACTAACAACTTTTCGTTTTATGGACAGAAATGTAACCCACACATAAATATTATGTGTCTGCATGGTAATTCATAAAACCAGCCGCGCACTTAGTGCACACACGCAAACACACACACCCACAAACACACAAAGAGTTCGCGCTCCAACAACCCTGATATGGCAGCTGTTAAAGTTAACCCCGAAATGGGTCTCCCTAAGTTGTGACCAACTATAAACTATATAAACTCTAAACGAAATGAAGCTCTCTCGCACACACACACACACACACACACACACACACACACACACACACACACACACACACACACACACACAAATACGCGCGCGCTTTTACTGTGGCAACTTATTAATATGCAATGCACACTTTGTTGCTGTATTAATTGCAATATTAAATTTCCACTAATACATGCTTAGCCCAGCGACTTGACTAGGTAACGGTATACGTGTGTGTGTGTGTGTGTGCGTGTGTGTGTGTGTGTGTGTGCAGAGCGGCGTCTGTGCAGTCGTGCAAGTCGAGCGCCGCGAAGTATGCTCTAAAAAAGTTGTGCCAAACTTTTGGTAGAATGCGAGAGAGAGTTGAAACACCTAACGCAAAGTAATTATTACATGTTTACGAGCATGTGTGTGTGTTTTTGAGTATAAGTGTGTGTTCAGGAGTGAATGTGAGTATGTGTCCGTGTGCTAGGTACACGACCAACATCATCATGCAATATGCTCATTGGAACTACCAGCTTCATTCGCATGCGGTGCGAGTAAGTTGAAAAGCGATACTAATGATGAGTTTTGCAGCAGCAAATGAACTCAATTTGCTACGTTTTACATTACCAGAAGGCAGTCAGCCAGCCAGTCAGTCAGTCAGTAACGAAAACAACAACCTCAGCTGCCCACACACACACACACACACACACACATGCACACTCACTCAAACACTTACTTTCACATTTGTAGACAAAAATCTGCGCCTGGCAGCTGGAAATTGCATATGCAACATGGCACATCAAGCCCAAAATGAACTGTTGAATAAATAGCATTCATTCAGAAAAGGTAAAAAGAAAGAGAAAAGGCACAAAAAAATAACAAGATGGCGTCAAGCTGCAACTGTGTCTGTGTGTATGTGTGTGTGTGCTTTTGCGTGCTTAACTTAAAGTTGTCCAGAATGAGCCAAAATTGGCGAGCAAGACCAAACTGTAAAGTGCAACAGCATCGACGATGTGGCAAGTACAGCAATACTTTGGCAAAGACGTTCTTATTTATGAAAAGCTTCTTGTCTTTTAATTGCAGTACAAATGTTTCGAGCGCCTTTCAGTTGGAATAGAAAAACAAAGAAATTGGTATTAGAATTCTCACTCTAAAAGCGGGTTGTTTGCATTCATTTGAATATTAGCAATTAGGCATAGTTTTAAAAAGGGGTTTTTTGCGTAAGAAAAAAGCTATTTGCAAAAATGTGCAAATTCTGATTGAATGAAAAAGCAACTGAAGCAATGTAAGCATTTTCAAAAAAAAAAACGGTCTATTTTCATTCATTTCAATGATAGAAAAGGTTATTTGCATAATGAAAAAGGTTATTTGCTATATAGCTTAAAAAAGATAGTTAAAAGCACAATGATTATTTGTAGAATCTCTTTTGTTACACTGGTTAACACTAGAGTTGCAAAGCTATCGATAATACTCGCGAGGTATTCGTTTTGTTTTTATCTATGTCTATCTATGTTTTTTTTTTTACTCCAAACACACGCTAAGCGTTTATAACCGTAAATATTATCGATTAAATCGTATTTGTTTTCGATGTCATCGAATCATTCTCCAAAAACTATCTAAAGCATTCGTCATCAATAATTTCACAGCTCTAGCACTAGTTCCTCAAGAGCTCTGCTCTATATTGAACTGCAAAACTATCGATAGTGCTACCTGTTTACTTCGAGTTGCCTCCGCCATGTAAATGTGTGTCTTCCTCTGCGATGCGAGTCCTGGATGTTACAGTTAATCAACCAGCACTTCTTCCTTATTATGTCGACAACGAATAGTCTAGTGGGAGTTCCTAATTTGCGGGCTTTGTCTTATTTCGTGACGCTATGAGCCTATTTTAACTTAATCGCGTTATCGTTATCGTTACTTTCATTGCGCATTCATATTCCGTTACATTATCGTTCTGGCGAAGCTCTACTGTCCCTGTGCGTAAACGGCATGCTGCAAGCAACGCATCAACGCGTATGACAGCAGACAACGCGTAATTTTGGCTTAAGTTTTAAGTTAACAAAATTTACACGCACGCAAGCAGACACTCACACATACGCGCACACACACATACAGGCATGAAATCTGAGCGAGAACAGCTGATTTCATTAACTAAAGTTCAGCATATGAAAACATGACAGAGAGAGAAAGAGAGGGAGAGAGAGTGAGAGAGAGTGAGAGAGAGTGAGAGAGAGAGACAGTCAGCGCGTGAGACCCAAAGAGACGGGCAATACGGCATTTACTCTGCTTTTTTTAAGCACGGCTTCAAAACGTTTTGCATCTTTGAGTGCCGACGTGGTTGTTGTGCTTTGTTGTTGTTGCTGCTGACTGCAGTTGTTGTTGTTGTTCTTGTTGCTGTTGCTGCTGCTTACGGCATGTTATAGTGGGTAGAAAATTAATTTGTTGAAAATAAGTTGTCGAAAAGTTTTACAAGCGGCAGCAGCGGCAACTCTTCTTCGACTGCAGCATACTTTTGTGAGCTGATTAATATTACACATAAACACACACACACACATCCTCACTCACACATCCACACCCACACACACACCCACACACACACACACACACACATCCTCACTCACACATCCACACTCCCACACACACACACACACACACATCCTCACTCACACATCCACACTCACACATCCACATTCACACATCCACATTCACACATCCACACTCACACACCCACACTCACACCTGTGTACTGCTGTCTTGTCTGCCGTTGTTGCCTTCAGCTGTTTTAGTCTAATTAATATGTCACAAATTTATGCCAAAAAGTTGAGTATAGTTTTTCATCCATTTTTCCGAGTTGTTTGTTTTTATGATTTTATATGCTGCATTTCATTTTGACTTTGAGCACATGTATTTAGTGCTTTAATTAAGACAAGGTTTTATGAAAGATGCAGGTGTACAGTGAACACTTGAATAAAAGGGCAGTTTTTCAATTTTATACTTTTTAACTTAGTTGAAACAAGGGGATCCACTGCCTGCTCGCTCCTTGACTGTATATGTCATGCTCTTCTAGCCAATCAACCATATCTCTATTGTTTGGTTGTTTGAACATAAGTGAAATCGCTTTCCTTCTTTTGATAAAAAGTTAATAATTTGGCTATAATTAACACGATCTGTCACATTCCTGATGCGGCTGCTCTAAGCATAACAAGAAGAATGTGCTTTGCAGTGCATTTCTTCATCACTAAGAAGTCGGTACATAAATAATACTGTAGGTTTTTGCCCATCATCGAACAGAGAGCTAGATATGAATTCAAAGACGTGAATTCTATCCAACAATCTCTAACCTTATGCAACGAGTTCCTTATGGATAATTCGTTTGGAGCTAAGGAAAACGGTAAGCATCGTCTTGATGCAACTCTTCTTCTGAGTTCACAGCGGTCTTCACGATCTTTACGATTTTATAGGCAATCCCCACCGTAACTGTTTTTCATCCATTCGAATGTTTCTTAAGCCGTTTTGCACAGCTTAAGACAACACTTGATATTAGCTGTTGAGAGAACAATAGCAAGGCTACGTAGATAGATGAAAGATTTATCTACAAAGTTCAATAGAGATTATAAAACATATTTTCTAAAAGTTTCGCTTTCCATTTCGCTATCACGTTAATTTGTCATATTGCTAAGTATTTCGCTGAATCGTTGAATTATTCAAAACTTTATGTTTTCCATCAAAAGTTGTGATATTTTCCTTATTAGTATGAAAAATGTTAGATAAAGCTTCAACGCCAACATTTGAATCGTTTAAATTGAGTTTCTACAGGAGCCGTTTCAGAAGTGTACTTAAATCTTATGACTTATATTTCTGAGACTGTCATAAATCACTTTAAAGAGTTTTGGCATTAAAAGCCAGCAGCAATGCATTAACCTACTGAAATGGCTAAATGACTGACTGGCTGACTGCCTGCCTGATTGACTGACTCAGTGTGACTGGCCAACTTTATGAATCGCAATTTGAAGGCCTGCAATTCAGTCTGTTATGCTAGCACTCATTCATTCATTCATTCATTGGAAGCTGACGACAATTGTCACCTTTGTCAACATCAAATTTTCCGCTAGTTTTATGTGCATAAATGTAAAAATGCTTTTCATGCCAACCAAAGGCACACTTTTGATGAGTTGCGCAATTTCTCTGTTAAAAAAATGAGAAAAATAGAAAAGAAAATGGCAGTGCATGACTCCATTGTCAGTTGTCGTCGTCTTTAGTTGCTGTTTGCTATGTGTCTCTCTGTCTGTGTGTGTGTGTTTGTGTGAACTGTAAATGCGTCAAATGTGCCAAGCGCCAATTTTTTATGCTCATAAATGCAGCTTCAATCTTGGCAAGCATTTACCGGCAAAGCGGCAACAGTTCCAGTTCCAAGTTCATTGTATTTGCATGCTGAGACTGCCCTCGAACGGTGCCACACTGCTCCAGCAGCCACTCCGCTCTGTTGCAAACAAACCCTCTTAGCATATTTTTGTGCTGTTTCATCATTTTCATCAGCAGACATTGCTCATACGCCACGTACTACCAGTTGCCAACAAAAGGCAAAAGCAGCTCGACTTTATTTTTTGCCTTGGTTTCTATCTTTGCTTTTTATGCTCAGCTCACTATGTGCGTTTGTTTGTTTGTTTTGTGTGCTCACTCAAAACGTTAACAGTATTTTCAGCATTTTCAAGACAGTTTGTCATAATTTCATAGCATTTTTTGCTCACACTCTCTCTGTGACCCTCTCTCGCTCGTCACTTTGCGGCTTGGCTTTAACTTTTGTCTGACGTTTTATTGTGTCAACATGACAAATCGTCAAGGTGTCAGAAGTTTTCTTTATTTAATTTTGACATTGCCAGACATGCTTATAACTCATGCTCGACCTTACTTCTTTTTTTATTTTGTCGTCCTTAATGGGTTAAATGGCTGCTGGCAACTTTATGAATGTTGCCGCTACTAACTTGTCTAGGCGCACATAAATTCTGCTGCCTATTGCTAGGCGCAAGAAATTGCAATTACTATATTTTGCGTATGTAAATGTTGCCACATCAATTTATGAACACAACGAGTACCATTCATTTCCTTTGCTACTATTTCATGAGCCAAATGTGTGACCATTTGACTTATTTATGCCAAGCTATTGCAAGCGCAAAAAAAAAGGAAAAAACTGTACAAAATTTATTCATTGAAGTTTTTACAGTCAACTACACCTTTTCAATGCGGTTGACCAAGCAGCTCACTCACACACTCTCTCTTCGCAGCGCCCTTAACTGACGTAATCATTCATACTTCATCAAGTTAACCGACTGACCGACCGTTAGACTCATGTCGCCTCAAATCAACCCAAACCCAACTTGACCCGACTCTTTTTCTCTCTTTTATGTTGTATTTCCGACACTTTTTTCTACCATGTTTCTGACTGTGTCTCTGCCTCATGGCTTCATTGCTATGCAAACTGCTCCCAATGGCTACGTTTAATGGTCAAATGTGTAAAATTGCATAGCAAATCGTAGCTAAAGTTGAACTTGCCTCTAAACCAACTCTCTGGCTATATGTAGCATGCTTAGATAAACATCTTTTGCCAGTTGGTTGCTGCAACTGCGGCTTCTTCTTCTTCTTCTGCTGCTGCTTGACGTTGCTGTATGTTGCGCCTGCTACATATTGATGTGATTTACCACTTATGGCTTTGGGCCGTCCAACAGTTTACGTGCAAATTGTTTGGAATTCACTTTTGAATTAAGACTTGAGCTGCTCCATATATCGTTTTCGTGTCTATAAGTGTGTGTGTGTGTGTTTGTGTGTGCTTATAGCTCATAGCTTTTGACATGCTGCATACTGCCCAATTGAAAGTTCAATTTATGAAGCTCTGATAAGTTTTGATAAGCATTTCAATTGAGTCAGCTGCTATACAATATGAATTATAGTCTACCACTTAAATTTTTGATTAGGCTACAACACAGGGCTTTGTTTCTAGATGTGAACTATAAGCACGGTTCACGAACCAGAAGTTTATTTAAGACTTGATAATGTCAACTATGCCTGATTTTGGAACAATTTTTAAATTTTTGATTGGATTAATCTGATGAGCTTCTTTAAAGTACCTAATATGTATTTTATCAAGAGGTACAGCTTATATCAAACTTCTTACCCCTAATCGTATTGTTTGTGTTTTAACATTCAAGTGTACCTAGAGTTTCGGCTCTTCGTGAAGTTGTGTCTTATAACCGAAAAAAGAGTTACATCTACATCTCACTCACATAGAGTCATTACATGAAGTGGTAAGAGACTAGGTTTTACAAGCTTAAAAGTAGTAGTTACTATTAGTCAGCAGATTTGGCCTTGATCTATAGAAACCACCAAACGGGCCATATATACTATATAGGTTAGGCATAGGCGGCATTCTGTCTCGTGTGATCTAATCTAATGGGTGGTACAAACACTTGTTTTTCAAAATCTGCCCAGAAATAAGTTTGTATTTTGAAATGAGTTTTGTCTTTAAAATGGTTGCATTTCAGCAAAAATGTTAAACTTTTTACGGTCCATGATTCCACTATATTAAATTTCATGCACTTTGGTAAGAAGGAAATTAATGTAACGGCCAAATGGCAAAATCGAACGGATGTGAACTTTCTAATCTCCTTTGTACAATAGATTCTTCTTTTTGCGTCGCTTGAGAAGGCGCCTTGCCACTGGGTTTAAGCTGACTCTTTGTTTAGGACATCCCCAACTTTAGGTAGGTCCTTTTCCATGTTAGGATGCGTATAGTTTTTGCAGCAATTCCATACACTTGCAGTCCATATCGCCAGTCAAGAGCAATGATAGTAGTTATTACAGTTGGTGATCTATCTTCGTAGGGAGAGTATCCAGAACTTGTGACTGATAGTTACCTTGCTTTGTAGGTATATTTTCTTTATAGTTAGGATCTATTTGAGCCTGCAAATTCTGTTCCTAACTTTCTGGAGGTCAGGCGTCTGTAAAAGTGTACACCCAAGTACTTGACACTTAGTAGTAGTTGCTCCTGGTCGTCAGGGCAGAGATACTTACCATACTTACTGCTTAAGTCACATTGGCGCATTTGCTTGCATTTGTGGCTGTATTCCAGGGCTTTGTCTACATTTCAAAGTCACAGCTCTAGAACACTCATGGCTATTTATCAAAATCTTACTTTGAACTGGTTCACTTGCAAAGCGTGAACGCAACCCTGCCCAAGAACTGTGCAGCTCTTATGTAAAGTGATTATTGTTGATTTCATTATAATTTCGATTTGCATAAGCAACTATCTTGAGCAACAATTGAACAATAATGCTTGAAACAGTAGACAATGCAGCCAATAACCGCATGGGACTTAACAGACAATGCCAAAAGAGACAGTACGTCAGCTGTATAGAGAGTGGGATCAGCCCCAAAGCAACACCCTCAGCCACTTGTCAAATTCCATGAATGCATCAATTTTTGGCTGATACCCCTGTAACTCTCAGTGCCTTTGCGCCTTGCCAAACTGCTCGTATTTCATTAGCCTGTCAACATTTTGCGTGTGGCTAAGAACGGACAAGGATGTCTTTGACACTTTAGCCTGCGGCATGCAACAAATTGAAGTTGCCATGGTTGTTGTTGCTATTGTGTCTCTTAGTTGCTTTAAATAGTTAAACTGCTTAGCGACTATCGCACGCATACAGTGCTGCATTTAGAGCTATATGGCCGTAAAGTAGACTATGTCATATGCTGATTTCTCTAAGAGGCGCTTTGTTTGGTTGCTATGCAAATCACTTTGCTTTGGCTATTTACACAGTTTGTAGTTGTTGCTTTTGTTGTTGCCACTCTATTTACTTTGTTACATTTGGCAAGGTTTGTCTTTGGCCTATACACAAAACGCTTTCGACAAGTTCATTAGTCTCGGCGGCAACAACAGCAATTACAATAACAACTTAGTTGCTTAGCTAAGTTTATTGACGAGTGTTTGAACTTTGATAAGGAATTTTGTGCAAGTCACTTTGTTGTGCCACTTGGGCTTGTTGCTGCTGTTGCCTCAGCTTAGGCGTGGCGCCTCTGCCGCTCTATTACCAATTAATTTGTTTTAATTGGCATAATTTGCTGCCGCTTTGTTCCTGTTATTGTATCTTGTTAGTACTGTGATTGTTATGAAATAGATTTCATTTAAGCTTATTTGCTGTTGCGCTTTAATGCAAATTTAATTGCTGCACAAATTTTAAAGCTCATAAATTATGGCGCACTTTTGGCTCTAACGAGGCAAAGGATTTGTTGGCTGCTTTTTAAAAAAGAAGCACAAATTTTTGCCTGGCCGCCATAAAAAAAGATGATGATGATGATGCCAGGCGGCGCTATCGATGCCACAAAATCTCTATGCAACAAAGGAGCAGAGTCTTGGCGTGCTTTTGTAGCAAAATACATGAAAAATTGCTGCACGTAACTGTAAAATATACGCGTACATTGCGCGCTGCCAGACATTTTATTTGTAGCCGCCATTTTGTTATTCGATTTTGCTTTGTGCTTTTGTTACGCCAGCAAATTGTATCAAGTTTGGTCTGAAAGTATGCAACAGTTTTTGGTTGGCCCCAAATTAGCAGCGCGCAACTGGTTAGGCTTAGATTTGGCAGTTGTTTTTTCTTCGAGTGTACCATAATTTTATTGCAATTTAATAGCAGGCATCGCATCTATGACAGTGTAGATAATAAAACGCATTATCAAAATCATAAATGTTTGGCAACTTTTCCTCTACGTTGCTGCCATTGCTTTCAAACCACTTAACGTAAATGATGTTGATATTTCGCATGATGATATTGTTGTTGGAGTGGCAAGTAGCAAGCGCTGGCGGTGTGTGTATAACGTTGCTTGCCACGCAACTTTTGGGAAAAACTTTGCGAATAAGTAACACACACTTGTCTGCCTTTATATGTTGAGAATTTTCCTCTTCTTTTTTTTTCTCTGCTCTGGCAACTTGTTGTTTTTCTTGCGCTACTTTCGTTTTCTTTTGCTCAACAGCCTAAAAGTAGGCAACAAGAACAACAAGAAGAAAAGCGGCAAAAAAGCAGCCAAAAGTCGTTGAGCGTTAAAAGCAAAGCAAAAATCAACTTTTGCCTAGAACAAGTTAATGTAAAAGTATTTTTATGCTTTAAATGTATAAAAAACAAAAAAAGCAAAAAAAAAAAAAAAACATTTGCCAAGCCAACAATTTTTTAAGAAAATAAAAACAACAGCGTTACAAGAAAAACACAAAAAGTATAGTATAAATTCAACAAAAAATAAAAAATCTTGCGGTTGTTGTTAAACAAAATACAAAATACACGAAAGCGCATAAATAAAATCAAACAAAATGCGGCATAGAAAAGTAAGATAAGTGAAAAAAATATGAAACGGCAGCAACGACTAGCGTATACTCTGAAAGCCACAAAGATTGCGACTTGGCTATGTTACTTACGGTAAGCGCTGTAGTATAAAAAGAGAAGTGGATCGTAAAGAGCTAAATCTCACAGATGCAGAAAAAACACTACATTGAAAATAACAAACAGCGAAAAACGACTAAATCACAGAGTCAAACAGTATATTTGTAGAAATAGAAAAAGTATCTGTCTATCTCTTAGATGCACAGCGGTTGATGAGCTCAGCGAGCAGGGAGTGGAGCCCCCTAGTAACTTTTTTATTATCAACCAATATGAATAAATCTCAAATACTGTTTGAAGACGTCTTCTCCTCGTACACAGACTTGTTTTATTCTAACTTTTCCACCGCTTCTATCTATATTTGTAATAATTTTGCAAATGATATGGGTATTTTTTTTCGGCTCAAGATACAACCAAAGATTAAGAATTGGTTATTTGCAGCTTATTTTGCTTTCTTATTTTTTAAATGTTTCCGGAACAGCTTATTTTTGTCACAATTGTAAACAGCAGAAAACCACTCCTATTTTTTGTACTAGATAAATAGAATCTACATGGATAAAGCATGCTTTATCTACTAGACAAACATCAAAGATGAGCCAGAAATCACTTTCTACTGAATTTCAACTATACCGTGTTGCAATCAAAAATCAATTCGTTTATATTCCAGAACTATGTTTGAGTGCATAGGAAATCTAGCAAGTAAGCTTTTGTTTACGAAAATTCAAGTCAAAATATAGGTAAAACCGTACAGAGATTTTGGACACGCCCCTAAGCTTGTCGAATAACGCCCTCGTATAGCAAAAGAAACGCAAAACATAAAAAATTTGAATAGAAGTCGGCGAACTAAAAGCTGCAAACTGCAAAAAGATTATGTGGAGTATACCAAGTTCTTATATTGACGTATCGTTTGAATGCAATTATTGCTTTTAAGCAAAAGAAAATGCTTCAATATTTGTTGCTGTTTCATCAATCAATTTTGGGTACAAAAGATAATCGCTTATATGCAAACTTTTCAGCCAAATTTAACTATTGAAATTTTTCAACAGGCCATTTGATTTAAATGTTTCTGCATATATAGTAATTAACTATCGCCTATTTAAATTATTTTGCACATAACCGATTATCGCTTATGAAAAATTACCGTTTACATGCAATGCCTGCGGTGCATTTTCGCTATCGCATATACGCGATGACTACAGTTTTTTTCCTTTTACTTTCGAGTTGCATCCAAAATGATGTTTTCTCCGTTGGTATAATCTATTTTTCATGTTTCTTTTATAATTATATAGGCAATCGTATTTGCAAAACCGAATCTTAATGCATATTAATCCGGTTCTTACTATATATTGATTTTTATTCATTCCATTTCTTTTATCATAGAATAACTTTAAATGCAAGTTAAAAAATTTCGCTTAAATTGTGCTGCAGTAGGTCTCAAAACCTAGAACCGAAAGTGTTTGAGCCCATTAAGGTTCGATTCTTGAAAAGAAAAACCTAAAAATTAAGTAAATTGAATTGAAAGAATGTTTGCAATTCTTCGAACAAACATACTTTAGCTTATTGTATAACATTTTTGGCAATCGCTTCAAGCGTTACAAACTTCGTGACAAACCAATCATAGCATTCACATCCACTAAAGAGCATAAAAGTAACCGTAAACCAAAAGCAAACCGCCGCTACACATCATCAGCGTGGTTTGCTCTTATTTTCAGGATAGCTATGAGCTGGGAATTCCATGGGTGCAGACCCCGCACATTATCGTCATCGTCATGGATCAGACTCAGACCCAGACTCGCTCAGCCTGATGGCGTGCTGTAATTCTGTTAAAGGCATGCGGCGGCTAGGCAACCTCTCATAAGGTTTACATGTGTGTGTATCTGTGTGTGTGTGTAAGGCACAACCTGCCAGGCTGTCGGTTTCAGCAAGATAAATGTCTATTTAAATTGTCCTTGTTTCGCTATATGCTTTTGTGCGTGGTTCTATGGCTCTATGACAGACTACGCTCCCTGTCCCATAATTTCATCTGCGTTGTCTAGC
The DNA here is from genome assembly GCA_035041775.1 of Chymomyza caudatula. Classification (NCBI taxonomy): domain Eukaryota; kingdom Metazoa; phylum Arthropoda; class Insecta; order Diptera; family Drosophilidae; genus Chymomyza; species Chymomyza caudatula. Next base: position 192,773 of record JAWNKW010000032.1, on the reverse strand, counting down.
GGCACGCCGCTCATCGCTCGCTCTTCTAGTTAAATCTTTATTGTTATCATAATTTGCTTTTATCCATGCTCAGCTTGTCGCAAGTGCTCCGTCCCCGTACTGTGTTGTTGGATGCTCTTACCTTGCCTGCCGACCCATTACCTTCCCTAAACTGCCAACCTCTCCTGTATTTCATCATAATTGTTTTCGTGCATTTTTTCATCATTTCGTGGCTGTCCCCACTTTTGTTGTTGTTGTTTTTTTTTTTTGAAGGAAAATGGCAGCGCGCTAAAACTGAAAAGTGGGTAGAAAAGTGTGTGCTTAAATAGCATAAGCAATCTCAGGACTTTGTCATGGGCATTGTCAGCGTAGCTCTAGTGTTTGCTTTGCCGGAAAATCAATATAAAATTGATAATTGAGATTTCTCAAACGAGATTTGTGATTGTGTGGAAGTGTCTCTAATATCGTTTTTCACGTGCTCAAACAATGCGTACTAACATTATGAATAGACTCTCGATGACTTCAAATTATAATTATATTGAAATTGATAGGCCATTTAGGAAGCGCTACGAAAAGAAATGTATACTTCTTCTATTTATTGTTTTGTCATTTTTAATTGGCAAGGAAAAACGTATGAAAACGCAGTTACATATTTTGTTGATGTTAAAACATTACCATAATCTTTTTTTAAAAACAAAAAAAAATTGAGTTCAAGTTATTCCACTCTTAAACGCAGAAATTGCAGTGAATAAGTCCAGAAATATTTGTTATCTAAAGTAAAGCTCTCCAAGATAATTTCAATGTATTTGATCTAATTGGTTTCTTAAGGCTTGTGTCTTTTTTTGTAAAAGATCTTATGTCTTTAATCAAATAATTACTATAACTAAAGGTTTCCAGAGTACAAACTTTTCCAATTTCGAAAATTTTTGTCATTTTCTGAAAAAACATCGGCATATTTCTTCCTTTTGAAACATTTCCGAATTCTTTAGTCTTTTGTTACTAGAATTGACTAAAAGTTTACGAATTTAACAAGAAACTCTTTTGCAGTTTTAAGCTCATTATTTTGTGGTATATTTTGACAAATAATTTTAGTTTAATTGCCCAAATATAAGTATCTATTGAACTTTTCAGCGCTCATTACGCATTTCTATATCTATTTTTAATACAACACATATTTTATTTATAGCTTACAAAAGCCGTTTAGACATTAAATACTCTGCTCATTTATCATTATTTGTGTATCTTATTAGGCTAATAATTAGTTCAATTTGCTGCATTCAAATCTAAGAGTAATTGTCGTAAAGCATAAAAATAAAGTGACACTAAATGAAAACCAGTAAAAATTTTTATTTTATATTGTCTAAACTAAACTAATAAATATACACGAAATTGTTGTAATTGATGATGTCTATTATGTAATCTAAGCGATGCCTTAAAATATGCACTTGATCTAATCATTGTCTCTTTCTATTTGTTTTTGTTGCAGGTAAGGATCGATGAACAATTTATATATAAACTAAATCATTTGGTAAGCTTTTTAACAACTCATTAAGAGATTCAGTTCCTAGAAATAAGAGATAATAATGCATAAAGTTGGCCAGTAAAAGTTGCAAAGTTTTTGTTGTTGTCATTGAAATTTATCACTCAATCAAGCGCGCAAAACAATTCAATTTGTCGCATAAAACTAACGGCAAAGTTTTGACCCTTTTTTGGCGGAGTCATAAAAATCGCTTAAATTCGGACTTGAGCGGAATATAAAGCGAAATGAGAGAGGGAGAGAAAACGAGAAAATGCTAACAATTGTGCTTTTCAAGCAGCGTGTGCGCCATAATTGAATTTTAAATAAACTACGTAAACAGGAAGTGAAACAGGAAAAGCAGTAGCAGAAAGACAGAGAGAGAAAGAGAGAGAAAGAGAGAGAGAGAGAGAGAGCGTACATACTTCTTGCACTTGTCTACACTTTAACGGTAAATAAATTTCATCGAATTTCTTGTGCTGCTTTGCGTCTCGAAGGCGACGCAACAAACATACATACATACATCTCTCTTTCTGTAGGTGTTTGCTTGCATGTATGTGTGTGTGGTGTGTGTGTGTGTGTGTGTGTGTGTGTGTGTGTGTGTGTGTGTGTGTGTGTGTGTGTGTGTGTGTGTGTGTGTGTGTGTGTGTGTGTGTGTGTGTGTGTGTGTGCTGTGTGTGTGTGTGTCTGTGTGTGGTGTGTGTGTGTGTGGTGTGTGTGTGTGTGTCTGTGTGTGTGTGTGTGTGTGTGTGTGTGGTGTGTGTGTGTGTGTGTGTGGTGTGTGTGTGTGTGTGTGTGGTGTGTGTGTGTGTGTCTTTGACTGGCTGCGCCATAAAGTATGCAATTTTATATACTTTTTTTTTACACTTACCTGTGCAACACTGGACTTGTCTGGCGCTTATGCTGGCCCTCGGTCTGCTTTTATTTGCTGCTTTAATGCCATAAAATATTTAAGTTTACATTTCTTACACACGAGAAGCAACTTAACCTGGCAACTGCTTGGCACATGTCTGCCACTAACTTGCTTGCCACTGGATGCTGCTGAGCTTTTGCAACAATGCGGCTAAGAGTACCGTATAGTGATGGGTCAGCGGCTAAGCTAGGGTTAAGATGCTCGGTGGCTGTTGTTGCTTTTGCCATTTTTATAACAAGATTTTCAGCCAGGATTTTTACTGGTCAACACGCCTTGCCACTTTACACACACGCACACACATACTCACACACACGCACGCAAACACACACACACACACATATATGTACAGTACTAACTTTAATATTTGCTTTGCCATTGTCGTCTCTGGCCACATGTGTGAGCGCTTGTTGACCTGGCTATTTGTAGAGCACTTGGCAAGACTCTCTTCTGGCTGTGATTACCCACAATTTCATTTGTGCCAACAAATATAATTAACTATATACATATATATGTGTGTGCAACTGTATGTTAGTATGCGTGTGTCTGTTGCATTTCATTTTTAAGTTCAATAAGTGAACTGCACAGCAGCCATTAGGTAATTAATTTAACACTTGGTATGTCAATTACAGCTCAATCCAAAATTGCCAAACAGACTGGCAAAGATTTTTACTTATTTAATTTGTTTTGTACAATTCAATCAGTTTGGCCAAGAGAAGCCATTACTTGGTATAGCCAAAGTTTTGTTGCCCTTTAGTACCATTGGGAGTGGGCATAGTGTTTGCAACAAACACTGTTGTCTATGGGAATAAGCTTGCTTTCAATTCCAATACCCTTGGAGACTATAGTAAGTACATCAATTTTATGTTAGAGCTATGATATGGGCAAATACATTGGTGTATATATACTATTCCATATTCGCTATTTTTTTTTTTAATATACTGCCACATAATAGATAGCAAAATTTGTTGCATCACTAATTTGGATCATTCCACTTCAAGGCTGTTCCCGATTCGGAGTGATCAAAGCACTCTATAATCCACAGGTGAAGCAGTTTATTCGATTATTTCCCAAAATCTTAATCTAAAACGAAAAGTTTTGCCATGATGCGTAGTCACCAAGTTACTTATGACTCAAGAATCTAGCTTTCGATCGTATTGTAATAGAAATGAGGAGTAGATAAGAATCCATTTGATTGCCTTGAAGTGATGTACTCAAGAAGTAATGAAATCCAAAATTAAAAAATTTTTGTTATATGTTCCTTTTGAATTTGAAACAATTGAGTATTTGCGAACTTAGCTGAGAAGTCAGCTGAGTTTCGTCGCCTAAAAACTTGCAACCATTGCATTTTGATTGTGAAAGTTCATACCACTTCTTATTGCAAATAGGGACTTGTCTGAGTTGGTGAAAACGGGTATGAATCTACGGTACCATAATGTTACTTTCAAGAAACTTGGCACTTCTTTTGTTGATCTAGATAGTTTGAGGCTGCTGTGTATTGCATAGATTTTGAATTGATTTGGTTGAAAGACAAAATCTCACATATACGGACATTATGAGAAGTTAAAGTTCGCCAAAACTCGCGCCTTAAATGGCATCATCTTTCGATGTACATCTAGATTTTATCAGAAAAATTAAAAAAAGAGACTGAAACTAAAATGTCGGACTTAATTGTGTAGCAAGTGGCCTGAAAACCTTAAATTGACCGCTTTTTACTTGCTTCTAATGAAAGAGTATAGCCAGCACGTAAGACAACTTAACCAAATCAAAGAGCTGCTGCTGCCTTTGAATGAATGTGCCCTCAAAAAGGGTCTCCACAATGACTGGCTCCGGAGAGCCAAGAGTCATTAATGCTATTTGCGGCACATTAAGGTTTTGACCTGACCCAAGCCCATTCAACTGACCCACAGACAGACGACAGATAGACAAGCCGACTTGACTCATTGCACGTTCTATAACATAGTTATTCTTTGCCAATTCACTAACCAGAAGCTATTCATGTCAGTGGCGCATTTGCTGTGCTCTTTGACAAACTTACATATGCTTGGCATGCTACATCTTCATAGATGCCGTGATGCTCTATCTTCTACTTTTACTACTACTATTTTATGCAGGAATTGCTAACAAGCCATTTACAACACAATTCAAAATGCTTCAATGAACTGGTCAAATGTCTAAAATGTGCTTAAGCTTGAACAAGTAACTGTGTGTGTATGTGTCTATGTGTGTGGGTAAAATCACTGAACCTGCGCAAATTAATGTGCCAAGTAAAAAGGGTAATTTTAGCTGGCCTACGCTTGATGCTGCCATCAAAGGAAGCCTCCTTTGTGCTTGACATGGAGCGACTCGTCTATTAGATAGCTGGGCCAAAAGGCAAAAGGCCAAGCCAACTGCCAAAAACTTGTTGCTTTCTTTGAAAGAATTTTTCTTGACGTTTTTGTTTGGTTTTTTCTTCCGCTTTTTGCTGCTGCCGTCAAAATGAAGTCAAGTGTAAATAAAATAGAATTTTTCTTCGTCTTTTTTTGGCTTAATAGGTCCTTATGTATACATAGTCAAACCAAAACTTTGTTGTATGTTGTGCCAAAACTGCTGCTCTTCACTTGCTCTCTGCTGGTCAAGTAAGAAAAGAAGAAAAAACTCAAGTCTGCTCATTAACAAAAGTGTGTAGCATACTTTTTAGCTGCAGTGGTAAAAAAAAACGCAAAGTCTAGAGCAGTTTTCTTTAAGACCTTAAAAGCCAAGGAAATTTCTTTATAAATGTAAACAGAGAGCGAGATAGTAAGAGAGTGAGAAAGTGGCAATAGATGCGGTTGGCTGGCTGCCACAGCCACGCGAACGCTGTCGCTGCCGCTGCCGCTGCTGACGTCTGCTGCGCCTTTGGCATTAAACTCATTAACGGTAATTGCAACCTTTTTCTTGGCTTTTGTTGTTGTTGTTGCTGCACCTGCACAGACTGACAAGCAACACGGCGCTGAACATACACATTTTTAAAACGCCATTTTGTTAATTAATTTTCGCATACGCCGCAGTCAACGTTCACGTCGACGTCGACTTGTGCTGCTTGTGCGCTCAGCAACAACAAGTTATATGTGAAAGTCCCGTTAACGCTGACATTAGTCGATTTGGATTTGGAATATGTTGTCAATCTCATTTTCTAGCGCCACTTTCACTTTACACCGTTGGCAACAAAAAAAGGCGATTTGCTTTTCACTTTTGACTTTTGGCGCTTTTCAATTATCAGCCAGCTGCAGGCCCTACCTCTCATTTTTCAAGTCGAGGCAAGCTCTTTTTTACGCCGTATCTCTCTCGCTCTCTGTGGCTGACACTGATTGTCGTTGCTGCCGGGTTGCTGCTGCTGCTGCCTCTGCTGCTGCTGCTGCCGCTGCCGCTGCTGCTGCCTTTGTGGCGCAGAGTTCATATTTACTCTGAAATAGGATGTGTTTAATTTGTCTGGCGGCCAAATGTTCTATTAACAGTTAGTCGCTATGTAGATGAAAGGATATGCGTAATTTCAGAAATGCAAAGCGTGCACACTCTTATGAGCGTATAAAGGATTGCGTTTCAGCGTTTCTTTAATGCCCGTATAACAGTTGTCGTTTCGCTGCCTTTTGTTCTTTTTCCACACGTTTCTATAACGCTTATCAGTTTGTTTCACTGCTAAGTGTTCTTTTAACAGGTTTTAGATTTCGTTTCAGCTGGTTTTGCAGTAGCAGTTGCCATTTGTTTCTATATCGTTGAGCAGATTTTAACGTTTGTTTGGCGCCAAAATGTTCTAGTTAGTTAATGAAATGCATACTCTCTCATTTCAGCAGCTTTTAGCGTTCCTTATGCAATCTTTTCGTCTACCTGATAACTGTAGCGTTTTCCAGGAACAGTTTTCTTCTCTATCATTGAGTCAGATTAGTATATAAATATTTACAATGTTCAAATCTAACATCTGCAGGAAAATGACGAAATCTTTTTATAAGATGACAGTTATTAGTCTAATATTGGGCAGCTGACGATTGTTACAGACACTGGCGTTTTTAAGGGGGCTGATAGGGAATCAATCAATCACCATCATTGATAATATTTCATGTATATAATCTCTAAACACGCCCCTTAAGTAGTTCACTGCTTGCAGATATGACACTATTGCTTTATATCACCTTAAGAAAGTGCAAAAGCACAAAGCTCACTTAAAATGGCAAAACTTTGGAAACGGTGGAACGCCTTCTCTGTTCATGTCCGCCTTCCTGTTGGAGAAGGTTCAAACCTCTTTGTAGCTACTTTGAAAACAGCATCTTATAACTATGCGTAATTAATCCCAAGCGTGCAGATTTTACCTCAGCATATGGATAGCTTTGACCATGCTTTCTTCAAACGAAGAAGACTTTTAGATCTTAATGTTTCACAAATTTGTCGACATTCTAAACTGCTTGCTGACTAAAACTAACATCGAAAATAGATCAAATGAGAAAAAACAAAGAACTCATATCATAGAATATCTCTAAATGTGTGCAAAAGTACTTCGGAATGTTTTGGGATGCCATTGAATGATAAAGTCGATAAAGGCGAAAACGATATGGGCAAATACGTGATGACTTAATATATGAGCTTTTCATTCAAATACATCAAAAACTTGTGTCTTGACCAAATGCGTACTTAAAGTTATTAAAGCCAAACTCTCTATACAACACAAATACCACAACAAAACTGTTAAGCTCTCTAGAAGAGCATAGAACAAACCTTGTTGCAGGTATACGCACTGCCAACGGGGCTAAAATGAATTTCACGGAAAAATCTAAAAGCCAAAAAGAAAGCAAAGACGCTGAAAGCTGCTTAGGGCGGCAATGGTAATAGAGCACCCGGTTCTAGTACTGGAACCCCAACTCTATAACTGCTTAAAATACTCATGATTTATCAGCGTGCAAAGTTCTGCACGTGTTGTGTGTGAGTGTGCGTGTGTCAAGCCATGAACCCTAATCAACATGTTCATCAAGGCAACGCTGGACTAAGTAAGCCCTGGCATTCATGACACCCTTGGGCGCGCTCGCGAGTGCTCAAAAAAGTTAACACCCTTTTTTATACTCTTTTTTAAAGAGAGAGTTGTGGCTACTGGTCAGAAAAACAAAAACAAAATTTGAGAAAAAAAAGAAAAGTTGAAATATTTTTCATTGTTGCTGGAATCAAGTTAATTGTAGGTTTAGCAAAGAGCGGACGCGGACACATGGACAGAGTGAGAATGAGAGCTGCTGAGCGAACTGAGCATTTGCGTGTAATTATGAGTAATTGCTATTAATATAATAAAGCAGAAACAAAGAAAAAAAGGGACACATGCATAGCGCCCAAAAGCACGCAATGGAAATATAAAAAAAAAATTATATAGAGAAAAATTATCAACGACTACAGAAATATGCACAAAATACATTTGATTATAATCTACGTCAGCAGAACAACAACAACTACAACAAAAACAACTTAAAAGCTACTAACAACAAAAACATAGTAAAATTGATATTAATTTTTGCTATGCCTCAAGTGGAATTTCCACAGTAAAAAAAGTGGCCAAGGAAAAACGGAAAATAGAACAAAGCACATAATTTTTATGAGCCATCTTTGTGCCGGCTTATTACAGCCGCCTTTGCGGCTGCCACGCCTCCATAGACTAGACTGCCGTTTGCTGCCGCCTCGCTCTTCGCCTTTTTTTGGTATTAATTTTTGCTATTTAATGTTCGTTAGTGTCCGTCCCTGCGTCCGTTGAGCTACAAAAAAAGAGAATATCAAATTAATTAGTGTCGCTTTGTTGTCGTCATGTGCCCCAACAACAACAACAACAACAATAATGGCCAGAGCAACAACCACAGGAACATTTTAGATAAATTAAAATCCTATTTGTAACAACGCTTTGGGCCTTTTGTCCAAGCAGCTGCTCAGTTGTTAACAATATATGGCCAATGCATAAAACAGAGTAAGATAGAGCAAAAGCAAGATAGAGACAGAGATAGCCACAAAAAACTGGCTAACAAGTGAAACACTAAATGGCCACAAGACAACAAATCAACTTAGGGCAGCTCAAGGAATGCCAAAGGTTGCAATTAGCTAGAGAAAAGTGAAGAGAGAAAAATGTGTGCTACTAAAAAAAGAGATCTTGCCAACTGTACGAAAGTTGCAAACCGCATGAAAGGCGTGTAGAAGCAACAAGCAGCTAAATTGGTAAGCAGATATTGTAAGCTGTACGAAAGCTGAAGAATATTCTGAGGATGAATATATAGTGAGATACGAAGTTGTATATAGAAAAAGACTTGCTCTTTTGCCACTGTAATAGTGTAGAATCCTTGGCGACCATTCTCAAGACATTGCATACATGTGCCTTATTTTTGCTCTTTCTCTTTTTCGCAATTTTGGCTACGAGCGAGTCGGTCTAATAGACAAAGCAACACAAGCAGCGACACATGTACACTGTATAGAAAATGGATTCAACACTATTACTTTCAAGCTCTTTCGTTTTTGTATAAGAACTGGTATCACTGGTAGGTAAACCGAAATAAATATCGGTGAATTGATAGCCCCATTCACAGTGGTGCGATAGCCCTATCCTCCGAGATCTATGTGACAACACAAATAAATAGACGACTACTGCTCCTGATCATTTTGGCCCAAGAAACTTGTGGTCTGCCACGTTTTCTTTCGCCTTTTGTTCACAGGGTATAAAAAGACCAACAATGTTGGTTGCTCTGAACGCCATCAAATTGCTGGTGAAGTGCCTGCTGCATTACTTTCTTTTGCTGGTTGCTCTCCTCGTTCTCAGCTATCTAAGTGTTTCACTTTGATTTCCGTTTCAGTTTTTCGTATAGCCTATCAAAACGTTTACCAAAGAATCGCTGCTTTTCTGTTAGGGCTTTAACACAATTAATTAAAACAATAATTTCAGGAACAAAGTCAAACAATGCTACTAAAATACCACAAATTAGATGCAGATCCATTAGACAAGAATCAAAGTACTCTGTAAGTCAGAGAGCAGCCACAAAAAAACCTACTCATTCTAATCTATAATTATCACTCAACCAGCTCAATTAAGTTGTTGTGTCCTGCCCTCAATAACATGACAGTAATTTTTAACTGTCAGAAGGATTCCAATGAGGGGCGAGTCCACATATAACGAATATCCTGTTTTGCCTACTACTACTTCCCCCATTAAAGAGTGCGTCTAGCTTTTGTTGTTCGAAACATGCCCCCAGGACGTGTGGCAGCAACTTTGTTAGTCCTGTTGTTGTGGTTGCTTGAGTTTTGCCTAAACGCTTCAATGAGTTAATTATATTTTTCGTAATTGTCTCTAAATCACAAACCAAGACATAATTAGATTTCCACACACAAACACACAGAGAGAAAAGGAGTGCGCACAGAAGTATGCTACAAAATTGTTGTTCGTTCGTTCGCTTGTTTGTTTGTTGTTGCTTGATTGTGTGGTCGTGTATTTAATGTAAATAGTTGAGCGGGAAAAGCTGCTCGACGCACTGCCTCTCCCGCGCTCTCTTTGTCGAGCAGACAATGCACACGGTGTGCAAACTGGGCTATAAAAACGTAGCAAAAATCTGTCTTTTGTTTCAAGTTTTCTTGTTATTGTTGTAGTTGTTGTTGCTGCTGTGCTGCTTAATAAAATTTTTAACTGCTGAAACGGCACGCGGCATTAAAATCAAAGAAAACAGCAGCAAGAAAATGCACACAAAAACAGAGCACAAAGCGAGGAAAAACTGAATGAAAACTATTTCAATGCATAAACTTTGAAATAACAAAAAGCAATGCCGAAACAACAAAAACAACAACAACAACTGCAACACGCAGGACAAACTTTTTAAGTGTTTATTTCAATTATTGTTTGTGTCTACAAGTATTAGTGTGTTTGAGCATGTGTGTGTGTGTGTGTGTGTGTGTGTGTTTGTGTGTGTGCCAGCATGTTTTTGGCTAAGAGAGCGTGAGATATAGAATGAGTTCTCGCGGGAGGGCAATTTAATTTTCCGCATTTTGTGCGGCAAAAGCAACCACCGAAAACAACAGCAAACAATAACAAAAACTAGTTAAGAAATGCAAAAGTTTTTCGCGTGAAAGTTCGACCGATTTTCACTTGGTTTCGTTTGCGTTTGTACAGCAAAGACACCGCTAAAACGAATTTTAAGCTACGCACAAACTCTGCTGAAATATTGTTTCAGAAAACTAGAGAAATTTTTTAAATATTTCGTTTACAAATATTTTTTTTCTAATGTTTTCTCTCTAGTTTGCAGTTTAATTTTTCATACGATTTTATCGAAACAACAGCAGCATTTATTCAATTTGAGTAAATAAAACGATTAATCGAATTGAAAATCGAAATTTTATTGCGTTGCTGCTTTTCATGTCATAAATTACTTAAAAATGTGTCTCTAGGCTAGTATTATTCAGTCTAGTTGAATCAAATGTGTGTTTCATATTAACGCTGATAATGCGTGACGATTAAAACTGAAAAAGGTGTGTTTTTGATACTCTCTAATCGATGTTAGTGGCTAATTTTGCAATTTGGAATCAAACATAGGTTTTTATTTCGACTTCCAACAATACGCATTCCTGTGTATTCTTTAGTTTGCTATAAAAAAGCTTCACTGTAGCACTTTCTTGACAGTTTCATTTTGCTTTGTTTGATGATTTTGCTACTGCAATGACTGCTGACGGTGCTTTGTTTTCGTTTTCATTCACGTGAATTTTACTCAATCCCTATTGCTGTTCGTTGCTGCTGTTGTTGCAGCACTGCCACTAAAAAGCTTAACGAGAAAAGCAGGCAACAAAAAACAATGCAACTTAATGGCAACTGCAACAACTACAACTTCAACTTGAGCTCTGAGCTGCTGCACTTCAACAGAAGTTGGTATGACCTGCACACACACACACACACAGAGACACACACACACACACACTTATAGACGCTTGCCTTCACACATTGACGCCTTGATATAATTTAATTTTCTCCTTTTGTTGCTGCTTTTGTGTTGCTTTGTTTTGTTTGGCTTGGCGCGCAACTAAAACTAATGTTGACGCGCTCGGGCAGTCACTCAACTTGCTGCCTCTCACTCATTTGTAGCAATTGGTCTCACTCGCACTCCCACAACTAGGTGGCACATAAATCGTGCGCCCTTTTATTTTTATTATTATTTTTCTGCTATTCTGCTATTTTTTGTGTTGCCGCAACATTGTTGCCTTCAAGTTGACAACGCGACGTATGAGCGATATTCTGGCACGCCATGCGAACTTTTCAAGCTGCTTACCACACACAGCAACAACAACAACAACGACAACAACAACAACGAGAGTGCAAACAACAAAAGTCGTCAACGTCGTCGCTTTGTTTGTGACCCTTTTGCCGCTAACTCTCTCTCGCTCTTGTTGCTCTCCTGCTTTCACTCAGTCTGTGTTTGTGTTTAGTTTTGCGTGTCGCCATATTGTTTGCTTTATATCACACACACACACACACACACAGACACACACACACACACACACACACACACACACACACACAGAGAGAGAGGCACACGTGGCTTTATATGTGCTCACTGCCATGCATATATTTTACTCACAGGTAATTGCGGTTTTTATTTCACAGCCAAGCAAAAATAATAATAGGGGCAGCAAAAAGCGAGCACTAAAGCTCGAGCTTGCCGCGTCTTGTTGCCGGAAGTTGTCAGCTGACGCACAAAAGTATGCAACACCAACAACAAAAACAACAACAACAACTTAAAGCAGTTTAAAGCTGCACATACACAAGTCCACCTTTGCTCTCTCTTTCCCACAGCGTCTTGCCTCTTTGTCTATACAACAATCCAAGCCAAGCATGTCAAGTGTGCTCAATGAACAAACATGAGCCAGTTGTTTAACGCTAATAAGGCCCAGTGCATGCCGGCATTGTGGTGTTCTATATGTGTCTGTGCGATTGTTTGCATGTGTGTGTGTGTTTTGTGTGTGTGTGTGTGTGTGTGTGTGTGTGTGTGTGTGTGTAATATAAACCCTGTTAACACACTTAACAATAAACAGAAAACAACAACAACAGCAACAGCAACAAGAAAACGTGTTCAGACATATGTAAAACTATATACATACATATGTACATATGTATGTATAAAAGCGTCGGCGCATAACTTTAATGCTCATTGCTGCTGGCGTTGTGCCAAATTTAAATGAACTGGGTCGACATCAGCAGCAACAGAGCCCCAACACACTACTTAGTGGTAAGAGTGTAGGGCTTGTGGTAAAGGGTAGTTGAGCTATTGTGGCTGAAGCAAAGTGAACAAAATGTATGTGACTGACTGAATCGTATGATATGAAAGACATGGAATTGGTAAGAGAGGGTGTTGGGGTGGTTGGCGCCCTCACTTACATTGCTTTTAATTACACAAAAGCCAAATGCACCGACATAACTTATATGCCCACTGGCGGCCAATATAGCGCATTAGCTGGCTGTAAACGGCTTGCCAAAAATACACAAACAAAGCTACAGTCAAAACTGGGTTAAATAAGCATTTGAATTTCATGTCTATGCTTTAAGAAATCTTGTTATTTTCAGTCAAAAGTATTACTTGCTGCTCTATGTTATCTCTCGATTGTTCTCTCTGATTCCCACAAATTTTAAGCCATCAAGAGTGGAAGCAACAATCTTGCCAAAGAGTTCGACGCTTATCTATCGATAATTTAGATGCATTTTCTAAATCGATGGTTTTGATAAATATTCGATAGTGACATCGAATAGGCCAAGAGAGTTGATCTTTCTAAAGTTTGAGTTTGCAAAACAATCGATATCCCTATACAAAACATCAATATTTCTTGATTTGATTTGATTGATTTTAGTTTTTATTGCTGTAGATAGACCATCACTCTGCTTTTACTTTTTAAAGAGAGATATCACAAAATGGTGATTATATGCAATAAATATTGAAATCACTTTGATATCAAATACAGTCATATAACTTGATGTTCTTAAAATTTCCTCTTATTGTTACTGAACACTAACGCCAAGAGCCTCTTTTTGAAGTTTTTTGAAACGCACATTTTGAATGCCAACCGTACTCCCTTACATAACACACAAACAGGAGATTGTGTGCCTTGCGTTTGTTTGTAAACAATAGTTCATTTGTATGTTCAGCTAACCCCCCAAACCCACAAACCCGCATAAGATGTTTGCGCTTACCTCAGCAGAACTCGGCAACCCTTTCACTTTTATCTGTCTATACTCTTCACACCCTCTCGCGCTCGGTTTACTGCTACCGGTTTACTTCATGTGGCTTTTAAATTGCTTGGAAAATGTAGCGCCAAAAGTTGAAAAATGCGTATGTATAAATGTTAATGCAAATCATTAGGGAAATCAAAAGTGGCGCGCTACTCTATACACTCGCACTAGGTAACTTGTTTGTTGTTGCTGCCAAAGATTTTCGCCTATGCAATTTGCTAGGTTTTCCAGCCAACTGTCGCTCCCTCAAGTGAAAAGGAAAACTTGCTCAAGGCTGTTTTGTAGCTTTTATTTGTTGTCAAATTTGCGCAAACGTTTTGCACCGTTTCCGATTGCAGCCTGCTAAAAGTCATAGTGGCTTCAAAACCCATTCAAGCCACGTCCAAATCATTAGCATAGGAAAGCGGCAGCAGCAGCAGCTGAGGATCCCAAAAAGCTCAAAGCCAAAAACAAGCGGCGAAAAGTAGCAAATCCATTAAGCGCCTACGCTTCTCGAGACCAACACTTCAAACTAAATAGGCCACGTCGAAGGATGGATGCTGCTGCATACAGTAGGTGGTACTGGGTACTTTAGTGCGGCTCTTTCTTCGCCATTTTGTGCTCGTTTTGGGCAACTCTTTAAAGATTTATGAAGCGTCAAATATTTATTGTGCTCGCTTTGAATATAAGGCAGTGAAACACGCAAGCAAAGAGGCAACACGAAATAGACCAGGCCAGAAGCAGCAGAGAGCCAAACCAGTCTGGTTGATGTGGCCGTGCCGTCTAAGCCTTTGGCTCCGGGTCTGGCTCCGACTCTGGCTATGACTGTGCCTTGGCCTAATCCTGCTGCTATACATGAACACGAACACTTTTTGAAATTGCAAAGCGACGCAAATAAATAAAAATATATAAAAAGTAGGCACACACACACACACACACACACACACACACACACACACACACACACAGACACACACACACACACAGACATACCTATACATGCACATAAAAATAAAAAGCAAAAAAAAAAAGCAAAAATGAAATGAAATGAATGGGGCACGACAAGAAGGCTGGCTGAAAGAGAGGCTGTAAGGAGGAAGAAAAAGCAGAAAAGCAAAATAAAGAAGCGGAATAAGTAAGAACTTAAAGAAAGTGAGCACACTTTATATACGACTAAGACATACGCTACTCAGCCTTTTGAGCAGAACTTATGAGAATATTGAATTCAGAACTAGAGCTAGGATCAGGGGTCCAGAATTGGTATTTATCCGAAATATAACTAGAATACCGTATTCCAGTACGTGCTGCCAACTACTATGTATTTGGTTCAGAAAGCTGCCAAATATTTGCTATTCAGCTTATAGAGCTGTTGATTATTCGGCAATCGGCATAGGAAACTGGCGAATATTCGGCATTCCAGCGAGCTAAATCAAGTATGCTTGATATATTTACGAAAGTACTACCAAATATTTGCCATTCAGCCTAGAGTGCTATTGAATCTTCGGCAATCGGCATAGGAAACTGTCGAATGTTCGGCATTGCCAAGTGAGAGCTAAATCAAGTATTTTTGATATATATACGAAAGTTCTGCCAAATATTTGGTATTTGGTCAAGAACGCTACCGCATATTCGGTATTTTGCAAAATAAATTAAGAATATTTGCTGTTCAGTCCATAGAGTTGTGGAATATTCAAAAATTGGCATTGGAAACAGCCGAATATTCAAGAATGTTTGATATTTTTCCTAGAGTATTGCTAAATATTAAGTAATCGCCCAAAATTTGTTATACTCCTAGCCAACAATTACAACATTATAGTAAGTGCTCGAGCAGTACTGTTGTCTCTTTGTACTTTTGATATGATAACGTTACCCATACAATGACTTAGCAACTATGTATGGCAGCTTTTTCACAAAGTTTTCAAGTTAACCTTCTTTTAAGCTGTTACAAACGTTCAGAGCTGTCAAAAATAGCCTTTTGCCCTGCAAATCATGCAGCGTCTTTAGAAGGGTTTTAAAAATCAATGTGACGTTATTTTGGGATCCCTGTTTATAGCTGCGCCTCTGTCTGCTGGTTGCAGCCTTTCGCACTTTCACTCTTTCTCATAATGGTTGTTGTACACGCTGTTGACGGTGTTGTTGTTGTCGTTGTCGTTGCTGCAAGGTACTTCAACCCTTTCAACAACTGACGGAGACGTCGGCAGCGACTTAGTAAGCTGCGTCAGCTCGTCATGAAAAATGTTGTTAAAAATATGAAAAATCTTTGCATGTGTTTATGTTTATGTAGGTGTATAGCTATATGTGTGTGTGTGTGTGTGTGTGAGTGTGTGTGTGTGTTGACTACATTTGGACTGCACGTGTCGAGCTGGTTCGAGCTCAAAAAGTTAAAGGCATTTAAATATGTCAAATATCGTCGAAACCATTTAATTTGCGCGCTCAAAGCACGAGCTATATGAAATATGTTAAGTGTATATACAAAATGCTTAGCATATTTTTAGGTGAAACACACACACACACACACATGCAAACAAACAAAAATAAAAGTGTAAAAGTTGAGTTGTGACTCGCAACTTGTGACTAATGATGATGATGCATATGTCTATCTAGCATATGCAGAGAGAGAGGTAGGGAGTTAGAACAAGATGGCGCTCGCTCTCGCACTCTATGTGAACTAATGAGGCACATAAATTCTGCACAAACAAAAAAAAAGAAAATCTCATAGACACACACTCGCTCACTGACACACACACACGCTCACTGACACACACACACTCACTCATATGCATATTCAAGTGAAAGTAAAATGTTCATTGAGTCAAGAAAAACAATCTGCAAATTTTATGAGCTGCCACAGCGAGTGAAGACCCCAAAACACACTATAGCTGTCAGCAGCTAGAAGCCTAGAAGTAGGCAATATTATATGCCAGCCAGCACCCACTACGCATTCAAGCAGTTAGACAATTTAATTAACGCATTTTAGCTGCCGTCTGTTTGTCATTTGTCATGCAAGCAACAAACACAAAAATAATGTTGCCTGCTTTTAGGTGCGTTTGGTGAAAACAATTTGCTCTTTGCTTATGCCTTAAAATGTCTTGGGGGAGTTGACATTTTGGCGGAGGCAAGTCTTTAAGCTGGGAATGCCTGAAAAGTGTGTGGAGAAGCCCACTAATGTCGCTGGCCCTAACACGCTCCAATTTGCATGTTACGCCCACACACACACACACATTGACAAAAATATATGAAACATAAAAAAGTTGTGTGCAAAACTACAGCTAACCGCAATTTGGGCATGCCAACTCAATTTTCGTTACGTAAACTGCATCATATGCTGGACACGCTTTGCTTATGTACTTGTTGTTGTTTTGTTGCCTTTGAGCCAAAAACAGAGAAAAAGAGAGACACATAGAGAGAAATAGAGAGAGATAGAGAGAGAGAACGAGCGAGCGCGAGCAATATGCAGTCTATTCCCCAGCCTGAGCATCGTAGCTCTGCTCAGGCGCTTCAAATTTAATTAAACATGCACACGTGAGCAAATGCAAATAAATAAAAACTTTATGGGCTTTTGGCGTAGCCAAACGGCGCTCCACTCTTGCCCGCTCTTCTCGCCCTTTCCGAGTTCAGTGTGACCAGCTTGCGTGCAGCTCAACAGTTAGCTACGCGGTCATTGTATACATTGCGGCGCAATGATGACGGGCCGCCATGTGTGGCATGTTTATAAGTTTTCAAATAAATGTTGGTTTTTTTTCTTCTAATTTATTTTTTCCACTTTTTTTTCGTGCACCAACGAATGTTTGCCGGCCATTTTGTTGGCGTTGAAAAACTAAAACTACATTTGCAGTTATACACACACACACACATACTTGCGCACCGAGAGAAAAACAAATATACATGTGATTCACTTCAAGTCATTTTCGACGCACTGAAAAGTGTTACACAAAATAATTGAAATTGAGTAAGTGAAAACTCAAAAATTACATTCGCTCTCAGTTTGTACTCTTAACGTTTTTTAAACTTCAAAATTGTGTTTTAATACTGTTTGCTAGATTTATGTGCAATTTTCTAGGTTTTTCTCTCTGTGCACATATGTACATATAGCATGACGGAACTGGCCAACTAGTTCAAACTGGTGAGCACCAAAAAAACTGAGCTCTCTGTTGGGTTATTGTTGTTGCTCTTGTTGTGGGTTGCAGCAGCAGCTTTCAGAACACGTTTGAAATTGAACAGCTTTGTGGCGGCGGCAGCAGCGGCTTCGTTTGCTACCCTTACCAAGGGTCTTTTCATATTTTTTACAAAGTTTGAATAGGTGTAACTTTAAAGCTGCAGCTTTCATATGCAGGGCATGTATAGAGAATTCAAATGCAGCTTAGAGCAAGTTGATCGTATTGGAAGAATTCGCAAGCTGTTTACAATAAATTGTAATCTGAATGTTGGTTACTTAACCATATACTATCAACTAATCGGATATTATAGCTCAAAGCGCATATTTGTAGGAATCGAGTTAAGATAAGGTGTAATGCGAAAAAACTTTGCAAAAATGCATTGCTTAAGACTTTGAGTGAAATTATCTTAAAATAAAGCGCTTGCTTGATACCATTTATAAGAGTATCAAAGTTTAACAACAGTTTTCTAATCAGTTTTTCAACAGCAGTTTGCTAACCGTAAAGTTTAACAACAGTTTTCTAATCAGTTTTTCAACAGCAGTTTGCTAACCGTAAATCGTATTCTACTCTTAACAGAACCACAAATTTCTATACAAAAATTGTAAAGTGTATTCCTCAATTAAAACACTATTTCGAATAACGAATTTTCAAACGCATATCTGCAAAATAGCGAAAGAATCTTAATCTCAGTTTTCTCTTGCATAGTAGTGCGAACGACTTTTGCGAACGTTCTCACAGTATAACTGGACTTTATTCAAAGCTCATTGTAGCTGAAGCAACTAACGCTCTGAAGCTTTATTGAAGTTAAATGATCCTCCTTCGCGTTTTCGTCTCACGAATGACGTTGGTGTGCTGCAACGAAGGCATTCGCGTTACTCACTCACTTCTTATTGCCTGTGCAGCTATCAGGTTTTATTGACGAAGGTTTGCGACTTAAGAGTTTTGATTCTTGTTTGTGTTTTTATCTGAATTACTGTTCAATTTTGAATAATGTCAATGCAATCTTTATGATTTATCATTATATAACAAAAATCCACTTTACTCTCATGTTTTCTCCTCGCTGGAATATGTGGACTTGATTGGGATTCTAGTCGTTATTCTGTTACTGCCGTGTTCAAGTAGGCTTATTTGGACTAATTTGCTATCTTTGTCTAAACGTAAAAAAAATCGTTGAAAGGTTTTATGAGTGTCGTCTAGCCATCTGGCCCATAGTATTGTGCTTACTGGTCAAGACAGTAAGTCAACATTTCTGCCTACTAAATAGTCCTCCACAGTTTATTAATTTCAGAGACAAGTCGGTCTACCAACTCTCTTACGTTTTTCTACTTCGGCGAATGGCATTTAAGTTGATATGCGTTGCATTTATGGATTGCTGTTTCTTTGCAGCAAATTTCGAACGCACAACTGAATGCAAACTGTCATGTTTTTGCTGTTCTAAAAAATTGTCATATTTCTATTTTAAAAACAATCCAACTTTATAGTGATTGCCTTGAGTGTATTCAAATCGAGGTGCTATAAATGCAAGTGTTTTTTATGCCAGAGCAGAGTGTATAAGCTTTTTGCACATGTTTTTCGTATATTTTGATGCATTTGTTTTTTATAATTTGAATTCAATGAATTATGCAGCGGCACCCAAAATCCCAAAAACTGTTGATTTTTAATGGAAATGCACTTAAGGACTTAGGCAAGAGCAGCATGTTTTGATTTCATGCAACAACTGTAGTTAGTTTTTTTTTTTTTGTTGTTTTAAACTTCGAGCGTGTCGAAAAACACAAGTTCTTAAATTGCGCCAGAAATTATGCAATGCATATGGAATACATATGCACGGTATTTGCATGTAATTTGCCCAAAACATGGCGAATTTTTTGTGCCATT
The DNA here is from genome assembly GCA_035041775.1 of Chymomyza caudatula. Lineage (NCBI taxonomy): Eukaryota > Metazoa > Arthropoda > Insecta > Diptera > Drosophilidae > Chymomyza > Chymomyza caudatula. Next base: position 173,130 of record JAWNKW010000032.1, on the reverse strand, counting down.
ACATGTACTCATTAAAACGGTTGTTTGAGCTACAAATGGCAAAATGTCAAATGTTGTTTCAAAATTGTACATTCTCATATGGAATTTATCAAATATAATATGCAGAAAAAAGAAAAACAATTAAACTTTTTGTGCATTGGCATGAGTTTTATATGCTTTACGCTTGACAAAAGCCAGTAAAACAAGTACAGTAGAGTTCTGCAGAGTCCGGGCAGCACAGCAGCAGTCAGCCATGCATGGGTTCTACTGAGCTGTACTAAAGCACTGACGGACTGACCGACGGACTGACTGACTGACGACTGTTGGATTTCTGTTCAAAAACTGCATAATTCATATGCAGCAGCAGCAGGACAATCACTGAGAATCTCGCTATAGTCCGAAACTGACTCTTAACTCTGCTCGTTGATGTTGTCCTTGTGCATGGCTGGACGCATATGACTGTTTGTGTGTGTGTGCTCACATATATTTCATTTAAAATTTACAAGTTAACAATATTAAATATTAACAGTTATTTATGCATTTTTTGGCTTAAATCAAAAATTTACATTGCAAGCCAAAGTTGTGCCCTTTGCCGGGCTAGGCAACCCTTGCAGTAAAGCGCTCTGCATCCCTCGCACACCCTGTGTTGATTTATCAGCTACGACAAAAGTTGCTTACAAATCTGGCTTGTTATTATTGTTATTGTAGTTGTTGTCGCTCTGAGCTTTTTTTTATATGCACATATGAACGCATTAGTATTTGTTTAAGCATTTTATTGTTTATTGTTGTTATTATTACGATTGTTTTATGTTGATTTAAATAATTTGCTTTTAGCTTTTGTGTGTGTGTGTGTGTCCATTTCATTGTTTCCCTATTTTATTTATTCGTTTCTTCTACTTTATGTACACACACACACACCAACACACACACACACACACACACACACACACACACACACACACACACACACACACACACACACACACACACACACACACACACACACACACACACACACACACACACACCCAGCCCGCAAAAACAAATGCAAACAAATCAATCTTAATTTATGCTAATTTATTGCTACTCAAATTATTCGCTACGTTAGACGAGAGAGTTATAAAATTTTGTATAGCAGCCTTTTAGGCTGTTCAAAACTTTTTAAAGTGCCCAAGGGCAGCAGTCCTTTGTTTGTATGTGTGTGTGTACAATTTGAAATCATTTATCATTAGTTTAGTTTTTAGGGGCAATTAAATGTTAAGCTTGAGTGCGCCTTAAACTAGGCCACATTAGCATATAACACTTTACCAAACTCTTACCATTAAAGCTGATTTTTATACCCACACCATAAAAGCTATCCAATTGAAACTTGGCACAGTTATGCACACTATTACATGTGTAGTGTAAAAATGATTCATATCGGATACGAACTTTAGAAGATATAGCTAATAATGTGCCAATTTTAGGCCGCCTGTCCTATGAACTGCAACAGAACTTCACTTTTTATAGAAATGTTAAAGTTAATATTTATGTTAACCAAATGTGGTACCTTTTTCCATGCCATAGTACCGTTACCGTTATAACGCCAATACCTTTCAACGCATCGATATAAAAATTTGCATAAATTGGGTACAGGGTATTCCACTATCGGGCACCGTCCCGACTGTCTGCATCAAATTTTTATTTTTTGGTAACTGAACTATCAATTAAAGTTTTTGCTAACAACTTTTTTCCCTGTCATCGATTTAACTTAAGTCCTTGGCGTCTAGACAATGCACGCTCTCTATGCATATGCAATGCAATTCTGTTAAGTTCAGTTCTAATGCAACTAACAAATATTTGCTAATTTTTGGTAAATTCACTTGTTGGCCAAAAGTTGCTCTCGCTCTGCTCGCCTAGCGAAATTTGTGTACAAAATTTTTCGGAAGCTGCTGCTGCTGCAGCAAACTCGACCTCAAAAACAAAACTTTTGCATTAACTTTGGTGCTGGCACTCAGGGTCCAGACAGGAATCGAGCTTTATACATACTAGCAGCAGCTGCCTAAAAGCCAACACAAACACAACAAAAGGCAGAGCAAAGTCCTGAGCTGAGGTCCTTGTAAGCGGCGCCGGGTCTAAATGCAAAAAGTTGCCTCCGCGACGCTGCTCAAATATGTAAATGAGTTTGGCCCACAACTTCGGGTTTGCATTCCTTTGCTACTAGTACACGCCTGTTACCAGACGTGTAAAGTGCTCTAAAGGCAGCCGAGCAGGCGACTCTAGAACAACAACAACAACAATAACACTGGAAAAGGGGCACGGCATTAGCCAGAAATTGCATTGGCTGCATTTGAGCAGCGATTTAATCAAGAAAAGAATAGATACTTCTAGCTTACTGCGGAAAACAAGACTTGATAAACTCTTGTACTTGATCAAAGTAGATTTTAAGTTTTATCAACTTAGTAAAAGTATTCTATATTTAAGACATAACTAGCGCCGAGTTAAGACTAAAAAGCTTTTCGTGTTAAAAAAAACGTATGAAGTCGAGGCTACTTCAGCCTCAAGCTATCATATTTTGTGACGTAACACAAAGTACTGAAGTTATTGTTGTCTTATTGTACATTCCAAGAACATTTCAAATTGTATCTGATTTGGTGTGTTTCAATCCCATTGAATTTATATTTACGCCTAGATTCCATATCCGCCTTTACTGATGCTCTGTTTTTCTTTCTTTAAGCCCCTTTCCTATGTTTACAATAGTATACAGCTCTACCGGCTGCCAGTAAAAGTGCTAAAGTTCATGTTTATTAAAGCTAATGAGCGTTTGTGGTCACAGCCATGGCTTCCGCCTAAAGTGATTAACTTCAGTGGGCTTTGTATGTGTTTTGGCCAAATCCCAAAAAAGTGATTAAGCGTTGTGTCAGAAATCAATTTCAGCCGAATTTCAACTCCACAGCCATACATCAGTGTGCCAAACATATATTTTGTCTAATATTAAATTCATTGCTGTAACGAAAATATCTTCGAATTCGTTAAAAAACTATAAACTTTTGACCGACACATTACACTGGTTGACAGACATTTTGCTTCGGGGAAGATCTTTTACTTGACCGGCCATAACAGCCAGTTACCAGGTTATAGGCTGATTTAGAGCACTCCACCAAGCGCCTTTTTTTTTTTTTTTTTGAGTTTTTGAGATATTTCAAACAAATCGGTTTTTGGGTAACGTGCACCCATTCACATTTCTATAAACAATTTTTAGCCGAAAAATTTGTAAAAAAAAAACAATCAACTTTTGAGAAGAATCATAAGCTACTACGGCAAAAACCAATACTTATTTTATGGTTTATGAGATTTGGGCTAGGCTCAAGTTTTAGAGCAGAATGCATAGTTTCGAACATCAAACAATAGTTTCACTATCAAACAATGCAAATCTCTTTGCGTGATTCACTTGCCCTATCCTTGCCGTCACTAGCACTTCACTTCGTTGATAGCCTTTGTGGTGTCTTGTATGAAACGAGTACTTCATATGCTCAAAAATGATTTCCTGATACGCCTCATGCATTACATTCCTTGCAAAATGTAATAAACCCTACCAAAGAAATATGCAGAACTTCAAAGGCAAGGAGCTAACTAATCTGCCACTGTAGTAGCTGCAGCGTGGCAACATTTGTTTACATGCCAGCCCCGAGAGAACCTCAGTCTCACCGAGTGAGGAGTGAAAAATAAATGGAGTGTGACTCTACAAGGCACACGGCCAAAGCTAAACCAAAGACATTCCAAAAACTAGAACCAACAAGCAGGATTACATTTACACAGCAACAGACAGAGCTGGAGCTAGAGAGCACTAGCCTTTTGGTAATACGAAGACCAGAGCTCGACAATAATGATGTCGATGCGGCTGATGATGATGGTGTTGATGGTCTGTAGCTGGTATTTGAATAAAGAGTGGACAGGGGGTCAGTATGGTGCGTGGCTGCCACGCAAATGCCAACAAATCATTGCCATGACAAGGCAGCAACAAACAGCAACATCATCAACAGTTGCCGCAACTTTGCTGCCCGCCTAAGCCGCATTTTGTGGATTTTTGGGTGATGATGATGTTGCAGCTGCTGCTGAAGCTTTAGGTGCTTCTATAGCTACATTTTGCTCTGGATTTGGCTTGGCAACCTCAACACTCATACGAGCCAACACGCGCGTGTTAAAAACAAAAGAGAGAGCTCTGGAGAGCAACCAGGAACAAACGACGTGGCTGCAAAGTGATTTCTGGTTTAATGTTTTTAAATGTGGCCTCATGTTGCAGAGTTGGCCAGGGTGCTGCTGCTGCTGCTACAGCTACACAAGCTGCAGTTGCAGCTTGATGATATTGTTGCTGTCGACAGCAGCGGTTGCTTTGGTCAGTTGATGTTGCCTGGAGTGGACTGGCCAGAAGTGTGCTGGCCAGAGTTGGTTGGTTGTCAAGCCAAACATGAGCCATGTGTGCCACGCGTCATCGCTGTTGTCTACGGCTTCCGACTGCTTGATGCACTCCCCACTTCACACCGCTGCTCGCTCACTCTATCTGTGTTTAATGCAGGCCTCTGTTGCCTGTCATGTGGCTGCTGCTTTTGTTGTTCTTGTTGTTGTTATCGTTGTTGCACCTATGAAAAGTGCGGTTGCTGCCTCGCTTTCGTTGCTAATTTTTACTCACTCATTGTCAGTTGGTGTGTGTGTGTGTGTGAATGTGTGTGCGTGGGTGAATGTATCCATGTGTGACTCCATTAGCATTTGACAAAGCTGTGCGGTGAAAGGCTTCTATGTGTGCGTTGAGCAGCCGAATTTGACACAACATTTGTCAAACCACAAAATGGCCGCCACAACGTTACTTTCATTATGCAAAGAGCCAAAGCTGGTAACAGTAACAATAACAACTACAACAACAGCAATTGTCCACTTTGGTTTGTTCTGGTTTGGCTTAGTTTTGTTCGTTTCGGTGTGCTTGGTTTTGGTAACCTTTTAATGACATTTAGCATTGGACACTTTGTTGTATTATTATTAAAATACACTAAGAACGAAACAGGGTATGTACACTACATTGACAAGAATCTTTTTACCGTGTTTTCAAAGTCAGCAAGTTGCAGCGATCTTTTCAAAGCTTAATGCTTCATCTGCTCACGCTTTGCTATCCATTTAGTGTAGTGCTGAGAATGAGTAGAGCATAAAACAACATAACAAACATAGCACATTTAGGACTACAGCTGTCAATAAGCTTGCGCCAATTGTTAATTGCTAAATCAAGACAGCAATAGTCGGGAACAGCAGCAGCATTAGTGTAAAGAATGAAACAAAAGATATATTCACACATATGTCGTTTCTCAACAGGTCGAGCAGAAGCCAAGCTCTTGACAGATTTCCGCATATCCAAGCTACTATTTCCATGCTTAGAAGCTTCGGAAGCTTGGCAGGGTATTCAAACGTCGTTATTTAAGTATCAACATTAATACACATATTTGTTATGGTCTAATAAGCTGCGATTTATCAGCTTAGTGTGGCAAATTAGTTGCCTTTTCAATATTTGGCTAACAATTGTTTTGCCAAAAAACAGTAAATACATTTTTTTCGGAAACTCCAACACACGCAGTTCATTACATAATCTCACTCTCCAGCTCTCTCTCTCAGTCTGTGGTTGGTTGCCCAACTCACAAAGCATTTGGCGTTTGTCACAAACACCACAAAATGCCCAATGGCTCTCAAACTGTAGAGTTCAGTGCGCACAATGCTCGATAAATCAATAATTCATATGCATATTTTAGCTAAAATCATATTATAAAGCGGCATACAGTTGCAGCTACGCTGCGTATGCGTAATTTGATTGCAGTAACGCACTGTTTTGTGGGTGTGTTGTTTGTGTCTCTGCATGTTGCTGTGTGTGTTGCATTAAAATTTTGTTGCGAAAATTGCGAAATGCAATTGTCACGGCATTTCAGCAATTTCAACAAGCAACCGAATCCAATATCAGTTTGTGTGTGTGTGTCTGTGTGTGTGTGTGTGTGTGTTATGCCACAGATTGAAATTGATGACAGCACAAAATGGCTGCCATCAATGCCCAACAGCAACAAACAAAGCAGGGACATCAGCGCTTTGGGCAATGTTTTTGGCTGCTGACTGCGGTGCTGCCTTAGTGTGTGTGTGTGTGTGTGTGTGTGTGTGTGTGGGAAATCAATTAGCATTGCATACATATGAGCGCCAAATAAGGCCTAACTGATGAGCAATAAATCAAATACACGGCATTTGTAGCGCCTTTCTATATGCTCTTTTTTTTTACTTTGGCAATTTATTAGCCACATTATTTATTCAAAAGTTAACGCTTTTTAAGCCAAATCTGCTAAGCTGTCATTCGATATTTGTACTGAGCTTTAAAAATTAACATTATTTTTTTGCCAAGTTGATCATTATTATTTATTTAATAACGATTAGCAGGTTTCAAGCCAGAAACAATAACAACTTATATATGAACTGCTATTAAATATGTGCAATGGCTTGCATTTTGTGTCCTTGTATCCTTGTATATGTGTTTATACATATGAATGCATACATAATTAATTATGCGCTATAAAGTATGCAATATTTCTATACAAATTGCATGGCGCATATCTATGTGTTTGTTTATTTGCGTGTATGAGTGTCTATAAGAGTCATAATTAATAATTTAATTGCTTCTGTTTATCTCTTAATTAAAAGGGATTTATTTGACCAACAGAAAACAACAACAACAAAGGGCTCAACAAACATGAATATGCTTTATATGCATTTTACTTTTTATCGCGCTAACTAATTAAGTTAATAATAAATAGCGTTTAATGCGCTTTTTGTTGTTGTTGTTGTTGTGCTCAGTGTTTGTTGTAAGCTAAGAAGTTGTAAGAAGAAGACGGCTATTAGCAGCGAAGAACCGCATAAAACTGATTAGACGACTTAATTAGATTTGATTGCTCAAAAGATTTGTCACAAACACACACGAAATTTATGTAAATCGCATTGCATTGCATACATTTTAAATGCAAATTACAATTAAGTGTTATTTTTTTTTTTGATTAAAGGATAAAATGAGTGATGAAAATATGGCAGAGTGATAGAGTGAGAATAATTACTTTTTTAAATTTTGTAAGCATAACAAACCGTTACCGAGTTACGGCCTGATTTAGAACATTCCTCCAGGCGCCACTGCTTTACGAGCATCTTCTCCAATCGGTGATATCAAAGGTAGTTAGTGTACGCTTCATTTTATCCTTCCAACGAAGGCATGGTCTGCTTTCAACAACAGCATTGAAGACCTTTCTCGCAGTAGCTTCTTCATCCAAGCGCACAACATGACCTAGACAGCGGAGCCGCTGGATGAAGAATTCCGACGCTACAGTATTTAGTACTATTTTGTGAGAAAGACAAAATAGATATCTTCCTTCAAATACGTGATAGGTTTCGTAAGATATTCATATTAAGAACGATTCTCAAAAAGACAAGAAAGGAAAGGAAGGCACGCTCGCTTACTGTTTCAAGTACCTAGACTCTCTTTAAGTACAGAACTCAACCCGTTATCGATGACATTTGCTACACCGAATATAAAACATGTGTAGCGAAAACATTTATTAGCGATTTAAAACAAGAAGACTGTTTTCCAAGATTTTACCGTAAATATTTTCTGAGCTATGAAATTTATGTTTATTTTTTTCTTCTCTTCTTCTTGCAGGTGAGTGCACACGAATATTGCCAAATGCTCGGCAAATTAGTAAGTAGCACAAATATTTAAATTGAAAAAAAAATGCAAAATGAAAAGTAAAAAGCGTTGTAATCTTGTCGAGCCACTTGAGCTATATGTAAATCTATTAGGTGGCAACCACAAGGCCTTGCCACCCCGCCGCAGCCTGTCACAAGCAGACGCGCACGCTTGCTCCGCTAAGTATGCAACACTAATTTAATTTCAAAGCATATTTGCGCCTTGGCTGGTCTGCTCTTTGCCTATTTAGCGAAACTTAATTAGCCGACAAAACAATGGCCCAGTGGCAAGCGTTGCCAGCCAAATTAAAAGTCTATTTTGAACAGAGAAACCGCCCCATTCCCGCATCTTTAACTAGACAGCTATACGACTTACTTTGACTTTGAACGGTTGCCTAATTTTCATAATTGTTATTATAGATATTCAGCTAGCATAAACAAAAGGTTAGTTACTTGGCTAATGACTTGAAGTGCTGTCTGTTGGAGGTTCTGGTTTTGGAACCCTCCGCCCTCTCTTTCGCCTTTGCGCGCTTTTGTAGTTGCCAAAAGTTTATGGCCGACTTGATAAACAAGCAAATGCGCTTATCACTTTCCAACTTTGAAAGCTTTGCCCCGGCCAATTTTATCAGTTGATTTTGAACAATCATAACATCAGCGTAAATGCGCACGGAAGGCGCTGTGCCGGGCATAAGCTAGTGGTTGTTGTTGGCCGATACAATGTGAAAATGATAGCTGCGCCAAAAGTTCACAACTTTTCAACTATTTGCAAGCAGCAACCCCTAAAGAGGTCTTCAAGTCACCCTAACTCGCTGGCCCAACGGGTGGCCAACCCCCCTGCTGCCTTGGCCGTACACTAATTACGCCCTGGCGTTGATTTTTTATGTTAACCAAATTGAAATGGAACGTTCCGAGTCCGGCAAACTGGAGCAACTCGTCTACGTTTAAAGAGTCGCAACTTAGTCAAATTAAAGAGCGAGCAAGCGAGACAGCTGGCCTAGAAAGTTGCACGTTGACTTGAACTTTACAACTTTTGCAACACTTTGTTTGTTTGCTGCTGTCCAGAGTCCAGTTGGCACAAGTTTTTGGCTCAAACGAACGCCTTTCAATTATTAATGCTGTTGCGTATTTTAATTAATTAATTTGCTGAAAAAGTTTTCAATTGAAATTTGTTTTTGACCAAAAATCAATATAAATAGCCAAAATGTCGCCGCCGCTGTCTGAAAGTTTTCAAAATTTTTAAGAGCTTTAAGAGGAAAAACGCAACGCAAGCCATATAAGTGCCAAACAATGGCATGCCCCCCACAACAACAACAACAAACAATACAATATAGAAACAATAAAATTAAACAAAAATAAAACACGTATAACAACAAAGCAACAATAACAACAACAACAATAGCAACAAAAGCCAAAACCAAAAAAAGTCAAACAATGAAGTCGAATTCATTTTTTTTGTTGGGAAATTTGCTTAAATGTCAAGGTGTCTAGCCTGTAGATGTGTGTGTGTGTGTGTGTGTGTGTGTGTGTGTGTGTGTGTGTGTGTGTGTGTGTGTGTGTGTGTGTGTGTGTGTGTGTGTGTGTGTGTGTGTGTGTGTGTGTGGTGTGTGTGTGTGTGTGTGTGTGTGTGTGTGTGTGTGTGTGTGTGTGTGTGTGTGTGTGTGTGTGTGTGTGTGTGTGTGTGTGTGTGTGTGTGTGTGTGTGTGTGTGTGTGTGTGTGTGTGTGTGTGTGTGTGTGTGTGTGTGTGTGTGTGTGCAACTGGTCGACAAAAAACCAAAAAGCATAGCAGCATTTTAGGCTTTTTTCAAAATTTGGCAATTGTTTATATGGCATTTGGCATGCATTTTACTCTTTCATTTATAAATATTTCATGCGTACATTTAATTAACAAATGCATACAATATAAGCAACAAAAACACTAACAACTGTAATAAAGTATTGTATAACACACAAAAGTGCAAGTCATGCATGCAACTTCTCTTAACTTAATTGAAGCAACAAAGCCAGTCACAACAATAACGGCAATCTTTATGTTTGTGACAAGTCACACACACACAGTCCCAACAGTTTATGCAAATTTTATTGAAAATTCCAAAAAATATATATATTTCTTTCATGTCTGTTATTGTGCAATAAAGATTGTGCAAATTATTTATGCACTCCTTTGTTAAATATTTAATTTCTTTTCTAATATTTTCACACATTTTTCAAAATAATTGCCACAAAGACAAATACGTCGTTGGCAGATCATTTCAATTTTCATTAAATTCTCTTTAGTGCACTTCATAAAAGTTGCCTATGAAATAAACTTTTTTTTTATGAATACATGTTGCTACTGTTCTTGCAGTCAATTTCACTGTGAAACAAAAAAGACATGATTCGCTGGTTATTGTTTCAAAAAACGAAACGCCTGTCCTACTAATTCAACGCGAGTAAAACTCTAATTAAGATCGCAAATATTCTTTTTTATATAAATATTCGGCAAAGAGATCATTGCTGCAAGTTGACAGGACTGTCAGCTGATCAGCTACTTTCTTTTTAAGTTTTGTTTCATCCACGTATTTTTTGAGAGATTTGGCAAACCAACCGTACCCAAAATCTATAGAGGTTTCTGTGTTACTAGCACTTATCCTTAAATTACTTCTTGCTTTAAAATTGCGAATACCCAGAAGAATCGCTCGGTAGAAATTATTTAAGATATTTTATAAAAGCATTATAAAAACAATTTTTTGCTTGCATCAAAATCTAGCAGGTAAAGAAATCTTCTCTACGTATAGAGTACGTCGTTTTCTCAGATGTGAGAAAATTTCGTCTACAAAAGCGCCAAAAGTTCATAAGACGTGACGCATAAGGCAAACTATGAGTAGCAACATAGTAAGCATTTAATTAACTTTTAAAGAGCTTAAAAGACTTGAAAACGTTTCACTGATTTCCGTTTCAGTTTTTTTGACTTTGCCTTTTCAAAGTCTCACGAGATCGACAGAATATAGTTTTGTTCTAAACTATTGTTGCGGTATGCAGTAATCAGTGAGATTCTCTTTGCGCATCAACACATTGACAACTCAGAAATTCGAGAAATCGACATTGGAATATGTTGTAGTAGTATTGTAATAAATGGTTCTAACGTAATAAATGTTTAGTAACAATGATTAATTTTGATAAAAATAAAGTCAAGTGAGAAATTCCGCGTCGTAGGTCAAAGATTACACAAACTAGATTCTTTGTAGAAACACGGTTTTCTTTCGGGTTTTCAAATTCTGCAGAAATGCGCTTAAAGGCAAAATTTTCTGCAATTGAAAGCGCAAGCGGAAAGAGCTCATGCTCTCCGCGCTCTATATTGAGAAGAGTTGGCTGTTGAAAGCATTGCTAAGCAGATTGTTGAATCTATTGTAAAATGTGGCATATATGAGGGTGTGTTAGAAATCTCTTTCAATCCAATTTCAATCCAACAGCAATCTGTTAGTGAATCATTTGTCTGTTTCAGCCAAATTTCAAGCTTGAAGTATTCTGCTAACGGGTCAAGAATGTATTTGGGAGCATTAAAAAGCCGTCATGAAAGCGTTGAACTGAGCTATTCCTCAAAAGATTGAAACCGCTTACAGATTTCAGGCACATGCCTTTCAAAGTCGACTATAACTCTCTAGAATATGGCACCAGTTTAAAGTGTGGCATTACAAGTTGGGGCGTTATTGGAAAGAATCAGATGAATATCATACAGTCTTGTGGTTTTTGAAATGGTCCTTTTCATAGGCGTTTCTTTTTATAACCACATCTAAAGTGTTTCACTTTGATTTCCGTTTCAGTTTTAAAATAGCTTACTCTTTTATGAAATTGCACTTCAAATATATCGTATAGTTAGTAAATTAAGGCAAATTCAGCTGCAAGTGTATTCAATGCTTCGGTGCAACCAATTAGTTGTGTCTTTACACTTTACTTACACTTTTTTTTGTTTTGTTGTTTATATTAGCAGGCCTACTTTTTCGTACTTGCTGCCACGCCCATTCTTGCCTTCTGGCAATTTTGGTCTAATGCGTTTTGTCGAATGTGTTAACGGTAACAAAAGCAGCAACAACATCAGAGCTTGCCACACTTCCGTTGAGCTGGCATGCTTTTGGTTATAGCCGTTGTTGCTGTTGTTGTTTTTGTACGAGCCGCGCATGAGTTGGCTATAATTAAAAATGCTATTACTGGCAACTTCATATAAATTTTTAATTAGCAATTTTTGCTATTTTGCTACTTGGCGCCGCCCAACAATTCGCTCGCGCGTTACCGGTTGCCGTTGCCGTTGTTGTTGTTGTCGTTGTTATGTTTGTTGTTGCCACAGCCGCTTTGGTGAACTTTTTAAATTAGCACTTTGTTAAACACCCTGACGAAAAGGTAGAAGCAGCCAGCACCAACGATATAAATTGTTTTTTAAAAGGATTTTGGGGCCACCCCGCAACAACAGCAACAAAAACAACGCATGCCAAGGCAGCTGCTCACACGCATTAAGCAGCAGCTGTCATAAATTTTTAGATAAAAAAAAAAATACAACAAAAAATAGCACAAAATGTGTAGCCTGCTCTTATGGGCGACTGCTCTTATTTGCCAGAGTTGCCGAGTTGGTTGAGTGTGCTACCAAAGAGAGAGAGTGGCCTGAGTGTTGGCTGTGACAATAAAAACCGCGCAAGCGAGTTGCCGCTTAGTTGATTAGCATACAAAAGGGTTGCCATTGTTTTTGTAAACTGTTTTGGTATAATTATTAGATTTTATGCATTGCCTGCGCCCATCCCTCCCTCACATAACGTTTAAACCTGGCGAAGGGTTTGTTTTGGGGCACATGTCCTGAGTTTTGTCCAATGTGTGTTGCTCTTTTTTTCGCTGTCTTTGTTGTGGCTTAACAAAAAACAATAACAGAAGCAGCAACAACAACAGCAACAGCGATAAAAACGACTATGGCGAAAGTAAAGCGCAAATATTGACAATTATGGCCTATAATTTGACACTCATCACAACAATAGCAACAACAAGGATGACTGCGGCAAAAGCAGCCCAGTCATGACTGTCATAAAAAACAGGACCAAAAGGGTTACCAACAATTAAAATAAAACCAAAAACTCGCACACACACGCGCGCGCCTTCACTCTAACGATTACAGTGGGCCCTCAGCTTAACGTACAAAAGAAGGTAAATCGAAAAAGCTACAATAAAATATAAAAAAATGCACTTGTATGCCCTGAATAGTATTCATAAGCTGAATAGAAGCTTTAGAGATTTCAAATTTGAACATTTGCTAACGAACACTTTGATTCGACGAATCCGCTAAAGTAAGGTTGACGCTAGAGAAGAAGCTTTGTTTTTTTTGGCAATCTTTGTTACCATTAGAGAGAACAGTTCTTGGCATTTACTATTTAAAGATTGTTTCTTTTAAATGGTTCCAATTTTCGATGGCACTTTCACACCTTCCTGCTCGCTTCCACTTCCCAACATCATTTTAAAACCAGCTGCTGATATTGATACGGCCAGTTAAACACTTTGTTCATTGGGCTTTATCTTTCTTCTATTTGTTTTATTAGCAGACTTTCGCGTAAGGTGTCTAAGGTTCGATCGTCTGTGTATTATTGGAAAAACACAAACCAAACGATTCGATTCCAAGAGCTATTAAGTGTAACAACCTGGTTGGTCACAACCTTAGTGGACACAATAAGATTATTTTACAATTTTGAAATCATTATATAAATAGATTTGAATTCTGGCTGTAAAAATGTGACTCAATGGAGTTCAAGCTTCCCCATGAAATGAGCCTCTAGAGAAATTGTTAGTTAGATTGCAACATTGACCATTATTGCATATCGGAAAGTTATTTAAATCAAAGAGCATCTTAACTTAAATTTGCTGTAAGAACTGGTTAATTACATGAAAAAATGGTTATACTGCTGCTTGCATATTTATTTCTAAGCAGAATTTCGAAATATGAACTTGGAGTTAAAACTAGACTTCCGTAGACCTTCCTTCCTAGACCCACCACAAATCTAATGGACCAATTTTCATGACTATTTTGTTTGCCGAGTATTGCGAAAGAAAGATGTTGAAAGTCTTTCAGCGAGGCTTAAAACCTTTTAAAAATTTGTCGTTTGTTTTGTCAAATGGTTTTCATGAGTGAGCGTTTACTGTACTGCCACGCATGCTACCGTCAGACGAGCCTACGCTTTATGAATCAGCACTTCTCTTATTTACACGCACACACGCAGAACCACACACACACACACTTACACACACGGACGCTCATATTGACACATTACGTGGCACGCACTTTTCATGCATTTTAATTAAAATTAAGTTCATTTTTATTACGCATACGTAAGAGTGCGTTAGCCGACCGTTAGCTCAGTTAGCTAGTTGACTTTAGCTGCTCGGAAAATGGAAAAACAAAAAAAAAACATATTCAACAAACAATTTTTACAATTAAATAAAGATTTTTATTATGCTACTAACATCATGATATGATGCGAATAATGGGCATGATGATGATGAGCATGATGACGAGCCCGGCAGGACGCTTGACAGTGTTGCCAGCCAGACAAGATCAGACAAGAATGGAACGTCACAGAACAGCAGGATGTCCTTTAATGTGTGTGTGTGTGTGTGTGTGTGTGTGTGTGTGTGTGTGTGTGTGTAAATATTTAAGCTGCTGGCAGAGCTTGAAGCATATAAAATTTACTGTAGGTGTCGCGTCGGCATATTTTAAAAGCTTTTTGTTAAATATGCGCGTTTACTTAGCACACACACACACACACACACACACACACGCGTAACTACACACACACATAAGCAATAAAAGTGAGTAAAAGGCAGCGACAGATACAGAGAGAGAGAGGGAGAGGGAATGAGAAAGCGAGCGCTAGTCGAGGAGCTATACATCTTTTACTGCCTAGACCAGCAAGCTTGCTTTTTATACACGATACACAACACTTACCTAACACACATATGCAAATTTTGTGTGTTCTTGTGTGTGTGTGTGTGTGCATGTTGACGTTCACTTTGGCTTAAGGCTTGCCCAAAGGAATTCCTTTCCGGCTTTCGTGTGTTACGTTGTGTTTGCTCTTCTTTTCCGTGTGAGAGAGCGCGGAGAGCACATAAAATAGCTGACGCAGCTGAAGCAGCTAAAGCAGCACCAGTCGGGCGCCTAAATGTATGCAAAGCTTTGTTTAAAGTGCCAGGCGACACACGCACATACACACAGACGCTACCGAGTGTGTGTGTGTGTGTGTGTGTATTTGTGAGGGAGTCCGAATATGTTGCTGTCTCTATCTTTTGTCATAGTGAAAAATTGAAATAGTTGAAATTAATTCAATAAAAACCAATCAAGCTTAAGGTATTTAGGCTTGCAATTAAATCTGCATTATTCAAAAAGGCATTCACTGTGAAAAACTGATTTTTAATATTTACAAAAAATAAAACAAAATTATATAGAAATATTGATTTGAAACAATTTAATAACGGATTTTAATAACTGATAAAATGGCTGTAAATAGCTGTTAGCCGTCATTTTTGCTGAAATTTTAATAATTTGGTTTAAATTTAACTAAATATTTGCACATATTTTGCATTAATTTGGATTGGTCAATAAATTAGGGAAAATGTCCTTATAGTTATGTTAACATGTCGGTTCCATATACAAACCAAAACCTTGAATCGGTCTCATTTCTTGTGTCGTAAAAAGAGTTATTACCAAAAGCTGCAGTTTCGCTTAAATCTTCAGAAAATTTAACATTCTAATAACTCAGAAGCAAAACCAGATTGTAAGGCTCTGCTAAAAAGATATATTCAATTAGAAATCGCCTCTTGAAAAGCACGAGATTTCTTTACCTAAGATCGTATTTCATGCATATTGCTCTAGTTTACTAGTACTGACGAGTGAACCTCAGTTAAAAACGACCTTATCAGAGGCTGGCCTGTGGAAGTTGTATTGGATTTGACACCACTCCATATTCAGCTTCAAATAAAAACAATAATATTAAGGATGTCAGTGGAAGGTACTTAAATAGAATTTTGCTGCTCCCGTAACAGGCTGGACAGGCCACCATAAACCCTGTTGCAGAAACCAGAATAAGCTCCTAGCTGGTTCGGGAAACCCGAATGAAGCTGAAACCTTCTGAGGCAACGAAACACACTTTCACTTTAAAGGGTCTCTGCCCACACCAACAAACTCGTTGATAGATAAAGAATTTCGTTGACAGACACGGCCCGATTGGAATCATGCCAGATAATTGGGGTATTGTCAGAGATTGGACTAAACGGGTAGCTGTAAGCTCAGTAGGAGGCACAATAAATCTTAAAGGTCGCGTTGGTTTATTCCCTAATTAGCAGAGTACGCAAACAAGCGAAACGTTTCGCTAACGATTCATCGAAAGATAGAATAACGATCAGTTAATGTTTTGCGCTTGCCATACATCCAAACACATCCTCCACTATACTGCTTGATCGCAGTTACCTTAGACACGAACCACATTACATCTATCTTGCCGATAGATGGCGCCTGCTTGCATAGCATAACTCACATAGGCAACTAGTGGTATGTATGCTTAATAGACCTTAAACACATTTGTTTGGCTTACAAATAACCACAAACTTTCACCGAAAACCTTTAATATGTTTGTTTCACAAACTTGTGAAGACCAACAACGAACGAGTACACAAATCAGACTAATTAAATCTTTGTCTCGTTTGTGGCATATCTCTTACATTGCGAGCGAAAAGTTTTCTTTGGCCTCTTTGACTCACATAGAAACACACTCAAACAGTTTGGCCAGTTTGTCCAAGTTAGACAATTAGCAGCACAGCAGCTGCTACAGTTGCAAGTAACTTGTTGCAAAAAAAAACATTTCAATGAATTTTTGGAAATTTTAGCAAAACTTGCTTTTTTTTTTTTTTAGAAAAAACTTGTATAAAGCACAAAAACGCCTAATGAATGGCCCTATAGTACTAATATAACTGTAACTGAGTGTAGTCCATGGAAAATGAAAAGGTAAATAGCAAAAGCGCGTCAGTATAACGGTACAGGCAGCTCCTGCTGCACAAACTTTAATCAAGCGTCTTTGTTTGCAACAACCCAAACCCTAAAACAGCTGCATAATTGCAAGAGGTGTTTCGTGTGCAGGGATGTTGAGCGGAGTCTGAATCAACTTTGCATCAATTTCAATATTCCCACTGTTTTCATTTAATTTCTCCAACTTAAATCTTAATTGTGTACTTCCTGCCGAGGCTAGCTATAGAGCTAAAGACACGGCTACTGCTGACTTCTTGCTAGGGGCAGCGTTGGGGGCAACTGCCGCTGTGGCGCTTGCTCCCTCTCGCTCGCACGCTAACTGTGCTTAACACAAAATTGGCGCGCGTTGGCGCTTAAATTTGCAAAAATTAAAGTTGGCGTTTGCTGCAACAGGTTGTTGCACACACACACACACACAAGAAACTCATTTAAGGTATTTATAGAGGCTTCTTGGTTGGCTGCCTGTCTGCGTTGCTCCCTCTCACTCCCACTCTTACTCTCTCTCTGTCTCTCCCGGTCTTGTAATTTGCACAGCAAGCCAAAAAATTTGAGGCAAACAGTCGGGACGGTGCCCGACAGTGGAATACCCTGTACTCTTTTTCTTTATAAACACTTAATACGGTAAAATGGGAACGGAAGTATCCACTTTTATATCTCCTTTCATAAGATCGATGCCTGTAAACATTTTCCTATTGGGAAGTTCCAATTGACAAGTTTTCCTATTGGGAAGTTGGCTATTATGAGGTCAAAAATTACTTTTATGCCAATAATTCTTGGGTCAATGTCGTTGAATTTTGTAACATAGATCAAAAATACATTTATAAATGGCTGTGGCAATTTTCAAATCAATATATTGGGGGTGTGGCAGTAATTAAGGTAAATCGTTTGCGGGGTAGGAGATGTTTTAATGAAAAAAAGTGGATGCAGTTTTTACGATTAGGGTCACACGAGCCTTTACACCAAATTTTGTAACTTTAGCTCACATGTATCCATATCTACATTTAGTGGAATTTTGTTAATTGGCGAGGGGGGGTGAAATTAGCATATTTTGGCTATAACTTTTGATGTATTTATCCTATTTCGATCAACTATGGAACATAGATGCACATTAACACGACCCACATCTCTGAGGAGTTTCGAGTTGTAAATATCGACTTGATTCGACAAACTTCATCTTACATTAGATTACGCGCATCTTTTGATAAAATTTTGTGTCTGGCTCTTATGCTCTCGGAGATCAATCCCCTCATACGGACAGACGGACGGACATGGTCCAATCGCTACCCGAGTCAATGATAAGACTTTTTGCCCATGGAACTTATGGTGTGCCACGCCTCCTTCTGCCTGTTACATACATTGCTCAAATCTATAATACCCTTGCACACTATGTGTACAGGGTATAATAAAAAGCAGAGACAACAGCGACCCGGCAATGATAGTTGCCCCTTTATGAATGGCTGCCGCTGTTGCCTTTGGCTCCTTGTTGTTTTTGTTATTGCAGCGGCTGGGGGCAAGAGTTGCCGCTGCTGCTGCTGCTGGGGGCAAGAGTTGCCGCTGCTGCTGCTGTTGCAGCATCATCATTTAAAAGCGCATTAAAAACTTTTTAGATTAATTTCACTGCTGTGCGCGTTTGCCGTTTTTTTGTTTTTGTTTTTGCTTTTTCATTTTATTTTTTATATTTATTTTATATTTTTTATTTTTATTTGCTGGAGCCGCCATGTTATTTACTTTTTTGCTGTTTGTGTTTTGCTTTTGTGTTGCTGTTGATGTTGTTCGTGTTGTTTTTGTTTAATGTCGCGCATTTTAATCCTTTTCATGCAATACACTCATATTTTGTGTTTTTATATTTATTTTTTAGTTTTTGTAGCTGCGCAGTGCAATTTTTAATGTGCAAGCATAACAAACTCTTCAAATTAAAAGCAACTTAATTTTGTGTAGCATAATTTTATGCGCGCTTAAAAATACGCATCTCAGCACTGAGAAAAACAAAACTTAAACTAGGTTGCAGCGGCCAAGTTTTAAATCGTTTTAATAATTTGGAGTTTAAGGATTTAAGTGAATACACTTTGTTTTTTAGTATCGTTAATTAGTTTACTACTTTGGCATATCAAGATGCATTAGCGTTTCATTAATACTTCTAGCTTTTCGCCAACATTTCATTTGCAATTATATGTAAAGCGAGAGTTTAGTTTAAAAATTGAACTTTTCAAGTGGTTTTAGTTAATGTTAAGTTAACCAAGTGCAGTCGGCTATTGTCAACACACACTTAGTTAAAACTATCGTAGATGAGTTCTTTCCAACTATGCATAATGTGGTGCCATCTAGTAACACCATACGAGCGTAGTAACAGATTTTCGTGATGGCATATGAGTCGTTCTTACACTCAATTCAACGTAATGGATGTTTCACACTAAAAGCGAACAGAAGTATCTCATTCATTGGGGTACTTTCAAGTTGAGTTGCAACCAAATAGTTTTTGTTTCGCTTTTGGTTTCGTGTCAAAATCCGACTATTGAATCATTGAATCTTGAAAGTTTGATCTGATGAACATTTGCTACCCAGTCCATTGAAACACGTGCCTATCAGGCATGATACTTCTTTATAGCTTCAGGGTTGGCGTAGCTGTGATTGCGGACTGATATCGGTTTTTTTTCATCCACGCAGCTCCTACAAAAGTGAAGATGTAATTGTGGTAACCAATAGCACAATTACCGTTAAAATCTTCTTTCATGACGTTTATTCGCTTTTTTTTAATTGCAAAGGATCAATTGTGTAACATATTTTCAAGAGAAGCAGGTGGTTTTTTGGTTACTGACTACCGGATTCCTTATCTTATAACTTATCTTTATGGATGCTAAAGGCAACAAGGGTAATTCGCCTCTGATAAAAGCACATACATACATATAATCCAAAATCGTAAAATGATTGTTTCTCAAGCATAGTACGCAGATAATATTCGCTGAAAAAACCGTATCGATTTTGTAATTCATCACATTTATTGCTGCGGTACACAGTAGCAAAAAAAATACACAGCCTGCCAAACTGAAAGTTGCAACCTCTTATGTTAAGAGTTGCCATCTGTTATACTAAGAGTTGCGATACGGTCAGTGTTTGTGGATTGAATGAACTGCAGAATATTAATATTAATAATATATGTACTAATTGAAAGCCATTGATAATGGAGCGGAGATAAGTCCAAACTCTTCTGAACAGGAACAAAAACTAGCGCTTATAAGAGCTGTTAAGGCTACAGACTGCATATGGATGGCCAACAAATACAACTGTCCTAAAACAACTGACAAAACGGGGTAACCCTGTAATTTTCCTGCCTTTTTCGTATGTCTGCTCACCCGTCTCTTTATTTCTTTCACATACAAAAAATAAAAGTACTTATTGCTGATTTCGTCGCGAAATATTTCGCGTATCTCCGTACTAGACGCTCGCATGAAATGGTCGCACTCGCAACATTCAACGAACTTGTTGTGCTAAGAACAGCGTTTGTAACTAGATAATATTCGCAACCAAAGTTCTTAAGAACTTTCAAATCTTCCTTAAAGATCTCTTTGCTGCTGAGTGGTCAAGAATCTGAAAGCTGGCTAGTTCAGTTTAACAGCTTCTTCTTCGGGCTTGTCTTCTTCTAAATAATCTTAAGTAAATCGTTACGTTTCTTAGCCTAGTTTTTCGCGCAGTGTCTTATAGTGTCATACGCTATAATAACAGCAGTGTTGCTGCATTTGCTTGTTAATACGTTTTTCGTGTATTATTTTTTTTTTAATGTGGTTTCTATTTTTGTTGCGTATTGCCGCTGCTGTTGGTTTAGCATTGCATGTGCTAAAGTGGTTTAAGCCAGGCCAAAAGTGAGTTTTATCTGGCACAGCATATAAAGTGCTTTTGTTGTTGCCACACACACACACACACACACACGCGCGCGCTTTCTAGCAATTCAATATTTTACCTTTTCCATACATATTTGCCAAATCATCAATATTTTTTGTGCAAATTCATGGCATGTTTGAGAAGAGTCGACGACTTGCCAACATGCAAGCCAACCCAATACACAAATATGGCTCACACACACACACGCATTTGACGTGGCTGCAGGTTTTGCTTGTATGTGTGTGCTTTCACAATCATTTTCAATAAATTTATCTGCAATTTTGCTCTGTGCACAAAGGTCGCTCATACGCCACGTTGCCGCATACACAAACATAAACTCGTTGCCTGCAGTTTCCTTTTCAAACTAGATATATGTATGTAGATAGATGGATGGATTTTTTTTTCATTTCTTTCGAATTGAATAAATTCTATAGCCATACATACGTCTGGCTTACTGCTCGAACCAAACTCTAATCGCCAAATGATAATTCAGTGGCAGCTCTTGCTTTACCTCATGTCTCCGAGTCTTACTGTCTCTGTGTTTCTGTTGTAGCTGTTACGGGATTGAGTGTGCGACAAATATGATTTGATATTTAAGCTACACCTGAGTTGCTTTTAAGGATTGCTTTAGTCTGTTTCGGTTGCTTGCTTTTGTGAGCAGCAGCTGCATTCGCATTCATTGAAATTGAGCCACATTTAAGCTTCATGCTGGAAAATGCGTATATTTAATTAATTTTCTTTGGCTATTTTCAATCAACCTTTTCTGCTTGTTTGACCACGCAATTAAGCAAAATTTGTCTAGGGCGAAGACCCGGCCAAATCAAAGTAACAACGCTGATTAACAACTGTGAAGACACATAAAACCCACACAGCAAAATCTCAAAACAAACGAATGCAACAAGGCAAAAGAAAACAACACATAAATAAATAAAGGAAAAACACAAAAATGTAACCTCAGGGCAACGGAAAAACAACAAGAGGAAGCGTTGAGCCCATCAGCCAACCAAGCAACCAACCAACCAACCAACCATCGAAGCGTTGACAATGCCAACGAATCCGTAATCCCAGCTAGAGTTCATTTAACTTACGGCGGCGCTTCCGATTTACCGCAAATTTGAAAACCAACGACCAAAAATTTGCCCCAAAGGGTGTACTACGCTGTGGGTAGCAAAAATTCGACAAGTAAATAAACAGAAAAAAAGGATAACAAACGAGTTACAGAAACAAGTGGAAAAAAAACAAGATAGCGAGTAAAAATTTTGTTAAAATTGAATTTGCGTCCTTTTTGCTATTTTTAACACTTTTAACTTTGATTTATGCAAAAATTTAACACTTAACTTTGTGCTGCATATTTTTTTTAAGTCTTTGTTATTGTTGATTTGTTGATTTCTAGCAAATATTTGTTAGCTTTTTCAATAAAAAATCAAAAAAAAAAAAAAAAAAAACAGGCAGCGAAAACCTAGAAGGCGCTGAGTGTCACACTGTGCGGACATCAATGAATCATTTTGTCAATTTTTTCACTTTTTGTTTGTTCCTGCTGCCAAAGTTTTGCTTGCCGAGCTGCCAGCCATTCGTCATATTTTGATACTCTACAGTAAACTTGGCTAATGTTTTAAATAGTAGAATATGCAGCACAGAAAAGCAGAAAGTAAGGTTATGAAATGATAAGCTCTCAAATCCAATGAGAGAAAGTTTAGTTATTTCTGAATTAGTTAGATTTCAAACTAGTATATGTTCATCTCTTCTCATCCAATGAGAGGAAGTTAAGTTCTTTCTATAGAATGTGCTAGATTTTAAACTAGTAAATGTTCATCTCTTCTCTTCTCATCCAATGAGAGAAAGTTAAGTTCTTTCTGTAGAATGTGCTAGATTTCAAACTAGTATATGTTCATCTCTTAACTTGAGAAGGTTTAAAGATATGGTTGCAAAACTATGCATCTCTCTTTGTATAAGAAAAAGCAAAGTGTATGCTAAAATTTCATGAAAATCTATAGTCTGAAAGTCGGGTTATGGGAAGCAAAATTTAGAACCTATGGTAACTCTTAACTACTTGCTTTGACACAATAAACAAATGAATAGCACTCTAGTTGTGAATATAGCCATGTAGTAACTATAGTAAGAATAAGAAGTAACTATAGTAAGCAATTTTTTTCTGTTATCTTCAGAAGTTTTTAAGCCATGTTTTCGAAACTAAACGTGCAACATGCTACAAGCTTAAGTGACTTAAGCTTCAATTTTTATGCAAATGCAGCAAGAGGAACTTTAGTTATGAGTATCTACCTTTAGTAAGGCTTTACATGTTATGTTCAAGAATTTAATGTTTTTACGCTGCTAAAAGCTTACACTGCACTTCTTGAAGCTCACAAGTTGAAGTATTTCTAGCTATTTTCGATATGTGAATAGCAAAAAACAGAGCATCTCAAAGTGTACTCTACTTATGACTCGTTGGCGCTCACTTCTTTTATCATATACATTGTCTTTGTTCTTGTTGTTGTTGTCATAGTCGTTAGTGTCACAGCAACACTTCCGGCTGCCATTTTTTGAGCTCTTTTTCCTAGCTTACTGTGGCTCTAGTTGATTTTGGCCCAAACCAATTGTTTTTGCTTTGTTGGCTGACTGACTGGCTGACTACCCATTAAACTTACCTAGCCATTAATCAGCCAACTTAACTGACAAACATTTACATTTCATATGGTTAATGATTTAATTTAAAGTTACATTTTGCTAAATTGCTGCATTTTAATTAAAGCTTATGTTTAAATACATAGCGAGAACTTATAAGCACTTTCCATTAGTATAGAAATTAACATGTTTTATATTTAATGGGATTTATTAATAATGAAAGGATATTAATTTGTTGTGACTATTGTTGTTGCTGTTGCATATGTCGAATTGTTTATTTGTTTAAATAAAATCAATTAAATGCATCATTAATGTGACAACAATTTCATGTAGTTAATGTTTGTTGTCTGTGTGCTGGCCAATAGTGTGTGTTAATGAATATGCGTCAAACAGTTGGCTATTTAATAATTTAATTGTTAGTGAAACGAAAATAACAAAAAAAATTACATAAATAAATGAAATATATACGTGAAAAAACGAAATATCATTGCATACTTTTGGGAAAAACATTAATAAAGCGGAAGCTTGACGCGCGCCAGCCGGAAATGAAGCGAAAACTCAACGCACTGTCAAAACGAATGTTGTAAATGTGTGGAAAAATGCCACCACCACACACACACACACACACACACACACACACACACACACACACACACACACACACACACACACACACCACACACACACACACACACACGCTTGGAAAAAAATGTGCGTCGCTTAATACAAAGTTGTTGGCCGGCTGATTTCGGTTCGTTTGGTTGGGTTTTTGGTTTTCCCATTGCTTTTCCACCATTTTGTATGTTTATCTGTGCGCGAAAATGCATTTTTGCATACAACATAACCGCAACAGATGCGGTCGCTTCAATATAAATGCAGTTACAAATACCAGCTGACCCCCGAATGCAACTCGCTGTCTTTTGTCTATCTGTAGCATGCTACATACCTCAGTCTCTTTTAGCTAGTTTATGTGCGCGAAACTTGCGATACGCTGGAAAACGGCAATTTGAAAAGTCGCTATCGATCATTTTAGTTTAAGACCCCATCAATGGTATGGCTGTTCATCACACAGGCCCACTTGGACGTAGTAAAGCTTAACTTGGTTGAGCGAAGTCGTCAGGTTTATTTTAGTTCAACACCGAAATTGTCTGTTTTGGTACGCTGGTCTCCTAGCATTTTATGGGAGAGCAAATTTCCGGAGTTTGAATTGGGTTGAAACGGAAACTGCTCTTTTATAGACTCATTCGATGTAACACCAACAAGAATTTCTATTATTTTTAGTCGTTGTCGACTTTCAACTCTGGCTTCGATATCGATTTTTTGTCTATCGATATCATTAAGCTGCACATAGATCATGGCATTGTAATAGTAATAAAAGGCAAAGCTGCTGCTGCTCCTACACTGTTTGTTTCCTTATATTTCATGCTGCTGTGAACTTCAGTAAGGAAGGTTGTGTCCGCGCATGTTATTGCTTCATGTTTACAGCTGTATGTGAGTGCTCCTACCAAATAGAAAGAGTTGTGCTTTGAGAGTTATTTGCCCTCTCTCTCTCGATCTATTATGCTTTCTAAAACTTAAGTACGTACGTCGGTAGGATGGTTAGTCTTTCCTTACTATTATTATTTCATGACATAGATTATAGAGTTCTACACTTCATTTGACATATCAAATAACTTCTTAACCTACACCTGCCGAGTGACTCCATCCTATCGATCTTTCTCGTCAGTATGGGGTAGGAAAAGTTATCGATTGCAAGAAATCTTGCACTTTCTTTGCTCTACTTCTTGTTAGCATATCAAATTATAAGTGAAATCGATTTCTACCAACATTTCCCCATCATCAGTTGAATTGATTGAGTTAAGAAATCACGATTATCGCACTCGTGTAAACAGCGTATATCTTTGCAATGTGCGTACCATGCGGTTATTACATACAACGTAATGCGTTTACAACATCTCTCATATTGTTGTTGTTGTTACTGCTCTTGTTGGCTGTACGCTCACTTGCCTCACTTTTGGTTGTTTCTCTGTTGTTTTTGTTTTGTTCTTTTTGGCCTGGTCATTTCCGTTTTTTGTATTTGTATTGCGCTTTTGCGGCACATTGTATGCGCGCTGTGTTGTCGTCATCATCATGCACCCCCGTGTTGCCCCGGATGTTGCCCTTGCAACACCAATATCCCACTGCTCTAGCTGTTGCCCCTTTTGCCTGCTGTCAGCAACTGTTCATCATGGTTTTGCTGCTGCTTTCAGCAACAATTCGGACTTTATATGCCGCGTCCGAGTCGCGACCCCTTTTTCGTTTTATCTGATGCACCCAACCAGGCGGCTTCCGGTTTCAGCGTGTGTGTGTGTGTTTGTGTGTGTGTTGCCATATGTTTCTGGCGGACCGGAAGCGTATTTATAAATGCACATAACGCTAATTATGGGATTTATGCCGTTGCCTTTTGTGAGACCGAAAACAGTTGCATGGATTTTACTTTGTTCGCTTAATATACGATTTTGGCTCTGACTTTGTTCAATGCTGCTTAAAGGGTTAACCTATACACACACACAAGCGCACACAGCTGCACAGAGTGACAAAAAGCATGACAAACGAGCATGAAAGGATTGCAGATCAACAAGCACAATCAAAGTGTTGCAGCCAACTAATGAAGAGTAAACGCATTGCCCTGCCTCACGCACACAACTGTACACAAATACGTACACACACACACACACACATACACACACGCACACCCACACAGCTATACAGCTGCTTCATCTGGCGCTCATTAATGCGCATAATCAAAGCGCGTGCAACTGCAAAGCACAACAAGCAGCTGCTCTAGTACCAGGTTTGGGTCTGGACATTTGTGCCTTTGCTACATATTTGTCACATGATTACCGCCGCATTCCAATAACACGACTCGAAATGCCATTGCCTTGACATGGCTTACACGAAACAGTTGACAAACGCACACATTCTACAGCGATAGAGCTGAAAATAGAGGCTGCTCATCCTGGCTTCAATGAGACCGCAATAAAGCAAATTTCGCGAGTACAGCAACACGGCAACAAATTACCATGCAAAAGCCTACAACAAAAAGTAGGAGCGCCATAATTTGCAACGACTATGGTCACACACATGAGCTCAGAAAGTGGGCGGAGCAGTGGAGAGTGGGCGACAGTGCCGCCTCGGCACACAGCCAGCCAGCCATCCAACCGGCAATAGACAATGTCTATGCATATTTGTCATATGGCTCGACTCGTTGCGGCTGCTGTTTTCAAAATGGTGCCAACGATCCGCACACTCATACACACACACACACACACACCTACACACACTTACACGCATGCAACACTGAAATTGAAACTGTTTAGTGTTGTTGGTGTTAGTGTGTTGGTAGTTGCTTGGTCGTTAGCTGGTTGAATTTGGCTTGCCAAGCATGCAGGCAGCCAGATAATTTGCTTGGAAACCCATTTTCCGGTTGTTGTGTGTAACGTTTGTTTAACAACAGCTACCTCCCTGCATCCTATCGCTCTCATACTCTTAGCACTCACGGCACTTCATTGTTTCATTATGTGCCGGTACTGCTTAAAGTGCCAACAAGCTGGACATTTAAGCCAGTTCTTAATGGCTGTTTGAACAATCCTTTGCTTTTATTGAACAAGCGTTTGCTTTGAATTACATATTTGACAGTCTTATTGCATTTCTTTACAATTTATATTATGAAAAGACCATTTTTGAGACAAATGTGAGTTTAAAGTCCTTTTTTTTAAGTCAGTCCAAACGTTTTTGTTATATTTATTAGCCTTGGAATAGTACTAGTGTTTAGTATTTATTATGAAAAGTAATTGAGGTGTTGTTATAAAACTTGACTTGCAGCCTCCATTTGCAATTAGTAAGCGTCTATTGTTTGTTTTAAGTAGATCAGTAGAGTCGTTTCTTAGTTATGGATAGCACAAATATGTACCCATTGTATCTTTTTTCATGTTAAGCTATATAAAGCTTATTTAAAGTTATTAAAAGCGAATATTTATCCATAATGCTGTGCGCAAATGCTTTGAACTTGATTTTCAATATTATTAGATTATTATTAGAAATAACGTAGTTATTGCTTTATAATTTCATATGTGGCATACAATTATAGCCAGTTAACGTCTGAAGCTTGTTGGCTGCAAATCGCTAAATCGATTTCCGAGTTATGGATAGCACAAATAAGTAACCATAGTATCTTTGCATTTCACAGGCTTTAAAATCTTGCTCAATAATGCATGGACATAAATGAATATTTTGACATTATTGTAGTACATTTTAAAGTTCTCTCCAGTTTTTTTTACGTGCTTTTTGAAGGCTTAATGTGTTACAACATGTAGCTCTCACATTATTGCTAACCACAATTAAAAACATTTTAAGACAACTTCAAGTTGAGGCGCATCAAAATTAAAGCCATAGCTAGAGCCTGCCTTCAATTGGCTCAATTGTTAAGAAAGTGTAGCATGCTTTTAGTTGCGCCACAACCCAGAACTTACCTTACTTGAGCCCCAAAAAGAGCACATCAAACAAAACCAAATGTGCCGTGGCCCAGTGCACACAACAACAAAAACACACACAGCACACTCAAAGACATTCACACACACGCACACACACACACACACACACACACACACACACACACACACACACACACACACACACCCACACACAGAGATTGTTACAGCAGCACTTAGCAGCATCATTTCAGCAGCTTAAGTAGTCAAAACGTAGTTAACGGCAGTCGAGGTAGTGGGCTGAGAAGCAGGGTAAAACCTGGGAGTGCCTACTAGTCGAGACTACTACTACGACTAGTCACGGCTGCCATGCCATATTCATAATTGCTAATGGAATATGCGCTGGACGACTAAGTGTAGGACAAGGTGTTGGAGTACGATGGCTTGCTAGCAAGATGTTGAGCACAAGGATGACGACGATGATTATGTTGCTGCGCTGTGGCTGCCACTGATTATGACCATTATGAGCGTTTTGCTGCCACAGAAAACCAGTGGCAAAGTATTTTGGGCGCATCATTCGAGGTATTAGCAGGCAAAGCCCCCAGCCAGCTGTTGCCACATGCGCCGCTTTGTTGGCGGCAGTTTTAGTTCCTCGGAGAAATTAATTTGCAACTTGTGAGACATTATACAGTGTAGGTATGTGTGTGTGTGTGTGTGTGTGTGTGTGTGTGTGTGTGTGTGTGTGTGTGTGTGTGTGTGTGTAAGACAGGCTCGTCTGTTTACATTGTATAGATTACACTTTGGCTGCGGCGATACACACTGGTCGCCTTTGAGGTTATGTTTTAACGTGCGCAGCTGTTCTATGTTACCTACTTTTAGGCTTATGCCAAAAGCAACTCAGCCGCACTATGGCTCTAAGCAAACAATGTGTGTGTCTGTGTGTGTGTGTGTGTGTGTGTGTGTTTGTGTGTGTCTATTAGTGCGTGTGCATGTGTGAGCGGGCGCTTGTGTTTGTGTTAATTTCTAGACGAGACTCGTCACCTGCTGCAGCCATTTTCACTTTTTTTTTTGTTGTTGTCGTTTTTCCGTTTTTGGTTTCTTTTGCTTGCTCTCTTGCTTCTTTTTTGCCGTTATCTGGGCACCGGCACTGGTGCTCTTTGTTAATTGGTTCAGTCACCTGTCTCTTGATCTGCCAGTCAAGCGAGCAAGGAGCGACGCGGCAACCGGGAAGCAATGGCGACCAAACGGAAGGAAGCACAACCGCCCCAGCGTCGTCAGCCCAGGCACAGCTAACGTTTTAGATTACAATAGCCATGAGCGGGGGCCAGCTGGCCAGGGAGGGGCCAAGCCAGGGACATTAGCTAGTGGCCTGTGTGGCGGCTACGACCGCAAAGTTAGCGCGCGCCGTCGTTAACTTAATTGGCCATCACCACCCACTTTGCGGGTTTTTATGAGCACAAGAACAACGAACCGGGCGAGAAGGAAGTTTGGTCCCAAAACAGCAACAACAACAACAACAAGGACAACATCGCCACCGTCACTGACTGTCACATTTTTGACATTTTTATTCTACATTTTTTGCTATTTAGTTTGTTGCTGTTTTCTATTACGACTTTTTGTTTTTGTCACCTGGCCCTTAATATTTCTGCCTGCCTTTGCCTCATGTTGCGGCTCGGCTTTTATGGTCTGGTCAACAGTCGCCTTTGGCAGGCACGCAGCTTGGCCACGCAGCTGACAAACTGGGCGACCGACTGACTGACTGACTGACAGCAAGACACAACGTGTCTAGGCTTTCTTTCTATTTTTTGTGATTAATAGGTGTGTTAATGGATGTCATTTTGATGTTTCCGCCAGTGTCGAATGCCAGCCAATTCGCCCAAACAAAAACCAAGAAAATGCTTAGCTCTAAATGATTTTGTTGCTGTCTGTCTGCCTTTTATGTTTCATTTGAACATTTCCCGCTAATTTTTAAGGCTCGTCATTAAATGTAGATAATTTTTTATTATTTTTTTTTAAGGTACTACTGTGAGTTTTGCGCCCTGGGCCCTAGATCCGTGCGCTCTAGGTTTACCTTTTTTTTCTATGGGCCATTGCAGCGCAACTCGTAAAACGCAAATGTAACGAGTCAGCCGCAGTACGATGGGGTTTTTAAAGGGGTCAGGGGTCAGCTGAGCTGTTGTTGCCGGGGTTCGCCACAGTTATTAAAGCCTTTTTGTGTATGGCATTTTATTTGCTTTTTCTGTTTTTTTTCGAGTTCAGGCATTTTTAATTAGTCACAAATTCGTTTTAAAAGCTCATAAGTATGCAACATTTAATGGCAATTTTGCATGAAAATCAATAGCAGGGCTTTAAATTTATATGACAAGCATTTTGTATTAAAGTGTGTATAAAAGTGTATGTGCATGTATACGTGTGTGTGTGTGTGTGTGTGTGTGCGACATAAAATGCAACATGTTTTTGCGGCACTTCAAGCTCATGCTCGGCATTTTTATTGCCGCAGCTGGGCGTGCATTCATTGAGCATGCACGGTGTGTGTGTGTGTGTGTGTGTGTGTGTGTGTGTGTGTGTGTGTGCCTATCTCCGTGTATCTGCTGCCGCGCAGCAATTACGCCTGTCAACCGCCCTGCAATGCATGCAACAGTAATCGATATGTAAACATGCGCGGCATATGTACGGGGGAGTGTATAAATTTAGACAGAAACATACTGATACTGGCAAATACTACGACGAGGATAAATAAAGCAACAAGCTGCAACATCATGTACGTATGTGCATATGAACAACCTACGTTGACGCTGTGGCATGCAACATGTTTTTAAATAAATCAATTACTTACCAAACATGACGCGCGCTTTTAGCCCCTTTTGGCTTCGATTCACTTTATGGCAACAACAAACATGCAATAGATTTATTTCGATGGCGTCATGTTGTGTGTTTGTGTGTGTGTGTGTGTGTGTGTGTGTGTGTGTGTGTGTATGTATGGAGTAGCGTAGGAAAGAAGAAACAGCCTGTTGGCATTCTCTTTAACTAAGTTTGGCAATTTAAAGAATTAACACGGAAATAACTCTAGGCAAGTTGGTATTTTTCGCAGATCCTATGGGACGGTTTCAGTGAAAATTTCTTAAAAATTGACTTTTCAGATAAAAACTTTTCAAGCTATATACCGAGTTAGTAATGACAGGGTTAGCCCAGTAAGGCTATAGTAAGGGGAATCAAGGCTAGGAATAACTTAAATATATACTTTACCGATTACCGATAGGCGCTCCGCTCGCTTTTGGGCTGCTTTAACTTCTTTGTAAAAGAAGTCTTGCAATGTTGAGCAACCGATTGCTGTATGCATTGCAGGGTCTAAGAAAAAAACACTTCGGTTACTAGATTCGAATTCTCAGCCAAACGAATATTTAGAGACACTTTTTACAAAAGCCAGAAGTTTTTAAGATGTTGAAACCGCCCGTATAGGTGTCAAGCCTGAGCAATCCATTTACACGTTGTTGAAGGCTTACCACACTTTTGGCGCTCGTATACAAAACGATATAGTAAAGTTTTGTGGCTGGCGAAAAAATCGCAGCGAGTACGCAGGAGGCGAAGCCCGCTTAGTTTCAGATACACATGCACCAGCTGTTCCTTTTTTTTTTTTTTTTGACATTTTGTAAAATTCCACTAACCAAAATATATAATTCATTCGCATAAATTGCTATGAAAATTCCGTCAAAATATGTGCAATCGAATTCAAGCTTTTGCCAGTTTTGGACGTCAGCATTTCCAAAACACATTTCAAAATTCATGGAACCATTTATTGGATAGCCTTTAGCCAAAAATTTCACTGTTGTAACTGAAAACTTTGACTATTTTCGGGGAAAACTCGGCCAAAAATGTTTGACAACCAAAATCAAATTATCAGCAGGCAAAATTAATTGAGCTTTTCTAGCTGAAATTAAAATTGACGCACGAGAAACGCAACCAAAATGTGTAAGCCAAATCTATGTGTCCCTGGACTGACTGACAGACAATTTGTGGCCACACGAATACACACAAACACACACATACACACTAACACACACACACACACACTAACACACACATACTTACACATATTCTCAAACTCGATGAATGGCCTGGCCCTCTATCAGTGGAACAAATTTGTCAGAACAAATTTTTGCTCTGCGAATTGATATAAATGTTGCTGCCAGCGAAGTCAGCCCAGTGAGAGACAACGAGAGAGAGTGTGGGAGAGAGAGAGCGGGGAAGTGTGTGAGAGAGAGGCAGTTCGAAGGGCGACAGCCTAAAAAATAATGCGCTAAATAAATTGCGAAAAATTACATCAAATATTTAAGCGGCGCATTCAAGAGTGGCGCTATAAAAAATGGCGGGCATTAAAAATTTTTGAAACGAAAGCAAAGCGAGCGGCAAAATGGTACCGTATACGGTATACGGCAACAACAATAAGAGCAACGGAAATGTTTGGAAGTTGACGGCATTGTGAGGAGCGGTGGGAGAGCGGATTCAGTGAGCGACTGAGAGGGGGCGACAGGTAAAGGGAAGCCAAGTCACAGGCAGAGACAGCGTGTCAGACACGCGAATAGACAGGCCAACATGTTAGCCTTCATGTTGTTGTTGTGCCAGTATAGACGTCTGAATAGACATGAAGGCAGAAATAACAGTAGCAGAGTTGGAGCAACAGCAACAACAACACAAACACTTTGTACAAATTATATGTGTGAGTGTGTGCATATAAAAAGAGCAACAAACAGGTGAAGCTGAATATTAGACATTTGAGAATTGGCATAGCAAATTTTTTGTTTCTCATTGAATTGCAGGAGCAAGGCAGCAAGCAATCCAAACTGCTTGAGCACACTTACCTCACTTGTGCGCTCTGCCATGCAAATATGAATAGCAACAATGTTTTTGTACTCTATAAAATTAAAATGGCGCAAAGAGTGCATGCATTTTGTGGGAAAGACAAGAAATTTTTGCAATTCTGGACCGAATCAGCATTACGGCTGTAACTTCCATTTCAAACTTCAACTTCACTTGAGAGAAGCTAGCAGGTAGCAAAGTCCCTTGCTATAAAATGATTGAGAAAGTTGTAAACGAAGTTCAGCTTAGCAAATGGAGAGCATTTTCAAGTCGGTAACTCACTTCTAGTGCTATATAACTGTCGTTATTGTGTTTGGGTTTATGCTTAAACAAAACGCATATAAACGTTGTTTCGTGCCGCATTTTAAAGTTGGCAGCAGACAAATAGCCCCCCACACACACACATACACACACACACACACACACACACACACAAGCAACCGACACTCAGACGTTTTTAATGCATTTTTTATTTGGCAGCCCGACACAAAAACGACAACCAAATAGAGAAAAGCACATAAAAATAAATAATCTAAAAGAAGTTAAAAAAAAGCAACAGCCAACTGAATGCGTTCATATTAACACCAATACCAACAAAAAGGGCATGCAACAAAATGGCGAACGCAGCATATTTTCGCTATGGCCAACGCCATTGCTATTTGCTCGAACACAGTGTGTCCAGCAGCCATAAATTTCAATGCTGTTGAATTTTGTATGAATTGTGTGTGTGTGTGTGCGAGCGTGTGTGTGTGTGTGTGTGTGTGTGTTTGTGGAGTATAGTGCTTGACCTGAACCGGCGACGACCTGCCCTTGTGCATTACGTGCTTCGGCTCTGCTTTAAAAACATATAATTTATTTTAAAAAGAGCCCCTTAACATACACACCCACGTTTGTAATGCATAAAAAAAAAGTTGTAAACAAAATCAATATGTCAAGATTTATGCTGCAACTTAATCGCTGCTAAAGGTCAGGTTGCAGCAAGCGTGTATTATGGCTGCCCCTTACACGCCACCAGCGACTGTCAAACTGTAACTAACTGCTTGTCGAGCCGCCAATGCTCATTAGATATGCCAAACAGCAAATGGCTGTCATTTGCATATACTACTAGCAACTTTATGTAGTATCTTATAACTGTGTATTTGTGTGTGCACAACTCGTTCATATAAATTTCTACAATATATATGATGTCACATTACACTAGAGTGAATATCTTAATAGACCCTTACCGTATGTTTTTCCTTTTTGTCTGTCTGTCTATCTGTCTTCCTGACAAAATTGAAAACTTTGTCCTGTCTGCTGTGACTCTACGTCTGTTTTTTTTTTTGCCTAAGACGTGCGTAAAGCCGCTAACACAAAAAAATAAGAAAAGATAACAAAAAATGCTAACGAAAATGCTTACATGAGCTGTAAAGAAGTCGGCATACTCTACCAAATATATAACTATATCAGTGGCGTCTTAACGGAACTTTGTATTGCAACCGACACGCTAAGCGCCTACATGCCGTGATGGTAACACTTTACTGTTAACGTCAGATGGCACTAGTTTATTATAGACGCATGCTAGATAATGTTTAATTTTGATGTTTCACATCTGCTGGTCTTCGCTTGACAATGACTATAAAATCGTTTCATTACCTAATCTTTACTAGAAAATACTTACTATTGGCCACTTGCCAAACCTATAATGCCATACACAAAGAGTATCGCCAGGAAATGGTATAACAAAAAAGCTTGAAATATCAATGAAAATATCATGCAAGTAAATTGCCAGGCCTGAGATAAAAAACTGTTGCCTACCTTTGAGCGCGCGACGACGATTTCTGTTTATACGTCTATATATACGTTTTTTTCGCCTTGGATCCATTTTTTCTACTGCATTTGCTGCTTAAACGTCTCTCCCACACACGTACTCACACATGGCTCTCGAACACATGTTTTGAATAATTTATGCGGGCAAGCAGCAGGCGACTTGCTTTCGCTGCCAAACGAAATGTGCCCGCCAGGAGTTGAATTTTGGAGTGGATGAGGGGCGGTCGGAATGGGTGAAACTGGCTTGCTGTTTGCCACTAGGCCAGCCAGGCCCAAACTTTTGTACTCACACACACAACCAAAAAAAGGTGATAAATGCATAAGCAGCAAAACTTTTGCCGGCAACGTTGTCGTCGTCATGCTCGACGCCTTTCCGCCGATTTCTCCGACTACTTTTGGCAGCTTGCCAGTGCCTGCTTTCGATTTCGAGCGAAAGCAAGTAGAAAAAAAGTATAT
Source organism: Chymomyza caudatula (assembly GCA_035041775.1). NCBI lineage: Eukaryota > Metazoa > Arthropoda > Insecta > Diptera > Drosophilidae > Chymomyza > Chymomyza caudatula. The sequence goes on along the minus strand of JAWNKW010000032.1, from coordinate 138,308 downwards.
ACTAATAGCGAAATTGCTACAAATCGTTTTGGCCAAACTTGCGGAAGTTTATTTAGCTGCAGACACACATACTTTTAGCAAACTAACAGGCAGCGAAGCCCCTTCGGTATGTGTGTGTGTTTATATAGAGTTGCCATTCGACATTCTAATTTAGTTGCGCTTGAAATATTTATGCAAACAAATTGAAATAAAAAGTGTGCTTGACTCGAAAGCAATAAAAGCCAAAACGTAAATATTTAGTGGCGCACACACACACACACACACAAACACACACACACACACACACATACAGAGAGCTATCTATAGAGGTTTGCGAGCAGCCATTGGCAGCTGTTTCTGCCTTTGCTTTTGCCAGCGGCAGAGCCACGTTTTTGACGGGTCTGTAGCGCATTTCCAGATAAATACTTTAAATAAAAAGTAAATAAACTTGGTTTGCTTTCCGCTTGTTAGTGATAGCTGCCTGCCGCCTAGGCAACGCCAGACACACACACACACACACACACATTGCCATATGCTATATATTTCATATAAAACTTGGCTGGGTCGGGTTATAGACCTAGTCCTCTGTTGGTACAGGTGTTTCGCCTGTTATGGTTAGGGTTGCGGCAGCTGTTACACTTTGGCGGCTTTTTCATCTAATTTATTGCTTTTGCTTTGCCAGACAAGCCATTGCCTATAGTTTGGGGCAGGAGCTAGCTCCTCTTCTCTTACGCTTTTGTGGTTAGTTGCAAGCTTGTCTATTGGCGGCTTGTAACTAGGCCGCAACTACAAGATGTAAACGCGCTGTGTTAATATGCGTCAGGCATTTGACAATGTGGCAAGGTAGCATAGCGGGCGGCATGAACAAACGGGTGATACTAGAGCTACTCTACAGTTGATGGCAGCAGCTATACATATTTATTTATTTATTTTTATGTTTTTAATTAGAAATATGAAAGAGTAGATATTGAAGGCCTTTGAAAGCCTTAAAAGATGCAGCAGAAAAATATTGAAGCTTGTACTGAAAATAGGAATGATACGGCTGGGTTTTTTGTAATGGAAAAAATGTAGCGGGAAATATTTTATTTGAAAAGCACTACATACTTACTTTGAATTGAATACAACTTATGCTTGGTTGAACAGTTACAGTCATTTAAGAGTAAGCTAACTTGAGCGGCTGTACCAGAAAACTATAGACAAGTTTTAAAAATTAAAAATAATAGACTTCGCCTTGTCGTCGACATGAGACGACTTTAATCACGCTCTTATAACAGCTGATGACGAAGAAAAGAAAACACGAAATAACAATATTATTTTATTTGAAATCAATTCTAACCTGACTAAAACGCAACATATATCTATATGAAACTTATATTCTGCAAACCGCAAGCATTTTGTCTTTCGAATGGTATAGGTCTTACCTGAATACGTTGCGTTATCGCAAAGTAATCTGTACCACAGATGAATTTTCGCTTAGCGTATTTATACATAGATTTTGGTCTTAACGCCAAAAAGCTTTTATACTGAATTTCGATTGAAGGAAATTTTTTATCTCTGCACTTATTATATAACTTTGAGCATCGATACGATGGCATAACGCCTTTCTTTCATTGAACATTTCAGCTTTGGGAAAAGGATAAAGTTGGTGAACGCCAAGTCCGCTGATTACAGTGGTTGAGGCATAATAACGATATTGTTGTTGCTTTACGAAAATAGCGCATAATTCGAAGAAATCAATGACCATAACCTAAACATTTGACCAAATTTGTCGCGCTTATATCGATCTTGGCTCTTCTGGCCGCTTCCGTTGGGTGACTCGGCCTAGGTTTCGACACAATTTATGAAACTGTTGAGCAGATCTGGTTTGTCGTTGACGTCATACAACTGCTTCTAAGCGTTACTTATCCGACGTCAAAAAACACACCAAAACACGTCTAACCTTTAAGTCTGCCAAAAACAAAGTAAAGCTCCAAAATGGCTGAGGGGCTGATGAATGATGAATTTCGAATTCCAAGTTCGAAACTGCTTTGCAAGCCCGATAACTTTATGTTTAGCCGATAGTCGAACTCTTTTGCAATTGCTCTTTCCTTATAATATGCAGCATAAGAGTAAAAGTAGTTGGGTATAAAGTAAATTATGAAATAGACAGTATTGCGTTGCAAAGCTTACATTGAACTCTCTATTTTATACGCCGCCCAAAAGTATGCAACACTTTAAGTTGAAAATGCTTGTTGCATTTATAGTATTTCGTTGCAGCTGCTGTTGCAGTTTCTGCTTTTGCTTCTGTTGCTGCTGCCACAGCAATAATTGTTATTTCAAATGGATAACTGCTGGCGCGCTCAGCTTTGTTATGGCCCCATACACACACACACACACACCACAAACACACACATATGTGCAACTCTTTGCCTGCAGTTTTACGCTGTTGTTATTTTTACCTACATATGAAACGCTGTGTTTTTTTTATGCAACGTGTTGTTGCATTTTCAAGGATGCCGCCGACGCTGCTTTTGACTCTATGCTAGAGCAGCAGCAGCACCCTCATCTTCATCATCGTCATCATCATCACACACAACGTGGTGCTCGTCAGGTTTTCCACAACAACCCAGCGACAACATCAATGGCCTGGCACAAACGGAAATGTCGAATCATATCTGTGTCGCGGCCGCCGCGCACTTATACAGACAGACCGCGAGACACACTGACAGACAGACTGCACACAATTGCTGCAACTGCCGTTACCGGTACCTTTGTCTGTCTGACGAGACGACGAGGCCTTTAATCGACAGCAACATATTCGATTTTAATATTCATATGCCGTCATAAATTCATAACAACAAAGGCAAAAGCAATATATAAGGGTGTTGATATGTTTTGCGATTGTGTTTGTGCATGTGTGTGAGTACGTTTATGCAATATAAATACACTCTAGCCTCCATATAAGCTACTCTATGAAATGCATACCTTTATTCTTGCTGTCCAGCATTCAACATTTTTTTATGTACCACACTTTTGCGCATAATGGCAAAATATACCAATTAAAATTGCTAATAGTTGTTTATTGTTGTTGCTTTGCTCAGCTTAACTAAACAGTGACTAGGAAAAGTAACGTGTCCAGCACAGCGCGGAAGTCCAACTGCAGTAGACTGTTATTATGAACCCTACTACTTCCTGCTTGGCTTAATTCTACTCGAAATTATGACAACTTTGCTGACAAAACAAACGTATGTGACAACAGTTGAAAAAAAAGTCGGAAAATTACTGTTAAAATATGCAAAACTTCTCATTAGTCATGGAAAAATGTGCACATGACTAAGGATAATTCTATATAAAAAAAAGAAAAAAAAAATGTAATACGAAAAAGGTTAGAATCACATTTTTTATTTGACAGACTTGTGCGGACATGTGTGGGCATGTGTCTAGGCAACGTGTCGCATTGTCTAATGATGTCCAAAGCCCGCTTGACTTTCTACCTAATGATATGGAATTTGATACGCTGGGCAATTATATATAATCAGCGTAGAAGAAAAGCTCCAAGTTGGTTGCCCTTTAAAGCTTTAGTTATAGATTTGTGCGTTTTACAAGAAGAAGCAAGACATCCACATATGTAGAGCATACCCTGCTCATTAAAGCAACAACAAAGGCAAGCACACACACACATACACAGTTGTTGATGATGATGCTGTGACACCCTTTGCTTCCGCTGCCGACGCGCACTTCAAAAACTTAACCGTTAGGCATATGCGTGATTATCTCTCGACTGTCCGTCCACACACACACACACACACACACACACACGCACGCACACATATATACACAAACAGAACCATCACGACGACAACCCTCATAACGGCAGCCCCTTAACAATTGCGCGCTGACCCAGTTACCCGGCAACGTCGACGTCGACGTCAACGCCAACAACGCCGTGACGGAAGCAAAGGAAACATGCGGCGGAGGTAACGCAAAAGGCAGCCGAGAATAAAAAGGCACATGTCATCATAGAAATCACTGAGTGGGCAGCAATGCCGACGCCGCTGGCAACGGCTACAACAACAATGACGACGTAGTCTAGCTTATGAAAAATAGAAAAAGGAAAGTCGGTTGGGAGTAGGGAAAATATAAGAGGAAAATCTGCTGCTCACTGTAAAAATTCATTAAAATGAAGCAGAACCGGCAGAGGCGACAACAATGGACGCAAACGGCAAGGCTGCAGAATTGTGGAACGGAGGCGAAGGTTTGGGTTTGGGCATTGGTGCTTATCGGCCAGATGCCAGCGTTGAGCGTCCACTGGCCATATGTGCGAGTACGACACAGTTACTAATCAAATATTTAGCATACTTTTTAGAGAGGATATTAAAATAACATTTCCGGTCAGCTTAACAGGCAAATGTGGCACACGAAGAGTGTGGAACGTAGCAAATGGGAGAGTGTGCCTTCCTAAGGACTTGGGACACAGCCGGCAAAGTCATGAACCGTGTAAACGCAATGAGGCGCATTCAGTTGGCCATTTACACAGACACACTTTGACTTTTACGAAGCCCAAATGAATTACGTAGTTTAGCTAGCAAGTCAAAGTGGTAGAAATTTTGGGTTTGTTATATGAAATGTTGTATGCTTTGCAGCGCAGTTGGCTTGAAATTTTCAGAAAACTTACTAGTGATGGCACAAATGTAGATTTTGGAATTGGAAAACGTTATCGAAATATCTATTGCAAGGGAATTTAAAAAACGGAAAAAGTCCAAGATTCGTTCAGCTATAAAGTACAACTTTTGTTTTTAGGACAGATTTATAAATGACACTATATGGTTAAATTGCACTATTGAACCATTAACTAAAAACAGTTGGCGTACAAAACTAGTGAATTTTCGTAATAACTCTTTAAGTTATATAACTTACGTTATCGATAGCTACTTTTGCAAGTAGATCTTGAAACAGCATGCGAGAAGGAAAGTTCTAAGCATTCATTTTCACTAAAACATCGTTAATGTGTACTCGATATCACTTTAACGACAGACAAAAGCAATTGCTCTTCCCTAACTTAAAGCTAATATCCTAGCTCAATGAGTAAGCATGCTCCAAATTTACCCTTTACACTGGTTCCAGCAATTGCTGCGCATTTGTGCGTGCTCCTGCATTTCACCTCTACCTTTCTCTCTCCGACCCTCTACGTTTCATTGCTGTTAATGTGCCATAACGAATGCATTAGAGAGCAGCCTGTAAATGAATCCAGACTGCGTTAAGATTTTTGGGATTTGACTTTTTGGGTTTGTCCATTAATGCACTCTAAAATTTAATTATAAGTTGCCAGCTGACATTCTGCTCACTCTCTAGTAAATGTACACAAAACCTCTACAATTTGGGCTTAAAAAGTCATAAGCTTGGAATGAATTTTCTACAAATAGAAACATGCTCATAAAGAAGGCAGGCAAATTCATATGTGTGTTTGCAATATCGTTTGAGCCTTTTTGTGTGTGTGTGTGTGTGGGCCAAAAGCTGTTGCCAATAAAACGAAATCATTCCGCAACTGTATGCTACAAATTTTTTCACAATATCGTCACTTGACAACAACTACAAGAACAACGCAGCACGTACAACAAATACGAGCAACAAGAACAACAACAAAAAGTACAAACATATGTTGCTGCTGCTATGGTACAACAGCAACAACTACAACAATAAACACACACAAAAGCAACAGCTTCTGATATCATTACTCAACCAGCAAGCCACATAGACGACGCACACATGCACACAGACAGAGCAACAGCCATGTGGGTTTCCGTTTCCCGTCTAGCTGTTAATGTGTGTGTGTGTGTGTGTGTGTGTGTGTGTGTGTGTGTGTGAGTGTAGTATCAATGTGTGTGCGTGCCGTGTTCGTTTTTGTGTGTGCTCCGTGATATTATCAAGTGAAGTGGTTTTGCGGTTTTTGCTGTTGCTTTGTCTATCACACGGTTTTTGCGCTGCAACACGCCCCCTTCGCCCCTACGCCCACGCATTCGCTCGCTGATATATGCACATGTGTGTGTGTGTGTGTGTGTGAGAGAGTGTGTGTGTGTGTGTGTGTACGTTTGGCTTTGTTATTATTGCTATTACCACATGTTGTTTTTGTATTTAAGCTAATTCTTTTATGTATATAAAACGTGCAGTATGAGGCCGCTGGCAGCACACACACACACACACACACACAACAGACTGACAGACAGACTATGCTACAGTGCCACATAAAAATAAAACCAAACAACAAATAACACAAAGCAAAGCAAAACGCAAAGAGCGCAAAGCAAAGCAAGCTCAGCCAAATGATAAGCCAAGTGGCGAATTCAAGCGTAGTCAGCATTGATAACAGTCAGCTAGACAAAGCGTATGTGTGTGTGTGTGAGTGTGCGAGTGTGTGTGCGACTCACTGTATAGTATTAAGCTACTTCACACAAAATTACCCTTTTCAATTTACGCGTTTGCTGTTCAGAGCAGCTACCCTGCTTACCATTGTATTGCCTCTCTCAATATGGTTTAACTTTATGCTCTGTTTACACCAGCTTTAGAGCTGATTTCAGATTCTTTCAGATTACAACTCATTACTTTTTTACATCTTAAGAACAGCCAGATTCTAAAATTTGTTCCTAAACCTTATTTGCACTTCCGGATGAGCAATCTTCTAAAACTTATATTCAAATGAAGGCTGCTTTATAGAGTTTCGAATTCGAAATTATGTTTTGCCTAATGTTTGATTTGAATCTTCTTAAAGATCCCGTCGATCAGATGTTTACTTGTTAGGTTTCTTGTGTGCTCTAAGATAGTTTTGATTCATTGACGAATTGCTTTTTGATGGAAATTGGTATAAAAAGATACGAAGCATGCCAAAATACTGCTTCGGTTTGAAATTCGGTTGAAAGAGATTTCAAGCACACCCCCGAACAAGTCTTAATATATCTGAATACTATATCTAACAGTGTCTTGTTTAAGTTTCAAATATTGTTACAACTTATGAACCTTTTTCAGCAATAACTTTTTAAAGCTATTGCTTTGTTGCTAAAAATTTGATTAACAACTGCAATTGTAAACATAGCATCAGCTGCGCTCACCTGTTCAGCTCTCATGTCAGCCAGTGTAAACCGGCCAGAGGTCTGACTTGAATCATTCGCTTTCATTGCCTTTTTTGTCATTGCTGCTAATGCATAGCTAAGCAGCAGAACAGAGCATTCCACACCCACACACATATGCCCCTTCTGAGAGTCACAGAGTGGGCTTAGAGAGTGCTCATAGTCGCTAGTCAGCAGCAGCTTTATTTTTATGGTTCGCATTACATTTAATGTTTGGCTTAAGTCGCTTTTGCGCTGTTGTTGTCTCTGCTGCTTTACTGTAGTACAGTGTGCACACTGGTACTTTTTTCACATTTTTGTGTGTGATTTCTAGTTATTTTCGCACTCTCTCTCTCTCTTCCTCTCTCTGTCTCTTTATATCGCTGTGCTAAGTGCGGTAATTAAGTGTCACAAGTAATTACAATACACTTATGTGCTGCATTACTTTTAGCCAGCCAACTACATGGCTTTGTAATTAGATTTTAGCGCCACTATTTGCACTGCCATTCTAAGTGGAATGGAATGGAATGGAATGGAATGAAACTCTAGTGGGTTAACCCAAAAGCCCTAACCAATGCTATAATGAAGAATTCAACCCCAAAGCAAGCTTTGCGTGTTTGTGCATGTTTGCACTTGTTGTTGTTGCTGTTGATTTTCCTGGCATCTTGCTAATTTAAATGAATAGTCTGTGAATTTACGCTATCTGTGGATCTGTGGATCTGTGTATCTATGTGTGTGCCCGTGTCTGTGTTCTGTGCAATTATTTGCATTTTAAATGCCATAAAACTGAATTTCCAACCGCTAACAAATAACAAAGCGCATAAGAAAAGCAAAAATTTATTTACTCAACTGAGAAGGGATGATGGAAAGAAGAAGAGTGTATACAGATTGTTTAGCTTGTTAGGTTAAGCCGCATGGCCAACAATATTCTATTTACATTAGTGGGAATTAAAGATTGCGCTATAAATTTGCGGCATATGCGTTGTATGAAGCAAAAGCTGCGGAGAAATGGAATAACGCACTTTTCTTTTGTCGGGAATCTACAGTCTGTTATGTAATTATAACACGAAAAGTGTTGAAACGTTTGAAATTTAGTTCAAGAAAGAAGTTGACGGGAGAGACGTCGGCAAACTTAAGTTGCTGCGATTGTATTTGTGTCTCAATATAGACAATTTGTCAATGTGTTAAGCAGTTTCACATGTAGGTACAGTCTATATAGCTTATGTAAAGAAGTTATTGCTTATATAGAAAAATGACAATTGTCAATGAACTTAAAGACGTTAATACAACGGGCAACCGATTAAAGTATTTATAAGAACTTTTGCATATATCCGATTATCGTATGTATGAAATAATTGTTTATATGCAAAAACTGCGCTGCTTTTTCGCTGTTCTTTATAAGCGGTATCTACTGTCGTAACCGATTGTCGTTTATTTTAAATACTATGCTTTTATCCGATATCGCTTATACGAAATTAACGCTTGTATGCAAAAAGTGCGATATGAACTGTACACGGTATTAGCCTGTTTATTGCTTACATGCAAAAACTGCGGTATCTTATGTATACGCAAATTTTCGCAGTTGCCACTGGCAACTTCTCTGCTGTCATTGCCAATGGCTGATTTATAGTACAGTAATCATTTTTTTTACAATTCGGTCACTTTGTGGTAATACTTGCCTTTGTTATCGCACTTCGACAACTTTTTGTAGTGAAACTTATTTTGTAAGTTAAGAAAGTAATAAGAAAACTGAAATCAAGTGAAAAGCTATGGTTTAGATACAAAAGTATAACAAAGATATTCTTAATACTAAATATTAGGTAAAACGCTTTTTAAAATGTTAGTTTGAATAGCTTTTCAAGCTATAAAAGTGAGACCAGATGCGCTAATGTCTAACCTCTGTGCCATATAAGCTATAGCGTAAGGATATCTTTCAACCAATTATGAACTTAGCACTGAAAAAAGCAAAACAAACCTTTTAAACTCTACATTGCTTATCTTTATAGGAACTCTATATACAAATCTATATAAGTGCACCCTGACATCTATAGCACCAATCCATAACTGCAAAAGCAAACTAGATATCTAAAGCAATGCTCTTAATTTTCATTTACCGCTTATTATGTTGACTTAACTAAACCAAAGCTTGATAAGTTAAGTAAACCCAAAGCCCCACCGGACCAGCAACCTACAACAACAAGAACAACAACAAAACCCCAAAGCAACCCAATGCAATGCAGTGGCAGCAACAGCAACAGCTAGTTGCATAAGCGGCACTTGTGCCACTTTAATTTCTCAATGTTGCCTCACTGAACCTCTGTCTACTTTGCTGCTGTTCTACCTAAAAGTTAGGGTGGCTCACTCTACAGTATAAAGCAACAACAAAAAACGAAAAGAAAAGAAAATTGCTCTAATTTATTTAACTTGCGTAAATATTAAATACTTATATTGTTCTCTCTCTTTTATTTTTCTCTTTTTATGTACCGTATATACTTCATCTACTACACACACAACTACCAACTCTTGCCTACCACCATATATAATATATATAACTATATATATATATATACAACTCGAACCATCTTCAACTTCTCTGCTGTGCCTGTGCTGTGCCTCTACATCATCAACTACAACTACAAAAACTAAAAATAAAAAAAATATATACAAAATATAAAAAAATATAAAAAATAACCAAAATCTGGCGCCTGCAACTGTTCGCTTTAACGTTATGCGTATGCATCTGTATGCCTCTATCTCTCTCTATCTGTGTATAACTCTCTTGTGTGTGTGTGTATGTGCGTGCGTAACTCTGTGTGCCACCCGATGCTCGATAACGATGACGATGACGATGCCAATGCTACAGCGCGGAAGCGACGAACTTTTGAGTCAAGCAGCAGTCATGGCGCCCGCTTCCGACAATAATAATCAGGACTTAGCCACAAAGAAAGCCAAACTGGATTCGAGCACCGTGCTGGCTGGCGGAATTGGTAAGTTTTGTTATTTCCAACTAAATCTCTTGCTTACGCTCACCCCTTCCTTATACCGCACTCCTCTCACTCTGCCTGTGGCTATCCCTATAACTATCCCTTTATAAGTACAAGTAGCACAACTTTTTGCTACCTGCACACTACTGCGGCTGCTGGCTGGCCCCTTTTATTGCTGCACTGCGTCGCTCAAATTAAGTGAATTTTTAGTATAACTGTTAAGGCTTTGTGCGTTGGCGTACAGTGGGGCCATGCGCCTTTTGTTGCAATTAGCAGTTGGGCGACTTCGTTCCCTTACGCAACGCTTAAATTTGTCTAAGGTGTAAGGCGGCGCCGCGTCCATATTGTTGGATTATACAATTTCTATAGTATACTTTGCGGCTGCCATTCACTTAGAACTAATTAAACGCGCAGACAGTCGATAAAGAGCACGCACCAGCCAAAAGCAGCGTTTGTGCTTATAGCCAATTAACCTACTAATTAGCATAGAAAATAAGTCAACAAACATTTTGGCCCTTTTGTTGCCCCTCCTCGGGCTTGGTTTGGCTTGGTCATGACGCCAAAAATATGAAAAAAAAAAAAGAGAAGTATAAAACAAAATGTACAATACGCGCGCGCTAGCCGCAGCACATTAATTAACGGTATGTGCATAGGCATGAGTCAGTGTGCATGTGTGTGTGTGTGTGTGTGTCTGTGTGTGTGTGTGTGTATCTGTGTGTGTATCTGTGTGTATATGACCTGGCCGCAAAGTAATAAAGCTAATCAAAAACCGCGCGAGCTAAAAACCAGAACCAAAACCAAAAGCCAGAACCACACATGGCAAATATTTGACAGACGCTGCCACTGCCAAACAACAACAAACACAGCAGCAGCAGCTCGACATTGTTTGACTGCGTCAGCCCAACCAAAACCATAAATCTGTATCTACCAACCACAAAATGATTTCAAACGTAAACAAATTCATGCGTAAATATTTAGTACAACATTTTTGAATGGCTAGCCTTAAGTACAAAAAAAACTTAGTATTTTCTCTTACTACCGAAGCTGAAATGCTCTTTAGCGGCTAACTGTTTGAAATGAGTCTCTAATGCTAGAGATACTTCAAGTTAGTTAGTTTTACGTCTAGTCTTCACATTGGAGCGGTCGTTAGACGTTAGTTTCAAATCGTTTCGATAGTGTTATGAGTTTAACGATAGTTATCGATAGTAATGGTAACTACGGATAACACAATTGAAACTCGAGTTATATCAATAGTGTTATCGATATCACTTTTGCTTCACACACTGTATCAAAGCTCTTAAGCTAAAGGTGTATGCCAGCTACACACAATAAGATGTTTTTTATTTCTTCAAATGGTTTTGTATGATAAAGACCCTCAAAATAAGAAATGAGAATTTCAGTTGGAAACCTAATGGGTTAAAAAAAAATAAAAGAATCTTAACATCGGAATAAAGACTGGCACCTGAAGTAAATGTGTTTAAATAGTACCTTACCATTACGGAGTTACGGCTTTATATAGAGCACTTCGCCAGGCGGCCCATACCCTGTTTCTTTGTGAGGGGGACGCACAACCCTGTTAAAGCAGACTTCGCTGCACACATTAGTTCACTGCCCTAACACCTTGTAGTGATTATTCGCTGCAGCATTGTTGCATCGATCATGTAGCATCTCCAATGCATGCTACAAAACGTCTTCACAAACTGTTAGTACTATTCCTTGCCTGTAGAGTATTAATTACCAACACCACAAAATACTTAACAATATATCTGCTTCACAAAGCGCCATCTAGCGGCTGTATCTGTTCTCATTCTTTGTAGCTCAGTTTGGGGGGTTGGGGGAGGAAAAACAAGGGTTATTAAAACAAACAATGAACAATGTTGAATGTTTACCGTTATTGAGCGCTTATTGGACGAAAATTTAATTAATGCATGCATCGTTGGTAATTTTGTATGGCTGTTGTTGAAAAATGAGCGAGCCCTGTGGCAACAACAAGAGCAGCTACGACAACAAAAGCAACAACAAGATGAATGCCGCACTTTGTTGCAGAAATTAACATGCTTTTGGGGTTTTTCAATTAGCACTCGTTAAAGGCATGCGCATGTTGCAGAAATACCTTTTGTGTGTGTGTGTGTGTGTGTGTGTGTGTGTTAGTAGTTGTTATAGTCCTATGTGTGTGTGTGCGTGTGTGTTTAAGTTGCTTTTAACCTTTGGCATGGACATGAAGTGAAAATTGCTATAATTAACTTGGCGCTGCAGATTGTACCTATGTATAAGCATATGAAAACTGAACCATGAAAATCAATATATGCGGTTAGCACTCAATTGAGTAAGGAAAAGCGTGCAAAAAAAGGGGAAAAGAGCATAGAATAATGTAAAGCATAGCTAAAGGGTGCCAAGTGTTAGTTGGTATTGGGTTAAGGGTATTGGTTAGACAGTCAAACAATCAAAGAGCACAAAAAGATCTAGCGTGCAATGCGAATGGCAGTTTGATAGGTACAGTGCGACCTAGTAAAAAGCGCTAATAATAAACAAAACTGTTGAAATACACTGTTAAAGCAGCATGAAGCTAGATGTTATATAACTTCTCGAACAGAAACAGTTGGCTGTTCTATTTAAGGAGTCGAATAGTCCATTACTTAGATAAAAACTCACAAACCCAATATCTTAACGGTTTCGGAATGCGATTAGAACAATAACTTCCTCAATCTTTTTGAATTGAGGTTCTAGGTTTCTGGGGATTTCGGAACCGAATCTTATCGCTGTGACTTAGTTATAAAATTGTATAGACTTGGTAAACTAGCATGCTTTAAAGTACAATTTGTGCGAGGTCCCACTGTATATATGTGTGTGTAGTTGAAAAGGTGTGGGTTTGTGTTCGCGCAAAAGGGTTCACTAAAATGAAAGCAAAAGCGAAAACCATAATATTTATTTATTACTTTACAAAGGACTTTTCTATTAATTAAAAAGCAACAAACCGCCTAGGTGTGTGTGTGTGTGTGTGTGTGCCTTTGTGTGTGTGTTGTGCGAATGTGTGTGAACTGCGTTGGCCGCCATTGTTCAGTGCTCGCTTGGCTTGACGTTGATGTTGGTTAGTTGGTTCGTTGGCTCGTTGGTTTCGAACCGCGTTGCTCTATACACAGACACCCGAGGCCAGTGCCAACAATAGCAGCAATAACAACAACAATAACAGTGACTAGCGATATCAGAACACAAACATAGGACCCGGCTAGAACCCTTTAACTGCCAATTGCATTTTGGTCTAGCGGCTGTGACTCTCGGGCAGGTGTCTGCCCAGCTACGTGTGCCCGCTTTTGCCACTAACATTTGACACCCGCCACCTGCGGCCATTTTAATTTACCAAAGTAGTGTTTTTTTTTTGTTTCTTGCGTAAGTACAAAACACACAGTGGGACCCAAAATTGTGACTCAAAACTTCAATACCAACTTCGCGAGATTAAAGACCATAAAGTTCTGTCGCATGCAAAGAATCTTGAATATTTTTCTTCCTGGACTATGGCAGTGGCCGATGACACGTACGCAGCTGCGCCACTTGTACACGTGAGTGGAGATCCAAAGATGAAATCCAATGAATTCGTTTGCCAGCCTAAGTCACTCTATATATAGAGTAGTATGTGTGTGTGTGTGTGTGTGTATGTGTGTGTATGTGTGTGTGTGTGTGTGTGTGTGTGTGTGTGTGTGTAAGGGAGTGTATTGAAAGCACTTAAAGCTGACACAGAGCACACACAAAAGCCAATGGCTGGAGGAACATGTTGAAGTTGCCGCAAAAGCAAAAATAATAACAAAAGAAATTGCTAAATAAATGTGTAAGGACACTTTTATTGCATTGCAAATGCCAGCAGCCAACAGCAAAGCAACAACAATAACAGGAATTACAAGAACAGTAAAGCAAAGACAGACTTCATAAGGCAAATTTTATATACCCTGAGAGTGCAATTTATCGTTGATATGACGGATTTGTTATGTGTCTGTGATTTTTTTACTACTTTTGGGGTTGCTATTAGATATTTTGCTAAATAGCCAAGATTTGATTTTAAACAGGATACAATTTCAGTGAAAAAATTTCAAAAAAACTTTTAAAAAAAACCCATATGCAACAGTCTAGAAGTCAGTTTTTGCACATATAATCTTAAATTTTATGTACTTATTAAAGTGAAACTTATATCTTGCGTAATTTGGTGTAATCCCAGATAAGGATGTTATTAGTTTCGTTACAAATGCTGCCAAGGCAAAGTAATAGATACAGCTAATACAGCAACCACAGTCACACACGAATCACCACCCAATGACTTACTTTTCGGCTTTACCCCATTGTTCCAATCCTGTACATTAACTTTGACGTATCCCTACCGATTGATACCTCAAATCAGTGTTGAAAGTAAATTGCCAATCAATGTTTCGATTGACTTGTTCAACATAGATTCAAGTCTATATTATAATAGACGCACATTCCTCTTGATGCAACTGTCATGATGTCGCAATGTCTGCCTCATCATCTTTCGGCTCCATTCATTACTTTGGTTTACGGTGGCTAATTATCTCTTATCTTTTGGTTAACTGAACGATTTTCAAAGTGAAAGAAAAAAGTGCAAAGATCACTCACAACTTCTCGATCGTTATTAGAATGCATTGTAATTTGAACAAGTCGCATAGGGTTGCAACTCAATGGCAATATTGACGGCTCTACAAACGGTGCGAGACACGAATCACATGGCCTCGCTTGAAAATCTCGCTTCGTGAAATAAGCGCCTTAGAGACTGAAGACTACTAAGAATCCAGCCCATTAAGCTTATAGTTAAGCATTTTTGTCTAAACCTTTAGACTTAGTTTCCCTTGAATTGACTGTGCGACAAACTCCATAGCAAAGTGCATATACACTCTTTTAAGTGTAGAACAGTATAAGCAAAAGTGAAGAAAGCAAATAGCAAAAATTCAATGGCAAGAATTGACCATTGTGTGGCTCGCTGTCTTGAATAAACACAACGGCACAAAAACACACTCCCACACACAAGGATACTGAACCCATACCTAGGCACTAACACGCACAATCGCAGCACACTTGTGTCCGAGTTATTGTTGTTGTGTTGCCACTTGGTGGGTTGAAGGATCGTTTGTCGCACGCTTTTGTGCCGGCCGCTTGTGCCATGTCTGGCCTGCCTGTCAATATGTTGGTCACAAACACACACACTCACACACACTCACGCACACACAAAGAGTCGGTCAATTGTATTTTTATGCCACTAAACCAATACACTAACACACGTTTCCGTTACACATTGGATTAGCGCATTGGCCGAAAGAGAGCGGCAAATCGAAATCCCCGCACATGCAACGAAATTTTTCACGTAAATGTAATAAAAACAGTTTTTGGCATGCTGCTGCTGTTGCTGCATGTGAGAGGGCCAACAGCTGTAGTAGTATTGGTAGTAGTAAAGCTGCTACTGCCACGCCCCTAGCACGCCCGCCATGCATCATTCAAGCACACTTAAAGTAAGTGGCTAGTCACACACACACACACACACATGCAAACGCTAGAGTTGCCACCCCTCTCGGGGCTT
This sequence comes from Chymomyza caudatula, assembly GCA_035041775.1. Classification (NCBI taxonomy): domain Eukaryota; kingdom Metazoa; phylum Arthropoda; class Insecta; order Diptera; family Drosophilidae; genus Chymomyza; species Chymomyza caudatula. Next base: position 122,691 of record JAWNKW010000032.1, on the reverse strand, counting down.
GCTTTGTTTGCAAGCTGGTCATCCAATAAACAGTTGCTTTTGATTTATTTTATTTTTCATTATGAATATTTTATATAAGTAAAATAACAAGCATAGCTAATTCATTGCAAAGCAGAGGCGTGTCGCGTGTTGACGTTACGTTGTTGTTTTCGTTGTAGTTTATTGCTATGCCACACACTGCACACACAGATACACACACACACAGATACACTCACCTACATGTTTGCACACTCACACGCTTACGTATGGTTGCACTCGTTTGCTTTGGTCAACGTTTTGTTTGTTTATTGACCGATTTTTGGGATTTTAATGGTCATCGTCAACGTCATAGTTGTTCACTTTGTTGTTGTTGTTGTTAGTGGTGTTGCCGCCGTGCACTGCTCGTGTTAAAACGTTAAACCTACAACAACAAAAACATCGCGTAGTGTAAACAACACAACGGAGTTAACGGTCTAAACTAGCCAGCGCCTGTGCATATGCTATGGTTTTTTTTACGTTTTTTTTTTTTGCTAATACGTCGAACCAGACACTGCTGCAGACTGTCCATAAAAATACATTTTAAATATAATGAAACTTTGACTCTGGTAGTTTATTTTTCGGAGAGTTTTGTGTGTAGTTATGTACAGTATGCAAATAGGTAAGCGAATAAAGTTGCTTTAAAGTGCTTTAATGGATGTTTCATAGAACTTTTGTTATAATTTCCAAATGCAAATTGTTAATACTTCAGATTTGTAAGAACATTTAAGGAAAATTCGGTTGAAAGCCATTTGTTTTACCATTTTGTGTGTATTCTGCTGCTGTTTTTGTCAATTTTAGGATAGTTTGGTAAAAAATCGTAAACAAAGCAAAGAAATTAAAAAGTGGAGAATAAAAAACAAAGGCGATTTTTTGGAGTTAGGTAGCTTGGATGTGAATGCAAAGTTGGAGAAGAAGAACCTGCATAGTTTTTAGAAGTACGAAAAAACACGAATTTCTGAACTTAACAAATTGCCCAATTCGCAAAGAAATTTCTATTCTTTTTATTATTTAATGTTAATTTTACTGGCTTAAACGTTTGCGAATTGAAAACCGAAGTGTAAAATGAAGTGAATATCGGTGCAGCTCTGATTGCGCTAGGCGACGGTAATGAAGGTTAGGTTAGAAAAAGACAGCTGTCAGGCCTTTTCCTTGGCGCGTTTAGGTCGTATTACGGCCCATTGTAATACCCTACCCTTGGATCTAATTAGCACTCTTACCTTGTTCATACGCAGACATAATTAGAATAGGGATCATACGGATGCAGAGATAAAAACAGCAATTCGTTTAGGCCCAATTTCGGGCAGAGCTGCAATACTATTCAAAAGGTTGCTGCCTAGATGTTTTAGCCTACGTCTACAAAGAGCTGGACTTGAGCAGAAGAGGTGCCCAATCGTTTTTTTAACTTCCTCGTCCCAGCAGCTTCTCTAGTTTGAAAAGGTAGAAACGTAAATTCATCGGAAGACTTTTGTTTTTGAGACAAGTAACTAAACTCTAAGAAGTTTTTGTAAGGGGTAAAATTCAAAAAATAAAATAGGGTAAAATTATTGTAGGTCTGGGACTAAAATCAGTTTCGAGACTGTTGACTTGTTATCAAAAACTTAAGCGGTGTGACTAAAAGTGACGGTTAAAATCTTAGAAGCTGTGATGACGTCATGTGCAGGTCCAAAACTCAAACACGAGCTCTAATGTAATAATTTAGTAAAAGAAAAGCATTAATGGTTTGAATGTATCTATACTATAACTCCTAATAACTATGAACTCCAAAAACTTGAATCACCACCACAAATCATTTTCACAGTCATAGAAGTGCCTGCAAAAGCCGAGCAAATTTGCTCTAACCAAGTAAATTCAATTCAATTTCAATTCCCTTGTGACGTCAATCTGACACTTAAACGTTTTTATTGCCATGGCCAATAAGGCGACAGTTTTTGGACAGCGCGTGCCGTCAAGTTTGAAGCGCCCGCTCCACGCCTTGCGACGCCATACTTCCTTCCACTCAGTCACACACACACACACACACACACACACACACACGCACACACTGTGCTGCTGCCATATTGACCGTGTCTGTCTAGCTGTCGGTATGTCTTTCGTGTCAGTGTGTCTGTTCCATTGCGTGTAAATATTTTCGCAGTCAATAAAATAATATTGTCATATTTTTTCATGCTGTTTGTGCGTGTGTCTGACTGTCTCTCAGTCTGTCTCGCTGTGCTATCTGTGTGTGTGTGTGTGTTTATGTATGAGAGTGTAAATATTGAGATAGCAATGAGAGCGGCAGAAATCTGGCTTTGCACTTGGCCAAGTTGCCAATGACGGTTTGACCAATATATTACGTATACGTGGTTAGTCAACATTTTAAATACACACATATTTCTCGCATAAGTATTTATGGCTGCTAGCTGTGGCATGAAAATTGACATGTTGAACTTGTTGCAGCTGCTCAAAAGAGCCCGGGAAAATTAATTAAACAGACAGCATGCCAGCATACCGTATTAATTAATTAGTTCTGTATCTGTTGCAGTCCGCAGTCTGTTGCAATTTTTTGTAGCATACTTATGTGCGTCAAATGGAAACTCAAAAATACAAGTTTTCCTTTTTTTCTCAGTTGATTTCGTTTTGCTATTGACATAAAGCCAAAAGCCCGAAGCTATAGCTAAAGCAAAGTCAAATCATGCACACAAGCCTTGGTAATTATATTTCATAAATGAAGTGGAAAAACTTTCTGGTTCTGGGGGTCTCAGTTTTCCGACTCGCCTGTGTGTGTGCTTATAATTTATGCAATTGATATACTTCTAACCAGACTTTCACAGGCGGCAACATGCAGTTGAAGCACTAGTTGCAGTTGCAGGCAGAAGTGGCAAGAAGTAAGCGGGATCTAAGGGCTATGCAAATGCGCCGCTAAATGGCATGGCTGAACGCAGGGCAGGCATACGCAGTGCTGCATCAGAGAGCAAACTAGAGAGATATTGAAGATATGTCGTGTTAACGCTTGCATACTCTTGCAGTTTAAGCCTAAAAGTCGCTACTTTAAACTAATGCAGTGGCAAAATTCTCATATTTTTGTTTTAATTTTTTGAGTTACTACTTCTTAAATTTCTTGATCGCCATATTTACAGTTATATTAAAAAAATCCTGAAATTTAAAATATATTTCTTTAGAACTGCTGTTGGTTTTTTTTGTAGCTAGCTATTGGTTACTTTTATAGCTAATTTTTCCATTTAAAATTTTCGAATTTAACGGCTACGTTCTGCTTTTCACATTTGACATCTCGTTGCTTACTCCTTTTTTACCATAGCAATGTATTTTTGGTTGTGCTTTTATAGCAAAAAGCTTTTTGTTATTGAAACGATTCGAAAGTAAAAATTTGTAAATAAGACACTTGTATATTTACTGACAATGACAAACAAAATTCTATTCTGTTGCCCACAAATGGTTATTGAAATAGGATTCTAAGATACATAACATAATTTCGAAACAGGACAGTGTATATTGTTGTTGCGTTATTGAAATAACAGAACAGGAAAACTTTGGAAATACAACACTTGCAATTTATTCCAAATGGCTTAATTACCAGAGCAACAATAATCTACTCAAAACAATCAATTTTCGTTGTTGAAACAATGGGAAAGACACACTTGAAATAGAAACAATCGAATTTTAAATCGAAAGCAATGAACTTCATGACCAAAAGAAAAGGCCAAATCGTAATGTTTGTGCTGTGTTTGAAACATTTTGGAAAGAGAACACTTGATTTTCAATTCTAGACCAACAACAAAAGACATTGTCTAATGGCTGTTTCGTGATTATTGACGTTCTTAAGGTTTGCTTATCTTAACAATTACTGCAACATTCCTCTCCCTGGGATATATGTTATTTTTCCAGATAAACTAGATGTGTGTGTGTGTGACAAACTTCATTACCAAGTTAATATGCCGCAGCGAATACAGGAAAAAAAACTATTTTCGTAATTGAAATGCAATTAAAATTTGTAAACGTCGCTGAAGTCATCGTCTCAGTCAACATCGTCATCATAATCATCATAATTATCATGTTCATTCACATAATCAACATGCTCAGCGTACATTGACTTGCATATCTCTTTCAGTGCGTGGTATATATATGTGTGTGTGTGTGTGTGTGTGTGTGTATGTGTGTGTGTGTGTGTGTGTGTAAGTGTGTTTGTCTGCGCTCATTTTTTAATGAATTACATTTCTTGCGGGTGTTAAGAAAGTAAAAAATAAAGCGGAAAATCGTTATTTTCAATTATGGCTGCTAAAGTAAACATGGCCAGTGCCGCTCATTTTCATTTACGATTTTAAATAATTACAGGAGTCGTCTTTTTTTTTGTTTAAATTTTTAAATGATTTCGTTTTTTGTTTGCGGCATGATTGATGAAGTTAAAGCAAATGTTCGAAATTAAAGCTCTAGTCATCAAAGACTCAGGAATTAGTTTACCAAAGCAAATATCGTTAAGTCATTAGGCAAACACACACACAGCCACACACACACAGCCACACACACACAAACACACACACACTAATGAAGCAAATTAGACAAACACACATTTACATATACTATTCGTGAATAGACGCAACAATTTAAAATTTATGATGTGTGAGCTTGTAAAAACCTAATTTGCTGTCGCATAATTAAAGGCAAGAGTGTGCGTATGTGAGTGTGTTTATCACATATCACACATAAACCCACACACACACACACACACAGACACAGACACACCCAATTGACGTCACTTACACACACATACAAGCTCGCGCACACATACATATTAAATCATTAAATGTCGCCATGTAAGCATAAATTTAATTGTTATTAACAATCAGCACTTATTTGTGAACTGTATGAACCGCCCTTCGAACTGCCACACCCACTGGCACGCACACAATGTGCCCCCTTTTGCCCCAAAACATATAGTGTGTATGTATGTTGGGCCATTTTCACTGTCATTCAACATTTATTTGGTTATAATGTATTTTATTTTTCCGACTTTTATCGAAGTTGTTATCGTTGTTGTTGTCGTTGTTGTTGCCCCGCTGCACCATGTTTTATACTCATTCATTTTCATTTACATTTTTCGGTTGTTGTTTGCTTTATGAATTTAAATTGTCATTAATTAACTTCATGCATGGGACGGCAAAGTACACAGCGCGCAAATTATTACACATACGCCACATTGTACCAGAGCATATGTGCAGCAGTACAATAAATGCTCAACAGCTGACCATTTACAGTATGCCCGTGTGTGTGTGTGTGTGTGTGTGTGTGTGTGTGTGTGTGTGTGTGTGTGTGTGTGTGTGTGTGTGTCCGTCCGCCAACTCAATTACAGTTTGTAAACTTTTCAATTAGCTATAAATAATTTATTTATATTTTTCATGCAATTTATACAAAATGAAGTTCACTGTATATGCATATTGATGCATTGCCAATGTATGTGCTTGTGTGTAATTGAAAAGCAACACCTTTTGCTTCTGCATATCATTAATGCAGTTGAACTTTAACCTTACCATTTGTGCAGCTCATTGTGACGTGCAACAGTGCGTATGATTGCTATTGATAGCCATGTAGCAGCACTTTTGCTTGCAACGACGGCAGCAAAAAGCGTCATTATCGCATGCAAATTATTCTTTACCCTTTCTTTCTTCCTTTCGTAACACTACCTTTAAAATTATGCCAATCATTGTCGAGCTGTTTTCTTTGGCAGAATTAAGTTGATTGATCTGTAAGCTTGGATAGAGTTTATCGGGTATTCATAGATCCTCTTGAACTTCATTGGTGCGTGTATTATTGTTCGTATAAAGTACAGAACTTTTTGACTGATATTTACTCATTACTCTGGTCTTGTCAAGACTAGCAACCAATTGCTGTTTAGGCTTTTTGACTAATTGCATATTTATGAACTTAATTGACACGCATTCATAAACTAGATTGGTTTAGTGCCAAAAAAGAAAGAATAGACTGAATCCTATAGATGGCGCTGTAGTTTGAGTTGTTACTATTATAACGATTGAGCTTCTTAGCTGCGTTTTGTTTTGTTTGACTGGAACCCACAGCTTAAAGAGCAATTCTTAGAAAAAAATGTCGCCCAAATCGAATACAATTTGAATCCTTCCTTTTACCAAAATGCAAAATGATCCTTTATTGCAATTTATTTTAAAAAATTCTGCACGAAAATAGGGCGAAAGGCAAGAGAATATATTGTCTTTTCTCTTATAAACTTCGGCAAAAATCTAGTTTAAAGATTCTAAGAAGTAAGTTTTCTAAAAATACAAACCTCTACACTTAGAGTTTACATTTCCGACATTTTAAAACTGTATCCAAACCGAGAATTGATCAACTTTTTGAAACTTCGATCTGAAAATAAGATTTTTTTTCTTAGAGCAAAACTTGCTGTACAAAGTAAGACTTTTCTTACTGGTTTTTAACAATTCACCAAAAATTTGATTAACTGGTAAAAAATACACCAAAGTTCAAAGTTTTGAATAAAAAGCAAAAAATGTTTTAAATTATAAAACAATTTCTGCATTTCTAAAAATACGCTGAAAAGTTGAAAAAAAACATTATAGTAACTAGAGTTAAGTTGTCTTAAACTCAAACTTTACTTAATTTTTTATATTTGTAAGGGGCTACGCCGCCTGCTAGCTTCGTAAGCCAATGTCCATGCTTCTAAGATTCTTCTTCATTCTCCAATTTCTTTTTCATATCCTAACTTTATTTCATTGCCTTTTCCTTAGCGTCTTTCTACTTCATTTCGTGTTTTTCCGAACTTTATTGGCCACTGTATTGGGCGCAAGAAGACAAAAAACAGAGGTATACAAATCGATTGAACCGTTTAAGAATTTTTGATGCATAGATCTTTCCAAGAATTCAGCACACATTGCATAGGACGATTTTCACAGCTTGGGAAAAGCCAAGTGTGGTAGAGTTAATCCATAAAGTTTATGTACCGATGGCTTGTATAACGCATTTTGAGCTCAAATCAGTTCTCAATATTGACTGTAGTTCACTCTAACTGTCTCATATGTCCAACCGATTACCGATAATTGTGTCCACAACATTTGATGATACAGCTACTTTTAATATAGTTTAAATAAATGCATAATTATAATATTTTAAATGCAACCTTTGTGACGCATATTATCGTTATTCATAAGTACTTGGGTGTGCATATGTGTGTGTATCTGTGTGCATAGCATTGTTTACGTATTGGTATTGCAATATGCATAAAAATATTTACTCAAAATTAACAATATTTATAATATTTTCATTACAAAAATTGCTGAAGTGCTTTGCACTGCGGTTGCAACATTTTAATTTTTAATGGCTGCTTAATTAATAACTCTTTTAATGTATTTTTGTTGTCCGAATGTCAGTCACTGAATATGAAATTGAGTAAAAATAAAGTCACCAATGTTGGCTTTATCAACTGTGGCAACAACAACAACAACTGCTTTGCTGCACTTTTTGCAGTGGCATTTTGCAGCAAGTTGAATCTTGTAGCTGGCTGCTGTTTCCGTTGCGCTTTCGGTGCTCAACTCGCCGCCATCTTGCTTTTCAATTATGCTGCCGTTTTTTGCCAGCAGCTCACTCTGCGGCAGCGTTGAACATGCCACAGTTGCAGTTGCACTTCCCAGCTACCTTTGCCAATTGCCAATGCTGTTTCCCTCATTCTGGCAGTGCCCCTTGCGTCTGCCACGCAACGTTGCACAGTCATTGCCTGTCGATTTTCGCTTTCACACAATCAAACAGCTTTTGTTGCGATTCGAGCAAATCCAGCGAAAAGCTACTGCAAAAACAAACAGCCGAAAAATGCCGACAACTAAACTAGAAATTGAGTTGCTGATGGAAAACGTCAAAAAATCAACTACAACGAGAGAACTTCATGATGCATGATAGATAGTTTTACATATTTTCACTGTCAACTGTTTGTTGCCATTTTTTGTTGATGTTTTTTTTTTTGGCCCTACGGCATTTGATTTGTTGTTTGTCTTGTGCAGCGCGTTTCCGCTGTTATTTTTCTATGTTATTTTTTGCCCAGTTATTTATAGCATAACCTGGCCGAGAGTCCAGTCGAATTGAAACGAATTGAGTTTATGCCCAGTCACTTTGCCCATTGATTTTTAATAAAAGCCAAAAGCCATTGCTCTCTCCGACGATGGTTGCATAATTTCGTTTCAACTTCATTTCCGTTTCGAACTAATCAAAAAGTGTAATTTCCGATTAGTTGTATTCACCATTGACCGTCGTTGTAGTAGGTTCTACAGCGTTTTTCCAGGAGTGTTTTTCAAAGTGCAGCCACTTCAATAGTTTGCGTTGCTCGACTTTTGCCTCAAGCTCAACTGAAATAACTGGGCTGCTTTTTGTTAGATTTCTCTGCTCCTTTTTTTTGCGAAATTTCTGATTTTATTGTAATAAATTGGCACGTTGACCTGTAGAGGTCGCTGGGCAGCTGCATGTTATACAGTTGTTGGTTTTGTAGTGTCGAGCTGAAAGGAGCGTTACTGTTCGGGGCTTTGTGTGTGCTTCAGCAATAACAGTTTGCCTTTATGGGGCAGTCTTTAAACAGACAGCTGAGCACTTAAATTTGTATAAATTTTTAAATTAATACATTTAGAGCACATGTACCGCTATATTGCTACAGTAGGGAAGATGAGAAATTATAACAATTTGGTTTTGTGGATAATTGGAAAAAGTCCAAAGAAATAAAGAAAGCTACACAAATACTCTATTTTACAGCTTCTGAGAGTGATGCCTATCTTTGCCTAATCAAGTTGTCGTATAACCTGCAAGTGGTGTACACTAATTAGCTGCTCTGACTTGACGTCTACCCTGGGAACCAGGTTTGGAAGTCATCGCATATAACTCTCCTACAATATAAGACAAGCCTCGGTTAGGTGAACGCCTAGAGATGACAAACGTATATAGTTCTATGATTTAAAGATATGCACCTGGAATTTCCGAACTCTTAAATGGGATGCTGCCGCTATCGATAAGGCGATTGCTCTCAAACTGTTTATAGCAGATATAATAAAGAAGGTGCGATGCAGAGGCTACTGAGCTTTTCCTGAAATCTTTTACATCATCAACATCTGAAAAGTTTTACCGAAGATATACACCATTATATGAGACTACATTAGGGAAATTGTAGATAAGAGCAAGATAAAGTATATGTTTTCTTCGAGTAATAGGCTTTCCCCATTAAGAGTTGTGCGACCATTGCTAGCCAAGAAATGCCTCGAAATGGTGCAGCAAAACTATCGATAGAACTATCGGTACTGCGAATTGTTGCTTTGTGTCTCATTATCGAGGTTTTACACTATCGATAGTTAAAACACCAGCTAAGCGGCCAAGGTTAGGAAAGTAGGCAGGAAAACAAGCATTAGTACTTTAGATAGTATCGAAACTTTTCGAACCGATGGTACTATCTAATCTTGAAACTATCGAAAATATCGAATATCGCTACTTTCGATAGTTTTACAGCTCTACTTGAAAATGTAAGTAACAATGATAAATCGTTTACTATACTTTACAAAATTCGTTGTTATCGGCTTGCAATTGTCGCGCGACCCTCAGTATGCATAAAGAGACGCCGTGGTTGGACTTTCTGATCGATGTTGTAAACTATACTTTTGTTAAGGTCAAAGATTTCGTTTACCTTGGTAACACCGTCACAATAAAGAATGATGTCAGCTTGGAGATCAAGCGGAGCATCTCTTTTGCCAATAGATTTTTCTTTGTTCTCCGTTGGAAGGTTTAGGTAGACAGTGCACTAGATACCTTTCGTTTTACCAATTGATAAGGCGCGAAGAAGCAGAAGCGCCTGAAATAGTGCTCTAAACAACAACTGTGATATCTCTCTTGTGCCTGCCAGTAACCAAGTTGGTAATCATGAAAAATAAAAACACTAAAACAACAACTTACTTCAGTCGCTCTTTGTATTTGTCGCACTATCTCTCTCCCTCTCTCTGTCTCACTCTCTCTCTCCACCAAATGAGCTTAAAATATTAATATTGTGATGTGCCGGCAAATGGCCGCCGGTAGAATATGTGTTGATTTTTAACAAAAAAAAAAAACAACAAAATCTGGCCACTTAATGGCAATGGCGGCGGTTCGTTTGAGTCGTTTGGCTGCTGTGTCTGTACTTCCGTTTCCGTCGCTTAATTTGGTTGCCCTTTTTGGTTGTTGTCGTTGTTCTGGTTGCCAGGTGTTGTACTTCAACTCTTCCTTTTGTTGCCAAAATCACAGCAGAAACAAATAAAATGCTTGATAACACAGGCACAAACGTTGCCACATTTGTATAAATTTTGCACTTTTAAGCGGCAAAGTAGGCGTGGTGAAGTGGGGCGTTGGGACTTGCAGCGCATAAATTCATTCATTGCACACTTTCAACGGCTGTGAATAATCCACACGGCGACAATGTCCGGTTGGTCGCTCGACACTGACAGCATTTTGAGGCTTTTAGGCTGCCAGCAGAGTCTAGTAGTAACTGACATTGTTTTTGTTGTTGTTGTGGTTGTCGTTGTTGTTTTTGTTGTTTCTGCTGCTGCTGTGGGTTGCCATTTGTTTGTTATTTTTGCATAAATAAAGTGTCCATGGTGCATTGGCTGGGCGTAGCACAAATGACATTTTTTTCTTGTCTGTTTTTTTGTCTTTTGCCATTGGCGTCTGCCGCAGCATTTCAGGGATTTCCGTAGCCGTCCAAAGTGCCTTAAATTTTTATAAACAAACAAATTTGCGGCACATATAACAGAAAGACAACAAACAACAAAAAAAGCCGCATAAAACGACAACAAACAGCAGAATATTGTTAGTTAGTATTAGCAGCTTATAGCGCGACAGACAGCAAAGGCCACACAGTTGCCAACATGGCTGCCAAGCCGACTAGTCTATCCATCTCTGTCTGACTGTGTGTGTGTGTGTGTGTGTGTGTGTGTGTGTGTGTGTGTGTGTATCTGTGTGTGTGTGTGTGTGTATCTGTGTGTCGCGCTTTGTCAACACCTGCTTATGTGTTGGTGTTGCTTTATGGCATTGCCATGTGTTGCTCATATGCAAATGAAATGTTGTCGCTGTCTCTTCAATGCTGCAGTTGCATTTGTTGTTTTTGCTCTTTCTCTGAAAGACACACACACACACACACACACACACATATACATATAGACAAACACACTGACAAATAAACAGACTAGTTTTAGCATTTAGCAGCATCGTTTTGTGCATTTTACGGCCATTTGTTGAGTTGATTTTAAATATGCTTGCATTTTGAAATGAAAATGTCTTTTTTTTTAAACTTTGCCTAAAAGTAGGCAACACGTTTTGTTGCAATTGGCAAATGTGTTGCTTTTAATTAGACCAATTCATCTAGAAGCAGATAAATAGCCTACAAATTGTTCAATATCATGTCGATGTTGCATTTTGAGCACTTTTATTTGATCGAATTTTAACAGCAGTCTCTCATATGAAAGAACTATCAATAAAGTAATTAGCTTGGTATGATTGAAGTAAGGATAACTTTAGGAAAACGTTTCAACATATTATGTTCAATGAAGAATTTACGAAGTATTTGTTGTCCAAGAAAATTGTTTTGTTGGCGATAGTTAGAAATATCGCGCAGGTAAAGCCTGAAAACCTACATTTGAAAGAAGTTCACAGCGGCCGGAAGGATTAAGGAAGGCATTGATTCAAAGTTTCGACTTTCACTCCTCAAAAATGATATTCAAATTGTTGTCTCTATAACTGTGAGCTGTTCATTCTTGAATGGATCAGTGTTGGTTTGTTTACTTTTGTTCATAGTTTTAGAAAGGATACGAATTAAAGGATATAAAAAAAATTGAATTCTCTGGAGCATTTGAATATGCTACAACTCGGCATGCATGCACTGCTTTTCGCGTTCACTGCTTACAATACCGAAAAGCGTGTTTCATTAAAATAACTTACAAAATATCGGGAGTTTATAAACTTCTGCAAGAGAGAAAAATAAACTCGTATCTTTTGCGTAAATTATAACAAATTTGTCACACAGCCCACATGCCACATGCCATACTTCGTCTATGCAAGTCGAATTTAAGAGCCTAAAGCCACATTTAAATTACAAAATTAAACTCAAATAAATAGTAAATTAACCCATCATTATGTTTGCCTTGTTTCATTTACAGCCAAACCCTCCAAAGTCATACATTTGCGCAACATTCCAAACGAGTCTGGTGAATCGGATGTAGTTGCATTGGGTATACCATTTGGACGTGTGACAAATGTGCTCGTTTTAAAGGGCAAGAATCAAGCATTTATCGAAATGGCCGACGAGGTGGCAGCCACATCGATGGTCACCTGTTATACAGTTACTCCGCCACAGATGCGTGGCCGCATGGTCTACGTACAGTTCTCCAATCATCGTGAATTGAAGACAGATCAAAGTCATAATGTAAGTAGAGCACACTATATACGTAACTAAGAGATGTATCTATAAAGGAGACAGCAATTAGTACAGATCCTTAACTTTTATTAATGTAGCAATTAAAATTTGCAACACGAACGAAACGATTTATAGAGGGCCGAAACAAAACTATTTTGGGTCATTTTGTGTGGGTTAAAACCAAATGAGGAAGAGACGCTGATTAATTAGAATTTGTAAGGCAACTTAATTCCACAAACGCACACATCTACAGAGAGAGAGTTAAGAGATAAAGTCTACTAGAGAGCCACTCATAAATGTAGAGATATTTGTCAGTCGGACTGAAACCAATTTCTAATTTTAATTTCGTAAGCCACAAAGTCACTGGCAAAGTTTAAAAAGCTTTCAAATAAATACACATGGTCACACACACAGACATAGTCTTGGTCACACATAGTCACACATTTATAAAGCTGACAAAAGCATTTGTCTGTTGCATAGTTTCCAGGGTTTTGTGGCGCCCACACAAATGAAAACCGCACACACATACGTAGAACCCCCAAAGTCAAAAGCATATTTTGATTACTTAAATGAAAGCAACAACAACAACAGCAACAAACTCCGACAAAAACTGGGCAATTTTGTTGTTGTTGCCGCTGATACAATAGCTTGACTGCTTTTTGCTGCTTTCAGCATAACCCAAAAGGCCATGTTGTCACCTTTTCGTGCCACCTGAAGCCGCGTCACATTAGCCGCATCAACATCCGTCAACCAACCCAAACGTTCCTCTCCACAGCTTACCCTGCTAAACGCCAACGAAGTGGCCAACCCTCGCCGAAAAAGCAAACTACTTAAAAAGAGATCGTCTCTGAACAGAGTTTTCCATTCAGAGTTGGGCCAAAAAAAAAAAGGTTAAGATGTTGCAGCAAACGTAGGGGCTAGTACTGTGGCGTGGTTATGAGTTAGTTGGCACAACAACAACAACAATGACGAAGAGAACACCAACAATAATGGTAGGCCAAACAATACAGTTACATTTCACTGATTACCTTTTGGCTCTCTGGCGAATGGCTAAGCGTCTGTAACGTACTAATGCACTGAGAGATATAAACGATTATAACGATTTGAAACCGGACATGCCCAAAGTGTTGTGTAACGTTCAAGGTACCGAGCCGAATCGAACTTGTTTTTGCCACTTAAACTAGGCACAAATTCTATAAAAAGTTATTAAAATCCCTAACATAGAAATTTTGAATGTAGGTTTTCCAAAAAACCGTTAATTTTTATATAAACACATACACAACCTGAAGCCAGTGTAGATAGTAGAGCTTTCTAATAAAACTTGCATATGAATCCAAATTTGTGTATGTTTGAGTTTTTAAACCGTTTTCCTAAGTGTTTACAATGGAAATTGGTAATTTTGGTTAAGAAAGCTGTACCTGTACTGTACAAATGTGTGTTTAGTACACTTTGCTTCGAACCGAAACCTTTTTACAGGAGTCGAATTTATGAAATTGAACCCAAGCACCAAAAACGAACCTCTCACTTTTGAAGCTTTGCTTTACAGAACTCCATTAAACAATACGCACAATTTAATACTACTTTCAAACGGTTTTTTCTTCTTCTTAACTGGCCAAACCAACCCGTTATTGGGTTACGGCCTGATGTAAATACATTCTTTCATTGGAATTGTGGTTTTACGTGGTGGGTGCCAAACCCTTTCAAGGTCTACTGGTCTCGACAAAACCAAATGTCATTGTTAGTCGCCTCATAAGACAAGCTTTGACCTGCTGAGGTGGTATTCTCTAACCCGCTCACCACACGGGATAGGTACAATTATTTCGCTGAGTGTAGCTTTCTATGGGCAGCTTTTACTCTTGTTAACTACTAATCCTAGTAAAAGGTATTGTTACTTTAGTCCAACAAAAACAACAACGACAACATGTTAAAGTCAATGCTGCCATAGTAGAAAATCTTACAAAGTGCATGAGTGGCTTTGTGTATGTGTGTGTGTGTGTGTGTGTGTGTGTGCGTGTGCGTGTGTGTGTGTGTGTTTTTGTATGCGTGTGAGCTTAATCTTGTGTATAAGACTGTTATATTTCTTGCTGTTGTTGCCTGCCAACATATTTATACAATTTCTCATTTCATTCACATTTCTTTCCTATATTTTGTTTTTGTTGTGCCCCCCTTTCGCCTTGTCCTCCCCACCCTTCCCTTGTCATCAACATGTCCTGATTTTACTTTTTTTTTCTTGGTTTTGTTTTGTTCTGCTGGCCTCACATTTTAACAACTGTCTTCCTTGGCTTTTGTGTTGTTGTTGTTGTTACTGGTGACGCTGACGTCGCTGTCGCTGCTGCTGCTGCTGCTGCTGCTGCTGCCGCGACGGTTGCGTCTTCACCTGTAACACTGTTGCCACTGTTGCTCCCTTGCCACCGCTCCCTGTCATTGCCATGATTGCCCCCAATGTCTTGGCTGTGACTGTGGCTCTGGCTCATATTTCTTTGCCTGTCATCTGTTATATTTGTATGTGTGTGTGTGTGTGTATGTGTGTTGGGCGCACGGTGTGCAAAAACCCTGATAAGATGTCGCTGCTGCTCTGATGTCTAAGAAATCACATGTGAAAAGGCAAAAATACGTTAATAAAAATCAAGAAAAATGGTGGTACAGCAAAAGCAACAGCTGTCCGCGTGGATTGACATCCCAGCTAGTTGAGATCTATGTACATCACTTAAGGTTAACCTTTAGATGTAAAGTTTGTATAGAGTCTTCTTAATTAAGAGAGTTGAGCATCTATGTGATACATTTAATATTTCTGTATAATAAAAGATGTTTCACGGTTTATCTCTCTGCTGACGATGACGTACAAAATGGCTTAAACTATGCAACAGCAATTTTAAAGACGAAACGATGAGTCTCTCTTCTTGAAGAAAACATATGCCTTGTCGTGCTAGCATTTACCAGCAGATCAACACTGGATGATAGCACATGGACCCATTCCGATGCACTACTGCATTTGACAACTCAACTCCATCACAAATATATAGAGGTTGCGAGAGAACGCGTCACCTTGTCTGAAGTTTCGTGGTGTATCAAAAGGTTCGAAGAGATGCTTTTCTAACTTGACGAAGCTGAGTGCATTGCTCAACGTCATTTCACAAAGTCGCACAAACTTTGCATAAATACCGAACTCAACGGGTTATAGAATGCTGCTTTACAATCGACCAAGAGAAACTGAATGATCATTTTGTTATTCGAGAACCTTTTCTAGAACTTGTCGTGCTTTCACTATCTGATCTAACCAGGCCTAAAGCACTTTCACACAAAACGCTCGATAGGGGCATATATACGATAGAAAGAAGACTTATACCACGTTAGTTGGCGCACACCGTGTAGTCGCCCTGAAGACAGGGCAGAGGACACCAAGGTTTCAATCATCGGTCTTGCTCCCATTGAGCACTCTCCATGCACTTTACCAACTCATTACCACCAGTCTTGAATAACTCAGCAAGCAGCTCATCTCTGTAGTGCTTAAGCCGCTTGTTAGCAACCCTAACTTCGTCAAGGACTGTCATCTGTGGAACGTTAGAAAATTAACTCAGGAGGCATTAGCCACATCATCACACTTCTCCCCATAACCTGCATCTTTACAGGAAGGCGCTCCGTTACAAAATCCTTGAGACAGAGGTTTGCCCATTTGGAAGAACCTCTCCTGTCTCTTCACCTGCCTCATCTCCCGATAGTGACCACGCACAGATCGCGTAGCAGTCGGCGAGCTTCTTCACTGCAGTGTCTTCGCGACTCTCCTAATCGTATCACTAATTCCTCGGCAATGGTCGTTGAAAACCAAGTAACTTTTAATGGCTATGCTGTGGTATATCCACGCCATCATCTTTGATAAGGAGCTTAGAAGCTTAACTCTATGTAACACATCATCAACCGTCAATAAACCGGAGAAGTCAACATTTCACAACCTCTGTGTATAGTGCGCTTTTGTCAATGGCAGAAAATCCTTCCTTCCAAAACTTAACTGCCGCAGACAACGAAACTAACATGTCTTTTTTCCACTAAAAACTTTTCAACAATGAATCCATCATCAAATAGTTGCATATTATTTGATATGAAATGCTTAATTTAAAAAATTCTTGTGGCAAATTATTATTTCAATGCTTGTGATTTAATAAATGCCTCAATTAATCAGCATTTTATTATTTGAATTTTTGCAAGCCAACAATTTGGCAAAATATTTGTGGATTTTTTGGGATGTTTTGTTTTTCTTTTTTAAGTTTGTTTATTAATTGAACAATTCACAAGCTAATAATAAATTTGGTTATCTAATATATAAGTTCAGCCAGCGATTGAACATTTAAACACTTTTTGTAGTATTTTTCTTAAAAATGCCGTATGAAGCATCAAATATGCACAATTTGCATTATAAGAATATTCATTTTAAAAGTAAGAAAGTTAAGAAAGAGAGTGAACACATAAAAGTGTGAGAAAGTGAGTGAGTAGAAGTGCTGCTACTTTTTGAGATGAGAGTGCAGACCTTGTCTGTTACTCTAAAAACTTTAATTTTTCCTGCCAGTGTGTGCACACTCTAATTCGAGTCTGTTACAGCTTTTGTTCCATAATATAATTGGCTTATTATTTGTGCTTGTTATCTCTTAAAAAACTAAGGCAAATTCTAAAAAGTGTTTACAGTTTTAGAGTTTTATGTTATGCAGCTCAAAGCTGTGCGGTGTTTTCTTACTTACGAGCTTAATTCGGCTAATAATGCTGCAATTGTCTTCAAAGCTGGTTATTTGATACCCCAAAAAAGTGAATGACATACTTACACTTATGTTTTTATATATAGAGTATGTTTGTATATACACTTGAACATTTTCTAACAATTTCCATGTGAAAAGCTGCTGACATGTGAAACTGCTGGTACTCAAAAAAAAAAAAAAAAAAACCAAAGAAGAAATCATGTAGATTTTGTGACGCACATGCAAAAATGTTGTCATGCCCGCAAACTATGTTGCCACATACACACCGACACACACACACACACACACAGGGCATTGCATACCTTAAGGGATTTAAACCCATACGCAGCTGCGCGGCAAAAATGAAAGCAAAGCTTTACGGCAGCAGCAAATCAGCAATACAGGATTTCCAAATCATCTGCTCACACACAATCACATACACACACACACACACACACACACACACACACACACACACACACACACACACACACACACATACAAGCAGGACACACCTACGCACTTACACATACATACATATACTTAAAGATTTCATCGCCTGAGTGATTGCGTCGCATTCCAGCGCATAGAAAAAAGCACACACACTCACACACACACACACACACACACACACACACACACACACACACACACACACACACACACTCACTGCAACATAGATAAACGTAAAAATAGAAATAAAACAAAAAAGCACACACACTCACCCACACACACACTCACTCACACACACACACACTCACTCACACACACACACACACAGAGTTGCACAGCGCAGAAATGAATCCCCTGTAGCATACATTGTAGCGCCCCTTTGCTGACATTTATGCTGGCAATTTTCGTCGTAGTATCGTAGTCTAGGGTTTCTTCGCAAGGTTGGCTACCGCCGCTGCTGCTGCTGTTGCTTCTACGTAACAGGATTCTAATATGTCATGTCGTTGCTGCGCCCTTTTCACCTTTGCCGTGTGTCTCTGCTCTACTCGCTCTACTATTTTTTCGCATTTGCTGCAGTTGTTTCGACTATTTTCAGTGCTACACATCGTTGTCGTTCTTGACGTCTTCTTTTGCTAGAGTGTCAAGCTTCTTAGACACACACACACACACACGCACACATACACACCAACGACGTCACCCTTGACTAGATACTTGCCGCCAAGAAATGAAGATAAATGCACTTGAAGTTCAACGCGGGTTGTTTTGAGGTTACAGCGACAACAACAACCATTGGAAGAACAACGAGCTGTCCGCAAGGCACCCGCTTCTCTCCCCAGCTGGATACAACACATGTTCTGTCTGCCGCCTGTCCAATCTTAATGTACGTGTGTGTATGTGGGTGAGTGTGTATTGGTTTGCTTTAGTGGCAAGCCCAAGCACTGGGCTCAAATTTGACATGTGATTGTTTTGTCTGTAGCTGTAACTGTAACTGCGCATTCTTTAGATACTAACACTGAGCGAAAAAGTTGAGTTTTGCAAAACACAGTTAGAAATTTAAACATAGAGAGAATGTTTGACTGTTTTCTCAATATGAAATTCATATAATTTTTGTCTTAAATCAAATTTATTATCAAGATGATTTCTTCAAATGATTCCATTTGAATCAGCATAACGAATATGACAATTTATAAACTTTGCATGCTTCACCGCAAATGTTTGCAATCTGAAATTGAAGATGATTACTTAAACTGTTGAGATGATTCTATTTGTTGGGGCTTAACGAATACATAAATTTAGATGATCTCAACTTATAAACTATGCATGCTTCTCCGCTAAGGTTTGCAATCTGAAAATCAAGGTGATTTCTTAAACTGTTGAGATGTTGTTGGAGCTTATCGAATACATCAATCGAGATGATCTTAACTTATAAACTTTGCATGCTTCTCGGCTAACGTCTTGAAATGATTTCTTTCGAAGCATCTCCACGGAATTCCATCTAAATATTTAAATGTTTAAAAAAGCTACTAAAGATATCATGTTCCCGATAGAATAAGCCTACGATTTTCTCTAAGTGCAGATGTTTCTCAGTCTGCTTGTAATTTTGATAAATTAATTTTTGAGCTGGCCTTCCCCATGCGCGTTCAGCTCAAAAGGGTTGACAGACACTTGGGACACATCCCAACCAGAAATAACAAAAAATTCAAAAGAACAAAAAAAAAACCGAAAACCAAAACGAAATAGATTGAAATTTAATTTGAAACAAAAATCCCATGGACCATTAGCGTCTCTTGAGTAACATTTGCAAGCCGTGCGCCTAAAAGGCTGCCATGTTTATTCGACTTAAACAATTGATTAATCGCCTTTTGGCACTACGGCTAACAACGCTGCACGCTCTGTCTTGCTCACTCTCTCTCACTCTCCCTCTCTCGCTCTCGCTCTTAACTGCAGTTGATTGCACACAAGAATTTGCAGCTTAATACGAGAGGCGAAGCTTGTACGACAGCAAAGTCCCTGCCCAGTAATATCTATAATCATCATAATTGGCACTTGTGCGGCTGCAAACAGACCAGATACTGAGCAGCAGCGACTCGGCGACTGAGCAAATGCGTGGTAACGGTAAATGCATGTGCGGCTCACGCTGCACTTAGCTGTTAATATGGTAGCGGCAGCGCGTTGGCCGCACAAAGCGTCGAATACGCGTTGAAAACGCACTGATTACAGTTAGCGAAGTACAGTACGTCACACACACACACACACACACACACACACACACACACACATAGAGATACATGCGGTGCATAGTCTATAGCCAATGAAGTTGAGCTTGTGGGAGTGAGATAGCAGCTGTGTGTGTGTGTGTGTGTATCTGTGTGTTGCTGCAGGTGTTCGTTTTCCCTTTTGTGATAAGGTTACCTTGTGATTAAATTAAATTGCAAGCTACAACACACACACACACACACACACACACACACCATCACAGTCACGACCCTTCGACCAATATCAGCGCACTTAGCCTGCGTTTGGCTTTGGTTTACCTTGCTGAATGGTTGCTGTAGTTGTTGTTGTTGTTGCCTGTTTTGTGCTTTGGCATTAAAGTTAAATGCTGCTGCAAATGAAAATTTGTATAGCATGCTTTTGAGCGTTTTCCTGTTTTTCTTTTTCATAGGAACAAACTGCAAAATGAATAATGATTTTTTTTCACCCTCACTTTTTCAATTGAACAACTGAGAATAACAACAAAAGGAATATTAAACTAATAGCTGCAAAAAAAAAAGAAAATGCTTTAAATTAGTTTTTCAAAAACACAGCTTTAATAGTACATTTTGGACAATACTAAAACTAATTGTATGGAAAATTAGTGAAAAATGTAAATATTTTATACATTTTTTCGCATATTGTACTGGTAACTTGTACAAGGTATACAGCATTTCATTTATGTTTTACTTTTTTTTAAGCTTTCAACGAAATATTGTTCATGTTTGCGAGTCCTGTTCAAGCATTTATAATATTTAGAGGTATAAACATTAGTTGCATAATAATGGTCATTATTTGCAAGTTGATCAAATGCTTGTTCATGGCTAGCTCAAGCATTTTTCATTCGAAACGAAATCTTGCCAATGATTTTCATGAGACTAGGCGTATAACTGAAGACTGATATTCTCAACGATCTTCGACGTAAGATCTCATCTATTTCATTCGAAAATCAAAGGGTTTTTATCGTATTTTAAGCGCAATCGGTCTTATCATATCTGGTCCCACTTAAATTTTTTCGTTAGCTGCTGCTTGATGGAAATTACAAAATAATAATCATCATTATATCATATGCACATTCATTCACTTCGTTAGAAGCTGTTTTCTAGCCTGAACTTTATATTATCATCTTTTAAGTTTATTGCACATTCTTTCACTTTGAAAGAAGCAGAACTTGCCCAGTTTAGCCAAAACATGGGCATGCAACTCGAACATCACCGACTGTATCAACTAGCTTCTTCTTCCCAACTGGCCATAATTAGCTGTTATCCAATTGCGGCCTTGGAGGCGGGCGCGCCTCCAGGCACTTATTTTTCGTGCACTTCTACACTCCATAATAACAACGAGATTTAGTGCGTTCTCCAGCTTGTCCTTTTATTAGTTCTTCAACAGCCTCCCTTATGTCCTCTTTCCTAGTAGCTTCTTCGCCCATACGTACAACATGACCCATACAGCGGAGGAGCTATGTAAATGACTGACGGACGAAATTCTTATAGAGTGTTAGATTTGTCTGGCAAGACTAGTCTCTACACTTTTGTCTAATGAGTAGCATCAATTGGCTAACGAAATTCTCCTCTCCATGCTAACTTTCGCTGTTTAATATTTCGTTTAAAAGCCATTTAAAGCAATTGTTGCAAATTTTCTTCTTTCTCGTGTATAGCACCTATCTATAGTATATGGGGAATTGTGCTTAAGTTTGATTGGAACAGACTAACTTGATATCAAAGCTGTACTCCCTTATGCCTTTCAATGCAACTGATTTATTTATGTTTTATATTTATGTGGACTTTCTTTCTTTTGAATGAAAGCTAAATATTCGACAGCGATATAGTGATATCGAATTCAACCAAATACCACTAGTTGCCCAATTTTTGTTGCACCTCTAAGAGCTAAAGCAAAAGAAATGGGCATCATGACGAATGCTTCAAAAGGATCGCATACGAAAAGGGGCATCCCGTACAAGGAACTTTTTTCAATAGGGATTGTTGGGCAGTATTTATTGACATTTCATCATGAAAAGACTTAAGCCTGAACAACATTTACATATTGTGGAAATTTTTTCAGTGCTCAGTGAGATATTTGTTCCGAGCTCTGCGACCATTTTATGGAGTTAAAAATCATTCAACCAAACGCACTTAATATAAGCGAAACAATAGCATTTGAATCATTTTCATATTGTTGGACATTCATTTATCCAATGGAGTGCATGGAGAGCATTCTAATAAGAAAACTTCTGGTGTAGCTGCAAGTGTGCTTGAGTGTAGTCAATCGATTAGTCGCTTTTCTCTATACTATTATAATGTATTTTGAAGATTTTCAAGGCATAAAAAATACAGCTCATTCAAGAATCCTACTTAACACTTGGTGTTATGCTTTGGGCATCGAACAGCTCGAACAAATTAGTATTTTGTATCGAAAAATTATGTTTAGCGACGAAACTCATTGTCAACTGAACAGATACGCCAGAGATACCATGTTCTGACGTCATTGGATTGTTTTTTGGATGGTTATGTGCATCGGAAGCGAACGGAATGCCGGGCGATATGCTCACTCTTTGGTATAGTCAGAAATTCGGAGATACACTATAGTTTGCCACTCGTTAAAGCACATTAAAGGAATGGTAATAAGATTAGATAAGAGTTAGATTTAGCTTGTATTTTACTTAAAATTGATTGCACTGCGAATTTCCGGCCACAGGATGTCGTTGAATTGAATTTCGCCTGTATTCTATTCACAAGATGCCAAATAACACAAACATTGTGTCAATTAATAGAAAAAATATCAGCAAAAATCACGCCAACATTAACGCCAAACACGGCATGAGATTAATTTTAGTTAGTCGTTGTTGTTGCAATTGCTGTTGTTGTTACTGTTGTTGTTGTTGTTGTTG
Organism: Chymomyza caudatula; assembly: GCA_035041775.1. Taxonomy (NCBI): domain Eukaryota; kingdom Metazoa; phylum Arthropoda; class Insecta; order Diptera; family Drosophilidae; genus Chymomyza; species Chymomyza caudatula. Next base: position 99,932 of record JAWNKW010000032.1, on the reverse strand, counting down.
TTGCCAAGACCAATCAACACGTCCTGAACAAAGGCGCAAAGAACTAATACAAATGTCAAGCGATTAAGTTAGGAAAATAGGATCAAGCATATTAGCAAAAGGCTTAAAGGGAAATGCCTTAAATAAGTTGTGGTTTAGTTGAACTTTGTTTGGCTTTTTTCTGTTATTATGTATTTTTTCAGTATTTCCACTTTTGATGTTTGTGTGTTAATAACTTGAGCCCAGCTTAAAGCCTGATGCGGTCAAAGGGAATTAGACAAGTTTCTTGTTTGATTTAATTTGCAACATTTTGTGGCTTAAAACTGTCCATAGCCCAAACCAATATCTTATGTCGAGCTTGGCAGTTGCGGCGGGCAAAGCTCCCCCGCTGATGTATTGCCAGAGCTATTTGTCTAATACTCAAGCGCGTGCAGTTAAAGGATTTTCACCAAGCAAATAACTTTACATGTGCGAAGAAAAACGAGAGGAGAGTGGAAATGTGAAAATGTGAAAATGTGAAAATATGCTACGATACTAACTGATGGTTGGTTAGGAACATACGAAGCTTGTTTATTTTTCTATGCGTGGCTTTTGTTTTTCTTTGGCATTGCTGCTGTTGTTGTTGTTGTTGTTGTTATTTTCCCATTTTCTTTATTTTATTTTCACGTTTACTTATGCTCATGTGCTGCCAGCCTCTCTTTGCGCTCGTCTGCGTCGTCTGTGGAAAAGCAAAAGTAAGCTAATCTTATTGTTTTCACAACAGCGCCGCGAAATGCGAGCGTAAGGAGAAAGGGAAGGTATACGAGTTTTTCCTGCTTGTTGATCCTTTGAGTTATGTGTTGGTACAGTTGTTGTTGTTACTGTGTTTTGCTTACACTCATGTTGCCGCTAAAGCTTTTTGCCATTTTGATTGGTGACGTGCTGAAAATGGATTTAAATTACATTGCCACACACACACACCCACACACACACACAGATACACACAGATACATACATATATACGAATATCTAAACAAAGATGCTTGTATGTGTGTGTGTGTGAATTTGTGTACAGCTTAACACAAAAACAATAGCAACAACTTAGACTTTTGACTGGCAACTTTATTCAATGACTTTTCAAGCTTTGCGTCAATATTTTGATTGTATTGATTAGTTTTTTGTTATTGCAGCCGAAATGTATGCAACACTTTTCTAAGACAGTATTTTTTGGTATATTATTTTATTTACATTTGACTTTATGCTCTATTTTTGTTTACTTTTTGTCTATTTACTTAGTTTTAAGGCTAAGAGCAGATTTATGCGGTTTTACAAAATGTTACCATTTATTGTCTATCTGGTCTTTTTTTTTTTGTTCGTTTTTGCCAGCTTTTAACACTTTTGAGTGAGTTTTTGTTTTATGCATAAATAAGACAAATATTGTTTTTCACCAAGTTTACTTAAGGCCACAAAAAGCTGAGCCATTGGCCACTTATAAAAAAAAACAAGCAGCTAAAAATAAAATGCAAGCGCGCAAAGTTTTTGCTGGCTTGACCATAAAAACCAAACACACAAACTAGCGAGCTGAAGGCAAATCTCCCACACACACACACACACACACACACACACACACACACACACACACACACACACACACACAGCTAACCGCTACAAAATTATGTATGCATGTTTGTTTGTATGTACACGAACAGCTGCGGAAGCAGTGAAGCAACTACTTCTGAAGAGCATGAAGTTGTAGCTGAAGCAGAAGCAGTAGCAGCAGCAACCACGGCAAAGTAATACATAATCCGCAGCTTAGCTTTAAAACTTAACTATACAAGTTCATAACTTGTGGACCAACTACCCCACTCTGCGCCCCTACGCAGCGGCAACCCTAAAGCAGCAACCAAAAGTTCTTTTTCGTATGCTCGCTCTGCAAAAGGAATTTTCGAGCTACTTGTTGCCAGCTACTTGACAGTGCACGCATGTGGCAGGGGCAGTGACTGCGGCCAAGGGGCATGGGGTTAGCTATGCAACTTGCGCTTTACTTTTTCACTTACTCTGGAACCCAGCCCCTTTTGGGCAGCACCCACTTAAGCCAGCTGCTCTTGTATGAGCCACTTTGTCGAGCTGCCAGCGACACATTGGCCCTTCTTTTTATACTCTTTATGTTGTGAATAGTTTTATGAGTTTTTCAGTAAGTTTGTAACGCATTTAAGCTGTTACGAGTTCATCGCAAAGAGCATGTTTGATAAATAGATATCATTGATATGATCGAAGTTGTCTATAAACTTGTTAGATTCGTCTTAAGAATTTTCAATACACAGCTTTTGAAAAGAATTCAAGTTCACGCTTCAATCAGTCAGTTTCGTTACGAGCTTCTTTTTACCTTTCTTCTCTCTTATCCTTCTTCTTAACTGGCCAAATCACGCGGTTAATGTATGTTTATAGCTCGTAACGAAACTGAAAGTAGTCTATAGTAGCCACTTCATCCAGTGGTTTATGCAATCTTCCATTGGGAGGGCTGTTGTACTCAGTGGGTCCCAGACTCTACGCACAACCCTGTTTAAAGTCCTAGACTTCGCTAGTGGTGATTAGAGCAGCTAAACAGGAGGCACCACGTGAAACTTGTGCGTGAACTTTCTAAAGTTAAAAACAGGGAGCTTCACCCTGTTTTGCCAGAACCCAGACTCTCCCTTTTAGGCTGTAGAAATAAGACTAATTGAGTGAGTGAAGTGAGCATACCCGATTAAGTATACCTTAAAGCGTCGCTGTAAGCGTCATGTCGTAATTCTCTTGTTTTCTTTTAAAGAGAGTCTGTCAGCTTCAACTGCTGACTGAGCTCATACGCTGCTACAACTCGTCCTTGTACGCATTCCGCTAGTTGCCCTGCTTAAAGCAGTAGCGGTTAACCAAAAAAAAAAAAAAAAAAACCAAAAAAAAAAAAAAGGGGGAAAAAACCTCAAGTTTCGTAGTGTGACATTGCAATGAAAATAAACTTGCAGCAGAGCTGAGAGCAGACTGTATACTAGTACTGCTGAAGCGAAGGGCTGAAGAGGAGGGGCTAAAGTGGTGCTGTGGTTTGGCTTTCGCATCTAGTATGAAACAAAAATATTTATGCAAGGCGCTAAGTGAAAGCGTTGCATTTGTCGAATGCTACGCCAATATTTTTTTGCAGTTTTTTGTTTGAGTTTTTTGTTTGCTCGTCGTCGTCGTCGCTGACGTCGTCTTTCTCGCCATTTGCTGACTTTATTTCTTATGCAAAAAAAAAAAGAAACGCAGCGTCTACCTGGCATAAAAATCATTGAAGCAAACTGCATGCTTTTCCGCTTTCCCACACTGCTAACAATCTAGCCCTTCTTATAACTGGCGGAGAGTTGAGGGTTTTTTTGCGTAAATATTGCAAAAGTTTGCTTAAAAGCTTTTGTCATCTTTGGCTACCTTTTTTGCTGCTATAAACTTACGTGTCTCCCTCTCTTATGCTCTTTAAGCGATGAATCTCAAGGGACTCCGCTGACTGTCTCTTTGCAAGCCTGTGTGGCTGTGTGTGTGTGAGTGTTTCAAAGTCTTTAGTGTTTATTTCTTTGGTAATATTTTAAGGGTTTCTTCTGTTCATAAGAAATAATGTCAACATTTTTGAGTGCGGCTTGCCGCTGCTGTCCAGCAAAGTCTAGCGGGAATTTTTAAAAGCTGGACAGTCGCCATGACATGAACAATTTAAAAAATTAGACATTTAATAAATATTGTAATAATTATATTGAAGACACATGCAACAACCCACACACACACAGACACACGCACACAATGACAACAAAAGCGATCGATAATTGTGCTTATCAAGCATTTATGACATTTTTGCTTATCAAAGCAGTTTAGTTTATCGCTTGAAGTTATCAGTTTTAGTACTAGTGCGCATATTAAATTATAACAAAGTGCCAATATAATGTGTGTGTGTGTGTGTGTGGGTGTGTGTGTGTGTGTGTGTGGGTGTATGTGTGCTACCTAATCAATGCCACAAACGCAAACCCCATTGATGCCAGCAATAACAACAAAACACAATTGACTCATTAACAGGCAAAACCGCGACAAGCCAAGTTGTATAGCATCACACACACACACACACACACACACACACACTTGCTTCTAATCATATGTAGAGACACTGACACACATGCGTATACATAACGACATATGGCCCTACAATTTGTTATGTTTAATGATGTTGATGGTGGCAGTTAGCTCAGCCCCAACTTGCAACATCAGATAATTAGAATGGCTTAGAGTAATGTTGTGGATACGTATGCAAAGCCGATGGCATAAGGTCGGTCGTTTGGTGGGTCAGCCTGTGGGCAGACAGTCGATCTGTTACTTTGTCGGTTTGTCCTGCTTATTGTAAAGCTATAAATAGCGTTAACTGTCACAATGTTTGACCGACGCAATGTCGTGGACAGCACTGAAATTAAGGTATTTTTGAGGTAAGCAGTATCGAAGTGGACAGCTGTCAGTTTGAACAATTTAAGACAGTTTTCTTCTTCTTAGAGTCAGCCTTAAGTTAAAGGTAACGTAAGGTTTTTATATAAGTTAGCCAAACTTCTAATAGGATTTTGGGAAAAGGTGTGATTGGACTTGCAGTTAACATACTTAACTTTCTATAAGGTCTACAGCAGGTTCACTAAGAAGGTGTAAAGTTGGGTAGCTAAAGACATAAAGTGAACACACAATTCGTAATCCACTGAGAACATATTTAAACACATCATTAGAATCAGTTCTTGAAGTTTAATAGAAAAAAATTGAACTCTAAATTTTGAAATATGTCATAAAGTCAACAAGAACCTGCTGCCTCCGACAGATAACGAGCTTGATCGATGGCTTTTGGATGTATGCTTAGATACTACTTCTTCTTTTTAATTGGCCATAACAACACGTTACCGCGTTACGGCCTGATATAGAGCACTCCTCCAGGTGCTTCCGTAGCTACTGCGCTCTCTATCTTGTCCTTCCCGCGGAGGCATGGACTGCTTCTTCATCACCTTCCTTCAACTGTCGCACAACATGGATGTTAATTCGCTTGACTATATCAATAAAGCGAATGTGGTTGTAGTTGCCACGCGTAAAGTGCTAAACATGTTACGGAGTACTTTCCGCTGAAAGGATAAGCGTCTGACAATATCAAAAGTATAGTTTACAACATCAATCTGAGAGTCCAAATATGGCATCTTTCTACTCGTAGAGCACGTCTTTGAACTTTGGAAGAGAATTTTCTTTTTCCTTTTCTTTTTGTTACTAAAACATTGTTTAATTTTCGAAACACTTGCCATTCCGAATGAAGTAACTCCAGAAGATGTATTTTGAACGTATCGGTCGAAATCATTGAGTTTCAAAATGGAACTATACGCCAAATTACTTATTCGAAATCGAAGTTTTCGATGCACAAAACATACCTTAAGTAAGCCAATGTGTGACAGTTTGCAATGTCGTGATGAAGGATGATACGCTTTGGGCTTTTCGTTTTGCATAATTCTTGGAAAGCATTGACCCTCCTACGTCTCTCCAATGCTAAAGTAGCTACATGTCTAGTTCTTGAGAAAAAACTGGTGTCCATTTGCTTTGAAAAGTTTTGATCGCGAAAAATTTGTTATATTTGACTCGTCTTCGAAGACGTAGTGGATTGCAGTATAGTTTCAGGCTCATAATCATAGATCAAAGATTCGTCGTCAGTACGATCTTATAAACGTTCCAATCGATTTCTCGTTCCATTCTACATCTTTACTTTGGGAGCTACGCTTAAGTCGCCTTCAAGCGAGTTACTTTAACTTTTGATACTTTCATTGCCTCTCTGCTTGGTTTTTCGAAAGTTTGTATCTTTTGCAGCGTTAACTATGACTTGACATCCATAACTGCACCCAAACTACTTTATGTTTTTAAAGTTTAACTGCCACATAACTGTAGCTGTTTAACTGGACATTAAAAAAAAGCTACTTTTAAATGGCATGCCACATATTAACGCCTTAGAAATTGCCTGTTAATTTTTGCAACGTTTAAACACTTGAAGTGTCATTTAAAGAAAACACACCACACACACACTGAGAGCCATAGCTTTTTTCTACAATTACATTACAATTTTTACACAATCAACGTCATCGTCGTCGGCATAATAATAATCAGCCAAAGTGAAGTATCAAATTACAGTCAGAGTAACGACAATGATGATGATGGGGCAATGGTTGGGTAGCTAGTTGCCCGCCACAAGCTTGCCACTTGTATGGGTGGCAGCGTCCCGCTGTGGCACGCACGACTCGGATTGCCGCTGGCTGAGAGGAATCATGGTAGAAGCAATCGAACTCGCCGCATCATCGTTTCCTACACATTACACATACGCAACGTGGCTAGTCGCTGAATGTGGCATTTGGCCTTGTTGCTGTTGCTATTGTTGCGCTTCTATTCTTGTTGCTGTTGCTGCCTTGGCAATTCTAATCAATTTTTATTATTTTTATAAACTTAGCAGAAACACATACACAGATATAGATATAGGCAGCAAAAGGTAGACCCCCCAGCATACATAATGTTGCGTCTTTGTTTCTCTTTTGGCAGCAAAATTTATCTAGCAAAGAGCAGCCAGCAAGAACAACAACTTTGGGGTAGATTTTTGGGGCATGCCAGGCTAGTAATAGCATAAGTCCTAGTCCTGCTCCAATTCCTGCCGGCGCCTGCTGAGAAACGCACAAAAAAGGCACTGAAACGCAACAAAAACACTGGAGGAATCTGCTGCCGGCAGCCAAGTGAATATATACACTAGGTTGTTGCCTGATTGTTGTTGTTGGTGTTGGTGTTGGTGTTGCACGGCTGGCTGCGACCTGAATGTGTTTACGTTATGATTTTCGAAATCAAAATTCAGCACGAATAGGAATAAATTTATTTCCGAATGTCATTAAATTGTTTTCCGATAGAACGTGTATATTTCACGCAAGAAGTTTTTGGTCTAGGCAAAGAGCATCATGCTCATCATTGGCAGCATCAACAAATTGTACGTGTGAGAGAGAGAGTACGGCAATGCCTCATCGAAGTGCCGGCGCTAGAGCCCGTAGAGTCCTAGTCCTTTACGCTACGTATCCTGCTACGTTTGATTTCCTTTTATTATTACGATACTTGATATTATTGATTTTGATTGAGATTTATGTATGTTGCTGCTGTTGCTTTTCCTTTTTGGCTCCGCCTCTGCCTTTGAAAATATTTAGCATATTTTCTACGGCTTTTCTTTTATAGAGCTACGATTTTTTTTCCTTTTTGTGTCTTGGAACCATTTACGTCGAAAACTTGTTTGACGACTGCATAAATTTTGTATTTGAATGCAAGTTTTTTCTTTTTTTTGCTGCTTTTGATTAATGCATAAAGTTAGAGCGTGTAACATTTAAAAATAATAATAAGAAGTAGGAATAAATATTTAGCGTTTTGTACACAGTTTTGTGGCAGAAACGTGAGGCAATACTTTTTGATAAATGCATAAAGTTGAAGTGATGAAATTGGAATAGACTAATTGAAAAGGATGTGTGCGTTTTATAGGCGTTACAATACATTTCAAATACTTGTAATCTTTGAAAGCAGTATGCTAACGTATGCTTTTTTGTGTCTTACAGAACTCTGTTGTCCAAAGCGACTATCGCATACAATCACCAGCCGGCGGCTCACCCTTGCCGCTCTGCGCCGTTGCCAATGTGACCAGCAACAATTCGAACTCCGCCGATAGCAACAACAGCGCTGTTGGCGTTTTGCAGAACAATACGAATGCCGTTAATACAGCAGCTGGGAATAATACCAATGCAGCCGGTGGTCCCAATACGGTGCTGCGCGTCATCGTTGAGTCACTGATGTATCCCGTATCCTTGGACATATTACATCAGATATTCCAGCGCTTTGGCAAGGTTCTGAAGATAGTGACCTTTACCAAAAACAATTCATTCCAGGTGGGTAGAACTCGTTATATTTGATTTGATAGTTGCTCTAAACTAATGTGTTGTACTTTGCAGGCACTGATTCAATATCCGGATGCCCATTCGGCACAACATGCCAAGAATATATTGGATGGCCAGAACATCTATAATGGCTGCTGCACCTTGCGCATTGACAACAGCAAATTGACCGCATTGAATGTCAAGTATAACAATGACAAGTCACGCGATTTTACGAATCCCGCGCTGCCGCCTGGAGAACCGGGCGTGGATCTCATGCCCACCGCCGGCGGTCTGATGAATACCAATGATCTGCTTTTGATAGCCGCACGTCAGCGCCCCTCACTAACAGGTGATAAAATAGGTAACACAAGCAAACAATTTCCTCATTTTTCATTTTTTTTTTACTGCTCGCTCAAGTTAAATTCAAAGACACAGTTAACTATAATAACTAACTAAAACCTGAACTATAGATTTGGCGCTTTGCTTTCAGTTGTATCTTTTGTTTGCCTAAAAAACTATCGCTATCGATGCGCCTTGTCTTGAAAAGACGGCATGCTCCTAAACACAACCAACACACAACAGCAGCCAGTTAACTTGAAACATATAACTAATCAAACTTTGTATGCTCTTACAGTCAATGGCTTGGGCGCACCCGGCGTACTGCCGCCCTTTGCCCTAGGTCTGGGCACTCCGCTCACCGGTGGCTATAGCAGCGCATTGCCCAATCTGGCCGCCTTCTCCTTGGCCAATAGCGGTGCTCTGCAAACGGCCGCACCCACAATGCGCGGTTACTCCAATGTTTTGCTCGTTTCGAATTTAAATGAGGAGGTAAGTCGTAGCTTTGGATACTCACTCTATAGCTTTATCCATCATATTGCTATTTATTTAAGTCGTCCTCTCCAGTAGCAGCCCAGAAGCAGGCAATGATTTGTGTTAAACTCAATTTCAACTCTTTTTTTCGCATATTGTAAACGTAACTATAATTAGTTTGCATTTCGCCTACATTTTCATCGTAAAAACATTTTTCAATTAGTTTCGTCAAGTTTGTTTGTCAAACATAATAAGTATATTATTTGTATGTATATTCCATTTTTTTTTTTATTATTATTATTTATTTATTGCGGCATTTCAAAAATTTCCATTTCAACTTTGGTCAGTAAACAAATAAAACTTGTTTGATTTTCTTTTCATAAAAAATTGTTTTTTAACACTATTATTTCATCACAATTTTAAAGCTTCTTGAATTTTTTCTCACTCATTTCATTTGGCAAATATGCAGCCAAATAGCAAACATTTTGCATAATGAAATCAAGTTATTCAAAATAAAAAATGTCAGCAGGCAAAACAAAATTTAGACACCGAAGCTTGCGTGCTCTTCTCAAAGAAATTTAAAATTTGCATTTAATGAGCATTCAAACGATTTGTAAGTCAAATTTCGGCCGAATATTCGGTTTTCGATCTTTGATATAAGGAATATGTTGATTAGTCTGTAGGCAAACACAACTTTAAACACCGAAGCTTCCCTACTGTACTCTTCTGATTGAAAATTAAAAGTTGATATGAAGAAATATTCAAAATCCTTTAAATACCGAATGTGTCGATACATCAGTAAGCAAAACATACTTAAAACGTCGAAGCTTATGTGTTGCATTAACTACCACACCAACTGTTGGCCGAATGTTCGGTTTTTTAGTAAGCAAAACAAACTTTAGACATCGAAAACTGCGTGTTAAAAGTTGAAATAATTAACCATTCAAAATATTTGTAAGTCAACTTTTGGCCGAATGTTCAATATTTCAAATGGCGAATATGCCGACTAGTTACCAAATATTTGGGTCAATATGAAAATATTAAGTACATGGAATAAAGCTGACCTGAAATACTTATTAGGAATGACAAAATATAGAATTATTGTTGTGTATTCATTTCATCTCTTGCCGATATCGAACTGTATAACTAGTTTAAACCAAAATTTGGTTAATTTCATATACTTATGTATATGCATATTATACTTTATTAAAAATGTTCGAAATTGGTATTTCCAGTAATAAGTAACAAAAGCTTTTGTTAAATCCATTACTTTGTGTCAAATCGCAGACAATTAAGAAACATAATCAAAGATATGAGAACTAGCTCTTTCCCACAAATGGTCATATCAGAAACATAATATACAAGAACTTTTAAGAGGAAATTTCTTACATACACCTCGAAGACATTGTGAATCATTGTAAAGGATTAACAAATCCGCAAATACTTCGTGTATATATGTCATCAACTTTCGTATAAAATATACTGCTCCCTCTCATTTACCTTATCGTAAAAATGGCTCATCTCTACAAAGGTTCACTCCAGAAAAGTTTCCTACTTTCCAATTAGACTCGTTGTGCCTCAATTATACGCATTAATCGACCTATTGACTCATATCACTTTTATTTCAATTAAAGCCAGTAATTGTCTAATTAGCGATAGACCAAAAAGTTTCCGAACTTTCGATGTGCAACATTCGGCTTCACTTCTCTCATAAAGTCAACTCCTAAATATAGTGATATCTAATATCTATGCCGAATATTCTTTGCAACTCTAACTGAAACTGCTCGGCCAAAAACACTCTGTATCCAAACCAACACTTGAGAAGAGTATTAAAGCAATTAAATTGCAAAATATATATCTATAATAAAATAATTAATTAGCTGCGAATTCTTATTAAATTTCGTTTTTTTTTCATACTATTTCACAAATCATCAAGCAATTTAAAAGTTAAACAACTGCCTTGCAGTTTGACATGCACTCTTTTTCGTAGTGCTGCTCAAACCTTTTACGATACTTCAAACTACAGCTACATTTAATTTAAATTTTAACTTAATTTTCTATTGTTTTTTGTTATCTCTTATGTTATTTAAAACACAAACAAAAACAAGACTCTCGCTAACTGACAATCAACTTCTATTTTCTCTTTTTTTCTCTGTAGATGGTCACGCCTGATGCTCTCTTTACCCTCTTTGGTATGTCTGCACAAAAAAAAAAAAAAAAAACAATATAAACTACAAATCATACTTGTACAATATTAATTTTTTTTTTTATAACTTATTTTTTTGCGTGCAAAACTTGCAACAAGGCAAATGTTTACATAACTCTCTTTAGTTACTCAAAATTCTCTAAGCTCATTTGCCTTGCTCCGTTTAGCGCGCTCTTTAAATCAAAGTATCTAACATTAATTATAGTTTATAATAGATATATAGATGTTTAAACTATTTTATAAGTAGCAGTTACTTGATTCTTAGCGTAAAAACCAAATTACTAAAAACAGCTGACTGTCAAAAAGCCAGACCTTAAAACAAGTCACAACACATTGCAGCTGTCTCACTCAGTCGTTGTGTCACTCTCTCTCTTACTTCGACTACCGTCTTGCATTGGCGTGCTTCCGTTTGGAATTTGCGCCATTTACGTGCAATCAGCAAAAGTGCCATGAATTATTTATATACAAGAAATGGCTGAAAAGTTAAAAAAAAAAGACGACGAAACGCAAAGCGCCCAAAAATAGCAAAAATAAATACACTAGGCGAATTCGTGGCTTCGATATAAAATATGTTCAACGTATACAATTTCAATATTGGAGTTACTATAGAGTGCAAAAAAGCGTAGTGTTTAAAATATTGGAACAACGCTCAAAAACAAATTGTGTGCAACGATGCTTTGCCAATGTTTACAAGGAATACATATAAAATTGGTTAAAGATCATGTTTGTGTTTAAGAGTAATACTGCATATAGTTATAGCTTTACAGCGTCCTCTTCTTCTTCTTCTTAACCCTTTAAGGTTGGTTGACACACCAAAAAGAAACAGAATTTAAATATCCTGTACTCAGTAGCAATTGAAACAGAAATGAGTAGATTTGAAACAGAGACAAGTACTTTTGACTTTTTTTTTTTGATTGTGTTCAACGTAAAACTGTCATTGGTGTCATCTTTCTTGATGTTATGTCACTGCACTGAGACATTGCTATCACGGGGTTTAGGAAAGAGTACAGCATGCGCCACGACAGCACTGAAACAAGCTTTTAACAATCATTTTGCTACAGTACACTGCAATAAAGTTCATGTCCAAATTACATTGTGTTTCCGTTCTTTGTTGCACCACATAAAAAAAAAAACAACAACAGAGAGTGAAACAAAAACAGAAATTTCGTCACTGTTTCTCTTCTTTGTCACAACCGACCTTTGTCACGGCCCGATACAGAGCACTCCTCCAGGCGAGTCTGCTTTGCGAGCGTCTTCTCCAAAGGTAGTTAGTGTGCTTTCTACCTGGTCCTTCCAACGGAGACAAGGCCTGTCCCTTCAATTTCGTCCAAATGGATGTTAATTTGCTTGACTATGTCGTCGTAGAGCTCATACAATCAGTTATTCCATCGAATGCGATAGTCGTTGCCAACACTCAAAAGGCCAAAGACGGAGTACTTTCCGCTCAAACACTCGAAGGGCATCTGCATTAAAATGCAACATCATATAATAATCTTGATTTGCGTAATACGCACAAATATCGCAAAAATATATGCATCTTATTAGTTATAGAAAAAAGAGTTGCCATAACACCGAGAATTGAAAAGATATTCGGTGGATTTAGCAAAAGTCTATTAAACATCGTAATCTTGAGGTTCGCTAGGAAAATATCAAACTAAGAACACTGATTCCTCTCTACTCCGTTTCCAAATTTGAACAAGTCGTTTTATCAGTGTAAAACCGATAACTAAAGTGTTGAATACTAAAGTGGATGGTGCAACACCAATCTTCATATATGTAAAGCAAAGCCACATTGATCAAAAGGGAATACGAGTTGACATGTCAGAGAGCGAGAGAAAGACAAAGCATGCACTGCTTCTGTTCGCTTCTGATTTGTATACTCGTCCACTTTGCTGTGAACATATAAAGAGACAAGTTGTGTGCCGCTAATCAGATACAAAATATAAAGAATAACTATTTTATAAAACTAAAAATCAAACTCTATATTGTTTAATTTAATGGCGTAATCTTATATAAAGCGATTAAATGAATGCATGAATGAGTGTGTGCCTTAATTGTCGTAATGATCACATTCAAACTAAAAGATATCAAATTGACTTAAGCGGCATTTTGTAAAGCACAGTGAGAAGAATATGGGTCTGTTTTTTGGCAAACGCAAAGACAAAACTGAGTACACTAAGAACGTTGACTGCTTTCTAATCCGTTTCCATATTCGAACTTGACTTGGGTGTAAGACCGATAAGTTTGCCGGCACGAGTCTATTGCAACGCTTGGGAGTGATCGGATGAATAGGTTGTGTAACGTTTAAATGGTGTGCTGGGCGTTTGTAGTGTGTTAGCCGCGTCAAATGAAGAGCGAGAACGTTTCATGTTTGTTTTTGTGTGCCATATAAGCAGTGAGTGCGAAAAGAAGAACATGCATGCCTTTGTTAGGTTGTTAATAAGAGCCCTAGACTAGAATCGAATCGGAGTCTGATAACGAGCTGAGCTGTTTAAATCTCGCTAGATTGGAATGCCGACTTTTCGCCTATAATTGTAGCAGAAGAACCATTATATAAAGCTTATTGTTCTCAAGCTATTCACCTTTAAAGCTTTTTAAAGAAAATTTTGTGCACTTTTTATTGCATCTTTAGAAAATGTATCTATAAAGCCAAGTATAGTTTTTTTTTTATCTGTTCCGCCCAACAAAGTCGCAGTTGTTATGCCACACATTTATTGTGATTTAAGTCCAGATACTAGGAACTTTATAAGCTGCTATGAATGCTCAACAAACCTCAATTGCACATATGAATATCCTGAAGTCTTGTTCTATACATTATTTTATTTTAAAAGTATATATTTTTACAACTATACGCACACATAATGCCACATAATGTTGCAGGTATAAACATTTTTTGTGGCATTTGCCAAGCTATGCATTATGCGTAATGCTCTTGTTGCCATTATTGAAATCTTGTGGTGGGGGTTGGCTGGGGGGTTACAAAAAGGGAAATAAAATGTGGCAACGCTAACGGAAATGTGCATTAAATAACAACGTTATGCCATTTATGTATTTGTATGGTTTGCAGCTACAAATGGCTTTCTAATAGCTTTCAGCCAGCCAAAAGGGCTTGAACCGCAGCTAACTTGGCCTTAGACGACCACACACAAACACACACACACACACACACACACACAGATACTCCAACACCAGCACACACAGTTGAAATTGTTGCAAGTAAATCCATCAGCTACATTAAATTGAAATAGTTTTAACAAAAACATAAACGTAATCTTTAGACGCACATATGAACAGACGCACTCGAGGAGTCCTTTGCACACACACACACACAGAGAGAGAGGACGCGCCAAGACACTGGCAGTTATCCTGTTATAAGTTGTGCGCTTACAAATTGTAAAACAAGGAAAATGAAAATATATTTAAAAAACCATTTTGTTCCGAGGCAACAAGTGAATCCACACACACAGACACACACGCATTCACACTCACACTCACACACACTAAGACACTCGTTACATTGTATCCTGTGCAGCATCCTTGCTTGTCTGCGACAGGCTGTACTTGCCGCTCCTGCTGCTCCTGTTGCTCATATGTGTGTATATGTAAAATTACATGAATTAAGTGCGCTCATAGCGTAGCTCGGTGTCCTTTGTTGTAGCGCCTGCTAAAATGCACACACATACGTGTGCTCACTTATACATGCGCAAAACACATGCTTTAACATGCGCTTATCCTGCCACACACACACACACACACACACACACACACACACACACACACACACACACACACACACACACACACACACACACACACACACACACACACCGTGGATGCGGTCGTGCAACAAAAGATTGAGTGCGGAAGTGCATAGCTATAAAAATGTCCATTTATTTAGTTATCATTGCGCTTGTTGTAGTTGTCATTGTTGTTGCTGTTGTTGCTGTTGTTGCACTTGTTGTTGTGGTCGTGTGGTCTCCTTATGTGTGTGTGTGTGTGTGTGTGTGTGTGTGCACTTTTTATACACTGTACTGCTGAAAGTTTTTGCTGCTTTTACAATTGAAATAAAATTTACTTGTGACTTTTCGTTGCATGTTGCACGTTGTTGTTGCCCTGGCCCTGCTAGCTGCTTGTACTGCTGGCTTTTGGTTTTGCCCTTGCCACAGCCATTACGCAACTTGCCAAAGCACTTTTTGTCAGCCAACATGTGTGTGTGTGTGTGTGCCACAGTCTCAGTGTGTGTGTGTGTGTGTATTTTTGTCTGTTTGCCAAATGAATTTAACTAACTTTGTAAAGTTAATGGGGTTTGCTGTTTGAATTGTCATCATTGTTGTACACACATATGTCTCTGTGTGTGTGTGTGTGTGTGTGTGTGTGTGTGTGTCTGCGCATTGTATTATTTTATAGCATTTCAAGTTGACTTTTCGCTTGCGCTGCATAGATCTTTTACCGTTTGTTCTATTTCGGTCTCTATTTGTTTCACTCACTCTTAAGCTTCTCTCTCTCTCCCTCTCTCTCTCTCTCTTTTATGTCCCTTGTTTGCTTTATTTAATTACCAAAATACTTCGATTCTGAGCAAAGCTTTGCCTGCAGTGTTGTTTGTTGTGGCAACTTGTGTTGTTGCTGTTGTTGTCTTGTTCTTGCCAAGTGTGGCACATAATTGCTGCATAATGGATTTGTTACCGCCACAATTGCTGGTTCCGGTCAAAGGTCTATCTCTTGCATTGTCACCCTGCTATTTCAGAAGATTCAGAATTTGCGAAATTCTTGAAGCACACATGTTGATATGTGTGCAAATCTCTGCTTACGAGTTATGAGTCGAAAAGGCCAAAGAAAAGGTTTATAAAACATGAAATATCATCAGTAAATAAAATTTATAAAAAACTCAACAAAATGCTGACTGTATTTGTGTTATACACATGGCTACGCACGTGACAGTACGTACGTATACAATTTGATTTTTGAATAGCACTTTGGCAGCATGGTTTTTAGATATTAGCAAGTAAAAGGTGATACGTGACGTGACAGTATATGGAATTAGGTTTTGCCAAGTTTAATGACACCTATTCTAATGCGATCTGAAATAACGCTTTTTTTATTCATTATATGGTTGTTGAATAAACTCTGAGTTTTTCGCAAGCCAGCTCTTATTGTATACGTGACGTGACATAACATATACATAACATAACATGCTTAAATTTTCATTAGATAGTTGCCGCAAATTGCGATTTAAAACATTATTATCAAAAATTTAAGCAAGAATCAACATTAGAAAAATAAATTTCCTTGCCTTTATTAGAATTTTTTTGGTCCAACTATCAACAATATATTTAGCACAACGAATTGCTTTAGAATTAAAGCTCAATTGAATGTGAGACAATGTCCATTTGCTGTTGGGCTAAAATATGAATAAAATATGATTGAATTTAACATTTTATGAGGTTCGTAATGGATTGCATTACCTGAAAAGACTAAAAGTGTATTTTTACAATACAATACATACGTCTTGTTCATAACTCTCTCAATTTTAAAGCTTAAAACAAATTAAGTTGGTAAAAACTTTACAATTTGTACAATTTTGAGAAACTTTGCATCAAAAAATAAAATAAAACATTTGGGATTCCTTAACGAAATAGATTTGCCCCTTGAAATTGAAGCTTGTTACTGCTAATGTCTATATGGCATGCGCGCTGCGCCTTTGCTTATGCTACACAAAATGCACTCGATGTTTAGTTTGTGTGTTGATTGTATGTTTGTATGTGTGTATAATTGTGTGTCTATGTTGCTTTGTTTGGCCGAGCATACAAATGCATTTAATTTCAGTTTAAATACCAAATATAAACTTTTGGCAAACAAACCCAACCGCAGCCACACGCACATATACACTGAAAGATGTAGAGCTAACTTACCGTGTGGTTTTGTTTCATATGCATATATACATACCTATATGGTACATGTAGATAAGTGTCAGCTATTTGTAAGCCTTTGGCATTCAATACAAACAGAAATTTGCCAAACACATTAATTGCTTAAAAATTATTTGGCCATAAAGCAGCCACAGCACACACACACCCATACATGTCCGGGTCCTAAATCCTATCAGCAGCTCGTTAGCCACAATTCAAAGCCAAACCGACAAATTGACTAAATCTCTCGCTCTGACTCTCTCTATACTTATATATCTTGCCAGCTGGCCAAAAACTGCAGCGTGACGTCAACTTGACAGCTGCTGATGCCGCTTTTGCTGCTGGTTTTGTGGTGCTAATAAAGCTTAGATCGCTGATTTAAGTTGCCGTCAAGGTTTTTTTTTTTTTGCTCCAACTATGGAGTGCTCTAGGTATCGAAATGGCAAACGCTTAGTGCAGACAAGCGAAAAGGAAGAGCAATGAGCAAGCTTTGGAAATTGTACATCATACGCCGTGTTGCACAGCAGCGCAGCTAAAGTCAGACGAAGTCCGTCAAGTCAAGTCAAGCCAAGCGTGCTGGCACTCAATACGTCGAAGGTTTTTAAGCGTATTACTATTGCATTCGCCGTTTGTACCCCGGGGCGCTAAGAAGCACTTGCTTGTCGGACGTTCTCGACTTGAACGGCGTGTCAATAGATTTAGATAAACTTGTGCTGAGCTTATCTATGCCAGAGTTCAGACACTAAACGAGCAATCAGCTAAATGGCAAGCTAAAATTTTATGTAATAACCTTTGAATTTCTAAGTAGCTTACAGTGGAACAGAGGGACCGAGATGGATTGATAGGGAGAGTGTGACAGAGAACGTGTTAAAGCGAGAGGCAGCGGAAGTCACTGACGCATTGTCAATGGCACTTGAAGCAAGTTGTACATGCGAGAAACAAGCTGGCTGACACACACACACACACACACACACACACTCACACACACACACACACACACACGCATTTATGCGGCAAGTATGTGTGTGTGTGTGCCTTTTGTTATGTTAATGGCAACACGCAAAGGCACGTAACAACAATTTCAGCATGACGCCAACAACAGCAAAAGCAACATTGAGGTGGCAAATTTTGCACTTGAAACATAGAGTCAAGGTGCCAAGCTAACTAACGCCAGAGGGTGTTCCCTGGCTTAGGCATTGTGGGGAACGGGGCTATAACCGTCTAACCGTCTGCCTCATTGTGTTGGTTCTCCTAAAAGCTGTTTGCATATCAAATAATAAAAGTGGCAAGCGCAAAAGAAAAACTCAAATGCCGACAGGCACACTTCAAACGCCAGCATTTAGATTGATCAGACCTACAATAACAACAACAACAACAAAAGCGACAACCCTGACAACAGCCACAACAACAAAAGAAAGTGAAAGGCCTAAGATACAACCAAAAAAAAAGAGCAACCAAGCAAACATGCAAAAACCCTTTTTTTTGGCTGCTACTTTGAGCCTGAGAGTCAGACATTTATTAGTTTTGGCAGCACTTTGTTGTAAGCTCAACACTTACACACACACACACACTGACTCACACACAGAAACGCCATAACACACGCCGCTTAGGTTGTCAAACTTTCAATCGAAGCCGCTTTGTCTAGTAGATGTTGCAGATGAGACTATGGTTCGTGACACGATATGTTTAGTAAACGTTATATTGTGATTTGAGTAAAAAGTCTTACTTACTGATTAAAATCCCAGTTAATTGTAAGTAAGCAACGTTCTACGTTTATTTCTACAAAATTTTTTGACTCAAAGTCGGATCTTCGGAGATTCTCGACATTTGCTCATATAATAGGGAATGCCGCTAGTTAGGTTAACAAAAAGGCTCGTTAAACGTTACGATTGCTTGTTGCTCGTAGCTTGCATTAATTTTCATACCTGTTCATAAAAACTCCTTTGTAACCTATTCGCTTACATTTTGTAGAGCTCAAGAGCTTCTATTATCCGTCAAGTGGATTTAAGGGGGTTGATGTTTCATCTTCTTCTGTGATACATCATCTTCTGCTATGACCGATCATCTTCTGCAGTTGGTGTCTCATCTCCTGCTATGGTGTATCATCTCTTACTATGACTGATCATCTTCTGGCAAGGTGTGTTCCATACCAAACAGGAGTATTATACAAAGTTATACACGCAAGTCACATACATAAGTGTGAATCACAACGTTTATTTATCACTGTGCTTTGGTTTTGTGCTTAGTCACGCACGGAGCGTGCACAAAATGGGCACATATTCCAAAGATACCTAAAGACGCAGCAAACATAGTTTCCAAAAAGTCCTGTTGGTTCACTGTAGTGCCAACCAGTCCCAGCCAATCAGCCTTTTTGGAACCCTCTACTTTGCATAACAACAAAAGCAGGACACAAAAGAGTAAAACTTAATCAGTTAGCAAATCGCCCAACAACAATTCCCAACATCCACACACACACACACACACACACAACTTTGTTGTACCCTTATTTGTATGTAATCCCAGTTATGTAATTGTAATTGTAACGGCGTGCTAAAAATTTATATCGTATTATACGAGATACATATTGCCGAAACGTGTTTAATTGAATTTTTATGGATTTCTAGCTAGACAGACAAAAATGCTCCTAAAATGTCGTGCGTGATTTTTTCTTTAATATTTTTACTGGTTTCATTGTTGCGTTGCTTGTTGGCAGTTGGTTACAAATCATTTCATAAAATTTAATATGCAACGTTTTGATAAAGTGCTCAGCAAAATGTATTTTAATGTCTACGGTATTATCTCAATGATTTCTCTTCTTTTTTTTCAATAATTCAACAAATCAGCTTAAAGTAAATGATTTTCATACAAGGAAAGCCATATGGAGTGAGAAACGGCTGCTTGTGTGTGGAAATGATGAGGTTTTCCTATAATCAGAGTATACAGAATAGCTGAGTTTAGATATTAAGCCAAGCAGCTATCAGATACATTTTTTGTCAGATTTCCATCAGGAAACTGCAAGTTCACACTTTTGCTGGGTTTCTGCATTCTCTCCCGTGTGATTTATATCTTCACCCGTAAGTTGTGCCGCAACTTATTAGAATGCATTCTAATATCGAGTAATATTTTGTGAAAGATTTTTGCACTTTCTTACTTGAAAATCTCGCTTCGTATAACAAGCGTCTTTTTGCTCCAAAGCCAGTCAAAGTTAGCACAGGTGGCATTTTATTGTATCTATCTAAAGTGAATTTAGAGATTGATATTGAGTGTGGATTTTATTGTTTGTGAATCTATAGCTTAGCGTCAATCGGGAGTATGTCCAAAATATATATCATGTCCTACTTAAGGACTGTTAAATCCATTTTGAAATAGAAGCATCTAGAGCAGCAGAGATATGACTGCGGACTATTTGCTTATCAGCGCAGAAAAGTCAATGTGTTGTGCACACTTAACCCAAGAACTTGCTGCAATGCCGACTCCTGGTCTAGAGGACTTACTCATGATGGTATGCCATCCGCATCGGGTTCTCTGCTTGAATTATCGATACTGTAATTCCATTTTTTAAAAGATATATGTAAGAGATGATAGTAGTGCACGAAGCTTGAGTCCATCTTTGGTCAAAAATAAACCTAATTTACAAGATTCTTCAGTGGAAGATAACTTGTTTTTCGCTATGCACTTCATAAGTACCAAAGTGACAAAAATATCTTAAAATCAGTTGCTTTGAGTCTGATAAGCATAGCTTGACGTGCAAAACATTCGAGGAAAGGTTAAATTCACAATTGTGTTAGTTAATACTCACTGACATTTGTCTTTGAGCAATTGTAAGCGACTTATAGCAACCACATCTAACTAATCCACTTAAGGCCTTGCCACTAAAATGCCTTTCAACTTAGAAGCACAATGTAGGCAAAGATGCAAAGTAGCATTATATATATACATCTAGTGCTCTCTCGCTCTTTGTGGCATACCACAAAAATTTGCAGTGCTGACGTTGAAGCCGGCAGCGACGGCCTGGCGCATATTTCTTCATCTAAAATATGCTCAAACATGCAACTAATGGGGCACCGGGGAATCAGCGCTACGTCTACGTCGTCGTCGTCGACGTCATCGTCATCGTCAACGTAGTCGGCGACGTCGCTGGCGCCAAAAAGCATGCAAACATTTTCAAAGTCAACGGCATACGCTGAGTATTATATACATATAGTTGGAGTTCTAGTCTCTGGCAGTACAAATATAGCTAAATCTTTTTGCGATAATAAATTATTATCAAGTCTGACTGCGGGCGGCAACAGGCACTTTGCATAGCAACCGGCAGATGCTGCTGCTGCCTGCTGACTCATACGCCCCGTTGAACATGAAAGTTTTTGGCTTTACTTTTGGCTGCTGTGCTGCAGTAGCTATTGCTGCCATGTTGGCCATGTTGGGCAGCTTGGCATTCAATATGCTTCACTGCCAATGCCTTCAAAATGCTGAATGGCTGCAGCTATGGGCAAAACTAGAAGAGCTCACAGTACTTCCGACTACGTTGTTGGCTCGCTCGGTTGGCTTGCTTTATTGCCGCAATTGTTGCGCTGCCAAGCAAGTCAAACCAAGCCAATTTCTTCTTGCAAAACGAAATTTCTTACCCTCAACCCGCTAAAGCTTTTTTCGGTGTTTGGCACAAGTCAACTCAAGTAGAGTATTATTCCACTCCCGTGTTGTTTTTTTGTCCTTCGATTTTTGCAGCCAAGTCGTCTGCATAAAATGGATTTACTGCCAACTGTTGAACTGTGTGCCGCACTATTTACTACCTGCATTTCTTCTATTGCTACTTTTGTAACTTGTTAGCGTGCACACGCTTCGCTCCGCTTTTACTACCACTAGCTGGAAAACTTACCTTTCGCATTATACCATTTGTTTTTGTTGCACTTTACATTGTTTGCTCACACACTCACACACACACACACACACACGTGTTTGGCAATTTGCGCTTTGCTGCAAATTTGCCGCTGATTGGCTACACATGAGCAACGCCTCGGGAAATGGAGAAATGAGCCCCAAATCAACCAATTGGCCAGCTGTCAATGTAACGAGTGCATTGACCAAAACAAATGGAAACTTCTGCAGCACTGCACACTTTGGGGAAAATAAGTTTTCTGTCAGCTTGACATTAAAGTTGGAAAACTAGTTTGGTTAATGCACTTTAACAGCTGCCCAGCGCATGCATATGGCATACTTTTCAGCGCTACGTAGATCTGGCTGCCAAGGCAAATAAGCCATAAAATGCAATTCAATAACGCGACTGAAACACACAAAAAAATGTGCATATATATAAATAAAAAGCAGCAAGAAAGTTTAGCTGTAGTTAAGCAAAGTTTGGATACCCTAACGCACTAAAAAATCATATCCCTAACACAAGTTATATCGTTGAAATAGTTCCTAAAATCATGCAAACTTTGTTTTTTTTTTTAACTCGGAATGAATAACATACCAATTGCTTTTAGGCTTCAAACTAGATTTCACTTGTTACGAACGTCCCAACAAATGCTATATACTCTCTACGAGCACAATATAATGCAAAAGAAATGTTGCCACACTTTGCGGCACCTTGCCACAAGCTGTAAAATCAGTCGCGCGAATAAGACGAAGAAGAAGCAGATATAAAATAAGAGCAAGCAGAAAGCGAAGCATTAAAAAGGATGCTGCCCGACAGTCGTAAAAAATCGCATGGCAAACTTATTGAGGTAGTTATGACTTTCGTACAAGATACTAAAGCTGCTCGGCAGAGCGAAAACAACCGCCCAAAACGCCCGCGACTGACACTCGTAGGTAATATCCATACCCATACGACTCCCTGTGCGTGTGAGTGTGTGTGTGTGTGGCATATGGAAGCGGCTTGGCGGTTTCGTAAACGTGGCTCAGACGGGTTTTGTATGTACCTAAGGCACTGCAGCTTTTTTGGTAGTATGAATTGCAGAGAACAAGGCTAAAAGGTTGAACGTGTAGCTGCGTATGTATGTGTTTGTGTGGGTATATTGGGTTGTTCTCTTTCTCTGCTCTTACTTAACTTGACGTCGTAGGTGTAAAACTTTTGACTGGCCGAGTACAGTTATGCAGTAACTTGCATAAAACGCCAAAAAAAGATGTCAAAATTTTCAAGTTGAGCGACATTTATGCGTACTTCATAATATCTAGCAACTAAGCAAGTATACAAATGATAACTGTACCATGTACCTGTATGCGTAATACAGATAAGCACTGCTCAAAAGTTTCGATAACGATTGCACTCAAGCCGTAGAGTTTCAGTTTTTTTGCTAGGTTTTTGGACAAAAAACACTGGTTTGTGCTTTCTTTAAAAGGGTGCCATTTGTTAAACCTGTTTCATAAGTCATTATTTACTTAAGTCTTTCGAAAAAGAATCATTCAATGGAGCAAAATCATCAGTTAAAGCTTTTGATAGAGGCATTCTGCTTAATCATAGCTTTGAAACAAAAAAAAAACGAAACAAAGACTTTGTGCTTTTAATTTATCTTAATCAAACCCATTTTGACCAAAGTTTTTAAAGATTTTCTGCTACTCATTTAACCTATTGATAGCACATAGATAACTGCAATGTGTTGGCAAAGCTGAGTACCATAATCATACCTATAGATTAAGAATCACCACTTTTATAAGCCATGTAACTATAAATAGAGATTTCATAACTACCAGCCAATGAAGCAATATTATACACATTCCCATAATATTAATATACATATATGAAGAAAAAAAACAAAACAAAAAAATGAAACTTATACCAATACTTTCGCAATTCACAGGTGTATATGGCGATGTGCAACGTGTAAAGATTTTGTACAACAAAAAGGACTCGGCACTCATACAAATGGCGGAGCCGCAGCAAGCTTATTTGGGTAAGTCAAACAAACCAATTCCAGTAAAGACGACCCTCAAAAGTAATGAAAATCAACACAAACGTACTCACAAAAATATACCCAACGACTGGACGCTGAAATCGTGTTCGGCAACAACAACAACAACAACAGCAACAGCAGCAACACCGTAAACAAAAACACCTGCAAATTGCAGCTTGTTTAAAATGAAAATTCCTGCAAACTGAAATTCCAAACGGCGCATGCCATTTTACAGCCGTATAGCAGCAACAGCAGCTGCACCAAACAAAATATATTAATAATAAAAATTGTTAAGCGAGCCAGCAAGACAGATAGTGAAAGAGATAGATAGTGAGAGGGTACTGTCTGATAGGAAAAGGAAAAGCGAGCGTCCAGCCTTGGCTGGGGCATAACTGAAATTTCATAAGCGCTTTATTACCAGCACTCGACCAACACCTGGACGCACTGCCTCTTCCTACAATGAAAAGCGACATACACATAGATACACCAATACATGCACACATACACAGATACTGGTGCATTTGATAGATGCAGGCGGGAGGCGCTGCGTGAGATGCCAGCTCACAGCGAGATATGCCAATCATTTTATTGCATTTATTTTTGTGCACTTTGCCATCGTCAGCTGTCAACCACTTGCATGCCCTACCCCGGGATACGGGATACCCTGTCCGACCACCTACACAAATACACAGTTATACGTATTTGCGAGCGCATTAAACGAAATGAAAACACCGTCGAAAACACCCTCAGTCCGTCCGCACAGCGTGCGAAGACCAATGTGCCAAACTCCACTTTATTACGAAAAAAAAAAACAAGAAAAATTTTAAAAAAACATACAAAGGAAAATTACTTTGGGCTTTCGAAGCTATAATACTCTTGTAGAAGACAAAAAAAATCGAAGGGTATAGTTAATAAAACAGCCGCACAGGGCGACTAATATTGGCTGTGACTGGCTTACATTCAAGTTGTAACAACTTTGAGTTGCAGAGATTCAACACTCTTAGTACTCGTGTAGTTGTTCTGATTGTCGAAATATCATTAATATGAGATATCGTTTCAATATGCGAAATAGGTGAACAATTTGAATGATTCAAAGACAGAGGCAGACTTGACTTCAAGCCTAAAATCGACTGTGACTAGCTATTTGAATATCCACTAAAGCTACATGAACTTACTAACCATAACAAAGCCAATATCATCTACTACTAATATGGTCTAAAGCAGTGTTTATCTTGCAACTGTCTGCTATTGCTATGAACTAAGAATAGTAGAGCATAATTAAAAAAAAAACACCAAACTTTGCTACGAAAGTTGTGCTCCGTAGCAAAGAGCAAATAGCTAATGGGCAGCTACGACCGAATTGCTATCGGGAGTCGTAGCAATTGGAAAACTCCGTAGCCGTCACGGAGCACGGCTTTTATGACTAAAGCTCTTGTAGTGTTCTGCTCCTTTTCTGCTTTCATTGTTAATGCTCTGCTCCTGGAAGTGCTATATTTTCGCTATCGGCAGCAGGAGCAGAATTTGAGTCTCTTCAAGGCTTTTTTGGTGACGGCATACAAAATTTGTCACTGATATAGGCACATTCAAGTCCTTGGGACTTGCTGCGTTGGCCAACCTGCGGTGTAAATTCAAAATATTTTGATTTTCTTGCGAGCAAACTGAACTGCGGTCGGCCAACCGATTGCTGTGTGTATGGGAGGCATAATGTTTCTTGCTCTCGTTGAAGTAGTTGACAATTAAGGCACAAACGGTGACCATTCGATAATGGTCAGAAATACCTAATTGAGCTTTTTAGCTGTAATGTTAAGTAAGTATATAAAAAGCATTTTCGTCTTTGGCTTTACAGTGGCCAAGTGTCAAACTTAAGAACCTGAAAACTGAACTTATTGCTGAACTGAATGCTTTTCTCAGATTGCTGAGATGAAAACTTACTTGTAGCATTTACTCTTTGTGCTATTGCATCCCATATTTTGTCAGTAACTGTTCTATTTAAATAGTTTTCATTCTTTTTGCGATTTCGCTTAACAATGTTTCGCAATCCATGATTTTTCAATACCTGGCACTAAATATCAGAACTTCAGCAGCCTAAAAATACAATCATGCTTGATCGTATAAGCAAAGCTGAGCAGAAAGCTTTACTTAAAGTTTAGCAGAGCTTTTGGTGTGTACAGCGGTCTTTATTGTGCTTAATCTGTCTTTTGTAACTTAACATTATGTTATAATTAGCTTAAGAGAAAGTGCAGTGCAGGTTTATGTTGTTTAACATTGAGTTTTGCTGTTTCCTAACATTATTTATTGAACGCTTACACGTTTTAATGTTAATCGTTTATTATGTTAATGTAAAAACGGCTCAAATAACTAACATTCGAATGTATACGAACATCTTTTCGGTTGGCAACTTCTCTGCGCGTAAAAGCTTTTATTAAAAGGAAGCTTTCTTGCCGATCAAGCTGTCTTCTGTTATTGCATTATGAAATGCATGTCGCGCTCTGCACAGCACGCTAAGCTTTTGCTTAGCCTTTCATTCATTTGTAACAACAAATCGAGCTTTCACTTTGAATTGCATTCAAGGCATTCACAATTACTTTTCACCTTGGTAAGCGTTTCAATGAGGAATAAGAATATTAGTTGTTCCAGCAAACACCGAGCGTTGGCAAATATCGGACATGGTGCACTGTGAGTTAATGCATCCTTAGCCAGTCAAGAAGAAGAAAGTTAAAGATAGATGCCGCCTCAAAATAAAGATGGTATGTTTTGCTATCACGGTATTTTGATCAAGTCGGTTCAAAATCTTAAAAATTGATCAATGATCTTTACAACCTAAAATTTCAATGGGATTATAAAATATCTCGAGAATCTACTAAACAAACTTATGTTTTGTTTTCTTTTTTAAACAGTTTATAGGACCTAGACTCTACGTAACTAATTCGAAGCACAAATGCACATACCAGCATTAAGTGTATATAAACAAAGCAAACTGCTGACATTCAATCAACACCTTTTTCAATTTCGATTTGGTTTTATTTCATTGAACACGCAGCGGTCGTCTCTTTGGCATTTGTTGCATTCATTCGTTCCATATTATAAAAAATACTTAACTGAACCATTAAACAAAAAAAAATAAATGCTATATGCCAGAGCTCAGTAGATTTTACAAACTTTTGTTGACTGCACTCAATTAAAAGGAATATATGTGGAATATTAAGTAACTGTGGTACTAGCGACGCTAATTAAGGCATATTCGTGCCCTAATTAAAATGTACAAGCAACTTTTTTATTGTCAGTAGTTTTTGCTTTTGGTAAATAAGCCGCTTGAGTTTGATGTTACTTTTTTTTTTTTGTTTTTGCAGCCAGAAAGACGCTTTACGTTTTCTCTTAATTGCGAAAATGTGCACTGACTTGACGTTTAATCAGCGATTTAAGCAAAATGGCCGCTGCAGCCGCAGTGCTGCTGACAGTTTGTTGTTGCTGTTGTTAATAAAGTTGAAATAAATTTCATTTGCTCAATAATAAATGCACGGCATGTTAACAGCTTCTGTGCGGAAATCGCTTGCAAATTGCCAGAAAACAACAAAAACAACAAACTTGTTTTAAAAAAGCGAAAATGCAATGCTATAAACAGTTTATTGATTGACATAAAAAAGAGTATTAAAACATATATACATATATATATATATATATATATATATAAAAGAAAAATAAAAATATAAATACCATTGAGCCTTATCAAGCGTGCTTGGTATGCCGCCTGCCCACAGGTGGCGCTGTGGCAGCTATAGCCAGCAACTATTTAATGGCATGAAATATGCTTTGTGCGCTGCACTCGATTAATTTTTTAATTATCATTATGCAAACAATTTTGCATTTTTTTACACTCACCTCAAACACACACACACACAAACATGTGCGCTCCATCTTTGTTTCGCTCAAAAGCATTCCAGCTTTGCAATACATTTTTAATGCCGCATTTCCCGCAATGCGTTTGGCATTTCCCTGTCTGTTACATTTTGTGGACTTTCAGAGAATTCGCCTTACTTTGTGCTTCATTATTTTCAAAACTCTTGCCACACCGGAGTCTGAGCTAATCAACAACATAGTCTAAAATGCATGAAACAATTTGTTGTTTGTCTATTCATACATTTGTAGTAGAGTTGTTCATTTGCACGATTTGCGTTGGCGGCAGTGAGAGAAAAAGTGGGAGTTACTACACCAGGCCAACTGTTACTGTCAGCATTTGCGCATACGTTGCGTATACACATTGCCGGGATGTTAATTGAATTTGCCAAACAAAATTGTTGAATTGACAACAAAAACACGCATGCAAACTCACCGCAAAATGCGTACTGCTAACGTTTTGCAGTTGATAAAACAAGCAAATAAATTGAGCTAACCAAAAACCAAATGCACTCAACATTAAGGCGCTTTATTTACGGCTCAAACCGACTTGGTTTGACTTTGCACCAAAACACCACACAATCGAAATACCTGCCCATACAAGCAAATTATTGTAGCTACACGAAAGTAGACACTGTCTCTACAAGCCGTACCACCACGCCCCCAAAACGTAATGCGAATATGCGAATATTAATGGCACTGCGGCAGCATATAGACTACTAATGTGCCGCAAGGGCTATAAAATCGCAAACACTTTCGCAACGCCAAAATAAAAGCCAATGGCCAAAAGCTGCCACTGCCAGAGTTCTGCTAGCTATCTATGGGTCTTACCTGACTTTATCTGTGGGTGTGAGTGCGCACTTATACACTCATAAAATATTAACAAATTCATTCGTTACTTTACTCAAACTCGAAACTCCAACAAACAAAGACGATTACCAGAGAGAAGAAGCAGCAGTGGACTCTGGGCAACAGATGCTGGCCTGGGGTCGCTCTATGCATATAAAAGTGTCTCGCTTGGTCGTGTGTCTGTGTGTGTGTGTGTGTGTGTGTGTGTGTGTGTGTGTGTGTGTGTGTGTGAGTCGAGAATATACTGTTACAATTGCACACTCAGCATACGAATTACAGCGTAAAGGCGCAAAAAACTTTTTGTAAATGAAGTCAACAGTAAAAACATTGGACGAAGGGAACAGACCAAACCAACAACAACATCGAACAACTTTGGTAACAAAGTGCGACAGCAATCAAGAGCCAAAGCGAAAAGGAAAACAGACAAAACACAAATACCCTAAAACGCTAACACACACACACACACACACAGATACACACACACACACACAAAACAATAAGCTGTGGCAGTTTTAGGTGTCTCTAATGGTTTTTGTCTATGTGTGTATCTGTGTGTGTGTGTGATTGGGTGTGAGTGCTAAAGAGAAAAATTATAAAAGGACAATATTTTTTTGGGGTATACTCTCTCTCTATGAGTCGTTCAAGTGCATGGTATAATAGATTAGCCAAGCAGCTTATTAGGCATTAGAGTAGAGATTTTGGAGTCTATAAAGTACATAGAGTTAGATAGGTAAAAAAAACCTAGTAGTATACAGGCAACATATTTTAATGACATGTTTAGGACACATATTTGATCTAGAATGAACTAAGCTAAGTTGGATATGCAGAAGCAGATTGTTAAAGTACGAGATCGGCAAAGTCAGCAAAGAAGTTGCCAATGGTAACTGCGAATATGTTCGTTTACATGCATGCAACTGGCCATAACAACCCGTTATCGGGTTACGGCCTGATGTAAATACATTCTTTCATTGGAATTGTGGTTTTACGTGGTGGGTCCCAAACCCTACGCACAACCCCTTTAAGGCCTGGGGTAGCTCTACTGGTCTCGTTAGTACCCAGTGTCATTGTTAGCCGCCTCATACGACAAGCTTTGACCTGCTGAGGTGGTATTCTCTAACCCGCTCACCACACGGTGTGAGATTATTAGAGAAGCAAAATCTTGTACTCTTTCTTTGCATTGTTTCGTTCGTTGATTGTAGCAGTTTTTAGTTATTTTCAAATCTATGAGTTTCACTCGATTTGCGCTAAAGTTGTTGCACTTTAAAAGTTCTGCTGTTATACATAGTATTCGGCTTAAAGTTCCCAATTAAGAATCGAAAAACAAACAAACAAAACGAGTGAAACACGTCGAATCAGCTACTCATTAAGCCTGTAAAGTTTGAATTTTTTCGAAGAATGCAGTAACTACAACTTGTTTTATGCTGCATAAAGAGCATTGCAGTTTTTACAATGCCAAAGGTCCTTTTTGCATGTTTGGTGCTTATTGGATAGTAGCAGGCAAATGGCCGAATGCGCCATTTGTTGTCTGCTCTGTGGGATTAAGTTTTTGCGCAACTTATTACAAACTATAGACAGACAGACAGACAGACACACACAGAGATACAAACACGTATTCACAGATAGACTCATATATATTTATAGGCGCACGCACAGGAGCAGGACTAACAGCAGCAGTGACAGTGGCAGGAGCAGCAGGAGCAGCAGGAGCAGGAGCAGCAGCATCTGGCATATCCTGCTGTCTACTGTCATTGGTTGTTCGTTGGCATGTTTTATTCTATTGGGGAATTTTGCGTAAATAAATTTTCTGCTTTGCCATACAAATTACTACAAAATATTTTGCATACACACATTCTCAACTACACACACACACACACACACACACACACACACACACACACACACACACACACACACACACAATGAAAGGCATTTGCAATATAAACAAGCAAACAACAAACATTCTATAGATATGCGCAGATATTATGGCCGATAACACATATGCCATACGTTGCGTATAAGTAATTTGTTGCTAACTGAATGTATGTGGCACAGAGTTTAGTAAAACTTTTGCTGCTACACCTAAGTTCTCAAGTTTGGTTATTTGACTATTTGGGAGTGTTTCAGACGCTTTTTGGCAACATTAAGTGACTGTTTGAATGACTTAACGCTTGGAATTATGCACAGAAATTAATTATGCCTGAAGTGTTAGCAAGTTATGCAGATGACTTGCTGCCATAGTTTGTCATTGTGCCATAGTTTGTGACCCACTTTGAGGCGATAGCTGATAGATATTTAGCAAGTGCTGTTAACAATTATTGTCGAGTAAAAGATACCAAGTGTTACATTCATAGCAATTGTTGCAAAAACTTAAGCGATACTGGAAACTCGCACGAGATTTAGCAAACTTATTGTGATGTGTGGTGAGCGAGTTAGAGAATACCACCTCAGCAGGTCAAAGCTTGTCTTA
Source organism: Chymomyza caudatula (assembly GCA_035041775.1). Classification (NCBI taxonomy): domain Eukaryota; kingdom Metazoa; phylum Arthropoda; class Insecta; order Diptera; family Drosophilidae; genus Chymomyza; species Chymomyza caudatula. Next base: position 69,006 of record JAWNKW010000032.1, on the reverse strand, counting down.
TGAGGCGACTAACAATAAAACTGGGTTCTTTCGAGACCAGTAGGCCATAAAAGGGTTGTGCGTAGGGTTTGGTACCCACCACGTAAAACCACAATTCCAATGAAAGAATGTAGTTACATCTGGCCGTAACCCGATAACGGGTTGTTATGGCCAGTTAAGAAGAAGAAGTATTGTGATGTTTATAGTTCATGAACTCTTGGATAGAAATTTCAAGCTCAAATCTCACATAAAAGTTAAGTTCAAAATTCCTCACGCGTGACTCACGTTAGCTACAAAAGTTTAATTAACGTACACTTTTGTAGAGTTATCCATCTGCGCATAAAAGTGTAAAGTAACGACGCTCACGCGTGACTCACGTAAGACACTTTAAGAACTCTTTTCATTGAAATTCTGCTGCCATTAAGCTACAAAACCTCAAACTGTGCCATTCACAAGCCATTTGGGTTACCCGAACTTTAGTGGATTTAGTGTTCTGTGTCTCAGCTGTGTGCGCATACTCTGCTTTTTTAATGCCACTTTGTAAGTTAATAATGATTTGTTGTTGTTGTTGCTGCTACTGTTGCTGGTCAGCAGGATCGTAATTAAAACTTTAAGATACTTTTTGAGTTGGGCCCAAGTCACTTGTGGCCACAGGCAGCAGCTGCAGCATCAACACTGTAAAACATTTGTATGTGGTTCTGGTTAAAAGCGACCCAAAGTTACGAACTTGCTTGAACATTTTTGGGCTAGTAGAAAAGTGGCTTCATAACTGTACATTAATCTTTATTACAAGTGTTCGTCACACACACGACAAAAAGAATTCTTTTCATTTTAAATTTTTTTTTTTTGGCATATCGCTGCTGGAAATGGAAGCCTTTGTCACTGCTGTGCGACGGCCTTTTATTTTACAATTTATTATATTTTTTGTAAAATCATTTAATCCATTAGGCAAACAATATACGGCTGAGTAAGCATATTACTTAACAATATCAAGTATACGCAGCTTATGACAACTGCCCCCAGCCTGCTCTCAATGATAAAATGTTATATAATTTATTAAAATAAAGGGCAGCAAAACGAGTTCGTGGCATTGCTGCTAAGCAGTTGCATGACTTGCAGCAAAGTAAAAGAAAATAACAAAATAAAAGCGAAAATTGAATGAAAATGTAATCGAAATGAAAATGGAAATGAAAAGCGTTTTGCTGTATTTAACTTTGGCTGCTGCACACATGCATTGCAGCCATTGCAGCAGCACTGAGCCGCAGGTGTTATGACTATATGGTAACAAGGCCATGGTTATAGCCAGATACAGTCTTGGTAACTGCTGCCAATGCTGTATTGCATTTGCCTTGTAAATCACCAAAGGCGGAGCAGGCGACATTGATAAAGTTGCAGTTACATTTTAGTATGTAAATATTTGCATGCACTTAGAGCGGGATCTAGATAGCCTGTGGATCTGGCTGAGGATGAGGATGAGGATGAGAGAGTGCCAGCAATATAGCTTTAGCCAGCTACGATTTGGAAGACTTTGTCCGAGGCATAAAGCCGGCTAAAGTTGTGTTAGTAGCGGGGCGTATCGGCGAACTCGCATATTGAACGGCAAAACAATTTTATAGCCATAGTGCAGCATATAAATTGCAACTAACATAGAGACACACACACACAACTAACGAGTTGTTTGCACTGTAAAACTTTGCCACTAAAATCGTTGCTCCATCGTTTTAACCATCGTTTTTTATGTGTTCTTTTGTATTTTTGCAGCCATGTCTCACCTTGATAAATTACGTTTATGGGGCAAGCCAATACGTGTCATGGCCAGCAAACATCAGGCCGTACAATTGCCCAAGGAGGGCCAACCCGATGCGGGCCTGACACGTGACTACTCACAGAATCCATTGCATCGTTTCAAGAAGCCCGGCAGCAAGAACTATCAAAATATCTATCCGCCATCGGCGACACTGCATTTAAGTAACATTCCGTAAGTATCAGTTCGTGTTGAAACTAAGTTAGTTATGGATTAAGCGCAACAAAGCGTGAATATAGTAGTTGAAGTCAATTTGCGGTCAGTTTGCTGATTGCACGGCACAACGTCAAACGACTACTCTCTTGTCCCGGGCGTCAAAACGTCATTTATGAGCTAAGTGGTCGAAAAATCCCCAGGCTCTGAAAAAACATATCAAAAGCTTGGCATTAATTCGTAACCTCGGAAGGTACAAGCGCCGTCCTGTAAGCTGAATTGCTCCCGCGGTTGTACAAGCCAATCTTCATTGCAGCTGCCCAGACTACTGAGAGAGTGAAGCGTACCACGGTCGCTGTCAGACATCTGCAGCGTTGCCCAAGGCCAGTATATGCCAGTGTCAATGTCAGCCTAGGATCAAGCATCACACCTAGGTACTGAATGGCCGTCTTCGAACATGTGACGGTACCTCCCACTCGAACTGTTGCAAACTCAACTTTTTTCCTGTGCTGGTTGCAGACCGTATTCTCACAGCCAGTCAGTCACTATGCTGGTCACTGTTCTGGTGCTGCTCTTGCCCATGAAGATCCTTGTGCAATGTTGTCAGCAAAGCCCACAAGAGTCGTAACTTCTGGTACCGTCAGTCTAAGCACCGATCCTTATGGCACCCCGCCGGAAAGGTTTTGCTGCTTACGACCTGAGAAAGTGTCCAAGCCAGTGTATGAGGCTGCTTGTGTTCTCTCTCTCTTGGACTGACTCTTTCGTAGATACTGAGTAAGACAAATAGCAAGAAAAATGCACATATATGCACTAACTTGGCAATGAACATATTTCAACAAGTCAACTCAATGTAAATGCCAAGGATTTAATTCTATTACTTTCATAGTCTTTGGTCATTTCGAACAGTCGAAATCGAAGGTAAAGAGATGCTGAGCCTTTGTTCGAGTCACTCCAGGCTAGTCGGTATCCATGCAGCTATGCTTCATGTAGAGATAAGAGATAGGATGAAACAGCTGAGCACTTATTTTGCCCGGCCCTCTGCAAAAGACGACTCAAACACCTGGGTAGATACTTCTTAAACAACTTATGAGAACTGTTGAAAATTGGCACAAAGCGGCTAGCGGACTATATCAGCATCCGATTGGTCCCCGGTGCGGAAAGGAACAAATAGATCCAACAGACAATGGGCCAGTATGAAATTGAACCTAAACTAACCTAAGCACAGCTTCTTCAAAAGAATAAGCGAGTACCATAAAATGTGTCCAATTCAAAATTTATACAATTCTAATTATACAAATTTGCAAGAAACTGAAAATATTGCAATTTAAAAACTTTAGCTCAATTCAAGAATTTACAGGGTATTTAGCATTTTGTTAGAATCCTGTGGGCCCCCTTAATCCATAGCAAGCCACCTTATTGCTTCTAAGTATTTTTTGTCGTATACTCTTGTTTCTATTCGTCAAGTTTTTCCTAATAAGATACCAAGTTTCTTTTAACGCATAGAACTCCATTTTGTTACTTCCAAGAATTTGTTCTCGCTTATACTTGTTTCTGTTGAACAAGCTTGTGAAACCAGAAAACGAGCTTTGAGTTTTCCGAATAAGTTTGTTTTTATAAGAAATTTCTTTTATTCTACGAAATCGGAGAAGCGTTTTTATGGCATCAAGATGAGTAGTTTGGTGATAAAATGCATAGTCTCACGCCTAAGTACTGTCAGCATCTACAAAACTACAAGTGCAAGGAGCGTTTAAAGTCGCTGACAAAACGCGCGCGTGAAAGCGCCGTGCTAACTGTTTGCACAGCTGGAGTTGGGTTTTTTCATCAGCACGGGCAATTCCAATTACCGTTATGAGCACCTCCACCCACATCGTCCGATCCGCCCTGTGCGGCAGCAATGTCTTCCAAATACTATAGCTCGACGTCCCGCTGGGTTTTTGTGCTTGAATTTATGTGTTAGCAGCGACATTAATATGCCATATTATGTACTATGTGTTATAGTTATAGTTAGTATATAATAAAAAGATGGCACAGCGTGTCGGCTTGAATCGATAGATGTTAATTTTTCAACATTTATGCACTTACAGCTCATCCTGCACTGAGGATGACATCAAAGAAGCCTTCACCACAAACAGTTTTGAAGTCAAAGCATTCAAGTTTTTCCCGTAAGTAATTGCTTTGAAAACTTGCCAAAGTCTAGCTGCTAAAAAACAAAAAAACACTTTTCTAAATTACAGCAAGGACCGCAAGATGGCGCTGCTACAGCTGTCATCGGTGGAGGAGGCCGTGCTGGCATTAATCAAAATGCACAATCATCAGCTATCGGAATCGAATCATTTGCGTGTCAGTTTCTCCAAATCGAACATCTAGAATACAACACGTGGTCAAGTTTATTGAGCTTGACACTGTGCCAACTACAACAACTGCAGCAACAACAACAACAACAACAGCCAGTTGCTCCATACAGCAGCACTACAACTATAAATCTAGAACTCGTAGTACAAGGGAGGCAGCAGTGCCGCACTTTCAGCCTCAGCTGGACCCAATCAACCCAACCAACTGAAACTAACCTAACCCATCAACCAGCAGCAACAATCGATGCATGAGCTATAGCAACAAAATATAAAATTAATAAAAACAAAAACAACTCAAATAACAAAAGCAAAAAGTAAATGTTTTCAAAGTTTAAATGAAAAAAACAAACCATAACTAGAATTGCTAAAACTAAAATATATATAAAAATTCAAAATAAATTATATTTAACATAAAAAGCACACACAGACAACAACAAAATCCACTAAACAATCAGCAACGTCGTCTAGTATTTAAGCTTAAATTTAAAACTATAGTTTTTAAGGCATTGCATTGCATAACAACAAAAACAACAACAAAAAATCATAAAATTAGACATAATTTTTAGCGCACTGTGTTTTGGTTTTCGAAAACGGCAAAAAAAAAAATAAAATATATCACAAAAAATTTGTATAATGTTTAAAGAAATGAAGTAAACGAAATTTTATTATGTATATGCTATTATATTTTAAATGAAGGCAAATTATTTTAATTTTACGAAAATTAACTTCAAGCGAAATTGTAATTTTTAAATATTTTTCATTTAGTAATTAAAAAAAAAAATGCACCGAGTCTTAAGTGAAGTTTAAGCTACGTCAAATAATTGTATTAAATTTAAATAATAAAAACAAAAAACAAAAACTTGAATGCCCCCCTAAGAAATTTAACATGTCTGTTTGTTTAGCATAAAAGAAATAAAAGTAAAATAAATAATTTTAAAGAAGTTAAATCAACACGTACGTAAATCCTAATGTGTGTATGTATATGTAAATTTTGTTAAGTTAGCAAAAAATATACACAAAATGAAAACAATTATATATATATACAAGTATATAATGGATATATATATATATGTATGTATATGGTACTATATACAACAAAACATGAGACAGGAAATTAAACAAATTTTAAGCTAAAATACAAAAAAAAAAAAAAAAAAACAAAGAAAAAAAATTATTAAAGTACGTTTAAATATTATATTTAAGCATAAGCGTACCGGCAATGAAAGACATATGCGTGTTTTTAAATATTAAAATATAACAAGAAAACAACAAAAAAACAAAAACAATGATTTTTTGATAATTTTACAAACACACATACACAGCTACACATACATACAAACAGACACACACACACACACACACACACACACACACACACACACACACACACACACACACACACACACACACACACACACACACACACACACACACACACACACAGTGGAGGCAAAGAAAAGCAAAGTTTATACATATATATAGAGAAAAAAGAGAAAACAAATTATTTATATGTTGGCGCAAATGAACAAAATGAGTAAACATGAGTTAAAGCATTAAATATAACTTATATAATTATATATATGGAGATTTAGTTTTTAAGCATAAGTAGCAGTGATCGTAATTTAAAATTAACAAGCAACAAAAACAAGAAAAATGCTAACAAAAAAAACGTGTACGAAAGCAAAGGCAAAACTTAATTCAAATGGTAATTGTATTTGATAAAAGCGCCATCTATGAGCTAATAAACGAACTTGAAACTAGCACAATTGTGTTATTTTTAAAACTTGTCAAAAGAGCATGCAATTCAATTTTTAATGTACTACAAAATGCTTAATGAAAATCATTTTTAAAACAAAGAAACAAACAAACAAACAAAAACAACAAAACAAAACAAAAACTAACACTAGTGTTTCATATACATGCTTAACTTATTTAAACTAACTAAAATGTAAAACAAAACCTCTTAACTTAATCCCATATGAACTATGTCTGTGTCTATAACTTACTTATATATAGTATACCAGATAAAGCGCGTTATATATACACATACTTATATATTACTATATACTATATCAAACCCACGACTGCTAGAATTTCAAATGAGAACTCTTGACAAATCAAAATTTCATACAAGTATTTAACAAAATATATAACAACTAGTACTAAAACGACGCTGACAAACTCTTCTTATACATATATGTGAAATCATCAACGCACACTCACACACACACACACTGAGACACACACACACATGCAATCTATATGCATATATGTGCATTTTTGTTTTGGTATGCAGTAATCAAATATTTAGCCCAACGATTAAATAAAATATTAAAAAAACAAAAAATGTTGACAAGCAAAAACAAAACACCGATAAAACGATAAACCGATAACATTACAGTAAAGCAGCTAAATGACAAAAACTTAAGTATTACTTTAAATTGTAGTGAAAAAGTGCAAGATTTTTTAAGTTTGTGTCAAGTTTCTAACACACAAAAACCAATTCAATTAAAGCTGCAGCCACAAAAGCGTACTGTAAACTTGTGGCGCCACATATAGCTAGCTACGAACTTGCAACAAAATCAAAAAAAAACTAAACTTATACATATGTATTTAAAAGGAGAAGAAAAAAGCTAAAATTATAAGTTGTACATTTTGAGCTGCAAGATGAAAAAAAAAAACGAGATTTTACCAAAATGCAAATTGAAGCAGAAAAAATTCAAGACTAAATATGAATTACATATATAGTATATACATATATAGATATATATGCATGCATATATGTAGTTATATGTACATGTATATGCATGTGTTGTAGTAGTTGTGAGGCATAGTAATATATAAAGAAAAAAAAAGAAACATGAAGAGTTACACTAATACACACATACATACTTAACTACGTGCTACATTTACAGTTAGGCCGATACTATATACATATATGTATGTATGTGTTCATGTAATCGTAGTTATTATACATAAACACATATGGATAAATTTAAATGTATGGCAAAGCAGAAATTGTTTAGAAAACTAGCAAAAGTAAAAAATACCAACTGCAACTGAGCAAAACGTATAAACAAATGACATGCGCAACATATACAACATAAACAGAAACATATCAAAACAACATTTGACATATGAATAGTTAATTTTAGTTACAAAAGCAAACACACACACACATACACACACAGAGAACAAAACGAAAAACAAACCAAATTCAAAAATCCAAACCTATGCGGTATTTTTTTGTCAGTATAACACTTATGACAGCAAAGCTGACAAACAACAAAAGAACACTACAAATGAAGTACTTGTGTTTGAAAATAGCGTATAACAGTTATAACAGCAAAGCTCAAAAAACAACTAACAAACACTTCAGATGAATACTTGTGTTTGAAAACAGTTGTAACAACAAAGATCACAAACAACAAACATAAACCGTATAACAGTTATAACAGCAAAGTTTACAAACAACAAACAAACACTACAAATGAAGTACTTGTGTATAAAACAGTGTTGTTTCGGCCGTAGAACAGTTACTGCCAATAAGCAAACAACAAAGAAACACTTCAGATGAAATACTTGTGTTTGAATATAGCGCATAACAGTTATAACAGTAAAGCTCCCAAACAACAAACAAACACTTCAGATGAATACTTGTGTTTGAAAATAGCGTATAACAGTTATAACAGCACAGCTGACAAACAACAAAAACTTTGTTTCTCATTTGCGTTATTTAGGCCGTCAAACAGTTAAAACGGCAGCACTAGACAAGAAACTCTTTGCCAAGGCAGCCAAAATGTTAGCTGAGTTTTTAAAGTTAGAAGCAAATACAGTTTAAAACAAAAAAGAAAACACAATTATTTTAAGCAAAGAAAAATGGACCGTGTGTATAACAGTATAACAACAACAACAACAACAACAACAACAACGTAGGCAGTTTAGTCGTAGCGTCAAACATAGAAAATTTGTTAGAAAAGGAAAGGAAGCAGGAAGAAGAGAATTTTTGAAGCAACATTGAAAGACAAAAATTTTTAAACATAATAAACACTAATTTGTACAGTAATTATACTTTAAACGAAAAAGAGTTATAAATTTTTGGTTATTTTATGTATTTTATGAAAGTATTTTTTTCTTGCTTTATATTAATAGCATAAATTTGTGTGTGGTTTTTTAGTGAAAAGTAAACGTTGTTAGATTTGTTTGCAGTTTTTGTGCGTTTTATTTGAGTTTTAGGCGAATACAACTTATATACAATACTTACTATATAGTTAGCAAAAATCTGTGTTTTAGTAAGTGCTACTTTGAGTTTGTGTTAAGTTTCAGACAGTGTAAAACAGCTTAAAAGGATTAAAACAGGCAGAAGTTCCTACTTTTTAGTAAAAAAAAAAACAAACAAAAAAAAAAACAAACAAATAACAGAGACAGAGACAAATTGCAGCAGTGAATTAAATACACATAATTAATATTTTAAAAAAAATATATATATTTGCAAAATCGCCTAACTTATGACTTACTTTACTATGTGCTTTGCTTTAACTTAACTTATTACTTATGCTATGTATTCCTTGGTCGGTCTGTGCAGCTTTAGTCAGGCGTTATGAAGAAGTTCAAATAGGGTCCAAGTTTTAAATATTAACCAAAATTTAAGAAAGAAAAAAAAACAAAAGATATCTAAAAAAAATTTAACTTACACATGTAAATTGTTTGATTTATGCTGGTACCCAAGCTACACGCCAGAATCATGTCTGAGGGCATTCGTAACGGCAAACGAGTGAATGTACTCATAAAAGCAGCGTCTTCTAGCTCGTTTTGAATGCACTCTAACTCACTCACTCATACACACACACACTTAGGCTTATACAACTTTTTGGCAGCTCTATTTGCTAATCCAACTTGACGACTCTTTACTGCTACACCACTTTAACAACAACAACAACATGTGAAACAATCAAACGTATAAACAACAAACAACAACAAAAAAACATTTGTCAAAGCAAATTTTTTTAATTATACACCAAGCTAAACACTTTTAAACTTTTGTGCTCTCTAATTGTACAACTTGAATATAATACAACAAGAAACAAAAGGTAAACATTTTATGCTCTTAAAGTAAAGTAAACAAAATGGCAACATTTTTCTCACCAAATTTTACTATAAATCTCTTATGTGTATTGTATATAAAAAACAAAAACAAAAAAAAAGCATAAAAATATATTGATATATATATATTTAAATGTCTTGCGAAATGCAACGTATGAAACGTCAAACGAAACAATCCAACACGCAGCAGCTACGCGACTCTAATTAATTTTTAAACAAAACTAAAAATAAAAACAAAAACAATTAAGACACAGTAAATCTTAAACAAATAATACATTTTCGTATTGTAATTGAATTTGCAGACACGCAGCTACAAGAATTGCGCAGAATCAATAAAGAAAAAAAAACAGTGTACTACTTATTAAAAAGAAAATGAAGGAAATTTAAGAAAATAGTAAACTAAAAAAAAAACACTTCAAGAAAAAACTAGCAGCGAAAATGCAATTGAGTGGCGCGTAAAATTATTAAGAGTAAAAGAAAAACAGTGAAATGAGAAGAATATTTGTTATGTTACAAGCATTAATTAATTAATTATTATAATAATTATTATTGAAAATATTTGAGAAATAAATATAAAATAAAAAGAATGATTCAAATCATTAAAAAAAAATATATACTTTATGCGTGGTACACTTTATTTCATTTAAGGCGCTGATAAGCTGATTTCTTTAATTTACGTTAATTTTTTATACGATCAAACTTTATTTGTTAAGTTTTTTATATTAAAAATATAAGCATATGAATTATTATATTACAACTAAAAAAACAAAAATTGTTAAAAAAAAATCAAGAAGCAGTTTTAAAAAAAAAAGTTTTACTTTGTTCGCTTTGACAACTAAACTGTCTACAATTTTATCGTTTAATTTTTTACTATTTTTTATTGTAATTAATTTTAAAACTTTTAGCTTTTAAACATTTTATGTTTAGGATTTTTTATATGTATGTATACACATCAACATGTTACATGTAATCTCCTTTAAACTTTAATTTTGAACTCAAAACTATGTATTTCATTTGAGCTTATGTTTAATTTTCATTAAAACAAAAAATACAAACGTAGCAAAATAAGATTTTCTCAAGTAAAGGCATGTGATGGCTACAACAGTAAGTATTTTCCAGAAAATCGATAACTTATGTCCAATGAGCGCTTATTTCCGCACCGCCACGGTATGCCCAGCAACTGAGGGACATTCATTCTCTTCAACTTGGCATATTGTGACATTTTGCTAGTCCTGACAAAACAATCTTCCATAAACTGGCCTGCTCTTTTCTAGCTCTCTTGTGTACGATGTCAACAAATTACGCTTAAAGCCTAAGTACGCAGATACGCGAAATTTTTTGCGATGCAATCGGTAAGTTAAGAGAAGGGAAATAATAAATCGATAGTTCAAGAGAAGGGAGACCAGATAAACGAAAATAAATATGGAAATTGGTATGGTCACCCGATGTTGTCAGCTGTTTTATGCCATGGTGACACTGGTGCCGGTTAAGGCCACAAGTAGAAAAACCCTGTAGCCAGCCGCATACCATACAATAAAGAGGCAGTTTGGTCCTGCAACACCTGCGATATCCAATGACGAGCAAATCGGTAACTCTGTGCTTATCGGTGGTGATCAGTGTTTATCGGATTGCGATATGTATCAATATTTTATTATAATGTAGTAGTGGATAAACAAAAAACAGCTGTTTGGCGACGGTTTTTTGACCAGTAAGAACGACTTTGCCGTAGCACTAGCGGCTCCATTGTGACCCTATTGCATTATTGGTGTTTTTCTTAATAATAAATACATCTATATGCCGTTTAATTTTTATGTTCCATACACATTCTCTAGCCTCAACAGCTTATATATCTATCTATTGTATAAATAGGCTTAGGAAAAATGTATGCACCCTTTTTTGCCAACTATATGAGAAGAAATATGAGTGCAACTTATATCATTGTTTAGGGAGTTTCCATAAGAAGTGCAGATTTGTCGATTCATGTCCATATCTCACCCTGTTCCGCCGTGACGAAATTTTTAGGTTTACACCCACAAAAATAAGCTATCCAATTGAAACTTGGCATGCGCCGTCTAAAAATTATCAAAAAATTTATTATTTTGGTGAACAATAAAGGGTAATACTACAAAAAATGACACAAAGTCTAAAAGCGTACTATTAATTTTTTCCGAAACTCTGCACAGAGTCTGGCAACACCTAGTATTGAGAAAGAGGAACCGCGAGGGGAACGGGAAGAGGAAGATAAAGAGGAATGGAAAGAGAATTATGATCTACCTAACCTTCCTGCGAGATCACCCATGCCGACGCGCGTCACTGATTTCTTGCGTGTCTGACACAAAGAGAAAGAGGCTCAAGTAACTCCGATACATAGCTGAATAAACGAAACCTCAACTAACCAAACGCGCCTTCTCTAATTGTTGGTATCAAAGGTAGCTAGTGTACTCTATACCTGGTCCTTCCAACGGAGACATGTCCCTTCGCCGCCTCCCTTCCACGACCGCCTTGAAGACCTTTTTCGCAGGTTCTGCATCCATACGCACAACATGACCAGCCAGCATAGCCGTAGGATTTTTTCGCTTGTCAATGTCGTCGTAGAGCTCATAGAGTTCGTCGTTCCTTTTGGAGCGGCAGTCGTTGCCAAAGAGAGTCATTAGAGGGCAAAAGATCTTACGGAGTATTTTCCGCTCAAACACACCTAGGGCATTTTCATCAGACTGCAATATCACCCATGCTTTAGAGCCATAAAGCAAAACGGGGATGAGCGTCTTATAGAGTGTTACTAACGACAGGCGGCAGTGCTCTCTACTACTCATTTGCCTTCTAAGACCAAAGTAACATCTATTGGCAAGAGTGATTCTCCGCTTGATCTCTATGCTGACATAGTTCTTCATTGTGATGGTGGTGCCAAGGTAGACGAAATCCTTGACAACATAAAAACTATACTTTTCAACATCAATGTGAGAGTCCAACCGCTGTATATCTTTACTTGAAGAACTTCTTTCTCTCATTTGCCACCAAACCCTCCCTGGCAGATTCTCTTTCAATAGCCGCAAAGGCTCCGGTAACTGCTCGCCTCACGTTATCGATATCATCTGCGTATGCAATTAACTGGACACCCTTATAGAATACAGTCCCGTTCCAGGCCTTTCGCAACACATTCTCCCTCAAAATGAATAGAGCGACGGTAAAACCAATGCATCGCGTCTTGCTGCTCAAAAGGTCAATGCTCAACCAAAATCATTTTTTTCGATTTCTATGCGCTCATGTTTTTTCAGGACCACTTTGAAATTAAAAAACTGGCAAAAAGTCTTTTGCGTTTGAAACAACCCGAAATAAAACTAAACACATTTGAATATACACACATACTCTATGTATGTCTCGTGCCACGCCTTCCTTTTTGTTCTTTTCGGTATTTCAAAACACATACTTTGTGTGCGCGTGACCAAATGGTTTATGTTAAGCTGTTTCTACAAGATCGGTCACTAATTTTTGCTCAACCATTAACACAAGACCGAGGACAGAAGCGCAGCGAGAAAAAGTGTTCGGCTCACAGTGAAATCAAGTTGACATAATTTTTTCGGTTTTTCAGTGAGCAGACCCCATTGAATATTGTTGACTGTTATTTGCGAACTCTGCTCAAAAGTTATGATTTTTACCGAAATTAAGTCTGTTGGATGCTGCTATATGAGATCACTCACCAAAGTTTCTAAAAAAGAACTAGTGCAACACTAGTGTAGTTGTAAGAATTAAAAGAATAGAGCTCTACTCTTCGCTTGAATGAAAAAACCATTGGTTTTTTTTCATTAATTTTATTATATATTTTCATTGAATAATGTAACATCGTTTTATTCTCACGCAAAGAACTATTATTTCGGTTTCCGTTTTGCATTTGTTTTGCTTTTTCTTTTTTTTTTTTTTTGCTTTTCTTGTTTCTGTTTTCATGAGATAATTATTATCGTTTTTCATTATTTTTGGATAAATAATAAGTTTAAATGTATTCGTACTATAATAATTATTATTATTATTATTATTATAATGTTGTATGCAAACATATATGCCGTTAATTTTATCTAATTTTTTCCTCTTTTAATATGCAATGTTGTATAATTGTAATGAATTTCTTATGGTTGTTTTTGTTTTCTCGATTTTCATTATATAAGTTAATGCTATATGCAAGTATATATTTGTTTTTGGTTTTTTCTTTTATTATTATTTCTATATTAATGTAAATTTTTTACTTTGTGGCAGTGGTAAATCAGAGTATTAACTGTTCTGTTGCTGTCCTCTTCGCACTTGTTGCTTGTTGCTGTTCGGCATGGAAATGCATGCAATTCGTGTTGTCCTTGTTGCTGCGCGTATATAGTATAAGTAAGTATCTATATAAGTATATTTACATAAAAATTTTCCTACATTTTCTTTATTTTTCTCATATTTAGTTTATAACATTGAAATATTGCTGCTGTGTTTTCGCTTAGTTACTTGACATATGCAGTTGAAGTGGAAAAGTTGAAAGAAAAATTTTCGAAAAAAGACAGTGCACCTAATAGAGTTAGCTTTGACTTTAGTTTTGAATATTTTGTTTATTTTATATGGTGGGTCGTCAAAATCATTCATTCATAATCGAATACAAGCTTCTGTCTTTCAACCAGAGTTGCAATACTGCTATAAAAAAATTCAACCAGGGCATCTACATCCCATTGCAACAGCGACTTCGTTTACTTTATTAGTTTGTAACTTTTTCCACATATAGAAGGCAGAATTCGGTTGCCTATAAGAAATTAACAATTGCTCTAAAACATTTCCATATTATTTAATCTAGCCTCTTTTGCCGTTTACTTCCATTATAATCTCTACTTTTAGGTTCGCTGTAGTACGAACCACTGAGATCGGACTATATTCCAATAGCTGCCATAGGAACAAACGGATTTACTAAGCATTACTCTGTTTCTATAGTTATAAGTACCGAAGTTCGCTGATTTCAATTTTTTCAACTTGGGAAAACATTATACAAATAAATTTGATAGCTTTTTTATAGAGCTGCAAAATCTTTGATACCATTGATCGATAGTTTGAAACTAACGCAGAATTTCGATTGAGTCTTCAAAAACACTCAATATTCGATTTCTTTAAGAGTGGCACCTGTAGAGCTGAAAAAGTTTCGTTCTAACTAGAGAATTGAAATCAATCGATCTAAACGGTCTAAAAAATAAAGCTAATTTTGTACCAAAATCGTGACGCTGCAATCAAACTGTTAATGAAATCTGAAAAAATCATTTTATTTTCATGCAATATTTAATTTTCTTTCGAATTCAAACATATCCATCAACGATCTTGCATCAAATATTGACTCTTCAAATATCTCCATATCGCTTTTATAAAAGCCGCGTACACTCAGTGCATCCTATCTGCAATGATTTAGTTGATATTCTATTGGTTGCACGGTTTGTGACGTCACAATAGGGGCACGGGGTTTATAAACTTTAAAATTTTGATGACGGCATTTATGAACAGCACCTTGTTATTAACGTCGGTGTTTGCTGTTTTTGGAGCATGGTTGCTTTGCGTCAGCTACTTTCACACGAAGCGTTTTAATCATTTCACACTGAAAACGCATTCGTTCGTGTAACATTTACTGTTCACACTGAGGTGTGCCCCTGTGACAGCAACTTGTGACGCTGTGTGATGCAATGTAAGCCCAGCTTAACTTTGTAACAATTGATCGATAATTTTCTTCAAGCGCACAAACAACACAAGATAGTGTGCTTCATTGCTGCAGAAGAAAGTGATCGATAAGCATAATTCGCTTGAATGGAGCGCTAGTGCCATTGCTGGTCTCAAACTAAAATATATCGATATTATCGATCAATATCGGTGTTTTTCACAAAATAAAAACGTCGATAGTTTTCCTGCTCTGGCTTATAATAACTTTGGTTCGCCAAAGTAAGCTTTTTGACTAATATTGTATTTGATTTATAAACTTTTACAGTATATAGCTTTATGCTGGTGGTTTGAATCTATTTAGTTTTTGTTTAATGCTATTTTTTGAAATAAACAAAATATCGTTGCTTTTCATTTTGGGGATTTAGGAAATATATTGCCGAAAATCTTCTGTTTGGTTTTCTTACTTGTTTGTTAGGCTTTCAGTCTTTTTAACAAATTGATTGCTTGGATTTGTAAATTGTTTGTTCTTTGTTGTTTTTTTTTGTTTTTTTTTTTTGTTTTTTTGTTGGATTGTTCTTCATGTGGTTTTTGTTTTTACTGTTGGGATGACAAGAGAGCTTAAAGTTGAAATCAAAATGCATTATGTTTCCTTTTTTTAACGTTGATGGAGCATGCTCGTGATGTATTATACTTAGTTCTTAAATTTGATTTTGTATTTGTTTTTATTTTTTGTATATAATGCTTATTATAACGCGCTAAAGCCCTGAGCATTTGGTCTCCATTTACTTGTTAAGTTCGACAGAAGAAATCGGTTTACAAAATGGTTGCGAAATATTTGAAAATAAATCCCCGAAAAGTGTCAAGAAAATCATTTTTAGGCACTTTTAATACATAAATTCACAAATTTAATTTTACATATATACTAGAGCCTTGCAGGCGTATAATCCTTCGCAAATACATTGAAATTTTGCTTAGTGCCTTTTTTAATCGCCGATAACGAATCAATGTGAGTGAACGCAATTCGCGTATGATCTTAAGATTCTCTTCGTCCTTAGAGAAGTAATGCAGGGATCGGCAGCAGTGACTTTGTTGCAATGTTATATGTGTGACAGCAGTAAAAAATTCTCAATGTGTTGATAACATTCAATTTTAAAGCAGACATGCCAAGATTGTCTAAGACTTAGACTCTAAATGTAGTGAGCGTTTTAAGCCTGCCTTAATGCTTCTTATTGTTTCTTACAGGCAGTAAGTTAAGCCCTTCGGCCATATCCATAAAGTACTTGACGTCACAAGCTCACATTTTTTCGTTCACTTTGTGTCAAAAATTTTGATCTAGTGACGTATATGCGCAGATAGAGCAAAAAATGGCACACTTCCCGGCGTGCTTCTTAAGTTTCATATTTATAGAAGAACATATACTCAGATGCAGAGTCGCTGTTAGGGCTGAAGCGCTGTTGGCCCTAAAATTTCTGAGGGTTCGAATTTCAAACAAAATACTGATATCCTTGCATGTATCAAGGAAGGGAGTGCTTGTAGGTTACATACAGCCGGACCACGATTTTCTCTCGAAGGCCCAGATGACATGCGCAATTTCTCTGCTGCGCCTGCCGCCCCTTATCTAGACTTCTTCCAATAATCAAAATTGTCTGGAACAAGACAACCTGCAAGAGATGTGACAGCTGCTCTGTGTATACACTCACATAAACACGTATACTCTATATATATAGATCTCTTTCAATTGTAGTGGAGCAGCAGACAGACCCTTTGGCTGTCGATAAAGAGTGCGATAGTTGTGTCGCAAAAGGGTCTGACGTACCTTGTTTCACGGACTAGTTCGTGTTACTGAATGTGTTGTATTGTGCATTGTATAAGAATCATAAGGTAAGAGTCCCCTGCCGACCTCCGCTCTTTTCAGGTCACTAATTTTCATTCTGCTACACACATCAATGAGCAATGTTGTGTCCATAGTATAAGAATACAAGGTATGAGCTTGTTTTTAAGGTACTATTTTTTGCAAACGTCAACGATGGTGAGTTTGTCGATGCAAATTTAGTACCCTAGCCGGCATGCCTTGTGGTACGCCTTGGTTGTGTCATTTTCTTGTTCAAGCACCACACATGTGTATGCATACAGTATCCATAAGATCTTTGGCCCTCTACTGATGGAACGAGGAATTTGAGGAATTGACATAACCAAGCGAATTAAAATCCAGCGGCTATGCTGGCTAGGTATGTTATGCGTATGGAGGAAGAAACTCCTGCGAGAAAGGTCTTCAAAGCGGATGTGTAGGGAGGCGTCGAAGCGGCAGACCATGTCTCCGTGTGTACACTCAAAATAGCAAGAATTATGCAGGAGGTTTAGTTTTTTCAGCTATGTATCAGAGTTATTTGAGCCTCTCTTTCTCTTTGTGTCAGACACGCAAAAATATTAATGACCCGCGTCGGCAGACGACTTTTACCTTGTAATTCTTATACAATCCACTCAGTACAGCTGTCATACACAACCTAAAATTCATTGAAGATTGGCAAGCCAGAAGGGAGCATTGCTCTGCGAAAGCGTACCTTGTATTTATTCTGTCATGATAAATTGTTCTTCTTTGCTTCGCTCTATTGTGTGTCTGTGTTTACGGGATCTGCTTACAATTTGAATGCAGAGAGATGTGTGCGCATTTGGTGTACTCGTTTACAAGAGATTGACTCGTTCGGCATTTTGAATGCATTCATGCAAGGCTCTAATACACAATTTCACATATTTATTCATATACTTGGGCATATTTACCATTTCAAAGAAATACTTTACAACTGAGCTGTTTTTTTACTTACTTATTAGGTAGCAAGCAACAAAAAATGCTGTCTAAATTCTAAACGATTTAGTTCTGTTTTATCCAAAGTTTTGAAACAATGATTGTGACGCATATGTTGAACATAACTGTTGCATGTTTGTGGAAACTTGTTGTTTTCTGATGTGTTTGTTTCTCTTATTTCTGTTAATCATTTCTATTAGGTAGTTTCTTTTAGTTAGTATTTACTAATAATTATAAGTGTACGATATTGTGCAATACATTTCAGTAAATTAGTTCGTTTGTTTTTTGTTTTATTATTTGTTTTTAGTTTACTGGTAACTAACATTAATTTGTGGTTTAATGTATCAATTCATATTTGCTTGCTAAACGCGCTCAACATATTTTTTGTTTTGTATTTTTGCCAGCTAACTTTGTTGGTATTTTTTTGTTATTTGTTTGGTATTACTGTAGTATTATAAATTTATTTATGCTACATTAAATGCATATACAATTTGTAGTATGTAAGTTTATATATATATATATACTCTATACTTGTTAGTTTGCCAATCATTTTACTTTCTTTAACTATATAGTTGCTGCTCTGCCGCGATTAATTAATTTAATTATACTTCTATATGTAAATACTTTTTGTTTTAACAATTTGCATTTAGTTTTGTTTTACTTTACTGCTCCTAGTTGTTGTTGTTGTATAAATGTACGATATGACACAGTGATATATTTGCATAATATATTTTTAGACAAGACATCAAGCAAAGCCCAGAGTATCCAAGCAGTTCAAGCAGCACAAAATATACCAAAATCAAAACATACAAAAAATACCGCACACGCAACAATCTAAAGCCACCGAGGCAACAAGACAACCGCCGCTGAAGCACCAGCACCCATTTCCAGAACCTCGGCTCCACAAACCCACACTAACTAAGCCCTAGGGTTACTTAGGGCTAAACTATTGCTAAAAACCACAACAAAATGCGCCTGTTGCTGCTAGTGCTGGATTAATTAGTACTTATTTTTTTCTTAGAATTTTAGGTGATTTTTTGTTGGTATTTTTTTTGTTTTTTTTTTTTGGTTTTTTTGTTTTTTGTTTCATATTTTTTGTGGTATTGAATATGTATGGAATTTGTAACCTTCGAGTCGTTCAACGATTAAAGCTTTGAGTGAACAAATTGAAACAGTTTCGTTTTTTAGTTTACACATTAAAAATGCTACGGGTTAACCTAGAACAGAAGCTGTAAAATAAGCTATAAGCTTTGTTTTTTGTTTTAAATAAGAAGGCGACAGCTATAGTAACAATGACGTTTCTTTGGTATGCTCTTTAAAACACTAACTAAAATAGTTGGTAAATTCCAAAAGAAAATACTCAAATAAACTAAACTTCAATTTGTGTTTAGCTTATATGTTGCTTTAAAAACTCTACACACTATATTAATATAACAATTCTCACTATGTATATAAAACTCAATTTGCCTCAACTATGTTTTTGTTGTTGTTTTAAACTCTTTGGTTTCAGACATTCACATTAACACTTAAAATGCTTGATTTTAGTTTAATTATGGTATAAAATAAACGTGACAACAATTAACTTAATAATTTGCTATTTAAAATCTTAATCATCATCTTGTAACTCACTAAGTACAATATGCTATAACTGGTTTAAAATCATATAATGCACTGACTTGGCCATAAATGTCTTTATATATATATATATGTATATGTATTTATATATGTATATGCTTTTTTGGTAAGTGGTAGTTGTTGCTAAGAAATTTGAATCTGTATCTTGAACTGTATAACTGTTAAGCTAGTATAGACTATCTTGTAGATATTAATTTGTTTGTTTTGCTATAGGAAGTTGTACTTTGTATGAAGACGAATGATTATGCTGATGTTTAAATATATATAGGTATCTAATATGCGTTTATATACGTTTTTTTTTTGACTATTTCATAGTTTTTTTGTTTTTGGTATTTTTAGTATTTATGTTTTGTAGGTTCAGCTAAATGCTTAAATTGCTGTCTGGCCGCCTAATTAAATTTATGCTATAAGTTCTAATCTTTAAAAGCCAACTAAACGTAGGTCGCTGTGCTATAAACTAATATTAAGTTTAACTAGCAAATATTGACTGACTGAGTGACTAGCTGACTGACACACTAGCTAAAGCACAAAGTTTAAAATACATTATGGGTATTTACAGTTTTTATGGTATCTTTTTTGGTATTTTTTATAGTTAGCTCGATTAATATTTTGCATATTATATGTGTGTTATACTCAATTATGGTTATGAATGTTTTATATATATATATATATATATATATATATATATATGATTAGTGTTTGCTTGTCTTTATACGTAAGTATTAAGCACTGTCGGCCATTTTATAAAAAGCTTTAGCTTAAGTTGTGAAACAAAATGGCTGTAAAAATTTGTAGCACTTTGTCTAAGTAACAAAGCGTTGCTTACACTTCATTCACTTCACTTTACTTTCCATTACTTTATATATTTTTATTTTTTTATATATTCTTGTATATTTATGTTTAAATGTTTATAAATATTATATGGTATTTTGTATATTAGTGTGTATATCAGACTTTGTTTCATACAAAAACTAAGCACATCGATTCATCAATAAATTCATGTATTGTATGTGTGAGTGTGAGTTCGTGAGTGTCTGTGTGTGAGCTGTTTAGCTGTATGTATGCACATGTGTGTGTGTGGATTCAATTTTAAATTTGTAGAGCATACTTTTTAGCAGCTTTGATACATTTTATATATTTATATATAAATATATGGCATGTTTATATAAGAGGCTTAGCGAAACATTATAGGCAAATATATTGCTCGAAAATTTCATTCAATTTTTGTGTTTTTTTCTTTTAATATATCAAAGAGTTGGTCACATTGAAATACACATATACATACAATATTATTTTGAGTGGCAATTACGAAAAGTAGAAGAGACAAAAAAAAACGTTGATTGATTTGAGTTTGATGCTGGGAACGCTCCAACGACTTATGCAAAAATATGTATTCAGCAGTAGTACTTGTATGAGTGTATAATTTATTTTTAGTGTTTTATGTATATTTATTTTTTAATTTTTTTTTTTTTATAAATTAAATGCCGCTGTCAATCTTTTGTTTAGCTTTAAATGTTAATTTGTTTTAATATATATATACTTTTGTATATTAATTTTTTTGGTATGTTTAAATTTATTTCGAAAATACTGTTCGTAAGTGTTATAATTACTAGTTTATGGCAACAAAATGTTTATCCACTGTTAACTTTAACATTAAGCTGCAGGCTGTTAACAGTCATGTTCAAGTTAGCATGTTTATAATATGTTAAAGCTTTCGAAGCTTAAGCGCGAAAGCTTTCAACTCGCAGCTGTGTTGAGTTACCATCAACTGCACAGTGGGCCGCAGTGTTTGCCACAGTGAATTAACATTAAGTTGTTTTACGTTTATAGTTTGCTTTTTTTTTTAAGAAAAAATTCTTTGAAAAATTCGTTAATTATTTTTGTTGTTGTTGTTGTTGTTGTTCAAATGTTCGCAGTCATTTAAGCTATTTGTTTCACTGCTTTTTTGTGTTAGTTATTTAAGTTCAGTATTTTCTACCGATTTAGTATATTCGTATCTTGCATATTTTTGTAAATTTGTAAACTGTAAATACTCAAAAAGCATACATTCAGCATTTTACTTATATAACTGTTTAAGCTTTGTTGTGACTGAACTTGTAACTCAAACAATTCATGTTGAAATAAAGACTATTAGAAAACAATTTTCGATTTCATCCCACCGCTTTTAACAAAAAAAAAAATAAATGTACCAAATCTCCCTGCACTCATTCACCCTAAGCCCAGCGTGCTGCACGAGCTAAAACTCACTTGAGATCATCGTACTCATCACTGCCGTTTTTCGAATCTCCCGACTGAAAAGCGGCCATGACACTTGTACGCTGATGACTCTTACTATCCATATGATTCTTATTATCCTCACCAAAGAGCTGGCTGCCAAGGCCACTGCCATTGTTACTACAAGCTGTGGCGCCACCATTACTACTTGGCTTCTCATCGAAGGCATCAAGAAAAGGATTGGTGGCCGCATACTGTGCACGATAGGTGCCCAGCGTGTGGTAGTTATTACCACCATTGGCAAAGGGACGAGTGCTATGGCTGTGACTGCCGCTGCCGCCCGTATAGAAATCATAGCTATTGGTGGAACCAGTCATCGAGCTGACTCCGCTGCTGCTAGCAGTGGCGCCGCCCGAAGAACTACTTGTCGCATAATAGGAGGAGCTAGCGCTGGTGCTGGCACCAAATAGCGCAGCACCAGCGCTACTACCCGCTGCTGCGGAACCATTCTTGGGCAGCGTACCATACAAGTGCATGGCATTATGTGTGCCATTGCCATTGGTGCTGGCGAAGGGACTGTTGCTTGAGTGGCTGCCATTGCCTGCGCCACTGCTGCCAAAGAGTGTGCTGCCAAAGCTTCGATGCTCTGTGCTTGACTGTGACTTATTGCTACTGTTTGCTGCATTTCTCGAGTCATTTGTGTAGGTTGTGGTGTTGCTGCTGGCTGCGCTGCCAGCTGTTGTGCAGCCTATATAGGTCTTGGTCTCGGTTTCCGATGATGAGGAGGAGGCCAGGCTGTCAAACAAACGGCGTCCTGTTGATACAAGGGATGAGCTGGCGCTGCTGACAACAGCACCTGGCTTGCTCTCCTTGGCCAGGCTGCTGCTGCTATTTGCTTGTCTGGCTGGTGAGCTCAGCTTATGACTGTTCGTTAGACTTGTGTTAGGCTCCGTGGAGCTGGCTGACGACGTTGTACCATATTTGCTAATAGCTCCAGTGGTTGCACCCGGCTTGCCAGTACTAGATTTTACAATTTGATAGGTGCCCTTGGGCAGACCATCGCTACCGCCGGGCGGTGAAGGCGATTCCGGTGATTTGATGGGCGTAAACTGTACGCGCGGTTCACGTTTCAAGTATTTGGACATTAGCTGACTGGTGGTCATGGCTTGTGATTGCGCCAGCAATGCATTGGTGGAGGCTGATGATTTGTAAGACAACAAATCATCGGAATCGTCTGAAGAGGTGGTTGGTGCCGAGGTGGCCGTAGAACCTGCGCTCAGCACTGTGGCCTGCGATGAGCTGGAGGATGAGGTGGCGCTCGATTTGTTGCGCATGGCCTTGTATTCGTCGGTGGTGCTGAGTCCCGTTTTGCTGGTGGTATAGCTGCTACTAAAGCTGCTTTTCTTTGCGTCCAGGCTGGAGTACTTAGAGCTGTACAAATCGTCGCTGGCCAAGCTCTTTGACGGAGCTTTGTGCGGTTCATAGAAATCAACGCCTTTGCGCGTCAAGCTGCTGCTGCATGTATTCATGGTATTATTATCCGATGCAGTGGTTGGTGTAGTTTCATCTATGGGTGCATCCTTTTGCAGTGGTGGCTTCTTCTGTACAATCGAGTAAGGGCTGGCTGTGTCCACAATTTTGACTTGCTTAACGGAAGCGGGCGAGGCACCACGCTTGATGGTATCAGTGCCTGGAGGAAAGACGTTACAGTATTAGTTTTAAGGATGAGCGTGCTCTACTGCAATAGCTATCACCATTAAAACTTCGCAAAAATACAATTTATACAAATTTAAGCCAAATTACTGTACTTCATTAGATTTCGCTTCAATCGTAAAATAGATCATAATGTTCAGAACTGTTTGGGCCATTTGGCTTTTGCTTTAATTTGCTTGGCTTAGCAATGCCAATGCTCTTCTTAGTTTCATCTCAGTCAAAATCTAAAGTAAAAATGTTTGGCAATTGAACGAATTAAACACCAAATGTCTACGTCCTTAATTCTTATTAGAATTGGAGTATATTCTGGTGAAATTTAACACTTGCTTTTGGCCAAATGCGATAAGCATTGAATTAGATTGTTCAAAAAAAGACAGAAAAATAACAGAATCTTAAACGAAAAACTGACTATATCTGCACAATTTTTAATTTTTGGCTGTATTACCAATGGCACACCAGCCGTAAATTTGGAGCTGCAGCTTCTCTCGCTGTCATTTTTTCCAAAATCGTCAATACTTTTAGGGCAAAAGCTATTCCAAGAGCAAATCACGTGTACAAGTCAAAATACTTACTTTTACCCGAGCCCGAACCCGAGCCGGAGCCCGTCGATGCTGAACTACTGCCTGGGGAGGGTGTGCCTGGAAGTGGCAGTGGCGATTGGTCGGGAATTGCTGAGACCGCTGAGCCCGCCAATTGATAAGGCTGCAATAGATTGAAAGACAAGAACAAACACGCAAAAGGTTGCGTTCGTACAGATTAAATCCTCCAAGGCTGTTCTTAATATGGGGGCGCATTACGTGCAGTGGTTGGTTAGTGGCTGTGGTGGTGGTTAGTATCGGTGGTGCATGTTTTTCTTTTCTTTTTTGTTAATTTTGACTCATGTTATGTGTTGGCTGTGGTGCTTGTGTAGTTGTTAGATGTTAATAACCAATTGACTTGCAAACACATTACAGACAATTTACAAAGGCAAACAAATTTAGTGCAGATTTTTGATTACTTTTTACTATGGTTTGGTGCAAATCTTTTACGGGATGCGGCCAATTCGAAAACCAATTTGTTGTGTTTTATGTTTGATGGATTTATGGATTTATGGGAAGTGGCTAGTGGTTTTAGAGGTAGTGCTATGGGTTTATGCAAAAGCGTTGAGTGTTACATGCAGACGGTGGTGCTTGGAAACTATGTGCATTTAACAGAGCGTGGGGCTTATAAGGTTTTACTACGAATATATGCGCGTAAAGATGGGCAGGTCAGCCAGGTGTCCCGACATCCGTAAAATAACGGTACAGTTAAATATCACATAATCAAAGCTAAATGAACGCATATCAAGTTGAAAGGTGACATCTAAGTTTAAGTGTATTCACTTCTTTAGATTGACTCAACTGTGTTATCGCATGGCTCAATTTTCATAAACCTAATGCAAAGATAGCCCAAATATACCATTTCAATTCAAGGGCTAAAGTAGGTAATACTCATTCAACTCTTCTACAATATGGCTTCTAACGTTTTTGATATTTATTTAAGTATACAAAATTTAAAATACTTCAAGCGACCAATAAGTAATATGATCTGTTTTTAAACACTTCTGGGGTTCTTATTCAAAAGGCTTATTATTTTAGTACGATTGGGATTAATTTAACATGAAAGCAAACCTTGAACACGGGCCTTCAGATAATTGCAGAAAATAAATTATGGCCATATAGCAACTTTCTATTAAGCTTATTAGATGATCCAAAGATCGGATGGGATAACCCATTTTCTTCGTCTTTATTCATCGAAATTCGACGACTTAAAGAAAGAGAACTTAAAGACGAAAGAACAACTTTTGTGTGCACTGTATATTTTGTTGTTGCTTTTATTTCTTCTAACGTATACAGTGCAAAACCGTAAAATTATTTATAAAATCTTAGTTTTCTTGCAAATCAGAATCAACGTTAGCAGAAAAATGTTCGTAGAATAACAAAATTACTGATTATGCAGTGTCTTTTACTCTTGCTCGTCTTAATTCCAGCCTTTTTGATCCCCGTGCTACATTATTAACTATGTAAAAAATTGTACTACTCAGAGACAGAGAGAGAGAGAGTTTAATTTGTGCGTGCTTAAGCTGAAATTTATGTTATGCATTCTAGTTCCCTTTAGCTTTCTTCAAATTTGACATACTTCTAGAATTTTCCTCATGTTTATAGTGACAAATATAATCGTAACACAAAAATTTCGAAGATCTCACGGAGCTTAACGAATACACATATATGGACACCTGGCATACCCTTATACGATATAGTATTACATTTAAGAGTGCTTTGCACACTTTAAACAAACTGTAACATTTCTAGACCGGTTCTTTCTTTGAACAGTACATTTCCGTAAAGTCTATGGCACCGTGTTTTGTGTAGCATCATCTAAGTAATGTAACGTTTATGCTTTGAACAAGGCTACAAACTGTACTAGCTATGACGCTCATTAGGGCAAAAGCAATGTACTGGGTTCTGCAGGCGATGATTGATGAAGTTTTGTACAATGAGAAGATACTTATGTATGACGCTTTTACATGGTTTTAGGCATGGAATGTGTATGTACATACAAAAATATTGTATGGATGTATGGGAATTGGCATATATATATATATATAGAGTTAGTATATATAGAGAAAGAGAGTTGTTATGTTTCATTTTTACCAGTAGTGGGCCAATCATGCTTTACACGCTGTTAACATTTATCACATCGCTTAAATCAATATCATCGTCAACATCATCATCAATTTTTAATTCTAGTACATATAATCATTAATATTACGAGTTAGAGTCACAAATACAACGTGGATCAATATTCACGGCAAATTAGTAGTTATGCTTTTGTTTTTAGGAAGCGCAAATCAAATTAACAACACAGAATGCTTCAATTATAGTAATCGATTGTAAGCTCGATAAGTAAATAGTAGTACATATATGATATTATAGTAAATCTTTCAAATAATATACGCTTTTACAAACGGTCAACAGGAAAAGTTAGAATATCAAGAAAGAGTTGTTGTTTGTAGACATGTTGCGTTTTGGTTGTTTTTGTTGTGTTTTGGTTTGTTTAGTTTTAAGTGTTGTGCTTGAAATCTTCTATACGTTTTTAGAGTATTTAAATACTAAAAGTGTGTGTGTGTGTGTGTATATATGTACTAGACAATCATTCCGAATTTCAAATCAGTAACTGGTAACTTGAAGGCTAAAGTGATTGCTTAAATGCTTAATTATGTACGCATATCAATATACAATCAATATTGAATAATTTTTCAAAATCTACTCTTGTTACTTTCCAAATTAGTAATGTCAACATTGCAGTCGGTCAAATGCGTAGGGAAAGTATCGCAAAAATGTTGTGGTAAGCTTTTCTCAACATTTCTTGGGTGATGAAGAAAACCTAGAAGTTGAGTGTGCACTTCTTAGACAACAGTATTGTACTTCCAAAGTAATACAGGAAGTTCTCTGCACTGGCAACTTCTGCGAAACAGTCTAGAAGACTGGATCTTAGAAGCTTATCCATACAAACTGTCTATCTACTTAAAACATATTTACACTCATCGCTGTGCTATTCTATACAACATAGGCTATATTTTAGCGCAGCGCTCTGAAAGATTTTAATATCTTTTGAAAATCTTAATATAATGGAACTCTCTAACTGCCTAATTCTCTAACAATACTACTGTAAGTAACTGATAATGTAACCCTAAAAGTAGGTTTTAAAGTTTTGTGCGTGTGAGACTTTTTGTGTATTTTATAGCTGTTTCTGTTAGTGTACTTCGTGTTGTTCTCTTTGTTTCTTGTTGCATTTGTTGATTGTTTGTTTGTTTTTGTTGTTTGTTGTAGTTGTTGTGGTTGTTGTTTACCTGTTGCACCGCTTGTTGCAAGGCTCGATGCGATTGAGCTAACTGACCCACTACTGATTGATACAGATGACTGTTGGCTGTGGCTGAGAGCGGATGATGGCCTTGGGAGAGTATGTTGGTTACCGAAGTGGACGAGCGTAGAAGATTGCCCGCTGCCATGAGCTGCTGCTGCTGCTGCAGTAGAAGTTGTTGTCTGTCCGCTTGCAACACATTGACTTTGCTTCCACGCTGCCCTGTTGACTCGCCGCGCCGACCTGTCTACATAGGACTCTGTATTAATCAATATTAATGTGAACGTATTTTGAAGGTTTGGGGATTTCAGTTTTTTCGGGAATGGATGGGGTCAGGGCAGCTCTTCTTATAACGTATGTGTGTATGTCTTTGTGTGTGTATGCATGTATGTAGTGTATGTGTGTGTGTGTGTGTGTATGTGTGTGTGTGTGTGTGTGTGTGTGTGTGCAACGATAGAAATTGGTGTAAAAAAAACGGTTTCTGTGCCGCATTTAACAAAAGTGCTGGAGGCGGGGCTGCGCGTCTCTGCGGGGCTGCTGCTGCACTTCATTCAAAGCAGAAAAAAACTGTGTGTTTGTGTTGGTGTATTGTGTGTGTGTGTCTGGGTCTGCGTATATGTGTTGGTGGCGTCACTAGCTAACTTGCACAACAGATTTCACGTTTGTTCCATGTGCCTTGTGTGTGTTTGTCCGTGTATCTAATTAAGTGTGTCTGTTTTTTGTCAGTGTATTGAGTGCATTACATCACACAGTGATTACGTTACCTGAAGCAACGCCCGCCATATTACTCATGCTGCCGCCCGTTGCCATGCCACTCATTAAGGCGCCCGCTGTGCCGCCAATATGTTGAGCCAGCTGCTGCACTGTGGGCACATGATGTTGTGCCTGTGGTTGTGGCCAGATTTGCAGCAGATACTTAAGCACCGCAATGGGCTGCGCATGATCTATGTCGGCGCCAGGCTGTGCGCTGGCCGAGTGAAGCATTAGTGGTGGGCCCATGACGGTGGCCAATGCCTGTGCGGACATCTTGTTGCGCTCCGAGTTGGACACAACCAGCGATAAATGGTCGAGCAGGAAAACTAAGGTGGCCTGAATAAAGAAACATAGCAATAGGTGGGTCTTCTTGCTGGGTAGGCGGTTAGTAAGACTCACCCTATTGGCCCTAGGCAGGCAATCGAGTATGCTAAGCATAAGTTTTGCATTGCCCTCGGGATCATCTGGCAGGCAGACAGCTGTTGATACATAAAAACAAATTTGTAACAAAGATTCTCTATTTCACTATTTTATAGGTCTATCCACCTAATGCATCGACCGTCATCTGGAAGAGACAACGCGTAAACAGCGGCTCCGGCAGCTCCCTGAGGTAGTCCTTCAGAACGCCGGTAATAACATTAATATCAGGAACATGTTCCGGGCTCAATTCCACAGCGCGGCTATTACGCTCAAAGGCCTCGCGCAGCAGACGCTTCTTAGTTGCAGAGCCACACAGGCGATACAGCCCGATTATATCGAGGCCGCGTCGCTCCACCTCCTCAACGCAACGGCGCAGCACAATTGGCACTGGAGCGCTGCCAGGCGCACCCTTTGACTCACGATTCACAACCGTCTCAAGATCGGCACCAAACAGCGTCGGATAGCCGGCACGCAGGCTAGGCAAGCCGCGTCTCTTGTACAGCGTTATGGGATCGGTGTGTCGCATGCGTATATAGATGGTGCCGCGTGGCTCTACCTTAAGCGCCAGCTGATGCAGTGGCGATTGACGTAGTATGGCCGATAACGAGATGGCGCCGCGATAGCAAAGCTTATGTCTATGTTGTGGGTCCCAGGAATAGACCAGCACATCTAGCTGCTTGTTGCCCACCAAATCCAGTTCAAAGGATTCATCCCAGTCGAACTGCAAGTCACCGGAGCGCACCACAGTGCGCGCCTTGTGCACACGATCGCACTCGATCACGCAGTAGAGGTCGCGTGTTGCAGCTTGAGCCGCACTACCTGCATGCTGTGCAGCCAACTCCGGCGACGTACGTAAGCCACGTCCAGCTAAGAGATGTATCCAAAGCATGCCTGATACGCCGCCAATGTCAACAATAGGTTTGTCCAGTTTGTATTTGGCAAACTCGGCCGGATTGATGTCAATCTGTCGATGTGCACGCGGCAAAGTGGCACTAGGCGTAGGCGCAGGACTCTGATGACCGGCAGTGCTCATGATGCTGCCACTGGGACTAGCTGGACCAGCGGACAGCTCCAAAAGCTGACGCATGCGCCGTATGCTGGGTGAGCGTATGGAAGAGGCGCCTCCAATGTGCTGCGATGACATAGAACGCACTGGCAATGCAGAAATGGGACGCGTCAGACCAAGATTGCGATCTAACGTACCAGCACCTAGTATGCCCGTGCGGCTAGAGTAAATGCTCTCAGTCTGTAAGGATTTGGGGTTAGAAATACATGAATTTTAAGTGCTACCTGCTACTCACATTCTTCAATGCATCGTGTATGTTCTCGGCGCTGCAAGAGAAGCGGTGAGGGCGCTGCTGTGCAAACATATCCCTGGTCATGCGCATTTGCTCGGCTATGGCCGAACTGCTAGGCGCGCGTCGCAGCCAAGCACGATACTCGTCCGCCGTAAAGATTGAGGGACTGGCGGTAATGCGCTGCCTTAGATCGCGACTGCGTCGCGCATCATACTCCGGCGCTGAGATATTGCCATCTTGCTCATCTAATATACGATCGCCAATGCGTGCGCGTATGCCTTGGAGCCGCACACCTGGCCGTTCTCTGGGCAGCGAATTGAACTTATTGAGATCTGCTGCACCGGCCAACATGGCAGCAGCTGCGCTGCTAACACCGCCAGCACCACGTGGCATGCTGCCAATGGCGGGTCTATTGTAGTAGTAGTAGCTGGGTCTCGGCCCAATTGTAGCCTCCGTGTCGCTGGAATAGTCGAGATTGGGCCTTGAGCGTCGTGTGAGCGATTGTGCGCCAGGATTGGGTGGTCCATACTTGGATACACCTGCGCGTTGTTGTTCGTAACGACCATAGCGACCCAGAGTGCCACCCACGCCTATAGGCGCGCCACCTGGCGCTGAACCAGGTTTTAAACTGGAACGCAATAACGAATGGCGACCCAGTGAGTTCGAGTAATCAGCATATTCCACGCGCGGCAAATGCTGATCTGAGCCAGAACGTGGGAAACGTGCATGTTGTTGAGCCAGGCCCACGCCCGTACCAGTCGACATGCGTCGCCCGGGTCCGCCGGGATAAAAGGCATGTACTTTTTCGGCCAGACTCTCCAGCGTGCCAGCATTTTGATAGTAAGCATGCGAGGGCGCAAAGGTATGTCCCTTAGGCTGTTCCGTAATAACCGAGGGTGGCGGTGGCGGCTTATATCCCCAGCTGGGTGGCTCTCCCATTGCATTGACGCCAGCACGCGTATTATAGTACATGTCCAGCTGCTCCGACTGCGGACTATAGTTGTTGAGACCCAAGCCCAGCCTGGAGCGCGATTCAGTCATTTCACGACCATCGCCTGTAAAAAAAAAACAAAAAAAGATAAGTATTTCAAAACTGGCACTCATATCAAACTACCTGTACGTCTTTCACGTGATGATCGCGAGCGCGGCATACGATCCGTTTCATCCAAGTCTTCGTCTCTGAGATCGCGTTTGATGACCACAACTGGCGGTGGCTTCTGCTCCGGTCGGGATAACGTAGGTGGGCCTGGTGAGCCGGTGCCGCGATTGCCGCGTCGCTGGCGTATGGCCAGCACCAGACGCCTGGGAATTGACATGATTATTACCACATCGTCGAGCGACATGTGTGTGACGTCCACCAAATTGACGGCCAAGATTTCATCGCCCACCTTTGTCAAATCAAATGTAATTTGTAATTATCAGCTAAGTTCGTGGTCCAAGTATTTCACTTACCCTCAAACATCCACTGTTGTACACCGCCGACTCCAGCGCAATACGCGATATGAACACACCATCGGTGCGGTCGGCACCATTTCCTTCGCGTATATACAGACCCAGTGTCTGCCCCGGTCGTTTTACAATCTCCACGAGTTGCACTGTATGCCGTCCATCACCCTTGTTCATCAGCTTATGCGCTGCGTCGACGGCCTGCTTGCTGCCCATAGAACGTGGCTCAAGAATGCGCACTATCATTTCACCACGGCGTTCCACCGCCTCCAAGGCTGCAGCAGTATTGGGATCATGATCGTTCTCTACGGCCTCTATCTGCCGAAAGATTTCCGAGCTAATGCCGCTGACCTTGCGAAAGTCACCTTGCAGCAGCACCGGCTCTTTGGCGCCAGCATTTTGACCACGTTGCTGCTGGTTGCCATGATGTTGCTGCTGCTGTTGATGATGTGACTGTTGTTGTTGCTGCTGGTGATGCCCTTGTTGTTGATTACCCATGCCGGATAGCTGATTGGCGGGCAAAGGGCCCGGCGGCGCACGCCCCGGGCTGGCGGTAACATCAGGAACTGATCTTCCATTTTCCTGCAAGCAAGAAAGGGTGAAAATGAAATTACGGTATTTGAATGGTGAAACGCCTTTGACCATCAATGATGAAAATGATCTTATGATTGAAAGATCACGTTCAACATAAACCTTTCATGTAAGCAAAATATCAAATTAAGTTCAATAGCGATCTCAGTACAGAACTTGGATCTCTGATAAAGTGATCATCGATCTGTCTAGCATAAATAAAATGATACTGTGTCAGAAAAAACTAAGCTGTGCTTGTGAAGCACAGATTAGATCAAAGTGTCAGACTGTTTTTCTAATCTATTCTAAATTTGGCGATCACTGATTTATGATGACTGGTTAAATTCGCTTTCTTTCCGATTTGCCGCGATAGCTTAAAAGTCATCATGAAATTAAATGGGTATAATAAATAAAAATCTGCTGTGCACAATTTTACACAGAAAGTGAAAAGAGTTATGATTCTACAGATTACATAATTCTATATTGCAATTGTGTAGCTTTGCCACACACACGAGCACATGGGATCATTTACAGAATTTCGACTGAAATAAGATATATCATTCTAAACAAATTGAAGATGTCAGCTGATAAAGGTGAAGAAGCTCTTTCTAGTCAAATTTTATGCTAATAGTTAAGGAGCTGTGGTTTTGGTTTCCGCTAAACAGGCGGAAAGACGTACATGAAGATAGGCTTTTGACTTTTCTACTCGACACCTTTTAGACATTACTCAAGCAAATATAAATCGATTTTTTCTTAAAAAATTTAGGGGTAGAACCAAGTTTGACCCGGAATAATGTTCGATTCATTTCGTAAACTAGAAATAGTGCGGAAATTAATTTTTAGGGAAGCAGTGCTCCAAGTTAAAAGGTATACAATCTTATAAATCTAAAAACAATTTCTGTTTAATTGAATCGTTAGAAAACAACCATGAATGCACAGTGGGGCTTCATTCCCTTGA
The DNA here is from genome assembly GCA_035041775.1 of Chymomyza caudatula. Lineage (NCBI taxonomy): Eukaryota > Metazoa > Arthropoda > Insecta > Diptera > Drosophilidae > Chymomyza > Chymomyza caudatula. Next base: position 36,263 of record JAWNKW010000032.1, on the reverse strand, counting down.
TCAAGAAAGATGCTTTGGTGTTGTGCGCGATGTTTGCAACAGCGGCTATGACGAGATAGAGAAGGAGAACCTTTTCGGCTCATTTCCTTTGCAGACGTAGGCTCAAGTATCTAGGCAGCTAGTTTCTGAATACTATCTCAGATCTGTCTGAAATTAGACCCCCTTTTTATTCTGTCTGCTTAGGAACAGGGAAGGAGTGCGGTATCAGGCCTAGAGCCAGGCAGCCGTCTTAACCTAACCTAACCTTATCAAGACCAATAAATCGATCAAATTATTGTGCGTCTCATATAAAGCCGATTTCAGCAAAGAGAGCGAGTTAAAAGCATTTTGCTCATACAAAGACCTAGTTGCTCGTAAGTAAGCTTTACCTATCACACCGTGCGAGTGTCTCTAAGTGCCAGATAGTCCATATTTATAGCACATTTAGTAAAACTGCAAGCCAGCTCCAGCTTCAGGAAAAATTTAATTTATGCACGGACTTAATGCAAATCGCGACGCTGCATAAATTAAAGTAAATGTTGCCGTGGCACAACCAACAGCTGTAGCAGAAACTAGCGCAGCAACTATAACTAGCATACTATAAGGCTAAATTGCCACTCCCCCAAAAACACTGGCCACCTTAAGCGTTGCTAAAAGACTTAGCTTTGCATTAATTAAGCTAATTCGCAACTTTGTTTTACTGCAACGTCGTCGTAACAGCTGCAACTGGCGTGCAACCCCCGCAGACCGTGAATCTCAGTCTCAGTTTTAGAGTCGAGTCTTGGCAATCAAATGACTGTTATCGGTAAATGTCACAGCAGCTGGCAGCTGTTTGGCCAAATGAGAATGACTAAATTTTGGCCCAAATTGTGCATGGCATACGACAAACTGTGGGCCCTTAAAAAAAGTATGCAATAATTATTACGTTAGACCTCCAGGAGCACACTTTACGCCAACTGCAATTTCTGTCAATTGTGCAAGGGATTGGGATACCGTGTGCGCCGCCATGTCATGCACAAGGCGTTGAAAAAGTTTTAGCAGAGACTGTACGCCCGCACGTGATGTTGCTTGATGATGTCACACTACGGCTACAACAGCAATGGCGGCAACAACAATGTGCAAGTTTTGGTTGTTTGATTTTCATGGCTTCGCACGAAATTCGTTTTAAATGAACTTGCCTCCTTCTATTTCGCTACGACGACACAACTTACCAAACGAAGTTTTTAATGGATTAATGCTGGACATCTAAGTACGTGGCTCTGTAGTTGTTGACTATGTCGCATCCTTGGTGCTTGCCACCAGGCCTGCAGGCAAATTGTGGTCAACAAGAGCAACGTGTTGTCGCTCTCTCGCCCTGTCTCTCGCTGACTATAGTCCGCAAGTTGAACGCCAGAGGGCGCCTAGCTTCCGTTTAGTTTTCCCCAACCGCTACGTAACTCCCCTGTAACTGTCAATCTTTGTATGCTATGTTGTGGTTTTTGGTTCTCGATATTTTGTAGCTCGAAAAAAAATCTTTGAAATTGCCAAACTTTGACATATGTTGCAAGTAACCAACCGACTGCTGATGCTCCTCCCTTGAGCACTCAACACTGCCTGCTTGTCATATTTTGTTATTGTTGTTGTGCTGCGCTTCAATTTCTTTGTGAAATTTGTTAAACTTTATGCTGCTACTTTTAGAGGCGTAGCCCCTCCCACCTCTTCACACACTCCTCAAATAGGCATTATTATGCTCTGTTTGCTCGCCCTGCAGCTACTTTGTGTATCTTCCTGGCTCTTGTGCGCATCCTTTGAGCGAAATAGTCCCTGGCATTAAACTATTAAAGTGTGTTTACTGTAATGGCATTTTGGTGTTCGTGTTGCTTGCCGTTGTTATTGCTTCCTTTTGTAGCGCCAACACAAATTATGTCATAAGTTTTTCACTTCAAAATTTTCTTACGAAAATGAAATGCCTAAATAAATAATGCAACAAACAAAACAAAAACGCAACACTCAAAAGGCATCATCACTCAAACTAAGAACATTTGTTGTTGCACTCTGCATGTGCCTAACGTGTTGTTTTTGTTGTTTCGACACGCCCATTCGCGTGTGTCCATTGTAAGAAGTAAGAACTGGGCGTATTGCGCTGAATTGAACAACTATATTCAATATATTTCAGCCCACTGTGCAGTAGCCTGCACAGGACTAAACAATCTAACATCTATGGTGTCCCTAATCTAAAACGCTCCACTAAAGTTACCCAAAAAATAAAAAAAAAACATAAAAAATTGTTGCCGCTTAGTGAAAAATGTTTCCAACTTTTGTTGTTGTTGGTCACTAACGAGTGTGGCCCAAAAAAGCAAAATAAATACTTGGGAGATACGCTTTACACATACATAGTTTTACACACTTTATTGCACAGTGTGACCTCGATTAAGGCGAAAGTGACTGTAAATTGAAAACATCCTTAACGCAGTTTCATTGAGCCTTGAGTCTTATAGTTCTTACTTAAGTATAATGAAATCTCTAGCAATTGAGTTTTTTGAATACGATTTATAACGAGAAAAAGTGACCACAACTGAATTTTACATTAAAATAAAATGTAATGTTTGTCTTCAATTTGGAATGTTGTGACATTCACTAATTTTAATAATTTATGTCAAAGGTGAGAAATTTCTGCTCAAGGGTTTTTAAATCCAATATAAAAAATATAGTTTTAATTTCCACGTTATAAATTTTAAGGTTTATTTGTGTATATTTTAATAAGTTAATATATTAATTTGTACAAGTTTAAAATAAGATGAAATGTGTGATAGGAAAAAATGATGTTAACACGAAGACTACTAAAAACCGAAGACCTGTCGTGTCGGAATTGACAGACCCAATTTGACAGCAGAGATGGGGATGTCAATCTCGTTGAACTGCTATTGCTGCCAACTGCAGACCCAATTTGACAGCAGAGATGGGGATGTCAATCTCGTTGAACTGCTATTGCTGCCAACTGCTTTCAGTAAACGTCCGTACAGGAATTTCCACCCAAGGTGAAGCAAAAATAAACATTTTTAAGAAAATATTATTTTGAATCTGATTGCTTTACGACTTTATAAATTCAAATTGGGATAAACCTTTAGAAATCAAGGTTCTTAGTAAAACAAACAAAGTAAAACTTGTATGTGGTCCGCTTTAATTATGGTAATATTCCCAAAACACGGGAAGAATTAATTTATATAATGAATTTACTGACGACTTTATCAATGCGCAGCAGAGCGCGCGGGTTGAGCTAGTTATCTCATAAAACTGTAACTTATTTACCTATTAATCGATTAAGCACCTAAGATGCACTTTCTCGGTAGTTCAAAAAAGCTTGACGATGTTCCAATAAATGTGATTTGAATCGTAGCTTGGGTCCTTAACGGTTTCAATGTACGCTTGATGAAAAAAAAAAGATTTTCGACAGACATTTGAAGAATTTAAAAAGTTCAGTTAAGTTAATTTCTTGTCGGGCAATCGGTATTGGATCTAAAACAACGTTTACAATTCATCACTTAACTTTCAGAAGTTAGGGCTATGGTGCGATTTCAGGATTGTAAATCTGAACTCCATTTAGTTTCAACAGCGCCATCTGGTGCCAGTTTTTTTTCTTTTTTCATTTTACCCAAACAAAATACCAACCTATGTGTTTCTAGTTACCAAAATTCCCATTTTTGATATCATATCATAACAAGGAGCCCAGTATAGAAATGTTCAATCAAAAAGGTGGCGAATTAAAGTTGAATTTAGAGGTATAGTTCCATGAGCTTTTTTACTTAGAATTGACAGTACTTTCACGTAAGTTAGTAGCCGAAGTCGGTTGGAAAATTACCCCACCCTGCAAGGATGAAATCTGCAATTCGCCTTATACTAGTTACGGCCAGATAATAGATGCCTTCTTCAGGAGTAACTACCAAGAGGTGTGTGCGTCTCTTCTGCTACAGGAGATGTTAAGTTGTTTCAAAAAGGCACCACCTCGAACGTTGTTTTCTAGCAAAAAGCAAAGAGAGTAGTGGGCTTTCTTCGCAACTTGGGATATCGCCTTCACCTTTATCTTCATCTATGCTATTACATCATCACTATCTTTAGCGCCACACACCTCTTAAACATATTCAACTAGGTAGCCCCTTTACCGCCTACCGGTGATGGCTACATGGACGGCCCACAGCTCGTTAGTTTGACTTATAAGAGAATATTCGATATTAATATGTTAGAATTGAATTGAAATCCTTTTTTAAAAACCCCTAAATAAACCTGGGCAAGCTGAGTTGTCGTGTACATACAGATTTGACTGTAACTTATTGTAGTTCATCGGCTGCATCGCGTGATTTCGGCGCTGCGCTTGAGCGGCGCCGGCGCTGAAGCTGGCGATGTTGGCCTAATGGACACGTAAAGTGGCAACAGGGCAACAGTCAGTCAACCACAAACGACCAACACCCAAAAGAACACAGTGTGTGTGTGTGTGTGTGTGTGTGTGTGTGTGTGTGTGTGTGTGTGTGTGTGTGTGTGTGTGTGTTGGCTGTCAGCATGAAATTTATGCACATGTGCGAACGCTTCAAACACCTCCAACCGCATGTCAAGTTCACTTTAATCATTTTTATGCTTGCCCACACACACACACACACACACACACACACACGCACACACACAGACACGCACACACACACACACACACAGACACATATATAGACAATTTAACACACCCCATCATAGCTGTAAAACTTTTTTCAATTATTCATTTTTGTTACTGTTACTTACTATATAGTAGTGTTGTGTAGTGCTTGTCAGTTGCATAACTAATACAGGCGCATTTACTACTTGTAAATGCATAAATTATTTACACTGCGCGCGCTTAATTAAAAACTAAATAGTTTATTAACCACACAAATCCAATAAGTTAAAGTAGCGGCAAATGGCTGAGGCAAAGTCATTGGCATTGCGTAAGTGGAACGATGACATGCCACGCCTCTTGCACAACGTCTCTTGTAACGCCTACACCTACCGAGACTAGACCCTGACTGTAAGAAATGCAAATTGCTGACAAGTCAACGCCGTGTACTCGAGGATGGGCATTGGAGCATATAGAGAGCTTGGCGAATGTCTTGTGGATAGTGACACACACACAAACACACACTCGCAACACATGAGTCACATATTTGTAGCACTTGATAGGGTTGTCGCCCGCATGCTTGAGTGATTTAACTTTTTAAACTCACTTAAACTTCATTACGAGGCCTTTGCTGCTGACTAAGCAAGTACAGCTACTTGTGTTTCCCTCTTTGTCACACACACACATGCACAGCAGCGACTAATTGAAAATATAAGTAGTGTAGTCAACACTTTCACACTAAGATTAACAAGCCAGTGTAGTCTACTGCTACGTGCAATGGCTCTTAATTATTGATGATTTCTAGTAATTAGTTTCTGATTTTAGATAGCGAAGACGTGTATGTACATACATACATACATACATATATACATATGTATATATATATAAAACGAGTATGCCTTGAATTTTAAGCTCGTTTTAAATGCGTCGTTAGAGTCGCTCTTTAGACAGACTTTCAACGTCTTAATCATTATGTGCCTTTTACAGCCCAGAACTAATAACCATAAACATGCAGCGCCCTTAAGTATGCAACACAATGTAAATTGGGCGTACAAATGAGCTACCAGAGCACTTTTTTTACTTTTATGAGCACAAATTGCGTGACTACACAAATCAATAAATCATTTTTAGTGCTATATACAACGAAAACTTCAAACGGAAATTGAATGAAATTGTAATTATGACCGCTGGGTCAAGCCGAAAACTTCATGCCAAATGGCAGTGGACCGGGGCCAATGGCGCCATTAGTAGTCAGAGAATGCGTTTTGTATATTAAATTGGTCCCGATGTTTGCTTATATCAGTATAACGTCTTGAAAATGTATACATTTCGAAAATTATATGAACCATCTATTATCATACCCTTTTTCTACGAGACACTTGTGTGATATCGAGCGAGGCGATCACCTCTCCTGCAACCTCTTCAACTTTTTGATGGAGAATGTGTAGCGAAAGGCCGAAGTACATCGGAACGGAACAATAACTATAAGAGTGTCCAGTTGTTCGCAGTTACCGGAGCCTTGGCGGCTGTTGAAAGCGAATCCGCCAGGTTGGGTCTGGTTGTAAATGAGAGCAAGTCAAAGTATATGTTTTCTTCGAGTAGAGAGACACAACAGTTGGACTCTCAGATTGATAGTGAAAACGATACATTTGATGTTGACAAGGATTTCGTCTACCTTTGCCCCACTGTCACAATGAAGAACGATATCAGCATGGCGATCAAGTGGAGAGTCACTCTTGCCAATAAATGCTACTTTGGTCACAGTAGGCAAATGAGTAGTAGAGATAGAACTCGCTAAACGAATCTAACACTCTATAAGACATTCATCCTACTCTTGAAGTGTTTCCGTAAGATCTTTGATCAATGACTGCTGCATGCGATAGAACGACGAACGGTATAAGACCTACGACGACATTGACATTAACAACCAGCATGTTGCCATCGATGAAGAGGGTACTGCAACAAAGATCTTCAATTCGTCTGTTGAAAGAATGTGACGTTGGAGGCAGGGTCTCTCAGTGGTCTCATCTATTAGAGAATGCGCGCATATAGAAGTGCTCTACATCTGGCGGTAACCCGGTACCCGTTGTTATGGCCTCTTAAGAAGTAGAAGATGTTGTGTGAACTTCTTAAACACTTCATCTTGAATAATTTGACATGATACTTTTATGATCAGCGTTAAGCAAATAATGTCGGATGTTATATAAAATGGGCTTAGTAGAGTTTGGTATTTGTTTTACTTTATTTCTCATTATATAAAATATGGATTTCGACTAAAACCAAGGAATGTTTTAAACTTTTAACTGATTGTTTCCACATTTTTGCACACGTTGCAAAACTATAACTTCGAACTTGATAAAAGTTTTTGAAGGTACAATTTTAGGTTTTTTTTAAATAAACTTTCTTTAAACTAAAAAACTGTCTGATTAGAGAACGCATGATATATTGATTTTTTATATATGGTGATTATCAGAAAGCTTAAGAAAGCACTGGCTATGTCAAAACTGTGACTTTGTTCTTAGTTAATAATGGAAATATAAGGAGTGATAGATAACAGACATTCGGGATTACTGTAAAAGCAACATTTGTTTGAATTTGGTTTTCGTGCATATCAAAACCATAAGATTCATGCCGAAAAGTGCAATGCATTAAAATTATATTGTTTTCATAACACGGTAAGTTTAAATGAAAACTATTGAAAAATAACGCGTTGAAAACGATTATCTGATAAAGGAAAAGGCATGTTTATGGCCATCGCCATTTTCTAAGCACGAACATGGAATGTATAATTATCTACTTGATTGATTTCGCTTCTTTTGGGACATATCCAAATTCAGGGTTAAAACCTAAGCATTTGAAGCGACATAGACATCGAATCTTCAAAAACCCGAACATTTCAATAGAATTTTGCAGGCCACTATCTGCTCTTTTCAGTGTCGAACAATCTCTAAAGATAGTGGAGTTCACTTTAAACAGCTATCAGCACATAGTCCGAACTATATATTGAAGAAGCACTCATCTTTTCTAACGATTCACATGAGCGCTTCTTCAATTTGTCGAGAACAGTTATTGGAACTCACTGAGTCTTAAATGAACTTCATCCTGAAACCATTCCTTTAAACCCATCCCTTCATCCATAAAACATACTTTTGCGTACCATACAAAGGATCTTGCCTGATGAAATGAAGTGTTAGCTTCTAGATTCACTCGGATATTGTTAAAAGAACTTCTTCCTGAATCCATAAAACCTACTGCCATAAATTTATCTTTGCTTTCTTATTTTTTAAATTTAGTTAGAGAGTATTAAAAGAACTTAAAACAAACTTTTGAGTACTATACAGATTCACTCGGAGCGTGTTAAAAGAATTTCTTCCTAAATCCGATTTCGTTTCGTAAGAACCTAAATGAACAGTTTTGTCTATATAGTATGGGATTGTTAGAGCATTGTTTACTTAGGACAATCGAAAAAGGGCCATATTTGTATTTATGATATTGCTATAGTCTAGAAAGAGACTCTGTTGACGCTATGGAGTGCTCACACTAGTATCTAAATCCCATATACTAGATACTTAATGTAGTAACGTGTAGAGTATTACTACATCGGCTTTCTAAACCAAAAGTAAATTTTTTTTTGTGGATTTGTTGTTCTAGAATTCCTAATGGCTTAAATTAGTTTCCAATACTGAAGCCTTGGCATATCGTGCGTCCCTTTAACTTTGTTGTTATTGTTTCTACATATTTTTAAATAATTTATCAACCATAACTGTAATGACTGGTTATATTTTGACTTAACAATAGAGCTGATTATTTCGATGCCCGTACTCAGTGTCTGCCAAGGCTGGCCCAGTTCCACCCTCTCGATAATTCACCCTTAAATATGAGCAATAGCCTGATTTTGCAGTATCTATAGTTTAGTATCTGGATAGGATTTGCTTTGACTGACTTTTAGTTTTTGCGTTGTTGTTGATTTTGCCTTAGAAATAGTTTGATTGATTGATGGTCGTGTTGATTGATTGTTTAAGCGTCTGAATTATTTTGTTTTTGACCCACATCTCAGATAGCCAACTGAATTGAATAATTGCTTACGGATTTTACTAAGCGCCATTCGAGTTTATTGTATTAAGTTTGCATTAGATTGATTTCGTTTTCTTCTGTCACAGCTTCTAATTAATATATGTGTACAGAACAAATAGCTAGAGAGTAAATATATGTGAGACAGTAAATTATCAGTTGTTTGTGCTGATTTAGTGCAAATCATGTTATTTGTCTTAATGATTTGGTTTCGGAAGGAGTTGTGGCATCTGGCCGTCTTATATGGTAGCAATGGAGAAGGAACATATGTGAACTGACTGGCGCACTGTGATGTTCATGTGAAATATGCATTTATCATCTAATGGAAAAGATAAAGATTCTTCTTTATGGCGAAAAATTTATAGCTGCTTTCTAGAGAGATGATAGGCATTCTCTCTCCGACATACACTGTATAACAAGATATCAGAGCCCTTCTATGGCATTGGAAGAAACACCGTCAAGCAACTTCTGTGAGGCGAGGAGAGACTGTGACCAACCGCGAACTGGACTAACAACCTAAAAAGTTGCAAGAAACTATCGCAGTTAGGAAAGAACTCTATTAGAACTCTCAAAGGGCTTACCGGACAATGTAGGCTGAAGGTATACCTGAACAAGCTGCACATCACCAACTCCAACCAAGTCCGCCATATTATATTCCCAAAAAATTGTTTCAGTATCAGGATCAGTGACGCCGGGATACATTAGATAACAAGATTACACATTTTATTTTTTTTTATCTAGCCTGCCTTTAAGAATTTTTAGAAGCTAACTTCAGATTCGGTAGATAAAACATCAGTTACCTGACTTTGCCGAAAATTAAGCAATTCTTTTAGGATGAAACCTACCATTTTAAATTCGGCATGTTAAATTTATACTGATTGACTTTATATCTATAATCAGTAGCCTCCAAAACCTCAGAAATGACAACAGTTTTAATGTTAGTCAATAGTCATAGTAATATAGAAATAACATTCAAAATTCTTAAATTCTTCAGTTTCACCAAATAATAATATAAAAATTCATTGTTTTAGTTAAAGGAATGATTTTTCAGTAAACTACTTCAAACTATTCAAATTGACTTAAAAATATTAATATGAATTGACCTAAAAATATATATGTATATCGAAGAATCACATTAATCGATCGTAAAACTTGAATATTTAAGCTTTTACCAAGCATAAAGTATTCTCAAAAATATAACATGCACGTTTCACTTGAAGAAAAAGTTGTTTTCTATGTGATATATCTGGACTAGTTGCGAATTTAGCCCCAAAGTGACTCAACACAAAGCACAAAATCATCGAAATCAATTACCTAAATGGTTGAATAACAATCCAAGAACTTTAGAACCCTTTTTATTTAGGTCTACAATACAAATTGCTTTTCAATAAAAGATGGCCTAGTATTTTTCAATATAAATATTTCAAGCAGACTTGCCACAAAAGATGGCTGCATGTCAAACGCATAAGACATAGCCATTATTCACATGACCACTTCAAACTTCTCACTTTTATAAAAAACACACGCATACATACGTAAACTCACACACACATATGCAATTGACTCCATTGACTGATAAATTGCCAACAAACCAAAGTCAAATGCCAGCCTATCACAAGTCCAGGTCCAAAATAAGGCCCATTGGAATTTCAACAATTAAATGCAATTGCATTACACAACCGCAACATCTAACAACAACAACAACTACAATGCGACAAGCCTTTTAATAGTTGTCACTTGCAGCTGAGAATGTTTAGTAGTTGGTAAGGAGCTGTTGGTACAACTGCAACACAACTGAGGCACAACAAATTACAAACTGAACAGCAGCAGCTGCCTGTGTGACTGTACGCAAGTTTCGATAACCACAAATTAAGCAACAACAACAAACAACACAACAGCAACAAAAACAAAATAATCGTAGTGTCTTGGTTTCATCAACGTCTTCAATGTCATTGTGTGTGGTGAGTGTATCTTTGAGTGACAGACACATACATATTCCCTTGTAGCTTGTTAAGTTGTACCCGGCGTATACTTGATTTATTGATTAAATTCATAGCAAACAATAGCGGCTAACGGTTATACTCAATTTATGTGTCATATTATGCATGTAATTAAGCGTGTGCGATTGATATGCAGACTACAGCAGCCAGCAAGATAAATGTCTATTAGTCGTAGCAACCAAAATGCTCATCATGTATGCGCAACGTGACGTCAAGAGCCGCTATGCATGATAAATACTCTTTAGATAAAACAGATATGTATGTATGTATAGATGGAGATGCTCTATTCAAATTGCCAAAGAGTTCAGCAAGCAGCCAAGTAAAGATGGCGTAAAAAGGAAATAGAAAAACTAAATTTAGGAAAACAAGTATTCTACTCTTGTCGATTGTTCTACTTGTTTAGAGGTTATTTCATATAAATACAGATCTTTCATAGGTAAAAAGATCTTTCACAAGCAAACATAAAATTTGAATTTAATTCAATTTATTTCATTTTTTGAATCTCGGCTCTAGATATCTGTATAAAAGGCTATGTAGCCTAAATTAAGATGTGTAGCCCCGAATGGCTTAGAATTACGATTTGGCATCACGTATGAACATTTTCTCGGACATCTAAACTTAATTCTCTAAGTTCATCATATCTGGGCTGTTTGAAGTTTGTTTTCAACAGCTAACATACTGTTTCGTAGTTATCAGGCCACGTTGAGTGAGAAATGGCTACAGTACCAAAATAGAAAAATCTCAAAATGACTCAGAATGGATATACTCAGAAAATGGAACAAAAACTAAACAATTGCACAATTGACCTAAAGATGGGCAAGTACGTGTATAATTCGGACACTTCATGAATGAAAATTCGATATTGGTTGTTTAAAATGCATTACATCGAATCAATACTGTGGATTAAGAAAATCAATGCAGCAGATGAAAGTAGGCGACTTCTTTCGAAAAATTTGAAACGTCACGGGATGCCAGGCAGATATGTAACATTCAGTTATGGCACAATGTGGCGCCATCTAGTGTGCACTTGCTAGCGCCACTATGCTAACACAACTATGGGGCTGTTCATAAATGACGTTACCACCAAACGGGGGGGGAGGGGTTCATCAAATTGTCACTTTTTGTGACGATAGGGGAGCGGGGGTGTTTCAAAATTTTCAATATTTTGTTGACGTCATTTCTGAACAGTCCGTATCTATGTTGCATAAACGTGGTATTTACGCGTAAACTCCGAAAATAGCATAAAAAACAATTGTGCAAACTTCTCGCTCTCCGCCTGAAACACAATTCAAGCGTAACACCATCCAAGCATAGCACCACCCCAGCGTAACAGCACTCGAGCGTACTAAATGATTTAAGATTGGTCTTACGCCCAAGGCGCGCCAATAGATGTTTCATATCGAAAAAATTGGTCCCATAAAAGCTTAAAACCATCCTTTTTGGCAGATTCGGAGTCCGAAATTACTTTGTGCTAATACAATACGACAGTTTCAATATAACAGGCTTGATTTGAAAAGAAATACTTGTTTTTACGTGAAACTTGATATAGAGGGGTTTTTGGAATTGCTGCTTTCAATCGAATTTTGAAAAAGACATTTGCATTTGCGTAATAGTTAGTTAATTGTAGATTTACGTACTTTTATAAGAAGCTGTACGTTATGTTTTTTCTGAGATGTAACATACATGAGATCAAACTTTATATGCCCCTTTTGTTCACAGCATTTGCAACGTATGTTATACAAGAAAAAGGAAAAAAAATTGACAAGTACTATAAAAAGAAAAATTTGAAAAATGCGCAAGGCCTTTTCACACGTTGAGCTATGAAAAAACAACAGCAACAACAAAAGCTATATCAACAACAAAAACAACAGCGACAACAAACATTGAATGCGGCTTGATGGCGATTGATTGCCTCTTGCCTTTCAACGTGAGCATACTTTTTGGCGCTCGGCGTTGCCAAAGTGTCAAAGTATTATCAAGCAACCATTATCAACGCCTGCCAGACAGTCAACAGCATTAAGCCATCGCTCATGAGTTGCTTCATTTGCATAAGGAAACTGTTGATGGGGACTGAGGGGAGCTGAGGCCCCATGCGAAATTTAATTATGCAACCAAATTCGCGCATGTTCTCAATTGAAGTAAATGACATGGCGGACCTGGGACCCCAAACAAACAATTTTCCCTTATCATTATCTGTGCAAATATATTTACATGAAAATAGTGTGTGTGTGTGTGTGTGCGAGAGACTCTGGGGTGTGTGTATTTGTAGTGGCGAAGTAGTCCGAAAAGAGAGTGGCCAGGCGCTCAAGTTGGCAAAGCACTTAATGAAAATTTTATTTCAATATTTGAAGTGCACTCCAAATGCAGCGGAGTTTTGCGAAGAGAAGTGGAGAGCGTGAAGTAGACCTGGCAAATAATAGTCGAAGTAGTTGGGCTGAATTTTTTAAGAGCAGAAGATTTTTTTTTCACATAGTTACGAAGGCGGTTCTGTTAGTGACGTCACATGTCATCAACATCAACTGATTAACTTTTTTGTGCACAATGCAACGCGCAGTTTCTTTCTATGATTTGGGTAAAAAACTCTGTGGAATATGGAAAAATTGGAATGAAATTCGGTGTATTTAGAAAACCTATTAGCCATAACAATATTTTAAAGAAAAAAAGGTTTTAATTTACAACAAAATAAAATGATATTGTAACTTTAACAAAGTTTTTGAAGAAAATAGATTTACCAACAGAGATCCACAAATTGGTGAAACCTAGTTGGACAAATCATTTTAGGCAAACGTCTAGAAGAACTTAGTGATAGAAAAAATTGTATGCAATGCAACGAATATTGGGAATTGGGAGTATTGGGGAGTTGTATTACTGGACAAAGGTTTGTACATTCAGATTATCAATCAATTTAATTGCAGTGCTTAAAAGTTGACATATAACCGATAACACTTGTACCAACAATTGATCGATGAAATGTATCATAATTGCAAATAATCCATTTTCATATAAGCGACTATTATTATATGAAAATTGCAAATATTCTGTACCCCTCAAAGTACTCTACATCCGGAAAAGCATTGCAAAGATAGTCCCCAAAGTGATTCCCGATGAGCAGAACCCTGTTCATTCAACGATTACCCGTGAGCTCTTGTGGCAGTGTGTAAAAGCTAGTTGTGAAAAGGACAGGAACGGAAACAGAAACTGTTACAAAGACTGAATTGTCGTTTTACTTTGTGTCTGTTTCTATTTTTTAAGGGCAACAAAGAACAGAAACAGAATGGAGTCTGAACATGACCAATCGTGTCGTGAATGTCTGAATGCAGTGAAGATTGCGCCAATGAAAGTTTCTGTTGTTGTAGTCAAAAAATGTCTGCTTTTTGTCACAAGCAACCTTAAGTATTTTTTGGATAATACGTAATCGTGACGAAACATGGTATTTCGAGTATGAGTCGGAGTCCAAAGCAGGGACACACAATAACTTCCCAGGGACTTCAATAACCATTTTCACAAAGCTTTAGATGTTCTTAAAACAAGCCATTTTGGGATGGAATTTAATAAAAAAATTAAACTAATATCAAGCTATTCCTTTTGGAATCAAATGCAAATGAATCCTGGTTTACATGAAATACACCAGTTATGAACTCAAATCGATTCAACTTTTAAACTCAAAGCAAACACACTCGGCCTTAAAACGGTATAAATTAAGGAACTCCTGGATCGAAAATATTTGGTTTGAGGCAATCCTATTGTACTTGACTGAAAAAAATTCGTACACTTGCAAGAATTTGGCATCGCTTCAAGTACTGAATTTGTTTTTTTTTTTGTTTTATTGTACATTTTATAAAAGAAAAGTATAAGAAAGTGCTTTTTTTGAGTACATTTTTTTTTAGATTTTTGCTCGAATTTATTAAAGAATTGTCTCGTTTTTTTCTTCTTATCATTTTTTATGCACTAAATATTAAAAATTTATGTATGATGATGACTGTGTATTTATGGTCTTGATGCATTGCTTTCAATTATGCATATTTATGCATTGTGCGCATATTTATTTATGCATTCATCCGCATAAATATAACAACAAATTTAAAGCTCTCACACACACACACACACACTTACACACACACACACACACACACACACACACCTACTCACGCATAAACACACACAAACACAGCAAATCTAGCTTGAAATGTCCTGTCAAAGTGGAAAGGCAAAAAATAATAATAAACAAACAAACAAACAAACAGAAAATTGCAGCACAAAAAACAGTCACAGCACAAAGCGCGCAAACAAAACAACAATATTTGCATAGTAAACACACACACACACACCCACACACACACACACACACCCACACACACACACACACACACACACCCACACACACACACTCATGTTTATATGTATATAAATATTAAATTGAAAAGCAAGTGGCACGAATATGCTGTTAGCTAACGGCAAGTTTATTTGATGTAAATTCAGCGCGGCATGAAAAGATTTGAATGTTTTGGCATTTTGGAGCATTTTACGCTCAACCAAATGAATGTTGAAAATGTTGGCAGCTCGTTTGAAATCATTTTGAATATTTACAGTGGAAATTGTTTTACTTCTATCTGTTGATGGGTGAAAGTTTTGGCATAAATGCAATGTGTCTTTGGCACTTCTAGTTTAAGTGTTCAAGTTTTTGGTAAATATTTTTGTGCAACATAAATTCTACCTAAAACAAGTAAAGACATATTTGGTTATAATCGCAGAGTTTTGGACTTTACATGCACCATATGATGTTGCCTAAGAGTATATGGTATTCATATACTACTACTACTGAAACACTTCAAGAAGTAAAATGTAAGTAAGACAGTAACTCATCGCAACAAGATCCATCACACATTGTTTTCCACATAAAGAGTTTGAGGAAGAAGGCTTTGGGATTGCCGCTAACTTTCCGACTTTTTTGTTTTGCGAGAAGATCACCTACACAACACACACTTTAATGCTATAGCCTAACACATACATACATACATTCAAAGGAAGTGACGAAGCAAGCTTCACTTGCCGAAGTTATTCGCCGAAGTATTTGCCGAACCAAACGAACAGTTATATGTGTGAGTGTGTGCGATACTCAATGTCTTCTAGCTGTGTTGCATAAGCGGGCATTCATTTTGTTGTTGTTGTGCTATGTGAGACTTCTTTATATAACGATGAGTGAAATTGAATGTTTGGAAGAAAAATAAAATGACATCAAATATGCAAATTCAATAAAGACAAACATTGAATTTTATAGCAATAACACCATCAATTGGAGACGTTTGTGTAGCTCAGTGTTCAACGGACAGAAAGTGCTGTTAGTTTTCTTATACATTGCATCAAATTATGGAGCTCCTTTATTTCGTTTCTTTTCAATACTTTATTTTTGGATCCGCTAAACTTGAAGGACACTTCAATAAGATGCCTATGATTCTCGGTGGGGACTTTAACATCAACTTTGCTGCAGATGTTTCTAGTCCACCAATTGAATTTTTCATTTGGAAAACAAATTTTATTTGCGAATGGGTACAAGTCGGAATTTTCATCCAACCAATCAAAAAACTACTATCGATGCGGTCTTCTCTAGGTAATTAGATTCTCTTCAAACTTTTGAGTATATATCATACTTTAGCTATCACCGACCAAGAATATCATACTTTTAAAAAATTTAAAACAATTTTAACAAGAAAATTGTTTATTTCTTTTGTACAACGGTACTAAAACCTCTTTTCGTTCTTATTTAAAAGTATGTTTAACATCAAAAGTTCCAAAGGAATTTTTGTTAATTTCTTTACTGTTCTCATATAATATTCGATAAAAGTATTGTATAGTTTGTATCTATGAGCTTTATGAAGACATTGACATAGTCAAGCGAATTAACAGCCAGCGTCCCCGCTGGCTAGATCATGTTTTGCGAATAGATGAAGTTACTGCAAGAAAGGTCTTCAATGCGGCTTTCAACTGCCAGGCGAAGAATGGGCAGGCCATGGCTCTGTAGAAAAGAACAGGTAGAGATTACACTAGCTACCTTTGGTATCACCAATGGGAAATGCGCACGCAAAGCAGAGGCGCCTGGAGGAGTGCTTTAAATCAGGCCATAAACTGGTAGGTAAGAAGAGTCATAAACATTTTTTATATCTTACTTAGTTACCTATCATCTAAATTTTCCATATTCTTTTGAACATTCGAGTGCGTTGTCTCAAAAAGTGAAAAAACGTATTTAATTCTTTTATCAATTTGGACGGACAAGTTAATTTTGTTGGCATTATTTCCATCTCCTTTAAAGTCAGACATCCTCAATTGCATTAAGGTCCCGAACCATAGAAGATTAAAAGTACGACGTTTTTGGCTGTGTATCATAGCATGGAGCATTGTTTTGCCGTCTGGATGTGTAAACAGCTCGCTTTTCAATAACATTTTATATTCCTGTGCAGATATTCGATCCGGTAAAAATCATATTTGTACTTGGACCTAGCACTACTTACTTACTTAACTGGCCATAACAACCTGTTACCGGGTTACGGCCTGACTTAAAGCTCTCCTCCAAGCGTCTCTGCTTTGCGCGAGCTTGGTCCAATTGGTGATACCAAAGTGTACTCTCAACCTGGTCCTTCCAACGGAGACATGGTCTGCCCTTCCATCGCTTCCCTTCGACAACCGCATTGAAGACTCTTCTCGCAGGAGCTTCTTCATGCATACGCACAATATGACCTAGCCAGCGGAGCCGCTGTATCTTAATTCGCTTGACTATGTTAATGTCGTCGTAGAACTCATAGAGCTCGTCGTTCCATCGGAGTATTTTCCGCTCAAACACTCCTAGGGCATTTTCACCATGCTTCAGCTCCATAAAGCAAAACGGGAAGGATGAGCGTCTTATAGAGTGTTAGTTTCGTCTGGCGTGAGTGGTCTCTACTGCTCATTAGTCTACTGAGACCAAAGTAATACCTATTGTCAAGAGTGATTCTCCGCTTGGGCTCCATGCTGATATCGTTCTTCATTGTGACGGTGGTGCCAAAATAGACGAAATCCTTGACAACATCAAAAGTATAGTTCTCAACATCGATCTGAGAGTCCAACCACTGTGTATCTCTACTCGAAGAGTAGTTTTTAAAAATCGGCATACTCAAATTTAATGTTCCGTTATTCATAAGTGAGTAAAGATAGAGGTATTCTACTTATTTATAAACAATTAGACATACCCTTAAGAAGACTACTAATTAAGTTTGACCCACAAAAGTAGAATAAAAAGATTTAATTCACAAGGTGAAAACAAAACATGCCTAGTAACATAAGAACGATAAGTAAGGAAAGCATAATATCCTGTTATAGTCCCTAAATACTCAAATACGAGTTTAATAAAACATGGCATGTACATAAACTCGTTTACTTGGTTTACATTTACCAATTAACTGCATGACTTTCACATTCTTTGGAAATGTTTTTGTGAATTTTGAAGGGAGCCTTAACCTAAGGTCAAAGACCCGCTTTCATTATATAATTATAGTATAAGAAAAATAAAGTAATTTCGATGTTAATGTAGACCTTAAGGAATGATTTCGCATTTTTTCGATAAATGATATTCAAAAGTCTCAAACTATCAGACGTTGAAACACCCAATATGACAAAGTTATATGAACTGAATTTCGTCAGAAACCGAAGAAAAAGATTTAACTTGTAACATTATGTTCCTAATATCATTTATGTGATCTTTGTGAAAACGGATTTTATAATCTACATTTCAATTTCATTTAAACTTTACTTTGAATTTTAATTATTCAAGGCATTCATTCAGTTCATTTTATCATGTACAACAATCTAAAATCTGATACACTCACTGAGTCTTTAGCTTAATCTATTTAATTCCTATTTTTCATCTAGATCTTCTTAAAACCCAGCAACAAAATTCCTGTAGAGTTCCTTTAGTTTCCAGCAAACATTAAAGCACTTTTCAAGCAGCACCGGAAAAATGTTGCTATATTTATAGCCGTATCCATAGAAATACAAATTCAAAAACCAAGTCATATCTTACAATGCTAATCTGCTGTCATATAAATTTGATGCATTTATCTCTGTCCGAGCAAAAGCGCGTTGTGTTTTGTCACACAGTTTGTCGAGAACAACTCCCCTAAAGTAACTACCCTGTTCTGTCTCTTTCGCCTGCTCTTCCTTTCGCACTTACTATCCTGCCTCTGCGTTGTTGTTGTTTTTTGACGCTGCATATGATTATATTATGGCAAGCACGACAACAACGACAACAACGACAACAACGACAACAACAACGACAACAACTGAGGCAACAACGAATACGACGAGGAAGCAAAAAGTATCACAAAGCACAAACATAAGAACGAACAAAACAAAGCAACAAAAATAAAAAACGAAAAGAGAATAGTAAATTCCTTTGATAATTTGCGCTTTGCAATCCAAGTACAGCACACAAAGGAGCTAAGAGCGGAAAAAACATAGAGTATGAGAAGATGAGAAGTACTCACAAAAATAATAAAATGCAGATGATTATGAAAATGAAATAAAGAGGAACAACCGCTGACTGACGGACAGACACACAAATAAATTGAAAATGCATAAAACGAGCAAATTCCAGGCCCACGCAAATGTCAGCCTAAAAGTATGCTTTAAAATAAATGAAAAAAATGCATAAATAAATCGTAGAGCCCACGCACATGTCAGCCTAAAAGTAGGTACGTAACTTCGAAGAAAGTTGCAACTGTCAGATTGACAGAAAGCTTGATACATAACGGCAGACTTACTTAACGTTTCACCTAAGTTTACAAGCTCTTCCATCGGCCATACAATTGAGAGTGTCAAATAACTGTATAGAATCCATATCTGGTCACTCATCCATTGTAGCAAAGGGCGATTTTGTTCCCTTCAAAACAGACTACTGTTTACCAGTAGGGTACCTTTGCACTCCTTTCAATACCCTAATTCCAGACAGGAATGAATAGTCCGTCGCTCACTCAGGACCCACCAACGCCACCTACTTCTTCACGGACAGCTCAAAGCTGAAAAACTTGGTTGAGAGGGGTGGTCTGGGTTAGTCTCCCGGAGCACCGCAACGTATTCCAGCTTATTAGCTATAAAAGAGGCACTCTCAAACCTCAAACTACGCCTCAGTCCACGTGAACATTTAAAGTGATAGCCTAGCACCTAGCACATCCTTAACCTCAATATCAGCAAATTCGATATCGGAAAGCTGCTGCAAAGCTCGGCTGATATGGCTTCCGGCACACCAGAAGAGGGCAACAACATTGTGGACGAGCTTGCCACACAAGATACTACTGCTCATTCTCTTCCTGAGAGAGAAAGAGAGAGAATAAGCATCACTATTGCGACCTACAAGCTGAAAGTACATGAATTTTTCAGACACAGAGCTAACCAGAAACTGCCAAATGTCCTAATGGGTCGTACTACTCGACAAACTTGACCAGAGTTAATAATCAAATAATCAGCTGCACTCTGCTCTCTTAGTAGGGAGAGATGCTCAGTCATCGGAAGAGGACTACGGGACGCCGGCTTGTTGGTTTCCATGCAGCTCGGCTCTTGTTCCCTATAATACGCTCCTTAGAAGAAGTGGGCAGGAAGAGGTGGAGGAAACGGCAGAGCATTTTTTTTGCTGTTGCCCTGCACTCTGTAAAAGACGATACAGGTACCTGGGGAGGTAGCACCTACAACTTGTCAGAGCTGTCAAAAAGATAGAGGATTTCATATCAGCAACTGAATGGTCCTCAATTTAAGCATTTATCCCTAGTGAATGAATTTCTGCCGGACATACTACAATAATGATCGAACATAATCTTGAATATGTACTAACTTGAGTTAGCTGATAATACAAAAATATTAAAGTTGAATTCTTTCAAAAGATATTTTTTGAAATGCTGAGATGTAACGATTTCGACAAGGACCTGGCACCGTCGAATTGCACGACCCTGACACGGAGCACATCGTTAAAGCGTTTGGTTATGTTAAACTGTAAAACCTTGGCTTACTTCTGGCTCATTAAGTCTTATTAACATTTCAGGACTTCCTGAGTTATGACCAGAAGTGCTATTTCAATTAGCTATTTCAACAGCTGTGCTAGTACTCCAGCTAGAGTCCTGCAGCGGAGCGTTTTGGGTCCTCTATTTTACATTATAAATATATTAAAAGGATTATGATCTGAGAGGCGGAATTAGCCCAAATTTGTATACATATGCTGACGACTTTGCAATTTTCTGCATTACTTCAGACAAAATGATTGACGACTATGGACTAAAAAAATAAAGGAAATGTATGTTACGCCTTGAAGGGTGGGGTACCTCAAAGATTCTACTTTGTATACAATCCAATTAGTAGAGATGATAAGGCAATATATCTGGGGCTGACGTTGGAAAAAAGACTCACTTTTGCGCAATACATAGGCTACAATACGAGCCAGGATGAAGATCTCAGTTGAATAGAAGACTTGGTTTATTTAAAGGTCCTAAAGCTGACTTTGAGTTGTGGATTAGGTATATAGCCTGCAGGCATTACTACAAACGCCTGCATATTCTGCAAAACAAAACTTTTCGCTTAATCACCAGGGCTCCCTGAAAAGCGAGGATTAGCGGTTTACGCAATGATTTAAATATTGAATTTGAAGAATCTGCATAGTTTTGAGAAGCTACGATTCAAAAAAAGGAATATAATCGATAAAATCGATTGTTGTGTTTGCCTTGCAACCAAATATAATCGAGTTTTCGATGGCACTGTGGATGGGGTTTCAATAAAAAACAGTCAATATAATCGCTAGTACCATTAATATCACCAGGGATAGTATAAGAGCTCTCTTAGATACATAAAACATAAAATCAATCGATACTATCGATGGTTTTATTCCACTTTGAAACAAATATAATGGAATTTTCGATGTTACTATTGATAGAGAAAGAAAAAAATTAGCTAAAAATAAAGCAATCAATATTGGGGTTATGAAAGACCCTACTCCTACTGGAAGTTGCACGACAATTGTTAGCCAAAAATTCATTGAAAACAAAAACAGCAATGCTAACAATCGATTACTGTGCCATATAAAAGTCGTTGTTATGGGCTAGCAATTGTCTCCTCAATAGAACCATCAATAGTATTACAACTATTATTAGTTAAAGAACTCAAAATTTTTAGGTAAGCTTAAATTAACAATCTACAGAACTTAAAAATAATATCAATCGATACCATCGATAGTGACATAGATTCTTGTGTACCACTTGCAACTTAATGTAATCATTTTTCCGTTGGTACAGTAGACAGTAAAATGAGTCAATAGAATATCAAAACAAAAACAATCAATGTATCGAAAACACCACTGACGGTATTCGAGCTACAGCCAAAATCTTTTAGATGCTTAAATTACATTTTGCCAATATCGGTTCGTTCATCCCGAGTCCAAAAAGTGAAAAACATACATTTTCACATCGAAACATCCTAACGATAAACATTTTTTTTACTTACTTTCTAGAGAAGCACATTAAAGCGTTACAAACGTCTTGAATAGCTTATAATACTCAAATTGCAAACGTTAAAAGTATACAAATAAATAAGGAAATTACTTCTGCCAACGGCAGATATTCTCAGGGACAGCCCGACAGGGCACTATTAATAAACAAGTTACTTAATCACACATATGCGTTGTGCGTTCTGTTTTCCACACACACACACTCCCACACAGGAATACGCTAATACACTCACCTTGCGGGCACTGCTTCTGGTCAGGAAACACCCTGTGGTGGTGGTATCGCACATTAATTTCGATTGCAAGCCAACAATGTTGACGTCTTGGAAATGTCAAAATGTGTTGCCAAATTTGTGTGCCAGGCTTATAAGATATGCGCGCGTGTATGGCCGTCGTTGTCGTCACTGTGTTGCTGTTGTTGTTTTTTTATTGTATAAGAAACCGCCGCGTAGGTGGCGCTAAGGTTGCGTGTCTGAGCTATGATGATATGTATGGTATGAGTGGCGGGCTTTTGGTCTTACGTTCGTTGCTTGCCTTACGGCGCTATTGTTAACGGTAGGTCGTGCCGCATACACACGCACACACATTTAACGGGACACGCACACACCTTAACAATGGCGCGCATTCGTATATTTCTAATTTAAATGATAGTTTCTGCAACTCGATTTCGTATTCGATTTTTGTTTCGCAGTTAATTTATTTCGTTTATTCGTTGCTTTAATGTTACGTTTCGTACTTTTCGTTTATTTTTTGCTATTTCATTTTTATTGGTTGGGTTGTTGCTCCTTTTGAGGTTCGGTGGTTTCGTAACTCTTACTTAAGTTATAATTTGATACGTTTCTTTTTTGCCCCTTCGTTTTTGTATTTCTTCGTTTGTTTTCTGTTTTTTTTCCTTACTGCTTGCCTTTCAACATCTTATGGCTTAATTCCAATTGTTTCGTTTTATCCGCTTTGGAGGGTTTCTATTTTGTAAGCACACACAAAGCTATTATAACTGTATCTATGTGCTATTGAGTGTGTGTGTGTGTGTGTGTGTGTGTGTGTGTGTGTGTGTGTGTGTGTGTGTGTGTGTGTGTGTGTGTGTGTGTGTGTGTGTGTGTGTGTGTGATTTCCTCTTTGGTGGGCTCTTTTGTGGCACATCTAGCGAGATATTTATGTTTGCTTTTCACGCTTCACTGCCAGCAGTTCTTTGCCCCCAAGCCGCCCAATGCCAAAACTTGGCTAAAATGTGTTTTGAAAATTTCTACACAATTGATTCAAATGGCGCTTTAAATGCGGTTTACACCTGAGCCCACATACACACACACACACACACACACACACACGTTGTGGCATGCAATACCTCTTCGCTTTACATAGTAGGCGTGCCGCTGCCGCCACACAATTATTGTAAGGCAACACCAAACGCCCACGGCACACGCCCACTCGCTTGCTTAACATAAGCGTAAATAATTTGCTCTCGCCGGTGCCAGCAAAAAATTTCATTAAAATCAAAAAGTATTAAATTAAAATGCCAAAATGCGCAAGGGCTGAAGCTGATATAAAAGAGCAACAAGAGTTTACCTCTAGCTAAACATAAAAAAAAAAATTTCCAAGAAGGACTTGCATAAAGTAAGCCGAGTGGGCTATATATAGCCAAAAAGTTTTGCACTCACTAAATTACTGTATATATTGCTGGAGAAGGTTTAGGTAGGAAAATCCGTGTATATGTAAATACCCGTTCAGAAAATTACTTTGTAATTGGAAATACTTTTCATAAAGACTGCAACTTGTTTAAAATACTGATAAAGTACTTGCTGTTGAATGAGCTGTAATCAAGAGAAGTATCAACGAAGCGGTAACTTCGACATTGGGATACACTGTCAGTTTGCTAACAGGTATAATCAGAGACGTCCACAACTTACACTAGTATTGGATGCTTTCAAATGAGTACAAACAATACTTTTTTAGCATTCGGATCTTTTAACTAAAAAGCAAAATTTCAAAGATTTCAAATTACAAATAATTAGAAGAATAGATAGCGCATTGAGGGATCGCGTAAAGTGCGCACTGTCTGAGTTCGATATCACTGCAAAGTGGGTATGACATATAAAGCTGAACAGAAATGAACGGAATAGGATAATAGCGATACTATCGGAGAGTCTGGCCGCCATAAGAGCGGTAACAGGAGCCATAATAAACTCCATTCTGGTTCGGGAAACCTGACGTTCTGGGAAAAAGTAGCTCGCTTTCACTTAGATGGGTCCTTGGACATACTAATATTCCCGGGAATGAACTTGCGGACAAGCTAGCTGGGATGGTGCTGCAAATCCACTGAGAGGGCCAGACCTAGTCTGTGGCATTGGCAGACACACCATCAAGAAACTTCTAATGGAATAGGAAAGACTAGGAAGAGCCACGAATAAACACTGCAGGCCTTAAACAAGCCAAACAGATCCTCGGCTCTTACAACCTGAGCTGGGTCAAGGGACTATCACAGTTAGGAAATAACTTTATTAAAATGCTTTATTTTCCAAAAACATTACTATTATTATTATGCAGAATGACGTTGAACAATACATAGCTCTGTCAAGGTAAGAAAGAACTTCTCCGAACTATTTGATAAAGCGAGTCTTCAGATAAGACAATCCAATCTCCTGTAAGCTCTCCATCTTTGTGGAAAAGAATGTGTTGCAAAATTGCTAAGTAAATCGGGACGGGACCATATTGAATTATAAGGGTGTCCAGTTGCTTGCATACGCGGATGAGACCGATATCTTTAGCCGTACTAAGCGAGCAGTTACCGGAGCTATTGAAAGAGAATCTGTTTGAGTGGGTCTTATCGTGAATGAGCACACGACAAAGTACACATATTTTTTCGTCGAGTATAGAGACGCCTTGGTTGAACTCTCAGATTGATGAAGAAAACTTAACTTTTGATATTTTCAAGAAAGGAAGGAAGGAGAACTAAGCAGCTCGGAGGTCAAGCAAAGCATTATTCCTGCCAATCGATATGGTTTTGGCCTCAGTAGTGAAATAAGTTGTAGAGACCACTATCGCCAGACAAAACAAACACTCGACAAGAGGCTAATCCTTCCGGCTTTGCTTTATAGCGCTGAAGCATTGGTGATGACGCAATCTGATTAAAATGTCCTCGGAGTGTTTGATCGTAAGATCTTTAGCTCTTTACGCAACGTTGACAACGCCGCATGCGACAAAATGCCGGACTCTATGATCTCTACGATGAGATGGACATAGTCAAGCGAATTAACATCCAGGGGCTCTGCTGGCTAGGTCATGCGGTGCGTTTGAGTAATGAAACTCCTTTGGGAAAGGTCTAAAGGTCAAAGGCGACGAAGGGGCAATCTAAGTCCTGTTAGAAAGACCAGATAGAGCGCACACTAACTACCTTTGTTATCATAGATTGAAGAAGGCTTGCGCAAAGTAGAGGCACCTGTAGGAGTGCTCTATAGCAATCCATAGCCCAGTAATGGGTAAAGTATTAATTCTGAAAATTCTCGACCCGTTATACCCGGTAACTGGTGAGCTTATGATTTCAATGTTTGAAAGTCAAAAAATACTTGGAATCAACAAAAGCTGCGTATTCTTTCCAAGAAGCTTACATAAAAATAATGTATTCATCGGAATATCCTGAGGTAGGACGTCAGCTCTTTGTATAGTTTTAGCATTAATGTTCAAGAAAATCAACATTATTTAATATATTTTTAGTCAAGCCAAAAGCGACCAAAATGATGAAAGGGTGAAAAACTTCAGAGCAAATGCTGTACAGTTTTCGCAGAACGTTATGTGCGCCAAAGGTCATTGCGCTACTGTACAAGTTTTAACAAATTATATGATTTACTTAAATTTGAACTCGTTTTTATTAAGTGCAAGCGAATAGTTTTTTTAAACCCCCATGTCTTCGGTTTTAGTGGACAAAACAAAAAATTGAAATCTACTCTGCCGGATCAAAGGCTCCAGTCAAAAGAGCAGGGCGTAGCTAGTGTGCAGCTAGTGAGCTGCGGAGTCACACTTTCTATGAACAATTAGCTTTTATGCTGGAATCATTATAATATTCAAGACAAATCTCAATTATTTCCACTAATTAAAATCAATGCATTTAATTACATTTCATAGATGCCACAGCAGCAAATCAAATGCTTTGCATTTATCTATCTGTGTTTGGGTTGTTTGCTCATTAAAAGGAAAATACTCTAATAAGCTTTAATCTAAGTTAGTACAGCTACTAGGTGCACTTGGTAACAAAATTTACCTGAATTTGACACCCTTACCTACCCTTTTCGGTGACATTGAGGGTCACTGCACCCCAATTATGATAGAATACTGAAACGCCAATCTGACCAAAGGTCACATATTAGCCAAGTCTGCCTGAGTACTAAACATGGACTTCCTTCAATAAGCCGAGATGGAATATAAACTAATCTGTACTGTACGACGCGCAACCAACGACCGAATTGTACACAAAATGCCAACTTTAGACACCCACAAAATAGCAAAGCCGTTAGCACCAAACACTAATTTTAATTCTGGCTGATAATAATTACAACCAATTTTAATCAGCTTCAGCTAATTGGTTTAACTATCTCACAAAATTTCCCTAATGAACAAACATTTCTTTCATTTTATTAAATTAATAGGTTTTTCTGCATTAGTTTTCCGCTGCTATGTGAATGTTTTCTTATGCCCAGGAGCATACATATGAATAAATACAAATATAATAAGTAAAGCAAACTAAAATATTCCCTGTTAGATTTGTTAAGAAAAAGATATTGCCAGACTCCGAAGAACACACACTTCACTAAGCTTGCTGGCAAATTTTTCCCGAAAAGTATATGTGTAAGTATATGTTGTATGTTGTATATGTAAAACAGTTTGCAACAAGCGCATAAACAATACTGTTAGCCCTTGTTACATGTCCCACAAAGGGACAAACTCCAACACACACATAGAGGCAGAGCTACTGCTAGTTAACCAGCCAGGCAGTCTGACATCGAGAAAGGCAAAGATAACCAGCTGAAATGAAAAGCTTTGTGGGTGGGCATTTAGAGCTGGCGGCGCGGTACTGCAGACACGCCAGGCCGTTAGACAGAGGCCGCGTTGTGGCTGCCGCAGCGCAGAAGCAGAACGAAATGCCAAAATTACATTTTGCCACTTTTGCAGACAAAAGATGAAACTCAAGCTACGTTTTTTTTGGGGGGGGGGGAGGCGGGTAGAGAGCGCGTCACAGTGCGTAACGTTTGTTTGTTGCTGCTGTTAGTGTTGGTATAGGTGGTGGCGTATACGCAATATTTCTGGCGCGTCTAAGGCATGCTACGTGGGGTTACGTTGTCGAAGATAATGGCAGCGCTCTGCTTTGGCAATCGACGGGATGTTGAACCTTAAGTGTGCGCGCCTTGCTGCTGCTGTCATTGGATATCGAAACGAGCGTACTCTCGAGCTAAGAATTTTCTGTATATGGGACATTGTGACAGGCGACTGGCAGCCTCCCTTTACAAAAATAAAGTAGGTTTTTGCCAGAACATGTGCGTCGTCTTGGCTTAATGTTGAAATGATGATGAGTTTTTCTTTTGCTCAGCCAGACATACACACACACACACACACACACACACACGCACAAAAGAGACTGGCACACATTTAACTGTGTAGACATTGCGTATACGCAACGTTTGGCAGGCGGATTTGGCAAAGTTGCAAGTAAATTGTCTGTGCCGTGTAATGGGTTTATTTTATTATAAATTTCAAGAGATTTAGGCATAACGCACACACACACACACCCTTACAGCTTAAAGGGTGTAAACCAAATTTTAGCGCCTAAATGTAGACAACGCTTTTGTAACTTTACCTAAACTTAAATTTTCTTTGTATGTGCTTAAGTTGTAGATATTCAAAAATATTTCATATTTTCCCTAATTTAATTGACAAACGGGTTTAGTAGCAAAGATCGATAACGATATATTTTTGGTTTTTTTTTTGTGTGTTCCCGTCAAGGCAATTTAACGCGGCATTAAATTTTTATTGGTAATTTCATCCACTTTTTGCTACTGTAATTTTTAAACAGACAAACGCTATATGACTATATGACGTTTGCTATATCGATGAGCGCGCGCGTTTTTGCAGCTGTATGCGCATATACATATATGTATATATGTATGTGCGATTGAATAAGTTTTTTAATGACTTTTACTATAACGACACTATATACTAGCGCTCGCAGTGCGTGTAGCACTTTGTATGTATATGTAAAGCGGCGGAAATACTACTACGCACACACACACACACAAACGCGCACATTCATACGTGCCCACACACACACACACACACAAAGAAACACTCCACGCACGACGCTAGTGACGAAGACGCTAACGATGACGACAACGACGACGACTACGTCCGACGCGCTCAACTGAACTTTGCGTATTGAAGTTGCAATAACTGAAGCCGACAGAGCCAAGCCAGAACCAAACGAAACCAAACCGAAACGAAACGAAGCTAACGAAGCTCACGAAGCTCACGAACATGTTGTTGAAATTGGAGCAAACGCACCAATACACACATACGCAACAGCAGCAAACACACACACATATACATATAGATTTACTCATTTAGGCTCTCCCGTAACATAACGGCACGGGAGCGAAAGCTTTTTACCGAGACCCAAAAGTTTAACAGCATGCTTATAACTGTTTTTGTGGGAGTGCAAGTTTGTATGTGTGCATGTGTGTGTGTGTGTGTGTGTGTGTGCTTGCTTGAATTATTTAACACATGAGAAAAAATTGGCAGTCGGGATTTAGGGAATTGCGTTTGATGCCTGGCTCTGGCATTGCCAGATGTGATTTTTTTTTTTGTTGGCACTTCTCTTCTTTCATTTTCTTTTATGGCAACGTTCTTGAACTTGTCCAACAAAATATAAAAAGCACAGAGCGCCTATCGAAGCGTGTACACCGAGTGTGTGAAGTTTATGCAAAGTTTTGATTGAAACTTGATTTGTATAAGTGTGAGTGACTTAGAATGATTGATGGAATTGCTTATACACTGCTACACAAATAACTGTATTAGGTTTTACTGATGCTAATGAAGCAAAATTGATAAAAGTTAAGCAACACAAATATTGGGCACAAAGTATTCAGCGCTAAAACAATAATAGCTGAAACAACTGCTTCCATTTGTTAAAGATTGTCCTTAAGCTACATTAACTTTCAAAAATTTGGATCTTAGGTACACTGAAAAGCTTGCAGATCGTTTCGTGTGGCTGTTTTAATCTGCAACTATTGATTCACGGAAACGCTTAAGGCTTGAACAAAGCTCGAAT
Organism: Chymomyza caudatula; assembly: GCA_035041775.1. Lineage (NCBI taxonomy): Eukaryota > Metazoa > Arthropoda > Insecta > Diptera > Drosophilidae > Chymomyza > Chymomyza caudatula. The sequence continues at coordinate 6,780 of JAWNKW010000032.1, read as the reverse complement.
CTGAGTTATATCTTAAAAGGTAAAAAGGAACCTTACGGTCGATTTCAGTTTAAAACCTTGGCAGTTATGCGTTTATTAGAAAAGACAAGAAGAAAAGTCGGTGAAATGTCACTTACATATTATTTATGGAAAGCGTGGATTAGAAAACTACCATTGCTTTACCCGAACTTAAGCATAAATCTTGCGAAAAAGGTCTTTTTCGATATTATACGGTGTAAAAATATATGTATATGTACGTATATTTAAAAAAAATCAAACATCAAAAAAAATTCCAAAACTGGAACATTCAAATACAGCGACGCATTGCTTTTGGTTCAAACATGCGTTTGAAAGTGATATCTGTCACATCACCAATTCCGTCGCTTTTCCTTTGCTGTCATTTCGCTTATATATTTCAATATAGATTCACGGTTTCAGTTACGGTTCAAGTTTCTGCTTTAAAAATACATTGCTAGGTTTTAGAAGCAGTTTTACATTGAATTTTGAAAAGTGTAATAATGTGGTTAAACAATTTGTTTAAATTTTCACTTTATGGTTATGTCAGTTATAATTGTTGTGTGTTAGATAACACTAATAGTTGTGATAGGGAAAAGTACTCAAAATTTTAATTAAATGTTGGCTGCACACATGATATTGCTGTGTCCTGGGACCACTTAAAATGCATGACACAGTCAACAACTATAAGCACACACACACACACGCTTATACATGCATAGACATGTGATAAAGGTATATAAATAATATTAGCATTCCATACTTGATATGAGCATAAAAGAAAAACTGCCAATCATGGGAGTTGTGAGTGCAGCAGCACTGTCTAAACCCATCTCAAAATGAATGCCAAGTGGAAATGGCATGACAAGCAAACATAACAAATATGATAAAGGTACAACAGCAACAACAACAAGCAACACTCAACAGTTTTTCTTTTTCGGGCATAGACAAAAGCGCAGTGTTTGGGCGAAATGTTTTCATTTTCGTATCAAGCAATTCAAATCAACACAAAAATTAAAGAAGAAGCAAGCGAAATGAAATGAAAATGTTGACAAGGTAGAGCAGTGGCTAGAACAGTTCTAGGCCAAAAAGCGGCCACTCCAAAGGACATTATGAATTATTTTAATAACCTGGCCAAGATGACATAAACAGATAGAAAACGTAGCCATTAAAAAGCCATTACAATTGATAAAATGTTGTGCCAGCGTTGCCAAAGGAAATAGAAAAAAACAGAACGAGTTAGTGGGTGGTAAGGTAGAGAAAGAGAGTGAGGGAGAGAGCGGGCGGCGGAAAGAGAGCGAGCATACGGCGAGTGAGTTAACATGAAGCTTGAAGCGTAAACTTTTCATTTGACATGAATGACATGTGCCTAAGTGTGTGTGAGCGTATATGTATAGCGCAATCATTCACAAACTCACACACATGCACGCAAACAAACACTCGAGCCCCTACTCAAGCGTTATCGACACATTTGCACTTATGTGGGTCAGTTTTTGCAGCTAAAAAAGCTGAAAAATCAAGTCAAATATGAGTTGTGGTTTTTTTCTTTTACAAAAAAAAAAAACATGCAGAACTTTGTACCTGTTCAGGTTTCGACTGCACTAGGCAACTTTTTCAAATGAGCCGCTACCAAATGCTACAAAACGTACAGCACGTATACGCAACGTAGACGCCTGCGCGGATAAGCTGCGCATAGGCAAGCCGAGCCTATACTATACGGCCATAACGCAAAGCCATTCGAATTTATCCGTTTAGCAGCCAGCAGCAGTAGCAGCTACAGCGGATGTGCGCGGCTAATAACAAACTTCCGGAGAGGAAAAATTTTGTCACTGGAATTTGTCAAGCGCAGCAAATTGAGTTCGTGGCTTGGACTTGTCGTTGCATGAAAATGAAATAAATGGAAATGGAAAATCTCAAGCTTACAAGTAACTTGAGTTATGTCTCAATTTTAAGCGTAGAAAATTGCGTGTAAAGCTGTAAAAGCATTGCAAACTAATAAAACTTTGACGTATTCTACGCTTTTTTATGGTCAACTATGGTTGTGTGTGTGCGTGTGTGTGTGTGTGTGTGTGTGTGTGTGTGTGTGTGTGTGTGTGTGTGGTGTGTGTGTGTGTGTGTATGTGTGTGGGTCAGCTGGGAAGCTTTTTGCCAGCGCAAAGAGAAATATCATAAACGACTGTGACTTGTTTTATGGCGCTTTGATGCTGCTTTGCGGCTGCTTTGCTTTTTTAACTGAATTATGCAGCTATTTTACTATAAGCCACATACAAATTTGTGTGACGCTCTGCACGCTTTTACTATAATCTGATTAAAGTTCAAAGGTAGCGCGCGCGCAGTTTGCACAAAAGCGTAGTCTACTTTTTTGGGCATGCCACTAAATTAACTTTTAAGTGGTTTGTTTTATCGACAATTAATGTACATACAACCCAACACACACACACACGCCTACTTTGCACTAATTGCGTGTGGCGTGAAAAGGTAACCACAATAGGCGTGAAAAAAAGTAGTGTAGTAGTTGGTAGTATCCAGTAAACGCAACCAGCAAACCGCAGCTGCCAGCAATGATTACACTTTTCAAAATGCAAGCGGCAATGGCAGAGCGTACAATGAACCTTGACACAAATCTACTTTTGTATGTGTGTGTGTATCTGTGTGTATTTAAAAGCCGCTCAAGGCCTGCGGCAGTCACTGGCCTGGCTTTTAACGCTAATTGATGGCTTGGCGTTACTGCGCGTAGGCGTTTTAAAAGTATATCTTGCGGCTTTTTGTAGCCTTTTACGATAGGTTTTCAATTAATTAAAAAATAAAGTTTGTCGCTTGCGGCTCTGTCTGAAACCGGAACAGAGCTTACAGCTCCTAACTAACTTTAAACAAGTGATTATTAAGTAACTAACAAATAACTGGCATGTAAAGCGCTCAAGGCGCTCAACAGCACACAAGGATGCATACTCAGGGATGTGTCTGTAATCTCAAGATGATTTAAATTTCCTTTCTTCAAACGTTCGTAAAGCCCATTCGCATTGATTTTGAGCTGAAATTTTAGCGACGGCTCGCTGTTGGATTGAATTTTGGTTGAAAGAGATTGCCAGCACTGAATAGAAGACATATGAACCGGTGACTTGTAATGCGTAGTAATTTGTGAGCTCAACGCGAATTTAGGTTTAGGTGCTTTGTGGCTGTGCAACAGTTATTTTTTTTTATATTTTTTTTGGTTGATCGTAAAAATAAGTAATCTTTTTTCCATGTATTGGTACAAATGTGTTGCATCGGCAGCGCTCACAAATCCTTTGCCATGAACTAGGTCTTCATAAGCTTAGGCATACACAAAATGACGCCTACTCACAACTACGCATTAGTAAATAGTACATGCAGCACGCATACTTGCTTAATGCAGGGAGCTGACTCACAATGAGACTTTTAACGCAAAATGACGTCTACACAAAATGACGTCTACTCACAACTACGCATTAGCAAATAGTACGTAAAACACACATACTTGTTTATTGCAGGTAGCTGACTCACAATGACGGTTGTAACGCTATACGTACGTTTGCGTCTACGTTTTTAGTACATAACTCGAAACGAAAACAAGCATAGAAGTTTATTCCAAGTACGCTTGATCCTCTGTGTGCAAAATACATCGTAATACATGCTCATTGCTCTATTGTCTCTTAATAAGTGAAAATCAATCAAGAACCAAAACTTAAGTTGTGTTCAATGAATGCTAATGTCTCCTTGTAACTCATTGAATGTCTTTCTTTATGATACTATACTGATGTCATGTCGACATATAACGCAAGTCTGTTTGTGTAACGTAAGTTGATGTGTGTTATTTGAAGTTCAGTTAACCATTTCCATTGTAAAGCTTGAAAAATGTGTGATGTATGCACATTAAAAACAGTTGAACAGCTACTTTTCTGCAGACTTTTTCGACAATAATATGCAACTCTAAAACATGCTACCAAACATTCTTAACTTAACATGTTCATGCTGACACATTGAATAACTTTTAAATATTAAATATTGTTATCCATAGAAAATCGTGCTACAGAAGCATTAAACAAAGTAATCAATTCAATGCCATGTATTTTAATAGCACTTTATGTTGAAGTACAACTGCAGTATACTTTTTTGTCCAAATAAAACTAAAATGCGGCAAGACAAAGCTACTTTTTAGCCTGTTTAATGCATGGCATTTCAGTGCTAAGCCGCACTCAACGCGCCAAAAACTAGGCAGCAAATTTCTTGCACAATTTGCTCAGCAAACGCAAAGTCTTCAAAACTTTGCCTAAGCCTGGCCACTCTTAACTAAACAGCAAGTCAGCCCACAAAAGCCAACAAAAACAACAATGCGTTACGCTTTTCTCTACTCTAAAAGCTTTTGGTGAGCATCAATGAGCGGAAGCTTACCTTCAAGAAGAAACCATAAAGAGAGCAAGAGAGAGAGAGCAAGAGCGAGAGCGCGAGATATGTTTTATGTTGGTGGTATTGTTGTTGATGGAATAAAATATTGTTCGGTATTTTGCTTATATATATTATATTTTATTATTAGCTTATTAAGAGGTTGTCAGATTATTGCTTCAGCAATAGTTTTTTTTAGATAATTGACTTTTGTGTGCTTCAGCGACACGTCAATTCACTACGGTAGTGCAAAAAAGAAGAGAAGCGGAAAGGATGATGAGGGATATAGACGATGAGGCTGATGTGGTGAATTAATGTGTGTGGTAAGAAAATGAATTTGGTGTGGAGGGAAGAGTAAGTGAACGTAACTTCTCCACCGTTAGAATTGAAGTTAGCTTAAATTCTAAAAAAAAAAACAATAGGTTGACAAATTCATTTTTCTTAATTATGTAACAACTGTAATACAAAATTCTTATATTTCATTTTCATATTTAAGTTTTCGTTTTATGTTTGAGCTATGTATATTTTCTAAAAGCTTAAGTTTGTATTTAGGTTCTTCTTTATGTCTTAGAGATTTATAGTTTTTAATGTAACCGTTTTTTCGTTTTTCAATATGAATTTCTCTAGTTTTGTTTCTGTTTTCGATGTACCTTTCTTTTGTATTCTTAATATTTTCGTATATTTTCTGTTTGTCACAATTTCCAGTTTCAATATTAATGGGTTTGTCTTTCGTAACCGAATGATAGGTGTTATTGTAATACTCGACGGCTTTGCTAATTTTGTCTTTAATGTTTAAAGATTTTTGTTCAATATTAAGTACTCTTATTTTTTCGCAAATTGTGCTATGTAATCGTTCTATGTCAGCGTTACCTGTATGGTTATTTGGCTTCACTAAATGTAGCTCTATATTTTCTGATTTTAAATAGTCTTTAATATTCAAACTTTTAAATTCGTTATCGCAAACCAATTTTTTGTATGCTCCTTTTTGGGATTTGAAGAGTCGAAGTTTTTCAATTATTGTTTGGTTGTTTCTATCTTCTAGATAATAAGCTGTTGCAAATTTGGAGAATCGATCAATAAAAGTTAGGAAGTTGGATTTTGAATTTGTATAAATATCCATATGAACTATTTGTTTAGCGTCTGTAGGGGTGTCTGTTAAGTGAAATTTATTTTTAATTGGATTTCTATCGAACTTAGACTGGCTGCAAGTTGCACAGTTATTTATATATTTATTTATAAGATTTTTTAGGTTTGGAAAATAAATTAGTTTTTTGAGACCTGTATAATTTTCATTTATTCCGCAATGACCTGTTTCGTTTTTATGATAATGATCTATTTCTTTGTAAGCTTCATCTTCGGACTCAATATCTTTGGCATGGTAAGAGCAACGGACAAATTTAACTTTACTTAAGAACCCAAATAATTCGACAATTTTATTTTGTAAAATACTGTAGTGATTATCGTCTAAATTTGTAAAAATACCAACTTTTCCTCCATTTATGTGTTGTTTTAATATAGCGTCTAAATTGTTTTCTAAGTCGGACAAGTCTAAATATATCTTTTTATTATTGTGCTTTATTTCAATGTCGCTTAGTTTTTCGTCGGTAATAATTATCTGTGTTTTGAATCTATTGACGGCTGTATCTAGAATTGGAATATGATCGTGGAGATCTTCGGTTTGTGAGTGAATTGTTGCTCGTTCGTCAGTGATATTATTATAAAGTGAGCCTGGACATGTATCTATCATATTTATTTCATTAGTATCTGCGTTAATCCTGCTTAAAAAGTCTGCTACATGATTGTCTTTTCCTTTAACATAATTTATAGTTATGTTAAATTCGCTAAGTCTTATAAGCCAACGGTGCAACTTAGGGCTCATCTTCCCCTGCGATTTGACAAAAAGCCATTTTAAAGGCTGGTGATCGGACAGAATTTCAAATTTATTTCCGTATAAATAGGGTCTATAATAAGTAGTTCCCCAAACAATAGCGAGAAGCTCTCTTTCTGTCGCTGAATAATTTTTTTCGTGGTCATTGAGTGTCCTACTTGCGAATGAAATTGGGTGATTATTTTGCTGTAAAACAGCCCCTAAGGCATTAGCACTTGCATCAGTTACAAGCTGAAATGGTTTTTTGAAATCCGGATACTTAAGTACCGGGGCTTCGGTTATAATTGATTTTAACTTTTCGAAAGCATGTATATAATTAGGGTCGTTATCGTTTAGTCTTACGCCCTTTTTTAGGTATTTTATCATAGGATAAGCTACTTTAGAATAGTCTTTCATAAATTTGCGGTAATAACCTGTTACACTAAGAAACGATTTAATCTGTTTCGTGTTTTTTGGAACTTTTAAGTCCAGTATTTGATTTACTTTTGATGGGTTTG